>HG996486.1:13750000-15000000 GCA_905340225.1 Abrostola tripartita
ACGTCAATTTGTAATGTTATCTACCACTTTGTCGCGTAGCTATGTGTGTGCGGGGATGTGAAGGGTGCGGGCGGGGGGCGGTCGCCCTGTGGCGGTGACAGAGGCAGGGCCACGCGCCACAGCGAGCATGCCTTTTGTCGAGCGTGTGTCTTTAGGTGACAAGTCAAACGAAACTGGCAATAAACTAACTTAGCATAAGATAGCATAAACGTAGGTTAACGACGCGAGCACGAGGTGCTCGGTAAGAAATGGGTATTCGAAAAGCAATAATAATGTAGGCATAAAGTCGCGCACCGTTGTCGAATAGACGCAGCAGACTATTCTATTAACCTTGTAGCGCTCTGTAGTAAGTAGCTGACCGGCCACCGGCCCCGCGGGCTCGCCTTCGACGTGCGAACACTACCGCGCAATGTAATGCGAGTTGTAGAAATGTAGCAGCTAGAGTATAGTGATTCGGTTTGCGCAATCCCAGACGCGCCCGCGGGCCCGATGCAATCCCTAGTCTATTAGTTAGTGCCTCAAGTCAATTCGTCGTTGGTGTTTATTTAACCCAGTCAATTACATAAATATTATTTAATAAAAATCTTGTCCTTGTTAAATCGAATATTTTGGGAAAATAACTAAATTCCTTTTGAAGTAGGACAACTTGTAAATGTTGGCATATAAATTCTATTATCTATTTAAACAAATTAAATACTTATACTTTCGTGGATAATACGTAAGCGTTAAACCCGAATAATTAAACAAAAAGTTGTGATTCATAGTTGATACAGTCATCAAAACGGTTGTTTGGTTTCGTTTACTAGAATCTCGTACACGACAGGACCGCCTCTAGAGGCACTAAACTGAACACTAGTGATTATATTCCTTATCCAAAATACTCCTACTTGTAGATGTAGTGCCACATTCTATCTACTTTCTTAGATACTATAGTTATCTTCCCTTCGTAATAGATTAACCCTTTGATCGCCGACTGATTGATCTATGTAAGACATTTAATCATAAATATTGAAAAATAAATACTGATATTAATAAATAATTATAGTAAAGAGACACAATGTGCATTTAGGTACATTGTACAAACGCGGCGATCATGCGGTTATTAATGTATAATTTTATAAAGATAGGATATGGCAGACAAAGGTGACGCGTAAAAAGCAATATTATGTAAATCAATAAGCAATATTACTGTAGAAATGATTGGTTATAATAAAATTGTAGATGATTAGATATTTTTGGTGCTTTGGAGTTATATTAAACTAAATTAAAACGAAATTAACATCGAATATTGTGTAATTTATAGTTATGATAGTGGTGACTGTTGAGTTCAAAATTATTGATCTCTGTTTTCTACGTAATTTAATTATATTTCAACTTCTTCCTAGTACTCTAGTCTTACACCTAGTCTATTTGATCTATGTATTCCCTCTAATAATCCCTTCTTCGAGGAATTCTTTCATATTATCTTACCTAGCTCTCCCTACTGATCATAAGTAGAAAGAAATCGCAAACTAATTGCTTCTAATGATAAAAATAAAATTTAAAACGAAGATATTTTATTCAAATATTTATACTAACGTTATTGTAATTGTAGCAGTTATACAGTTAAGTAACTAACGATTAATATTAACGAAACCAACTTATACTATACAAAAATATATAATATACATTGTCATGTAAATAATGTCCCTGTGTACCAAATTTCCCTTCTTTACAATTTTTGTAGAAGTAGTATTAATGAATTAACTTTATAATATATATTATACATATACCACGATGGCGACGGGGTGATGTCGTAGTTGTAAGTAGGAAGTCCACCTTTAGACTTGAGAGTTTATCTACACTACAACGTTATCTACCTGTTAAATTGAGCACGTTCATAACTTTTAATTTTACTTCGAGATCATGGTTTTTTAATACTCAAACATGTCTAAATCAATCATTTTCTACACAACAATCAATTCCATAAGTCAGCTGAATTTATAAATAAAGAGTACTGTAAAACTAATTAAGGCGATGCAAGGTACACAAGAAATGTCACCATAATTGCGTCAAACAAAAATCGACTCCTTCAAATTGTTCAGTAATATCTAATACTTATATTAAATACAGTGATAAAACAAAAAAAAAGTCCAAATTAGCATCATATTGATAAGCAATACTACGTTAATTAGGGTTAACTTTTGACTGTGAACGATGTTAAACAAGCAATATATTTTGTAGATAAAACAAAAGCTATTTAAAATTATAATCCAGCGAAAGAATGCGTTGGCGACTAAAAGAATATAATACCAATCATGATTTAATAAAAAAAAGCACCATATAGTCAGTACAGAATACAGTTTTTTAATCTGTTTCTGACTTATATGGATTGTATGCTACGCATATATATATGTTTAGTAGGAATCGTTTCAAGGCCTTAACTTATCGATTCGTGCAAGCAGCGCAACTGGATACAGTCAATTAAAGTTATGGTTTTCAGCAATTTAAATGAAGATGTGATAATATTATACCTGACATATGATAAGGCTGCGTATCTGCGTTTAAACATTAGTGTTTCTTGTAGGACTTATACCAAAATTGTGATCCCTCCGGCTTAGTCAGTACTTTTGTTCAAACTTCAGCTCTACATAACAACGTTCGGTGCGAACAATGCGTAACATCGTTTACAGAAAGTACACTATATTTCTAGACAATTACTATACTAGCATATGGCAATAATGTGACTACTATTAAGAAAAGCAATAATAAAGCAATATTATTTTATTAGATTTACTTGTGAGATGCGGATACCAAACTCGGCTATGTAACTAGACTGGAAACTAAGTGATATGATGTTTTACATTGATATTTCGTTAATCGTAATTGCTTAGGGTGTAAAAGTAACGGATATATTATTTAGGCACGTATTTTGTTTAATAAAATTGACGATTACTATTTTTAGATGAATATCGTTGTTTTTAATAAAAATCGGTTCCAAAGAATATACATATTTGGACGACATATTTAGCGAGTTCATACTCGTACATCATTTATGCTCGTATAAAAGTTGTCTCATAATTATACGGATGCAATTAACTCAACTAGAAGAGACGTACTACGCCGAAGCAAATCGCTACGCGTGCCGCATACCGTAGCATCGACGCATTGTACGATAACATATATGCATAACGAAGCAAAATGCTGCAATCCGGATTATTGTGAATGTTTGTCGATCGACATAATAAATAAAAACTGCTTTGAAACAAACTGAGTCTGAGAATTGATATTTGAATTTAACGATCGAAATTTTTTATTTTTAACCGCTATAATGTTAAATAAATGTTTCTGATTAATTACGCCAGATGATTGAATGCAAACGTTTCAACTACAATTGATTGGTATTCTTCTCGACATAACACCTATATATTAGAAAACTACATTTTTAATACTGATCATATTAATTAAGACTGAGTAATATGTAAACATGTTATGGTTATACTAGGTACTTATATCGAAAAACCTTTTCGAGGTACAACTAAATAGTAGTGCTGATATCGCTCAGATAATGTTTTTAAGGAGTCAATAAAAGTATGTACACTGTCAATACTATTCTCTATTGAAAGTCGGTCTTGAACCGAAAGCTATATCGGCATTACTGTGATTCTAAATGCGACTCCGACACTTGCATAGCTTTTGCATTGAACGATATGCATGATCAAGGAATATGACTATACAGTTTGATTTATTCGTCTACTAACATTTACAGTCTTACAAAACTAACAGCGTAATACAATATAATTCGTAAAACGTAATTCAATAAAATACTAACTGTATGTTATAAAATCATATCTCATGATTAAATACAATCAAAGCACATTGAAAACACTTAATCTACCAAAATTGTTTAGATATTATTTATGTATGGAAACCTCAGAAGTGCCGCGAAACCAGTGCGTATGTTTCGGCCAGGGTTGTAAAAAATGGAAAATGTTAAAACGCTCGCACTGCGTTTGATAGAAAAATCTTAATTTTGTAGATACAAGGAATTTTACAAATGAAGGTCCGAATGTCAGTTTATAAGTACGAGCAAAAATAGGTACAAATTATGTTTATTAAAGACGTATGGAATTAGGAAATTCTCTGCTTTAAATTCGGAACTAAGAAAGGTTGTTGAGAATTTAGGTTATACAATATCAATTTAGGTGTCCAAACTCCTGAGTCCCACATACGATCTACGCAGAGAAGGGTTAGTGATAGTGCAAAAAATGTATTTTTATGGTTATACAACAAACCATTCCGAAAAAGAGAACTGTATTTAAACAACTCAGTACTTAGATGAATACAGTAAAAACGGTATAAGTAATCACAGATCATAGAACTTGTCATCTCTACTTACTGAAAGTATGTGTCCAGAACGACCGTTTTGTAGAAGGAGGAACGTAGACTAACATTTTAATCTTAAAGGCCATTAGGTATTTTACATTCCAATTAATAAAATCGCGGACGTAGCCGCAGACTTACTTTAGTATTCCACTAAACTGTAAGTAATAAAAATTGCGTCTGTTATAGGTCCAAAGATATGAGATAGTGTCCTATAATACTTATATGAATAAGATTAGTAACGAAGAGCAATATTAAAAGTAAAGTGATCTATCAGCAATATTAAATTTTAAGAAAAGCAATTAATGAGACAACGATACTTATTAATCGAAAACTGACAACGAATTCTGTTTATTAGTTACTTATTTGCACAACGAAATTGCATTAGTCATTGAAAATTATTTATGAACGCTAGTAATTTAGATATGGATATTTTTCGCATACACGTTATTCGAATTTTAGTTAGAGATACTTACTTAATATAGACTCAATTGTCTTTTTCATCAAATTAAGTCAACATTGACTTTACAATGTTGACAATATGAAGGAGCCATCCTTAACGCTCTATTATGAACTAATTTGATGACGAGGAGGAACAGCATAATGATTTAATCAGTCGGTTTAGTTTAGTAATAGTGTAGGCTATAGTTTAGGTACTAGTCACATAGATATAAAACCTAATTATAATAACCTTAGCTGTAGAAAGAAAGGTGATTACATAATGTGATGCATCGTAGCGTGTGGATGAGTAGTATGTTATAGTGAGAATGTTTAGTATCACTGGTGATTGATGGTTATTAATGAGTTTGCCTTATGAAATTTTGTATAAGTGAGTTTTGACGTAAGTATCATTTGATATATTCGACAAATTACCTTTTAGTTACGATGAACTGTTTCGTACATATATGGTACTTTTAATAAAATCTCTACAATTAGATAATATATTTTAAATTTAAAAGGTTCCTATTTTTTGCTACATCGCGGTGATCGTCCAGAACTGTACTGTATAATACACTCACATAGACAACTATTTCAATATTGATAAAATAAGATCACTTATATACCATGTTTGGGGGTTTCTAAGTAACGTCGTATTATGTCTAAGGATATCGGCGATCTAAACAATTCACATAAAATATAACGACCAATATATTGAATGTCACTTTTGTATTTTTGCATAGGTTTCTAACTAAGGTTCACTGTTCACACGTATTATTTGCATTGTCCTATTCAGGAAGGTAATCTGCACTTCATTGCTAAAGTCATACTTTGCTAAAGGTACGAGACACAGTGAGAAAGAGCAGTGATACTTAGGCAAGACCAATAACTAATGACATTTAAGGCTTGCATTTTATTTCGCTTCATATTTAATCAACATTATTTATGTATAGTTATCATTTGATTACCTATACCTACATTCTAATATATTTACTGTAAGCGTAGTATGTCAATTTTTTAATTCACGTATTCCTTCCTATTAAGCAATTAATATATACCAAAAAGTACCTACAGAGTTAGTAATAACATTGCATGAAATATATTAATATAATAGCATAGCATATTAATAAGTAAGCGTATTGAAGAATTATTATCCCAAGTGTTGTATTTGGTGAGAAACTACGAATTTATTTTATGTTTCATTTGTTTTACTAATGTAATGTCGAGTACAGAACTGTTTATGAAATTATTGTTTATAATCCTATTTTAGAGAATTCATAATTTTCGTAAAGTGTTTTTTCATGTCTTCGTTTATGTATTAATCTTATACTAAGTACTTTCAAATCAAAGACAAATATTGTAAATAACATGTATATTGTTTGACTTTTGACTCAGAGTTGAATAAAATTGACAGTATTTGTAATTTGTTGTGCCGACATTACACAAATTAGCATTACATTGTATTTAATTTTCAAAAGGCAATTGTTTTATTTATTTTATAAATTCGCCGCGTAGTTAATATAATTTGTAACTAAACGCATTTAATGTAATCTAAGTACCTAGGGTCCACTGCGTTACGTCATAATGTAGAAGATGCCTAAATAAGTAAAACGTATTGTAACATGCTTTAGGACATACACTGATCAGCATTGAAGAGTTTCTTTAAGATATTTATCCACTTTTGTCATTTTCTTATCGACGCAATAACCCGCAATGCGCAATATTCTTATCACAATTACTACATGTGCGGTCGGTACTCATGCTGATAAGTGGTTTGCTCTTTAATGTATTTTTAATTCTGAAGACCCTTAAAAACGCTTACACTTTTATAGCAAAGAGACCGCTTATTACATTACGTATGCTATATTACTCTTCAGAATAAAAAACCTTGTGATTACCTGTATTTTTTAGAACCGCGCATATTTTTTGTCTAGTCGTTCATTTATTGACGTGTTAACACAATAGTTGTTTTTAAAGGAAATATTGGGATTGTTTGTCGCTATCATTGCACAAATGTTACGCAGTAGTCACACAAGGCAGGAAGAATGCAAAAATGGTTATTTTATTGTAATTTAGTTTTGTGAACTCGCTTAACTTGATTGTTTTATTTGCATTGTGTGTTTCGTGAACAGATTTGTTTCAATTATACATAAAAATAAATTGTATTGTATAGAGTGGTTTTATTTGTGTCCTGTTTAATTACACCTCCATATTTCACTAAACGGTCTATGTTTACCACTAAATGAGAAAGGCTAGTAAATCCACAGTATGGCTTGTGGTTGAACTAATATTTAAACGGGTGGAATAATTGTACCCGTATACAATTATATACCAACGTAGTACCTATATTTTTGAGCAGTACCTACACAAATAGTTTCCTAAAAGTTTAAAAATCGGTTAAAAAGGAAAGTCATATCTCTCACTTTATGCCTGTATAGCTAAATAAAATCTAACGAGATAGCGGGTACAAGAACGTGAGTATTTAATATAAGTAGGTACCTACCTACCCATCTAATAAATTCTAACTATAACTATAAATTTAAAATAATATTTTTTTTATATTTAGCTTTACAATACTGATGTTAAGCACAATATTCGTGAGAACAATGCTTTATCTATCGAATTAACTGCATTGACATCGTTGGTAAGTAGATAGGCACTTATTGTGCATAACTTACAAAATAAAAGCTTGTAAAAAACAGAATAGATAGGAAAGTGTCTTCGATCATGCTTTAGACTACTTTAGGAACCTATCCATAAAGCAGGGTTAAATAGAAATTCTGGATAGGATCTTATTTAGAAAACGAACATATTTATTTATCTAAGGGCCGGTGCTGACTGACGTCACGGCACGGCGCGACACGGCAAAGCGTGCTTCGGCAGCCTGTTGGGCACTGTGGTATGACACGGTATGCCGCGTCCCGTCGTAGCATTCCGCTAAAAACCCAGCCCATATCTCATTCCGCCATAGATCAAACTGGTGGAATTAAAACTAGAGTGAGTTTCAATTCCACCAGTTTTGGTCTATGACGGAATGAGACGATATGACGCGAATTGCCGCGGCTTGACCGTTATTACACGTGACGTGGCGGTATGATACGATATGCTACGGCCTCATTGCATCGAAATTAACTTGATATGAATTCTAAACTCATTAAAATAAGGAAGGAAAAGTTTTGATTAGAAATAAAATCTTTTGCCGTGCCACGCTGCGCCGTGTCGTGACTTAAGTCAGCGCCAACCCTAAAAGTTTCATTAAAAAAAAAAAATTAAAACCTTCAAAAAACTCAAAAGTGAAGCACATATGACAGCATTCTCTTAAGTACTTTTTTTCTGAATCGCTTAATGGATGTTGGGATTTGGCACCGACTTGCACTTCGCATATGTAAAGTGATATGATAAAATATTATTTTTCACTTTTGAGTTTTTTGAAGGTTTTCATTTTTTTTTAATGAAACTTTTAGGGTTGGCGCTGACTTAAGTCAAGACACGGCGCAGCGTGGCATACAAAAAAATAAGTAAGTAGTTACGATGACAGACCCTAGGCAGAACTGTACCTAACAGTTTCGCTTCATCAAATTAGGTACCTACGTACTTTCTAACAGCCCTTTACAGTGCAATCAAAAGGTTATCATAATCGATCTTAAATCTCGCACAGAGCCTCGAGTATAAGTTAGTTCGTGTTTAACTTAATAAGTAGGTATTGAACTTCTCTAAGTTAGATATCAAGGAACTTTAAACTACTAAACTTGCGGTAGGATATGCAGAGATCAAATAATATAATAGCGGGATCTATATACATTTTAGTGGGTACTTTTACACCTCTGCGTGTTATAGTGCTTAGGACCTGTTTCACCATCGACAAGTAAAGTGTCAAGTAGACTAACCGCCACTCGTATGAGTACTGAGTAGTTAACTACTTATACGAATTTCACAATATCTGAGTAGCATTAATCAAACTAGCCTGTAACTAATATACGATAGAAGATACTCATAACTTTTACTTGCCGATTAACGTTAATCAAGAAGTAACTATTCAACAATTTACTTTTAGATGGTGAAACAGGCCCTATGTCTGACACGAGGTACATATTAAATAAAAAATCATATGAACTTAATAAACACGTGCGACACCGCTACGCGCCTATTTCTATAAAATCAATAGGTACATACAATTCTATATCATTATATTGAATAAGAAACCTTGCACCTATTCATTATAACTGTAGGTGTTCTTTATTTTCAATTTGTACCGTACGTAGTCTTCTTATAAAAAAATAAATAAAATGTCATGAAAAGAATAGTAAGTAATCTTGAAGGCTAGGCTTAATGATTGGCACACATTGTTAATCACGCTTTCAATGAACCACTCATGTACAAAAACCTTCTTAAAAACATGGTCAGTGTTACTAGCGTGACCCCAATTAAACTAGCTGTATGAGACTTACTTAGTAATAAAAAGAGAAAGGAACAGGGAATTGGGATACAATGGTTCAAAATATGATACACTAAGTTCACCGGGCATTGTCAAAGACAACGTAGTCGCCATGCAAAAGAGAAATAAAGAAAAATCAGAGTTAATAAAAACAATTTATTTAAAGTTTTACAATATGATTAGATAACTCCTATAGACTTGAAATATAATAATATTATTTACGATTAACCCATTTGGAGCTTACACAAAACAATCGAATATATGTATCTACTTATGATAACTAAGTATCATAATGCGCTGAAAGGTTTATTTAAACGGTGGTACTTTGTGGTTAAGAAACTGTTAGATTTTTGGATCCATACTAGAGCACTAAATATACTTCATACGCAATGCCGCTTGTGTGGCACTACCTTGGATAACCTATATCCTAAATTAATATGGTACCTACTAGTAGAGAGATAATCAAATCTTTACAAACATAATTATTTCGATAAAAAAACTCAAGGATAGGTTAAACCTACATAATAAGTTACAGTATGTTCACACTGTTATTTCGTTTGTTTACACCCTGACCTTCCCAGCTGATAGTTCGCGTCTTTGTACGCCTGAAAACGGTAGCAGATGGCGTTGCGACCGCATCGCAGCTGAGTAAGGGGGGTAAACAACGCCGTTGCTAGGCAACACCGCACCCCATTTCCCATCCTTCGCGACCATGCCACGTGCGTCGCGTAAACATCGTAACGAAACGCGAAACTTTATAGACTTCCAGTAGACGATGTATGCAGTAATACCTACTTATTACATATGTTTGATCTCTATAACTGATCATAGAAGAGCGATCATACGACGATTTATATTACAATATAGGATAAATAAGCTGGTACCTACTGTCGACAGTAGGTACCGCATCATACTTAACATACAATATACATTTTATAGGAGTAACATTATCTATTACAAGCTTAGCTATATCCGAAATAAGATGAATGAGATAAGTATCAGTACAAAGAAATCGTTGCCCTCTTCAAAATCTATCGATACAGGACAAAGCCTGAAAAACACATACAACTGAGAATTTAGTAAATTACTTACCTAGATCTACTTTGTAGTTCATTGTGGGGAAACGGCTCGAAGTGCGTAGATTCTTCTCCTGAAGCAGCTGAGCTGATTCGTGTGTACAAAGCTTCTAAGCTTGCTCAGGTTGGCCACTTGCAGGTCGCCCCACTGGCCGACCTAGTTAAAAATAAACAACTACTTCAATCAATTCTATAGCTTATAAACAGGTATATGTAGTTCTGGTTATTGCAGGTAGCTTGTTAAGGCCCTAAGCTAACTTAATGATAATGTAGTATTACAAAAAAAAGTTATAAGGTACTACAAAGTTTAACGTTGCTTTTTGAACCAAAATCTTATAGAAGACACCGGAGAAGAAGAGAAGCATGAGTTAAATAAAACAAATCATAATTTCCAGCATCTTTTATTGCAATTAAAACAAAATAAAAACCAGTAATCATTTAAGTATTATTACATGATATTTTTACGTTTAATATGACTCAAGTATATAAAAATCTGATAATTATACCTCCAAAATAATACAATAGAAATAAATAAAAACACATCATTTTGCATAGGTAAAAATACGAATTGGACGTAGCTACTTTTAAGGCTTCGGCTCAACAAAAGCAGGTCAGAAGCAGCGTGGGACAGGGCATTCTATAGGCATGCGACAGTTTTAACGTATCTACAACAATGGGCGGGCCCGTAGTACATATGTATAAAGAAAAAAACAGATGAATACAGAAGGAAAAAAGGAGTGAAATTATGGCTATTTTCGTTTGTAATTGCGCGGCCTCGAGTCCTTACAATCCGGCTCAGAATTTTAGTTCATATAGCAGCTATAGTTGTTCGGCTGGTAGACAGCAGCTCTAGACAAGAGCAACTCAGGAGCAAGCACGCAGGCTCACTTATATCAATGTATCTTGACTCATGTTTTAACGCGTTCAACCCGCGCTCCTCACCTGCGTTTGGTGTGCCGTAGCCTTTAAAGTAAATGCATCCGCGATATTTATATTGTAAATAGTTTTAACATTTGTATCTTATTATCACGTTAATATTTATGTGTGTAAATTATTGGTTAGATAAACGTGAGATATACTATCATTGAATGTGACCGTTTTGTACATTATACAGCCAAATCTGAGATTATTCAGGAAATATAGTTACTTGCTTATAAGAAACATTAGATAGTATAAGTCGGAGAATTACTTTAATGGAAGTTACGAACGACTTACGAACGACACATGTGCACTTTCAAACGTGTTGCGGCTAGTGGTCGCGGCTAGAACGTAATAATCTTATAACATTTAATCTACGACGTAAGTTTTGCGAATACATTAGCTTGTTTCGAACGTGGGTTATTTAAATGACTGCGCTTATTAAAATTCGTCGGTGTCTAATATACCTAATAAATAGATAAACTTTAAGTTATAAGTAACAGTGTGTAGACAAAAAAGAATATAAACAAAATAAATATAAACCGATCATTAAACATATAAATTATGTACCAAACACGTATTATGCGTTTCAGTCATATTACACGTGAACATTCATGCGCACGCGGTAACTCTTGCATCTATAGAAACATGAACGACAATAGGCTTCCTAGTGCGGAACGAAAACGAGAAACATGATTTTTACGAAAACCTATTTTTATAAAACGTAGCCCTACCTATATGAGAATAAAGACTAACATGGTTGAATTATTTTTTTGTGTTATCACTTCCTAAGTGTCAATTCCAAGTCATGTCGACCTGATGATCCCATAGCCAATGAACACATGGCAATGTAACTGAATCAGACAACTAAGTTGTTATTGAAAACCTAAACTTTATTTATTAGAATGTAGGTGAAGTATTCATTACAGCCCCCTTACAATGAACTCTTAAAGCAGGTCAGTTTAAGATGTGGAGGCGAGACACCGCTACGGGCAGTGTAATGCGGCATCTCGCTTCCACAACGTGAACTGTACTGTTTTATGAGTTTATGGTAAGGGGGCAGGAAGAAGATCAAGTCTATTAAATAAGTTACAACAAACTAGTTATTGACAATCCCAACCAGGCCAATGCCTTAAATTAAAGACGTGTTATCACTATTTCCATAAACCCGCAGATTTTACACGTGTAACTTAAGTAGACATGTTACACGTGTAAAAACTGCGTGATTTTCACTGAAACAGAAGGCATTTTAGGTGGATTTTCAATAAACGTTGAATCTCATCATAATTACGTCGATGCAAACTTTACCGCGCACTACTGGAACCCGATAAGCCGCGATGTAGCTTCTACGCGGCAAACAGCGAGTACAGAGTGATTATTATAGTCAATTACACCTACGTTAGCAAAACAATGTAAGCCTATCTAAATTTACATCACTATGTCGATATTTTGACTAGCACTTACAGTCAACGATGGTTCAGGATTTAACTGGCCGAGGAAACGCAACGCGTGCTATAACACAGTCCATATATTATACAGGTTAAGCATACTGTTACCGTGATCTACTCTTAAAATAAACGCTAGGTTTTTGTATATTACATACATACATATAAGAGGTTCACCAAATAATTCAATTTGGACGATACTGGCATACGTCTCTCACCTCATTCAAGTTATGATAATTTATATTTCTGGCCTTTTCCAGAACATTTTCAAACTGCTCAGAATATGTTTGCGAAGTACTCTTTTTCAGCTAATCAATGGTGCACTGTCTAAATTACTTGTTCAGTCACTCCACTTTAATCCATCATATGTAATCTACAGTCCTATGTTTCGTCTGCCGTACCGAACTTCCACTATCACGTCACTTCTTACCTACAATTACCTTTCTCAAGAGCTGTTTCAATTTCGTTCATCGCATACTCTGTCAGATTTCTGTTTTACGTCGCATATTTTTAATCTGCCCACCTAGAAAAGTAGCAAACGCTTGACGAATAGAATAGTAAATGTATGGGGATGACAATGTTTCGACTATGTTATCGATTAAATATGTCAAACCCATATATTTTTCATTCCATTCGATTTCTATTCGTCAAGTGTTTTGTCACTTGTCTAGTGGGGCAGTTTCCTTTCCTAGATCTTTCAATCAATGAATCTTTGCAAATAGTATACCAACGTTCCTGTGGTCTGATTTCGTATTTTACTTAGTAAAACCTTTCTGAATGTAAATAGGTACTTTATTTATTTATTCAGAATTCCATTTAAAAAACCTAGCACTACTACTGCTTAAATAAGGAAGATAATTTCATCTATTATTATATTTTAATGTTAAAATGTTAGGCTAGAAATATTAGCAGAAATATTTTTCTTCTATTTCCAAAGGTAGTATTTTATAGAACAATAAATAATATGTAGAGATAGGTAAATGAGAATACTTTTAAATAATAATAATGTAATAATTATGAAAAATCTTGTGTATAGATAATATCTTATAATGTGAGTAAAATCAATGTGAGGAAATAATGTATTAAAGTATGTGCGAAGCAGACGATCACGACTAAACAAATTTACTTTTATAAAATATGGTCAAATAGGAAGCTAGCATAAACTTATTTAAGTGCAGCAAGCATAAGGGGCAAGGCGTTATTAAGGCGATGCCATTTTAATTCTAAATTCTACCAGACAAGCCCACACAATCGAGCGCCATCTACCTAAATTTTGCCTTAAACAAAAAGTGCACACGTATAAAAAGCGATTTCCTTTTGTTTTATCCACCCTAAACCAGCGTCTGCTGTAATTGTTAATGACTTATTAGTAAGATCACGTATAGCACTAATTTATACTTTAACATGGATTGTAATAAAATATGAAGAATACGTCGACTTTCAAAAACGTTTCAAAGTATATACAAAAATAACTGCCACTTTAATTTAAAATATTATTGAATGAGGATATTTAATATGGTAAAGAGGCGCTCGCTACACAGAACACGCCGAAGCCCTACCCGTCCACTGCGGACTGGCCAGCTGTCTACCGCCCGCTTCAGCTGTGCCTACAGTACCGAGACGCAGGTAACGATGAAGATTACATCCACATGTGAAGGAGTGAATGTCATAGAACAATATATACCTAAACTATTTATGCACCATATTCATTTGATTAAAGGTAAAAATAACACCAGCCACTACTTACAATAAAATCATAAAAATAATTTCATAACATACATTAAAATGATTCAGTCAAAATAAAACTTTTCTACTTACCCAGTGAGCGACGCACTTGCGTATATCATTCATTTTACATTTCATAACATACTATTAAGCTGTATTATAAATTACATAATATTTGCAAACATATTCATTGATTTATTAAAAAAAATAACACAAGTGCGCGGCTCACATGTCTAAAATATAATAAGTAACATAATTTCAATTCATTACACATCAAATAATCTAAAAACAAATTAAAGTTACAAAATTGTGATGCAGATGACAACCACAGCCCAAATGGTCACATTACTTGAGAAGATTCATAATAACTATTGTGTGTCTATAACTCTATATTAATAAAAATGTTTAATTTCATATTCTTTTAATCTAACTAACACTACTAAAACGTATTATTTGGTGGTTACATCTTGTACATAATTTTTAATGAGATTAAGTTTGGACCGAGGCCGATATACGTTATAGAAATGTATCGCTCTCGACCAAACGATTCTTGACATGAGCAATATTAAGACTATAGCGCCAAGAAACAATATAGCCGAATATTAAGCACACATAGTAACTAATTATACAATGTTGCAAAGTATGCGTTACCGTAGGAACAAAATGTGACGTTTTTACGGTAACGTATATAACAAAGTATACTATATAAGAGCCGTGCATGACATACCGATCGGAGACGTGTAATGATGACGTGAGACAAGACCAACACATTAAGTTACTCATTACTTATTAATTTAGGATATGTATGTAATGTTTCGCAGTTGCACCGATTTAAAAGTTTGTGATCTAGTTCATAACCTTAAAATAGTACACACATCTGACTTACAATAAGTTATAATAGTAATACAACACATACGAATGAACCAATCGGACAAGAGATGTATTCTTTAATAATTTTAAACATCCATATCCTAATCAATAGGTAATGTAAATAGGATAAAAATGGATTTCGAAGGACCAACACATATCACGCACCTAATTGCGAGTAGCAACCAAACTCTACTATATTTATTAAAAGTTGTTGAAAATACTGATCGAACGACACTTCGCTTATCCGTTTGATTCGACGGTTCGGAGATAAGACAGAGAATACAACATCAAGAAAGAATAAAACATTTTGGAATAACTCTAACTATGACACAAGCTATTATTTATTATGTGTAACTTTATTACAACAATACAATACAGATAAAAATCACTTAAAATATATTGAACTAAACTCAAACAAATTACAGATAAAGAGACATGTGAAAAAAATCTATAGGTACATAAATTATAATCTACTATATTGAGACCATCATGCATGGATTGGAAAATTAACTACTCCATGCATCTCCAGAACCGTCGTCCTATTCACTTTAACATGGTAACTTACGCGTTAATTAGCGTCGCAGGTTTTGTTGACATACACACGTACACATAGTCTGAATCGGAGTCTAGTCTCGCACGGCTGGCCTTACGTTAGGCGGTGGCCACCTGCCACACTATCAAATGGCTCTTAGAAGCCCGCTCCGCCAGGGAACTGTGTCCGCTCGACGATCCGTCCTCGGCAACTACTACACTGTCCTCCATTTCCGAGTCAGCTGAAAATGTAATTGTGATTAATTATTTGGTACTTATTAGTAGCAAATACGGTATTGTATCCTCTTTATCACAGTGATGTTTATCGGTATCCCCAGGAATAACGATCGTAATAATATTAAATATTGTATGGGGGTACATGATAAACAACATTTAAGATTGGTGATACAGATTCTGTTAAACTTCGCCCTAAGAACACGAAGCTTTATCAGCAACTACTTTAGTGATGAAAAAAATAACGATACATTTAAAAATTAAGTACAGTGAAGTGCTGTAAAAATATTATCACAGCATATTGCAGAGGCAGCTATCCTTATCTTTAGCTAAAAAATAGAAAGAACAGTAATGGTGCATACACGTACATTTGGTACGTTATGTATTAGCAACAAACAAGTGAAAATTACACATTTAGAATTGTTATTCAGTATCTTATTACTACATTTTCGTACATTGAACACGAAGAATATCTGTTAATATTTACATGTCTATATACTGGTATTAGCAATATACACGTTAGCAATTTATTAGAAACATATTTAGACAACAATTATGGTACATCATGCTCACCTTTCGACGGATAGTGTTACACCGAAAACCTGTGTTAGTAATGATTTTAGTGGTAGGTATGTTTAAATGAGTCTAGTATGCGTGAACCGATTGTATGAATGTGAGGTTTTGATAGCATATTGCTCCCGTCAAATACAGTGTCCCAAAGTGACATAATCATTGATCCTTATAATAATAATACCAACTTGTGATAGATAGCCTCAATGCAGCAGGACAAAACCCCTTTATGTTGAAATCAAACCGGCCTTTACCACCACGGTTGACGGTGCTCGTTAGTTATTCTAGGTCATTAAGGTTTAATCAAGATTCTTTCCTTCACCGTTTGTTAGTGATATCTTAGAACAACTTTAAAAGTAGGCAACACATGACACTAAACTAATATTTGCTAGAATACAACCTGCAACAGCTTATGAACGAATTTCTAGAATTTTTTAAACTTTAATTGAACGATACATTTTTATTTAGAATTTGTTGAACTTCCTCTGATTATATTATTAAAACTCAAATATGAAGACTGTGAGACTTCTTGTCGGTTAAAGCAAAGAAATCATAACCAATTTGTCTTCATGATATGTATACCAATATGTTTATATTTTATAGCTCATAAATGCATCAAGTATTTACATAAAGTATTGTGAGCCTGTTTGTACAGGTCAAACATTGATAACTCTATCACTAGCTGTCAAAACCTCACGTGAACCCCACTGTTTGCCGACGGTTACCGTGAACTACATGTACATGTTAGCTTTAATGTTATGTGTCAGCAAGCAAACATGCTGCTTTTATTCTAAAATTCAACGTACCAGTAATAAATATAAATTACTTATTCTACGATCAGGTACGTTCAGGACTCTCTTAAGACCTGCCATACAATGACGTGGGAGGCTGTGTCACGTATGTCATCAGCATGCTCTTCTATAACGGCAAAAGAAAAAAAACCGGGGAAATTAAAACCATTAACTGCGTTATGCCTATTCAATGCATATTTTCCACTAAAATTGTAAGCAAGGATTTAGTTATTGTACGGAATTCGTTCACTATCAACATGCAATATAATGTGGATATAGGAACAACAGTGCTTGTTGGATTTAGCATATTCATTCATACCATGGAATAGTATCTTATAGCACTGATATGCATTAATGTAAAATAAAATAAAATAACCGAATCTTGTCTACGAAGTATTTACTTCAGAAATGTCAAGAAGATACGAACCATAGTGAACGAAAACTATCTTAGAGATATCAACTGATGTTAAACCATTTATGAGGCAAATCAAATCAATACATTTTAGTAGAAAACACCTGTAATTCAAATCAAACAATAGGCACAAATCCTTAAATTAATTCTTTATACCTACTTCAAAATAAAATCGATCTTATTACTATGCATATAAGCGTATAAGCATTATACTAGAGTCTACAATTACTAAGCGAAGCTTCTAACGCAATGAGGATGAGGATTTTTCTACACTAACGTGCATATTGCTTGTTTTGATAAATAAGTTCTAGGTAGAATAGTTACAATTTAGTTACGTTGAGGTCAGTACCAGCCAAAAGACGGAGTATACCTCATTGTATATACGAAGGCGTAGAAAGCAGCGTTTCAATGGATTTTATTATCATTACTAGAGGTGATATGAATCGTATAAAAAACAACGTATACCACATATTTTTTTATCATAATTAATGAGAAAGAGCATGTGACCTTACATTTTTATGTTCTTTGTAAGTACAGCTTGTTTAAATGCTTTTATGGGTTCAACACCACTGTAACGGTAAAAATAATATTATTTGATTACTTAAAACACTTTGTGAAGTAACAATAAAATGAAAAGTGAATAATATAGGTAGTGAAATAAATGATTAACTACTATTTTTAGTTCTGCACGTTGCATGGTTCGTCTTGTAGATATGTAAAATGGGACCTTGTATTTATAATAGGGTACATGATGTCATTTGACTATCAATTTGGGTACTGACCGGCAAACGTAAACCGATATAAAAGGCGAGATAATGAGATGGTTTTTGATAAAATGTATGGTATCCTTCTATAACCTGAATGCAAAAGACAAGGCAAGAGGACAGCCACATATGTCCTGTTACTTACTTATGAAACACCTATTTTCTACTTCTATTTTAGTCTAATAGAAAAATCTTGATGATATTAAAATAATAAGTGTACTTATACCTAATACTAATTAGCCTATATCTATATGCTGATGAACGTAATATATAACCGTTATTAGCAGCTAGCTTACTAATTGAAGTAAACCTAACGACATTGGCGTACAATTATGTAGGTAATGATTTTGTTTATAGCATGTTTATGTTTTGATTCACTGGAGTATGAACAAATCCTATTTTTATAACAATGAATAAACACGGATTTTATGTTAACTAAGAACACATTTGAATAACATGGTTCATTCACTAGATTTTCGTAGTAACAAATTACTAGCTAAAGATTGAATGTAGTTTACTTACTCTTCCAAATATGTTCCTAGTTCAACTGTATCCTTCAACATGAAATATTTTTATTGAACAATGTTAGGTCACATAATAATGCTTTTGTTAATAACGATATTAGTATATTATTCAATGATAATGAACGATCAACTGTGAATAGCACATAGTAAATTTAAGTATTTATAATCATTAGTAACATGATTGAATTAATCAATTTTGTACAAATACATGAATTGTCCAACAAATCTGTTCCATATTTAGGAGTACCTATTCAATAGACTAGTACAACACAACTTTTATTCCGACGCAATATTACACGCCTTTGCCTACTCAACGTATCATCTGTAATGGATAAACAAAACTGGGACATCAATGCTTTTGCTTTAGTTATGTTAGGTACAAAAATACTTTCTACATACCTATTCTGAAGTCGATGTATCCTTCGCCGCCCGATATGACGAGCATGGGCGGCATGGTCGGCGAATTCCGGCGGGGCGACTCGGGCGTGCGCGCGGGGGAGCCAGCCACTCCGGGCACGGCCACGAAGAAGGTGACAGCGTCACGGTGCCCGTGGAAACTGAGCTGAGCGTGGGCCATCGAACACCACGGTATGTTGCCGGTCGGGCAGGCGGCTATGGCAGCTGAAATAAGCGTTCATATGTCATACTACATCAATAAAGCTTGTCTTGTCATTACGATATTTCTATAGGAGCATGAATATATTTTTGAATTTGATCAATTAGTTAAAAATCGTTGATACTAGAAGACTCATTACAAAATCCTTTTCTAATTACCGAAAACTGCAATAAAATCGGTCAAGCCGTTTCGGAGAAAATTGGCAACAATCATTTGTGCACACACTAACATACAAACAAACAACCTCTCACCCTAAACGCATATACCTTCTTCGTTCCGTCGTGGATAAAAACTACCTACAACTTCTTCTTTTCGTATGGTTGATGAACAACCTGATGTCAAAGTTTAAACCGCCTGTAGCCCTCTGACATGGCTTTACACACCGTTGAAACATCTCTCAGATGTGCCATTTCCTCACGATGTTTTCGTTCACCGTTTTTAGCAACTGATAACAAATTTATAGTACGCACATGAATTCGAAGACTTTGGTTGGACTTGGCAATCCAACGGTATGAACCAGTGGTATGGGCCACTCGTATTAATTACTTACGTAACAAAAACATATGAGTAACTTACGTTGTACCGGCGCTCGCGAAGTCGACGGCTGGGGTCCAGTCGAGTCTCGGCTGGAGCCCTCCGACAGTGGTACAGATATAACCACTCCATTGCTCGTCCCGATCCATAGACGACCCGAGCTTATCAGCAGAGCTGTGATCCTGACTAGAGAGAAGCCCAGTTTGCCTGTGCCCAGCATCTTGCTAACATAAGGCTCGATGTCAACGTTCTTCAGGTGTTGGTAGGTATGCGCGTGGTATAAGCCAAGCGTTGAGTCCATTTTAATGGAAACCTGGAACACAAAATAATATAATTAGGAATGCTACAAGAACCTTTTAAGTAGCCCGAATAGGAGCCACGCTGTTTACATTACACATAATTTTAAAATAGTAAGTAGTTAAGGGCCTGTTTCACAATCTACAAGTAAAGTGATAAATAGTTACTTCTAGATTAACGCTAATCGGCTAGTAAAAGTTACTAGTAAATATATAGATAAACTAAGTTACTTCTTAGTTACACGCCAGTTTATCTCCTGATTAATGCTACTTGACGGGGTACTAAGGGTGACTTTAAGTGGCGGTCAGTCTACTTGACACTTTACTTGTAGATGGTGAAACTAGCCCTAAGTGTAATTGTTTTACTGTAGAATCATTAAAGGTACTCTATTAGTTATGTAACATTTTATAATAAACTGGAATTAAAAAAAAATGTTATCGGTCAGCGTTATTTTTACGTGTCTGGAACTATAGTTGATAGCTTACCCAAACTCCGTCGCCGTCGCAAGCCATCTGCCGCACCTGGCTCTCTTGTCGCGGGTGCGCCTCGAGCGAGTGCAGAAGTAGCCGGGAACGCGGCTCTATCACGTGCACCTTGTTACGGTAGCCACACCACACCGTGCACCCCACGGCGCTTAGGCAACGCACTATAATAAACAACAGACAATTTACACCGGTAAGAAGTTGACAAACAGGGTTTGTATTGCTATGGAGTTTGTTAAATTGTGATGTTTCTTATTCCCAGCATGCACGAGAAAGAGATGCGCATCTAAAAATGGGTGTCTTTTAGTTTATTTATAGGGTATAAGTATAGTGCCTCCACGTGTGATAGTACCTAAGAAGTACGTTCGGCACACTTTGGGCGGTCAACCTCGCTACCATCCTTGTTGACTGTTTTTCTTGACATAGCTCATGCCGATACTAAAAAGGAGTTTATACATTTTTGCTATCTCTATAGCAATATACAAATACGTTTATTATTTGATTTCTTAGAACTACAAAGCGCTAGTATCCTTAAAAAAGTACAATATTTTACTTACCAGAACATTTAGGATCGCCAAGTGTGAGTACCCAGTACTGACCGAAGTCCCACTGCCCGTCAGCGTGCCGGTAGAATATCGCCACGGTCCCATCGGCAAGCGCCAAGATACAACGAGAAGCGCACGCCACTATAGATAGTATGGCATCGTTCAGCTTCACTCTAAAGGAAAGATAACTTATGGTTATTTACTGAGAATCTCTTGGAAAAATCTAGTAAAACCAAGCCCGCGAATAATAACTAGGCCCTTATGCTGACTGCCGCGCTTCTCGACCACTTGACCAATGGGGCAGTCCCCAGAGAGATATAGTTGTTAGGTTAAACAGACATAGTGCTACAATAGAAGACACTGCAAGAACTAACTAATTGTTATGTTTGACAGCACTACATTGTTGTTGTTTTCGCTATGGATTCTATGACAAGGAGTCCAGCACCGCAGCCAATGAATAAGTTTGTATTAAAAACATATTTTTAAATAAAAGCTTTTAATCTGCTAGGCTCAAAGTACTAGGAAAGCCGCGTTAAACAAGCCCAAACACGATGGGATTGCGTCATTTCGTTACAGTTCCCATGACCACGTTCTAACTTCATCATCAGACCAGCTCATTAGTACCATAATATTGTGTTGTCACCGAACTTATATAAATATGCAAAATTTAATTTCAAGCAGATGTCAAGAAGCGGTTCGAATTTAGATGGCTAATTAACATAAAAACATTGCAAGTTAAATAAAAGCTTGTAAAAATAAGTAATATGAAAGTTAAGTTGATCTCACCTCGCTAAGCATTTCCTGTAGTTGCCGACAGCGGAGTGTATGTAAAGGTTCCCGCTCTTGGTGCCGAGCCACATGGTAGCCATCACAGTCGACATCTTACGGTCTTGAGAGGCATCAGCGCTAGCTTCTGTTTTTGTCTGTTGCTGGGCAAACGCTTCAACGCCAGGCTCGGGAGAGTTCAAATGTCCACCTTAACAATAAAAAGTATATTGTATTACAAATACTGTAATAAGTATGTTACCTTTTTAATCAGTATAATCACGACTTTGAAGCCTAAACAGAGGTGTCTCTTTTATTATCAGTGTAAACACCTACAATTACCCACAGACATTACATTTTAAAGAACTTTTTAGCATCACTGGAATTACAATACAGAATTGCTTGTTTCATGACAATTGTGCTGGTTTACACAAAAGACAAATATTAGATAGATATCTACAACATCATTAGAAATAAATAAATTAGTTAATAATTATTATTTATTTACCGTTTACAGGAGTTGAGCTGAGCGGCGGACTGTCTGTGGGCACGGAGTTAGCTTCCTCCACGTTCTTCTCCGCGGCTTCTTCACTCCGGGGCTCCGGCGCCGTCTCCGGCTCGTTCACTGGAGTGCTCGGCGGCGTGAGGATTGTTGCCTTCACCTGGCGTGACAACATTGTTTCATAAGTTTCTGTTGTAGACAACTAAGATGGTGTTTTCTAAGGAACACTAAACTCATTGAGGATAATCTAATCAAAGGTAGACAAATCAGTCTCGTTTAGAAACATCGATCGTGCTTTGAAGCATGCGAGATAATGCCATAAGTGGTTGATAAAGGGAACAGCGTAATATAAGTTATGGTTGTATGGATTATATCCATCATCAAAATTAACCCTTCATGTTTTGCCTTGCTAATGTGTTTCACTCCTAAACTAAGCAGATGCATACAAGCACATTGTTGCTTCCACTAGATCAGAATTCGCCATCAGTATTTAATTGAATTGTAGTCCATTTTGTCATGATTTTCTTCTTCTCATCATATGGTTGATGAACAACCTAGTGTCTGAGTTTAAATCGCCTGTAGGCCTGACATGGCTTTACATACCGTTGAAAAATCTCTCAGGTGTGCAGGTTTTCTCACTTGCGACCTTTGACTTGGCAGTCTAACGGTCATGCAACTCGGCCATCAGTGCTATGTCATGATATAGTATAGGTATTTAAGTTTTCACCCCGAAATAATATAATATAATACAGAAACTTACCAAACGCGTGGAACCAATAACCACGGCGTCTTTGTCACCGTTCTCCTCAGTGGTATTGGTCTTTGGTGAAACGTCCACGGAGTCGATGCGGCCGGTTCGGAAGACCGACTGCAACAATAATTAGTATTATTACTTTTAATTCAAAGAATACTAATAATATTAATATAATATAATAATAATTAATCATTCATTTTTTTATAAAGGATGTTTTCGTGCGACCTTTGATTACAAGGTTTCGTTATTAATTACTGGAGATATAAAACAAGGAATCTGTTAGTTATGCGTAAGTGAGCTAAGTGTTTATAAAGAGCAAGTACCCTCTAGGATTTTCTATAAATTGCTCTCAAATTGTAACCCGCGGTCGAATAGATAAAAAAGAATAATCGTAAACAAGGAATATCGGTCATGGACAACCGCTTATTGGAAAAAGTCGGCTCCGGGAACTATTGTAAAATTATTTTATACTAATTTCACATGTAATTCCCAAAAGACAAATGTATTGTGTCTTCTTTAATCTTCTACATTACACGCACATTCCTCTAATCACAAGAGGACTCACATTATTATAAAAGGTGGCCTTATCGCCTTTTAACCAACCCATATTAAACATAAAGTATGTAAACAGTATGGGATTCTCTCTGCTATGTATTATTTAACATTGTAAATGTAAATTGCTTGTATCACATGGGAGAAAATAAATAAATATTATTATTATTATAAACAATACGTACAGGCATTCGCTTATCGACCGCCCCGGCCACCCGTTCCTGATAGTCCCTGTAGTCTTCAGCCACAGCGCCCGGCACAGACGCGACACACAGAATGTGCTTGTCCGTCACCGGGAATGATTCTATGACCTCCGCCGGATTGTTCGCGTCGATTATCTAGAAAGATATCATGCTGTTTAGAACTTACATATATATTCTTGGGATATTTACGATAATACAGGCTGTATTGGCATTAAATTTAAATCATATTATTAACAATACAAGCTGCGGTACTATGCAATCTGTATTTAGGACTTTTTATACTCGTTTTTACTTATGAAAGGTTAAGACCAAGTCTATCTGTCTAAGAACCTCAGACACTACTGCCGAACCACTTCATGTAAAACAGCAGTGCATATGTTCATTGAAGACATATACATATTACGCATACTCAAGTTGACTGACTTTGAATCTGATGTCTTCATTTCCTGGTTTGAACTTTTCTTAGATTATAGATATATGTAATCACTGTAGTATGCAGGAAATCAGTAAAACTGAGGTATTACAAATCAATAATAATTTAAAAACCTTACCATAACAATACCCTTATTCTGGTTGCTGGAACATATCCAGACTAGAGACGATAAGTTTTTTTCTGTGTATTCAACACTCTGAGTAGATTGAAGCTGTTGGTTGATTTCTTCTACCTCCGGAGAGTGCTCTGACTGGGCCTTGCTCATCTCGTAGGCTAAAGAAAAAAATACATTCATTTAATGATAATTATTTAAAAAAAAAGTACAGATATGTTACTAGCGCGCTCATTTTGAAGACTCGAAAAGGGGATAATTGTAGTCTTGGGTTCTTCGATTTGTTGTTCGATTTAACATAAGACTAGTGCAGTTTGGACTCAGAGTTCGGAACACTATTCTCGTTCATTATGTTAGCATGTGACGTATTTATACTTTTTGTCATATCATTGCATTCATTATTTTATTTTATAAATACAAGTTTAATGACGTAGTTTATTTAGATCACTTTTGTACTCCAAACATACGCAGTACATCCGTATTGTGGTAATACGACTATTGTCTACTGTCGGAGCAATTGTCTAGAATAGAGAACAAGTCTCATCATCCTTAAGCCAGAAGCTATAAACGAACAAGAACAAATAATGCACATTTCCGTAGCTTAAGCGTACGAGTAGAATAAACCCAGTGCTTGGACCCGTCACAATAATCTTACTTTTGTGTTTGATAGCCGCTACATCCCTCAGTACATCCACACAAGTGACGTCACCCGTGGCACAAACTATCATTTTAAGGCTATGGTGTTTTTATTTACATATATTTGCTAATAAGATATACTATATTACTAAATATAAATTATTTTTCAAAACTGAAATCCAACCTACCAAACATCTGCGGATCACACAATAGGGTAGTTGACACCATTAACCAATAACTCCAAGATACTACTCCTCTAAAAAAAATGCTTTATTTTAGCTCCAAAAACCTATAAATTATTAATTTGCTGTAAAATACGATTTTTATTTGATTTTAAATCAATTTATAGTAATTAAGTTGAGCTAGCAATTAGTGAGGTCTCAGGTTCCTATTTCCATAAATTCTATGAAGAAATAGCGTTTTGACAGCCCTTGAAAAGTATGTCAATTGATAGTGGTGTCAAATACCCAATTTTTTGTCACGTACGGCAATCGAACCCAATCAGTACTCCAAGCTAATAAAGCTAAGCCACTGTGCTAAATATGTCGTCAAATACCTATAGTCGATATAATAATGTGCTTACCCAAAGACATAGTGATCTCATTCTTATCATCTGGGTTTGCATAGAACACGCTTTCTCCGACCATACAGCCTCCGTCTGGAGTGCGACCGCCATTCAGATTGACAGCAGCGGCGCACAGAAGCGTCATGCGCGGTTCGTTCTCAGCTATCGGTCTGAAAATAATTTAAATACTTAGGAATTCAACAAAATTCATAATCAGCGCATGAGTTATGAAGGATAAGGCATGCAACATACCTACAGATTGTTAGAATGGTATGCACAAGAATAATGAGCCTTGATCTTCATTCAAAACAACGGACTATTCGTCTGGTTAGTCCAACTTGTTGTTACATTTCAATTTTTAAAATGTATGATTCGTCACTGATTGTATTTTAAGAAATTAACAAGTGCCTTGTTGTAATAAATCCGTTTTCACTACAGATGTTTGTATTTCTGGACTAAATTTATTCAAAATATATTAAATCGTTACTGAGTGATCCCAAGTTTCAGACTAATTCTCACCTGCAAAACACCGGTACCGGCACAGGGACTCCGCCCGATGACAGAGAGGTGCATGAACTGGGGCCCTTCTGACCTTGCCCGGTCTTGCTGGGCAGACTCCACCCGTAGGCCTGCGTGCGGCCATCCTCCTTGCGAACATGCGCCCTCACCTACACGCACACACACGCACATGTGTACGCATTATCAACCCAACGTCAACACCAGTAACAAAACCCATATAAGTAAGCAAATTAAAGGAAAAGCTGGTCAAAATAAACACACATATAAACGTACATATTTAATTAGCAATTAAAACAAAAAACCGAAACTATAAATACGTATAATCACTATACACATGCCTATATCTAATATCACTTAAAGTCACTAGCACTGTTCAATAAGTTGAAAATCGTGCCGTCATTGATTCTGCTGTAAACAAAAGAAAGGAGAGGAAATTAGGTACAGGGAGAGGAAGAAATGAAAATAAAAAACAAACAGAACACAGGGTACACAGATGGAACTGCGCATAACAGAAATAAACAACACAAGATGGTAGTATGGGAAGGGTATACACAGGTGAACTGAAAAGCGTCTCGACAGGGTTGCGAAAGCTTTGGTGATAACAGTGATAAGCTACATCCAGCGCGAATGAATTTAATCATGATATATACATTCCGACCTCTAATAAAATGTCAGCGTTATAAAATTGTAAATTGTCTGGGAATTATTGGATGCCATTGGCCAAAGAACGCTCGCAATATGTATTATATACAAGAGTTACAACCTAGCATTTCAGATAAAATATGCTATGGTATGTAATAGTTAGAGATCCTAAATTATAGATAACAGATAGTAGTAGTATTGTTTATTATATTTATAATAAAAACGATATTATTAAAATAAACACGATATCTCATTTTAGATATCTATGATTTATTGTGTTGATTAGGTTTAATGCAGAACTTGACGCATTCTTTACTAAATAGATATAATAATCATCAAAGCTATTTGTTTTTTAACGTTTTATACTACGTAACGCGTTGGTTTTCTATGCGAGTGAAGATAACGCGGTGACATATGTATAGCGAATACGTATCAATTAAAACATATTGTGCAAATAAATACTTAATATAAAAATAATTACATTTGAAGGAAGTATGTACAAATATAAAGCATTTACTTAGTAAATATTATTGTTAAAAGCTTAAATCTAACAGGAATAATTATAGTTATTGACATCTGAATGCTAAAATAAGCGAGATGAAGCAGATACTAAATGAGGCAGTCAGTGATACCAGCGAAATTGATAAGTTCGATTGAACACTATGGCGTATGAAGAGACAGTACAGACCCGGCTAAGGATGACTGTAGTGTATAATAATGATACTCATGTACATTCCTCAGTATATATGCACAAAAACCATATTAACAGGGTTTCTTCTTTGATAAATAATCCTGTGATCCTTACTTCAGAGGTATCAAATTTGTGTCAAAGAATCACAAAAATGAACAGTTAATTGATATTTGACCTATTTAAATAAAATAAAAGTCAGTTTTAACCAATGGTTCAACGACTACATCCTGCCCTTAGGTGGAGTGCAACAGATGTCTTTTTTTTCTGTTGACATATTTCTACTAACTCATATTTCAGATTTTAATTATAAATATTTTAAATTAAGTCGACATTCCTATTTTAATATAATATCAACAAAAAAGTGGAACGGGTGTTCACTGCCTGACTGGTCGGTACATTTATTATTTTTAAGCAACTGGCAACTAAATAAAGATTAGTGACCATAAACAAAAAAAATCTTTTAATCATGGATTTAAGAAAGGCTGTAATTGGACATTTTACTCTCTTATTATTTAGTTGCCTATTAGTATAAGCATTTCAAGCAGCAGTTTTGTCGTGAGCAGTTAACGTAAGAACCACGAAAACAAAACGCACTGATAACGGAAATGTTACATGTGACATCATAAATTTTATTTACCATCTCTCAAAGCTGATGTTGCTGTACAAATGTTGACAGTGCAACGACAAATTATCGAGTTAAATATTGAAACAACCGTGACCCATTTAGTACCATGTCTCAATTCTAAATAAGCAAATAAAAAAGCTGTAACATAATCAGTAATTTATTCAGACTTAGGGACTATTTCATATCAAGAGGCGGTTAACTGTTAACATACAAATTGCCTCGTTCCTTTATTATTGGGAAATACGCCCTAAGTAAAACTTGTAACTATCAAATGCTGAGAGATGTATCAACTTATCAACATACCTGTCGGAACTGCTCGCTCCTCTCATGTCGACGAGAGTTGTGGTGGTCAGTTAGCTGGTTCTCGAAGAAGTCAGCTTGGGTTCGCGAGTGACGCATAGAGGGCTGTGGCGCAGCGACCGCGCGCAGGTGCGGGGTCGACAGCGGGCGCTGGGGACGCTCGCCGGTACTGCACAAATACATACATTTTCATTATGTATAGGTATTAACATATAAAACAGTAGTAAATTAACCTACTAGAATGAGGGTTATACAATTATACATATATAGGTATACAGGCAAGGTATGTACTAGAATGATGCTTTTGGATTTATGTAATATATTTTATTTTATACGCTTTAACAAAGATATAATACGCAATGTTTTCGCAAAATTATTAGCAAATATTATTTAATTGCATTTAGGCTATATCAATCGCATCAGACTAAATATATTAAGTTGCAATAAATAAATTATCATAAACTGATGAAGGTTCTGCATTACTATACCAACATCATGTAAGATAATTGCGCTCAAAACCAATTAAACTTGTTACTTTGACTGACTTTGTAATGTAAGTGAACTTATAAATCGCAACGTATTACATAATTACGTAATACGAACTTTGTTAAACGCCCAGAACTGCAATGAGGGCCAATTTTTTTAAATAAAAAACATACGTGGACTTTGCTTAGAGGACGCGATAAAGGAAAATTTTTGATTGTTGGCAATGGCATTTTCGCAAAAACAATCGCGTCTTTTCCAAGTATACTTTCACATATACACAGCCAAAAAAAACAACAGTACCACAGCATACATGCTTAGTAAGCATGTGTAGTAGTTACGGCACAAATAATAATAATAAGCCATTCGCTTAGTTTAAACGCAAAGCAATATAAAACAAATGACAAAAGCATATTTCGCAGAAGATTTTTTATATTATTTTAGCAGTTAATAATAATTTTAAGAAACATTTGGCCATTGCAAGTTCACATTAGTCATTATGATGCAAAATCTGTTTAATTAACGGTTCTTTTCACATTCACAAACATAGTTACGTGTCATAAAAGTTAAATTGCTTCAATCCAGTATGTATAGTGATAACATTGATTATAAAGCTCATTATTTACAGACAGAGGTCACATCAGAGACAGAGAGAGTTCTATGTAAATAAAAAATGCTATATTCGTATGTGAATATTACACATCTTTTATTTTAACGCACATCTTTACTTGTAAAGTTGAATTTTGATGAATGGACATAAGAATATTTATATATAAATAAATGTATTTGCAAATAAAGATTTAAAGGGAGAATATCAAATTTTAACAGTAAAATAAAAACTATTACACACATATTATATTATGACATCTATCTATTACATACCAGGAGTTTTAGCGATAATAGCTGGCAAGAATACATATTAAAATTACTTATCAATTAATGAATCTAAACTTGTTTTAACTGGCAAATCTTTTTTACTATGAGCTATTTCGATTTCATAACTCTTACTTTAGATTTTTCCTCACGACATGTTTCTCTTAGTTTCGTATGTAGTACATAGATGTCACTATAGGACACGGTAATTACCTGAAGAGGTTACTAAAAAACTTCCATATGGTTTGTTTGTTCTTTTTGTATATGGTGGAGTCGACGCGGCTTGCACGAACCATCTCCGTCCAGCGGACTGCATCTTGAAGCTCCATGAAACGCTCCTGGAAGCAAATATCAATAACGTCAATAAGTAAACTATGAAAAATATCGAGTAAGAGATATGTATCTCTACGTTTGTTATACTCCTAAGTCCTAAATCGCTGAGCCCAACAGGGTCCATAATGAACTGAACTTTTTACCATCTACATTGTGGCATGCAACAAACAATGAGTATTGAGTATAATCTGGATCACACATCTTCTTCGTATCGACATGAGCCAATTATCATACGGTAACCGTATACGAAGACGCAGCGTTGGCAGGCCTCCCACCAGGTGGACCGACGATATCGTCAGAGTTGCGGGCAACCAGTGGATGTAAATGGTAAGTTGTCGTTCATTGTGGCGTTCTAAGGAGGAGGCCTTTGTCCAGCAGTGGACGTCTTCCGGCCGATGATGATGATGATGAACCCTCAGAATACGAACATTAGGAAATCAACAATGATTCTGAAGATTTTTAAGAAGCTCAGAACGTTGATCGAATTCGAAATTGATAACCAATTGTTAAGGTCTTTATGGTTATATAAAAAGTTTAACAAGGCTGTTAACTCAAGTAGAACAGATAAATACCGCTTACCTTATACTGATTACGTTCCATAAGAACACGAGCCATCTCGACGCGAGTAAAGCGCCTGCGCTGTGCCATTGGGACGTCGGCATCGTCTTCGTTGTCGCCCCCGCTCGCGTTCGTGCTCACCGTCTCCTGTCACATGGCCACGCAAAAACTAAACATCATACATATACGACTAACAATAGCAAGCCTAATATAGATCTGTTACACTATTGTACTTTGATTGCCACCAGAAAACTAAGAAAATACATGACATAGCTAATTAATAATAATTTTATTGTAAGTATGTAAAGATAAGTATTCTAACTTATCTACATTTGTAACTGTAATGTCATAACTTATTGCCTGGACGGGAAATCCTGTCATAGTTCACTTTTATGTCAACGACAATAAAATTCTTCTTGAAAGTTCTCTAGCTCAGCTTAGTAACTTAATCCTGTAAGACTACTAACAAGTGATGCAGATTATCGATTGATTGGCTGCGTTACTTGTTATGTTATTAATCTTATACGACCTCTAATATTAGTAAGTGTATTCACTGAAACCTACCTTCAGGTGTCTGACTTCATCTTCAAGCTCAGTGACTCTATCGCGGAGCTTCTCACGCGCCGAGCTGAGGTTTGTCACCTCCTCTCTGAGGATCTCCAGCTCCCCGGTGAGTTCATCCACTTTTACTATAAGGTCGTCCTTCACGACGTTCAACGCGTTCTTCGTTGCTAACAGCTCGTTATTTTCCAGTATGAGATTCTCCACCTCTTTGCCCATTCCTGCCAAAAGCGTATCGCATAGTGAACGTTAATTTAAGATCGATTAAATGGATTATTTTTATAATAGAAGGAATATTTTTTATATTATAAAAATACTGAACTCAATTACTTTATGTTACAAAGACCAATAATTTAATTCATCTTTTGAGAGTCGTCGAATTTTACTTGAGGTAAAGATAGTTTATTTAAATCTTTACTATTCAAGGCATACTTACTTGCATCTTTCACTTGATAAATGAAAGGCGAACGTTAGGCCGGTCACACACTTCGCCGCATGTGTTAGCAACAAATATAACAAAAAGTGATGACTTCTAACGTAATAATAATACTAGTACATTTAGCATTAAAAATTGCAATTAAATGCGACGTAGTGTGTGAGTGGTCAAGTATTTTATGATATTAGTAAAATAAAATTTGTACTTTACAAATCACTTACCGAAATAATTGTCGTTAACTGGAATCATGCGTTGATGCGACATTTTGGTTAGAACGCATGAAAATAGAACGTCATGTTATAAGTAAAGTAATTAATTTATCATATGTTAAAAGGCTCACACACGACGCCACTTTGAGAATAAAATAACAAGCAACCACACATTGCGTATTTTCTTCTACATATTTATATTTGAACATCATTGGATTTATACATCATAACAGCTTAAAGGAGTACACCCATTTTTGGGCCCAGCGTGTTACAGACGTAATAAGTAGTGGGGTAAATCCTTTACTTTATGTTAAACCGAATTCACATAAAAATAACTAAATTAACAGGCGCAAAGTATAAAAAGTTAATTATTAAAATGCTTAAATTTTCTGTTGAGTTCATGCATTTCGCCGTAAAATATTCAAATAGGTAAGTGATAGTCTCTTTGTTGATACCTACAAAAGGCTTTGTCAAATTACAACATAACTTCCGGCTAAGGTGAGGTTATGTCGGAATATTATCTTAATTTTGCCATTGTCAATCAATAAGAATCGTATTTTAGAAAATAAAATGGACCGTTTATGCACTTCTTTCTACTTTTGAGTTAAGCAGTTACACAAATATTAGATGGCAACAAATACATAATATGTAGATTTATTTTTGACACCAAAAGAAATGCACATTCTTTAGATCAACAGTAACATAAAAAGCACAACATCAAATGCCATTATGCTAATAATAATTTGTCGAAGTGGTATCATGTGTGAGTGTGTATGAAGAGTGTTTATTTTTTTATAAAGCAAAGGTATAACGTAAGGATCAGGTTAAGAATACAAGTTGCTAATTAGGAGTAAATTTCATCTGAAAGGGTGGCCCTGTATTTAGAAACAAGATAAGAAATATGTGTCCAGATATGACAAGAATATATTAAGCAAATTGAGATGTCAAAATATCTTTCGATTCCTCCTAATATACCTTTGCTATATACTAAAACAATACATTCAATACATCCGAATGGTATAGTGGAAGCATTAGGCTTTATGATGAAACTATTTACAGAGAAACCCTTACATGTTTTGCAGGCGAATATTTAAGTTCCTTTTTTGGTTCAATTAAAGATTGAAATTAATTCAATTTGAAAGGAATTGTGTAAGGTTGTGCACAAAATGTACTGTGAATGCTGCAAACATAGAGGGGAAGTATGTATTAAGCAAGTGTAAGTAATTAACACCACCGTGCACCGCCACCGCCACCACCATCATCCCATCACATAAAACTTGAATTCGTTATTTTACAAACACATAGATTGATTATGGCCACAAACGATACTAGTTAATAAATGTGTACCAATTAGTAAACTAATTTTACCGACAATGAGAAACTGACTAATGATTTTTATTTACATTGAACGTAGCAGAAACCTGACCATTGTATAGCTCTATAAAACTCGTAGCGTTAAGGTTTAAATTTTAATTAAGTAAATGTTAAATATTACTTGGATCTAATTGTAATGCACGATCGCAGAGTAAGCAGAACCTTTGAACCTTGCCTTCGCGTCAAGTTTTTGAAACAGTCATAGAAAATAATAATCCTTATTTATCTAGCGAAAATAAAGTTGTCAAAAAATAATCCTGGCGGTGTGAGCGTTAGTGGGAACACAATGGCAATATACTTGTGTGCAATATAATGAGTAACGACAGGTCACTCAATCTACAATCGAGCTGTAGCACTTTGTAGGGTATGTGGACTATAACTGTTATTTATTATATCATTATCAGAGTGTTATCGGCTATACATGACTGGATGAACAGTAAAGGTATTCTGCAATGTAGTGATACATCAAGCCATTTATTATTCAGCATCTACCATCCACAATAGGCATAATGTCGTATGTAATATACACAATACAAAACTTCAAAAAAAAACTGTAATGGTAATACAGAAACATGTTAATGCAAATCAATAAATACTGATACTACAAAACGGTCAAGGAAAACATCGTGAGAGAACCGGCACACCTGACTGACGGACTTTTCAACAGTGTGTAAAGCCATGTCAGAGGCCTACAGGCGGTTTAAACTCTGACACCCGGTTGATCATCAACCATACGATAAGAAGAATAATTTCTGATGATGGCTTGACAGGTAACATAATTATTCTTTAAAATTGATAAATAATCACAAATAGCATGTTGTCACTTAGGCGGATATGGATCTCAGGATTACAAGGGTATTCAAAAAACATGACCAATATGACGATAGGGCCACGCTAATATGTAATACTGAGTTGAATAATGTATTTCTGAAAATATTATGTCTACTGTATTATTTGTTTGTCTAATGATAACAAACATTCGTCGTGAATTTATTAAATTTACTTTAAAGAATAAGTGCAATGGGTACGATTTTTCAATGCGACATTATGCCTAAGTGAACTCTTTACATGTATACAAATTGAGAACGTGTAACACACTCACCGGATGACGCATATTCGCCAGGATGTACCCAACTCCCTGTAAGAGAAACCACTAAGTTACTGACATGATTACACACACAACTAAACTACAACTTGAGAAATAGTGTAAACTGCTTTAAGTCTAAAGATGTAAATGTGGATGTAACAATCTGCAATTAATTCTAAAAAATCTTGGGATATATTGGATACTAGCATATGCCCAGGGCTTTGTCTCCTTAGATTTCGATTGAAAAACCTGTACCTAGCAGCAGTAAGCACTATTTAAATCTGATTTTATTAACAATTTTTAGGTATTTCTTTTTTTTCCTGCTGAACCATAAATATTTTCAAAATTTAAAGTAGCCTAAGTTACCCCCTATAACATTAGCTATTTCCCAGTGAAAGTGCCGTCAAAATCCGTCCAGCCGTCGCGGAAAAACTGTAATCCGCGAATTTCCCGCGATACCCTAAATATTTTTTAAATTGAAACTATCCCATTGAGCTATTTATTCGGACAACTTTTAAAGTACAAAAGTGTTTACCAGTGATATCGGCGTCATCTCCTTCAACGATGCCAGGGTCGACATCCTGGAAGGCCAGCTCCTGGTACAAAGTATTGCCACTTCGCTTCTCACTCTTCGTTTGTGATTTACCAGCGCTGGAAGCATTTGGCGGCGCGACTGGTGACGTAGCCTGAAAAAAAAGTAATGTCTATCAGACGCAAAAAAAAATATATGTAGGATCTGAAAATTATTTACCTAAATAGGCAGCAGGGGTAAACATACCAAAGCTATATTATATTTTAGGTTTGTTTTGAAATAATCCCTTTATTTAAGTATTTATGCGATTTGAAATTTATTAGCCATCTTTTAAAACATAATAAATCGTCTGTAGACTGTGTACACTCTGCATGTTATTTCAAGAATAAAATACGACTTATACTTAAAGTTTTGTTTCTTGTTTAACGTTTAATTTAGTTAAAAATATGATTTAATATTTGTTTATTATCAGCTCTTGTCAACATGATGTTATGTAATAAGAAGACATTCAACACTAAACAACAACAATGGACGATGAATAATGATTTAAAAAAATCATATAAATAAGTATAATTGCAGACAAAACTAACAACACACGTTTTACTAAACTCGATGAACAGTGAACACGCAATCTTTTTTGCCGATAATCGGCAGAGCCGACCTTCTTAAAAGAATATTGATTACATTACATTACAAATCAAAACACACTGGCCGGTAACGAGTTTTGAATTAAGAAACGTCATTTCGCAATGTCAACGCAATGGCCGTTGGAGGTGTCGTCAAACCAATTTATATAAAATGAAATGTTATTCATTAGCAATAACTCTAACAATTATAGTTCTATCGTTTGTGATGTGTGAAGTGAACTGCATACAATGCTATCAGTGCTCAACTACACATAACCGTGGATGTTTTAAATATAACTTGAACAGTGAATACTTGAAAGACTGCAAAAACGTCAGTAGAGGACCACCCCCCGTATGTCGTTCATTATCTCAGATTAATTACTTCACGCCCGGCCAAGACGTGACCGTGGTGAGAGAATGTGCTTACGTATACACGGAACCGCTAAAGTGCACACAGTCTAAATTCAGTAACATACACTACTCGTATGTTTGCGAATGTAACAATGACGGCTGCAACTCGGCGATCATTGTTCAGCGAAGTTGGAAGATACTTGTTTGTGTTGTTTTGGCAATGGTTATAAAGTAGTCACTAATGTGTTTGTGTAAATATGTAGTTGTAATAAGTAGTAATAAAATAGTTTTACATTAACAGCGTGTTTGTTCTAATAAAATTTGGGAATGTGTTTAAACAGTTTACAGTGCTTACAAGTTTTATTGTGTCGACTGTAAGATTTTATGAATGATAAATAATGTTTACTTCTAAGGCCTACATAGTCAACGATGAGACGTTCAAATCATCGATAAAACCACAAAAGCACAAACTGTGCCATAAATTATAAGTTTAGTAATTAAGATTATTTGATTTCTTTAATTATTTGTTTCATCAAAAATGTAATGGACAGCTTTGATTCGAAATATTATATCTGTCCAAGTTATTATTCATTTAATTGTGATTTTAATCTACTAGTCGTGTGATTCAGAAATTAATTAAGTTCTATTAATTTATTACTTAGAACTTATTCATTACTACTGGGTACCTACTGATCTGTCTTTTATACGGTGTGAGGCAAGAATAGGTAATATAACTTGATGGAGGCGTGACCGCACGTTATTATCGTAATTATTCTTATTGATAAACTTTTAATAACTATTCTCATATTCGCTTTGTATAAATGATTTATGACGACGTATGACAATCAAATACCTCTTTATTTAAAATAAACATTGTTTTATGAAAGTTAAAACAATAGCAGTATAAGGATATAAAAACATAAACAGGCACAGATTTAAAACAAAAAACTAATAGAATATCCAGGTTAAATGACCTTCAATTTTAGATACTTCATACATATATTTTTCTAACTTACGCCTTAGTAAAATATTACATTCACTACCAGCTGTAGTGTTACTGTGTCACTGCAGAGCAAATGATTTTTCTCAAACAGAAAAAGAATAAGGCATTGACCACTACACTTACTCAATGAGGTAAGAAAACAAAACATTTTCTCAGAGCTCGCTCAAACTGAAGTGGCGTGAAATCCCTTACACATTGCCTTTATACAAAGATTTAGCTGATTTCTCAGAATTTATCATAACCATGACTAATAAAAGTTAGTTGATTAACAAAAACAATAAAAACACAGTGTTAGTAGTTAGTAGTTCTCCGCACCTGGCTTTGTTGCGTGATTGGATCAGTCTGGTGCGCGCATTCCACAGTTCTGACTGCTGCTGCCAGGTCTGACCCGGTCGGCGGCGACGGAGGAGATGAAGACAGGCTGACGGGACTTCCAGGCATACTCTCCGTCTGTTCCACATTATGCATCGAGCTTTCAAGTGATGCGAAACCGAACGATATGGGACCTGAAGAAAGATAGATAAATTAGGAACATAATGCGCAATAGTATTGAACAAAGCGGTATTAACAGTTAAATAAACGCTTGTGGCAGTTTGCGATAATTAGATTAGGTTTGAACGTAATAGAAATTAACTCTTGTATGCCCACTATTACTACCACTTGGCATCTGCCTAATTTAACCAATCAGGGCGTAAACATTAAAGAGCAGTGACGTCATTCCCTACATGTAATAAATACGAATAGAGCCAGCCGTCTTGTTTACACTACGAATCTAGGTATCTATATATACAAATATATAAAAAGAAGCTTATCCAATTAATCCAGGTCATGATCGACCTGTAAAGTTATGTCCAAATTCGTTCCGAGTAAACCGCACACACGAGAATAGAGAGACTCGCAGTCTACCGAGAGTCGAAGTCTAAAAATCAAAATAGACCGACATCTCAAACCTCAAGACAATCAATAAATCACTGTAGGCAACAGCATCACTTGATACTTCTGGAAGAACCTAACACTTACAATATCATTTAAAAAATATAAAATCTTTTAACTTAATAAAGAAATACACATATCCATAAAATGATTGACGCTGAAAACCTTGGAATGGAATCTATCATTAAAAATAACTAAAATTAAGTTTCAGTCTCAAGGATAGGAAGGCAATACCTGCATTACTAAAACTAGTCACTAGTACGTTTGTATGTATGTATCATAGGTATGTACGTATAGGTACTACAAATGCACTACAGCCCTTGCGACGTACAACGTTTAAATGGAATTAAGCTTAATATTAATAACCTAATATGTATTTCAATAACTTGACTGAAAAGGCAAGATTGCTTTCCAAATATTATAAACGGGGATTTACTCCCAAAATTAAAATAATAAATTCGGAAGACGGATCCTTTGTACTTGGTTTTTTATTAAAGTTAAAAACAAGTACATAGCATCTATCCGAAACATCGGATTTCGTTGTACATCATGGTTCGTTTTTCAATTATCCATTGACGTACATTTCCCGAGTAACGTGCAGGTTTGTTTTGCTGTAATTGCGCACGGGTCAGTAATAATATATGAAGGGTACTGTGTAACTAGACTTTATATTTCCCCGGGCTCCGAACAATACTATTTATATTTTATTAGAATTTACGACATAATTAGAAAATATGTCCCGTCATTTCTTAAATATGAGAAACTTGTACTCAACCGGCAAATCATGATCAAGAAAAGGGTTTGCCAATTTAAAAACCAGACCTCTAAATAAATACTCTTTACATAATATAAACGAAAGGTACTCACCACTAGATCGCATGGGGTTAAGTCCGAGTCGATTGCGGACTTCTCCTCGGTCGCTAGCTGTGCTCATGAGCAGCTTTGTTCGCTCCATGTAGTCTACATGCGTCTTGAACAATTCGTTATACCGCTCATGAAGCTTCGAGTACTCCTGCAAACAATGACTTGATTTAACATAACATAACGCCTGTATCCCCGAAAGGGTAGGCATGGGTGTACCTATAGTACACCTACATTACGCCATTCTAATCAGTCACTAAACGACGACTTGACTGGCGTAGTGGCTAAGCGATTAGACTACTCCAATAAGGGTTGGGGGTTCAATTCGAAGATGTTTGCTCCGAGTCTGGATGTTTGTGTATGTGATATTACATGTTAGGAAAAATTCCTAGTGTGGGACGAAGTTTTTTTTAATCCTGACTTCGTGCTGCAAATGCTGCTTAGAATTATCTAACGGAAAAATCCAATAGTACATTGTCTTACCCGGGTCTCGAACCCAGCTCAGCAGTTGCACTTAACAAACACTACACTACCGAGGTAGTCTTGATTTAGAATTAGATTTAAAAAAAAGAATCTCTTAGTGAGGCATTATGGCTTTATTAAATATCGTGTCAAATATGATTAAAGTTTTCTTAGAACAAGTTAAAACATTGCAGGCCTGCAATGTCGTGAGTGATATATAGACGATAGGCATATTCAGTATATCCAGTTAAAATAGATGCTGTTTTTTTTAATTAATGGAAACGACGATGTTGTTTCCTACCTCGTTGGGAATTGAAACGTGCTAGTACTAGTAGAGCTATTAGGTATATATTTGCTATGTTAAAACAGAGCGCCTACAGCTTCTTCGTACGAAATATATTTTTATTGGCTTTTTTGACTTTGAAGTAGGAAGACAAATACAATAAGAGTTCATTCGTAATCGCGCTTAAATTCAGTTCAGTTATTAAGTCTATTTCCAATAATCTAATATGTTTTCATTTATTTTTACTTACAATGAAGACACAAACAAAGATTCACGCGGGAGAAGTCGCGGGCTACGACTTGTTACGTAAACGTGAAAGCGTATTTTTAACAACAAACAAAGTAAATGTACCTCAACTGTTAAATAAAAATATTTCCATGAATAAAGCACCGAAGGTTTTAATTAAAAGCATACATACTCCAGCCTCATTCAAAAATTAAACGTAAAATAAGCAACCACTACGTAGACTGTGACCTGGTTTTCGAGTACCATTCTCGCGATATAAAAACAATAATGTAATGTAAAAATAAACGTTATTGGATTAGCAAAGAGGATTAGATTGAGCGTTTGTCAGCATGTTTCCTAATAAGATATCTTATAGAACGTACGTAGATAGTTCACTTCGTAGAGCGTGAACCAGCGACATAAGATTGATATTATCTCGAGATTGAATCTTGTTGTCAATCAATAAATTCTATTCAAGGTCATAATATGTAGCTGGGTATAAAGTGGTTACGAAATAACGAGCGACCCCATCTCTCCACGTGGGCGGCGTGGATGGCCTTATGGGTAGTATTAGATCCAAAATAATTCGATTTAACACATATAGCCGAACTCAGAGACATTTAATGATAACTTAAGCTAACAGTAAATATTGATTTACTTATTGAGATCTTCACTAGTGTTAGTTTAAGTAATCGGCAGTAAAAAATAAGGCGGTAAGTTCGGGAATGTATAAACTAACTTTGCATGTTGCTATATTGATTCTCGGATTCATTTAAACTAGCTAATAATTCTTCGTTTATTATCAGTTGCAACAACTGGTGACTGTAACTTTAGAATAAGATTCTGAATTAGGTATATAGGTACTAAAACGGCGATCTTATCATAAAGTGCGAGTTACGTAAAAGCCCTTAACATTGAGACAAGGTTCTTAAATAAATTGCAGAACATTTTGTTTACTACTACGCAGTCTGTACATTTATAACAATACGATGTTCCGAGTGACTTCAATTGTGTTAGCATATCATTGTGGTCCACAATGTAGGCACACTGGACCACAAAAAACCTTGTTTCGTGTAACTTGAAAATCTGCAGTGTCATGGCATTTTATCTAGTCATGGAATGTATCACACACGTAATGGCTAACTTCTGAGAATTAAGACAAAATATTAGCTGAATTGTTTTGATCGCTAGAAGATTGCTAGGTAATATTGCTTAAATACGTGTAACTTTTATATGTTTAAGTTATTGAATCATCTTTGTAGACTGATGTTCTCTGTAAGTCTTGTAGTCGTTAGCAAAAAGAAGAAATAGGGGCTTTTTAGAAATGGAACACTTACCTTTTTCAGCTCATTCTCCCGCTCTTCGAGTCTGCTTGCATGGTCCAAAGAGTTTTTATGCTTCAATTCTAGCATTCTGACAATGCTGTCTAAGGCCTCCAGTCTCCCTGTCAGCTCTTTCCTCTCGCCTTCAAAGTGGTCTTCCGCCTCAAGCAACTGTAGAAATATACAATGTAGTTAGCATAGTAATTGCAGCATAATATAGTGTGAAGATTTCTGATTAAAGTAAAATGAAACATGATTTAGATTAGCAAAACTAAAATAGTTTTGATTTTATTATATTGTTACTAATATATCACACCGCATCTTATATTCGCACATAAACATAATTATTATGCATTATACATTTCACATTAAACATTTCCCGCGATTCCGTCGATCTTAGCGCAGAAGGCCAATCACTAAAACATAACGCTAATCGAAGAGACGAATTGATAAGATTACCCACGTTAGATTAATTTGTTTTGACTATTATTAGTCACTTGTGTAGCAGTTTAACCTGCATCATTATAATCATCAATATATTCCTTCTTACCATCATAATCATATATATTTTTGTATTATATATAATAATAATAACAGCCTATAACTGTCCCACTGCAGGGCAAAGGCCTCTTCTCGTATAAAGAAGGATTGAGCACTGATCACCACGCTAGCAAACTGCGGGTTGGCGATTTCAGATAATTAAATCCAGGTTTCCCGTTTTCCGTCACCGTCAGTCAGTGGTGTCTTAGAATATCTAAGAAAGTATTTATGACATTGAAAAAGTCACATTGATACTTGCCTGGGTTCGAACCTGCAACCTCGTGCATAGAAATCCGGTATGTCAACCACTAGGCCAACACGACATTTGACATTTTATTATATATGTAGGTACATAAATGGGAACCAACCCGCAGTGAGCTAGCACGGTGATCAATGCTCAATTCTTCTCTATACAAGGAGAAGCCTTTGCCCTGCAGTGGGACAGTTACAAGCTGTTATTGTTATTTATAATAAAATGAGAATATATCTATTTCAGTATTGTGATGAAAGCTGATATGAAGATTGCTTGAACCCGAGAGTAGAATACTACAACAAAAAAAACATCCCTAATATGCGAGTGCGACACCATGCCGTAAAATGTTCGAAGTCACGGGCAGTAACTATAGTACCTAGTAATATTCTTAAGAAGCAAAATTAACACTAATTAAAGATTAACTTAAAAAATTATGTATAACAGAATGATAAATAAATAAATAAAATAAGTTTTTAAGTATAACACCCAACAAAGTGTTATAATTGTAAACATGCAGTATGCAATATGGTCATTACTTTTGTGATCCAATGTGCAATGTTATGTGTTGCATTAAAAATCGTGTAACATCAAATTTAAAATTGCATAATTGTAACAAGGCAATGAACGCAACATTCAAACTTTAACAGTAATTGAATTTATTATTTATAGCCTGTTATATCTCAGAGGAAAAACATAGTGCTCTCATTTCAAAATAAATTTATGCTTGATTTCATATAATTAATACTTGTAGGTAGATTGGTCATACTAAAAATTATGTTTTTTATACATTCAGCAACTGTCAATGATTTGGAATAATGTGAATATCAAAAACTTTGATATTTAATTTTAAATAAAAGAACGTACATTGTTCTTAAGAAGTAAAACTTAAGGGTTTTATGCATTGATGTGCACATAAAATTTTACTATTTTTACTTATGTTGGTATTATATGGACACTGCCAAATTATGCCACAAGTAACACAGTATAAAAATATCTTATATTTTAAAATAATGACTTATATGATTTATACATATATTAAGATTTAGGCAGGCTATAGGCAGGCAGAGGCCTATAGGCCGTTTAAACTCGGACACCAGATTGTTCATCAACCATATAAGAAGAAGTAACACTTTCTACTATATTATATCAAACTATGAGAATGAAATAGGGCTTTCAATTGGCTTTTCATATTGAACCTTCATATATAACCAAGGGCAAATACCTTATGCATGGTAGTCACACTTGACTAAACACACACAGTTCATATATGAATTGTATACAGAACCTGATTGGTGCAGTGACAAATGATTAGTATACTACTCGGTTGCAGGTCTGATCTCCACAAAAATATTTGTATGATTAATCGATATTTATCTTTAGACCGGGTGTTTTCATCCTTACATATTTTTTCCCAAGCTTAGGTGGGTGTGTATAATATTAGTCAATACTTTATTTCTTTGAAAACCACCGCCAACCCACTATACAGGGTATTGGTGACTAAGCATTAACTGATACTGATACAAATACTATATTGATCTCGTCTCATGTTATAAATGTAACACATTGACATTTTTACAATACTCAGATCTTAATTGTAAAAATCATCTTTTACAATAATATATTAAAACTGCATCATTATTTCCTTCTAATTAATATAATCTATGCTTACATAACACTACTTGCATGCAGTGCGAATTAATTTTATCATAACTAATCGGCTAAAAAAGAAAATTGATTATCAGGCAGGCCATAGAATGGTTAGATAAATCAACAAGTAATGATATTAAGAGTTTAATAGGTGCTTGCAGGAGCTTTGAATTTGTTGCTTATATGGTTTTATATTTATTCAATTTAAACAATTAACCATTTTTTAATCCATGTATTACTATCACTAATTTGTATGTTGACATAGAATAACAGACATATCTTGTCATACTGATAAGGATACTATTTTGAAATATATAATTAAGTATGTTATGTTATGTGTTAAGCATTGTAGTATTTGCTACACAAAATAAAAATAGAACATGTTTAGATGGGAACTAGTGTCCCACAGAGCCAAACAATTCAATTTAATTATATACTAATGGCATCAACTGAAAGTTAATAACAATAACATTCATCACTTACAATGTACTTAATTCCTGTGATGTTTATTATATCAGGGTGTTTCAATACAACAGTTAATACAATACTACCTACTATGGATGTTCTCTGCAGGTGTTCAAGTGTATAAATAAGAGGACTGTTTCAGATTCAGATTCTCATATTGCCACCAGTAAAGCATAAATGGGCAAAATGTAGAAATGTTGTGAATTTTTAGAATTTGAAATCATATATTTTTTTCTGAATCCACAATTTAGGAGAACCCTGATAGAATAATATTTCTAGAAAGTGAATGGCTAACCAGACTGTATTGCAATAATGATACATTATCAGACTTCACTTGTTCAAGGTTACTCATACTATAATAACAAATAATGTATATGTATCTTCCAGTTTTATTCTAGGTGAATTGCATTGAAGGAAAAGCAACATGCTGTATTATGTATATTATAATATATGGCACCCATATGACTATAAATAAATAATTTACATACCACATCTCTCAATTTAGATAGTTTAATTACAACATAGGTGTGACCTGTGTTTATGTTAAAATTGTCATTCACAATATATAATAATTCATTCAAACTGAACTGAGAGGACATGATGAGCATGGCATTCGTAAAATTAAACCTGTCACAGTTTCTGAGCCCACAAGTAGGAAATAGTGATTGTTTTAAGTGTTGTCCAATTTGCTGACTGTGAAAGGGTAAATATATTTAATCCCACTGAATACACTATAAACAAAACAAAAGGCAAATCTAAATAGTTTCACAAAATACAAAATCCACTTGTAAGTTTATACACCTTTTTGTGAGTGCCATCTATTTCATTCACTATTTATGCTGATTATGCTAGTAGTAACGAAAACAATATAACAACATTTCTTAGTTATTATATCATACACTAAGCCAATGCCAAATAAAAGGACTTCTGCGCCAACTAAACAACTAGACCCAGAATACATTATTTGTAAACTAGCGGCCCGCTCCGGCTTCGCACGGGTATAAAATATATATTGTAAGAATTACTCAACTATTTAATGGATGTTATTATACATATAAACCATCGTTTTCAATCACTCTATCTATTAAAAAAAACCGCATCAGAATCCGTTGCGTAGTTTTAAAGATTTAAGCATACATTGGGATATAGGGACAGAGAAAGCGACTTTGTTTTATACTATGTAGTGAAGAGTAACAATGCCTTCATTTCTTCTTGTAAACAATAAAATAAATCGTAATAGGTCAAATATAACAGAAATTATCATGATAACTACCAACACAATACTGGACCTTGATACCATTAACATATGCCTAATTCACTTTTATGCAAGCACAACACTAAATCATCTTGTTTACCTTGGGGTTCAGATAACAGAATGGGTGGCACATTCCACTAAAATCTTGAAAGTAAATCTTAAGAAACTAACAACATGAGCAAAATTAATTAACTACAATGTGCGTGCATTAAATACCAAGTTTGGTAAAATACTAAATACGTTCTAAGACAGCCTTGTGATGCAAAACAAAGGAAGACAATCAAGGCCTACTCATTGCAAATGTTTTGTTCACTCACCTTCTGCTCTGCGTGCTTCCTCGCCGCCTTCTCGCGCTCATATTGCGTGACCAGCTGTTCGTTGTCCTCCCGCAGCAGCTCCAGTTCCACTTCATATTCCTGATTGGTCTGGTAAGCTGAGTCCAAACACTCGAGCACATTCACCAACAAAGGCATAAGCGTCTTCACCACATCTTCGTCGTATCGAGCTATCATTCGCTCGAACTCCTGATAAATACTCCCTGCCAGAGATTGGACCTTCTCCGACATCACGACGTGGGAGTCTTCATGGGTCCCATATATCGTTTCCGAGGAATCTTCGTACATTTTGGAAACAGTTGTAGTAAAGATGAAATACTAAACAAATAACTGAACTTCCACTGCGCAACGTCCAAATATTCTTTAAATTTTATTAACTTTCATTATGTACGGTAGAGGATAATATTATTTGATGACGCGATCGATGAGTGACTTCAAAAAAATTGCTCCTTATGGTATAATACTACATTTCGATTATTTGTACCACATTATCCATCGATTAATAATAATTAACGACACCAAAAACGACAGTCCCTTGACTGTATAATATGTAGGAAAAGAAAATAGATTTACGTTCACACCATGTCTTGTCTGATTGAGGTCTTTTTGCGGACTGATGAAAAAAAAAAGTTGGCGATGGACGATGTCACTTGTCGATGATATTGGTTGGTAGCCCTACACAGTTTCCGGAAGTAAAGGAACCAAAACGAATCGACGTTGTGAAATAAATAATGGAACTAAACAAGTGTACGAAGTCAATTTCTGCAAGTGATTACTTATTTATTTTAAAGGATTTAAACTGACATTTTAATTCATTTTTTGAGTAGGTAATTAAGTGCGCGTACATAGTCATAAATAATAAACACAATTTCTGTTGGAAGATAATAATAGAATTAATACACACCTCAGTACTTTGATTGTGCAACTCACTCCAATACCGACGGCAGCAAATCGTATCGTCTACTAAAGCATTGCTAATACTACTAGTTTAACTTGCGTAATAATGTTATTTCCTATGTACAGTCCTCGACTAGCTGAAACTTGTCAGTCGTTAACTGAAACTTGTTATAAATTATTCTAATCCAACATTTTTAGTTACTTTACCTCACCCAAACCTTAACTAACAATGTGACTTTATTCATATAATAATTTAAATAAACCTTCTTACGGTTAGCTTAAACACGCGTTAACAAAAATTAATATTACCAGAATAAAGGTACAGACAGAGGCGGCGTAAGGCGTGGGCAACTTCGCTCACGGCGTCGTGGTCCGAAGGGCCTCGCACCTTGAAGAATTTAACGAAAAAATATTATTTTACCCCTATTTTTTAAGTAGGTAATGAATAATTTGCGGAGGTTTATTAAGGAGACCTCCTGTACCCCCGCCCTACATACATAAACTAACTGTAAAAACATGAGAGTTTTACATAACTTTATCTGCGAATATTATTTTATATACTAGAGGGCCTCGCGAAATATAGTTAGCCCACATGAAATATAGTTCTTGCCCCGCCACTGGCTACAGGGTTCTTCGAGCAACCTATAAGTTGCTTTATATTGATACGATATGCCCCTGACCTTTACGTGTTTAATAAATTTTTTAAGTAGCCTGTTCCGTGTCCCACTGCTGGGCAAAGGCATCCCCACCATTTTTCCACAAATAATAATTAAATAATTATAATAGTTTATCAACAAAGGGTTAGGTAATCCAATTGGAATAGTAAAATAGTAAACCAGTCAGTTTTCTTCTTCTGGTTTTGATAAGTGGCTAAAAGCTTTCTTCTATATTACAGTCGCTTATCATTAAAGTTACACAAACTACCATAAAATGGATTAGAACCTTGAAAATAACTGATTCTTATCTACTTGGCTATAAATGCGAATTAGTATTTAAATGTTCTAGCATAGTCAGTGATATATCACTGAGCATAGTGATTTTTCCACGGAAAACCAAAACAAGATTATTCTGGCTTTGGTACCGAATAAACTACAATCATAAATTACTTGCAGAAGAAAAATGCGAGAAATATAATTAAATGTCATTGAAATAAAACTATTTTTACGGTTTTTATCGCGGTTTTATTTTTGTTTTTTGGGCCCGACGTTTCGTAAGCGTTTCGTTCGCGTAAGTGATAGAAATCATTAAATAATGTAAATTATAAAATTGCTTTAAATATTGAGCATTCAAATAAAGTATCGAGAATGTAAACTAATCAAATTTTTCTCAGCTAGCCACAGATTAAAATTGTGACTGTCATTAGGTCGTTGGTCGCTGCGTTGACTTGACATTAATTGACATTAAGTGCCCCACGTCATGTAAGAAGAAGTTCTGTTGAACTTTGTTGACTCGACTTTACATTGAATATAATTTAATTTGTAGAGTAATTATACGAACGTGTCTTACCCTTCATTTAATTACAGTAAAAAAAAATCAATTTCTTGAATAATTTGCACATTTTTAATAAAAACATTGTAAACGTTCGAATTGCAATCTTTCCGTCCTGCGACACAGTTAAAGTTTTGTGGTACAATGTCTGTTAAAGGGGACAGTATGCCGAGTAAAAAGTCAGTAATTTGGGCCTACGTGTTGTGGCTGTTTGGTGGTATATTTGGTGTGCACCATTTCTATCTAAGAAGAGATAGACATGCTTTTGTATGGTGGACTACATTGGGTGGGTTCGGCGTCGGATGGCTAGGTGAAATATTGCGCATTCCTAGGTATGTAAGAGACGCCAACGAAGATCCGAAGCATATGGAGGAGCTCATTAATAGAATGGTCCGGAATAAAAAGGTAAGATCATTAAAACTTTCAATTTTCTGTTAAGACAACATGACATACTTCTGGGTTTTGACTAACAGTAACAACTTTAGTTATACGGCAGGGTCAACACATCTGTTAATGTTATAAGTTCCTTCTGTTTCTTATTAAAACAACAGCACATTATTTTGTAGAAATTTTAATATTTATAAGTAATAAATTACAGTAAGTTTACTAACAGTATCACAAATATACTAGTTATGTGGCTAACCAACTATATTAAAATTAGGTCAGTCAGTACTAATATTTATGAATGTTTTAATCTCAAAAAAGTAAACTAAGCTTTTTTATTATGTCTATAGTTATGAAAAACTGAATACTGATTACTATGCTAAGTAAGTGTGGGTTAATTTTTCTTTACTGTAACTACTATAACTGTCAAATGTTCCATCACTGCTAAATGATAACTGATTTTATTTCTGCAAATAGGTTTTAAAAAAACACTTTTACACATCATATGTTTTTAAACTAGTTAGAATGATAGTGACGGCATTTGTAACAGACTACTTCTGAGAAGAAATTCAGGGGTCAAGGTCTCTTTTAAAGTCCAAATCTTTTACAAATAATTTCATATTAGTTTGTACAATGAAGGTTTTCTGTGATGGCCTTTGAAGGAGTCAAAGCAGATTTCAGTCAACCTGTCCTGACAGACTCCCCTTCTCGTACCACCTGCAGGACATTTGGGTAGGCTGTATAAGATACTCAAACCGCCAGACAAGAAACTACATAAAAAGGATAAATCCTACATAGCATATTAATTTCATAATAATAAAGATACATAATATACTTATATCAGACTGTCACTGTTCTTAATATATGCATTTTATTATGAATGTCGAAGCATGGGTGTAGAGACTCCGAACATGTCTGCCATGGGGTGGCCCATTGTGGATAACATACATTATTGTACATGTGTGAGTGGCATTGTATCTTACTACAATTAAACTCAGTCTGTGATCTGTATGTCAAATATATCATTACTAAAATACTTCTAAAACCTTATGATGTAAGTAATATAAGCTTAGGATTTCAGGGTTGTGGCAAATACTTTTTAATATCTTTGATTGTCTTCTATTTCAAAGACTTGACTTGGCTGATCTTTGGGACAACCTACTTGGTTTGATTCTGTAAGTAATACAAGTATGTATGTGTATTGGTGTGTTGATGTGTATTAGTATTGACACTAACATCTGAAATATCATGCTTCGCTTCTATGGCAATATTTTTGGAATGCTTAAAATAACCTCATTGTTCATAAATTTTCCAAACTACAATTCTCCAATTCTCCTATTGGGTTATCATGATTGTTGTAGGGCTGTTCAAGGTATTAGGATTGTTAAATGTATATAAAATATATGTATTTCTAGGAGAACATGGTTTTGAGAACCTTTTTTTCTATTTTGTCTCTCGCAGTTAGCTCTGAGGGAGCTGTTACTGCTTAACCGGACGAGTTTTGAGAACCTTGTTACCTATTTCCACTCAGTAATTTGAGCAAGTATTAATTATTGTTAAGTTTTAATAAGTGACTGTTTTTGTCCCTTATTAAATAAAATAAAATAAGCCAGTAATAAAGACTTTATGGAAGATATATTTTTATGTAACTAGGTTATTAGGTTAAATAGAAAAGGTGTAGATTAGGCAATATTGGCTTTGAAGCATAAATAACTTGTAGAATGAGTTTATTTTTTAAAATTTAGGAATTCTACAGACCTACCTGCTGCTGACCTATTATAAATACTGGTCCTCCAAAAACTCTATTGTCCTCCTAAAACCACACCAGGAATAATTAGATCGAGCAACTACAATTTTCTCAAAAGATTATTGTATTGTTTTATTGTACAATGAAATGTAGATATGTTATGCTGAAACCACACTCATATGGCAATCACACATTGGCTTTGCACTGATATGAGCTATTATATATGTTACATTAGTTTATTTAAAATGTGAAGATATTTTAACATAAATATAAATAACATAAACTAATTACCAGCATACTATTTAATGCTTTATTTAACCTTAACAAATTACCTCGTAAAATTTTTATGGATTGTTCTTGCTATAGTGTCATGTTCAATGTGTGTTTTTAATCAATGTAAATATAAAATATTGCTCATCATAAATACATAAATTTTGCTGTGTGGTATCCGGCCTAGAATTGACCACCCCCTTTCCTCCCGTCTCATCTTTCAATAACAGGCTGGTTGTTGTAATAACATGAGCCCATAAGTAGCTCCCTGAGCTTCTCACGGGCTCATGTTATAACAACTTGCAATAGGACATGTGCCTTATCTCATGCTTTTTACATGGAACCGAAGGTCCTTGCTAGTGCCCTAGCCTGTTGACATTGGTCATAAATGTTGTAGGTGTAATATAAAAAATATTAATGAATTGATAAGTATGTCAGTAGATACTTTAATTACAGTATTGTGTTACGTGGTATTTTAACTTAGTAAGCTAGAATTATAAATGAATCTATGAGTTTGATGATTTTAGAACATAATGTAAATTATTTGACAATTAGTGCTTTATTTAATTTGATGTTAAGCATTTATGTTTTTACCTACCTAATGGAATTCAACAATGTCGCATAAGATTGCAATCCAGTTTTGATTGGCATGTTTAAATCAATGGAATGTTAACCAGTGAGTCATACAGGCGACTGCATAATCTGTATTAGAACTCGAAAAAGTCGCCTATCTATTTTAAATGGTCATTACATGATATCACAGAAGACAGTGTTATAATTATTTCATCCAAATGACAGTGCAGGTCCCATTTTATCAGTTAGCATGTTTTAGGACTAATTGAAATTGTGACTAGATTGCACTAGTAGCAGGCAGTCCACGGATGTTCAGTCGACTGCATGCTTACTGCATTAAATGATGCCGTTCATTCTTATTCTCACATACACACACACCCATATACCTGTATCATGGGTACTTAAATGAGTTCACGTGTAGTAATCATTTAAAGTATTCATGTCAAATATATAAACTACTAATGTAATGTCTTTGTCTTTAGCCACCATTCTCAATGAATCGTTTTACTGGTATGCTGATGGTGGGGTATTCTTGGGGCCAAATGATGATGTTCGCTGTGCCCCCTGACGGCTTCTGGGGCATCAATTTGAGATACCTGAACCTCCTGATACCCTTGGCAGCTGCACTAGGTAACTTATAATACCTATATAAATATTTAAAACCAAATTATATTGTGTTCTGTATACTGTATAGTCCATTTTCACGCAAATATCTGTTAGGGTCTTTTGAAATAGTAACAGTGCAAACAGTTCGGAATATCAATGGAAATTTGACTCTATCGATTTAACCGAATGTTATTTAAACAAAAGAGAATAATGAATTAACTCTAGAACCTCCATGGTTTCTCTTGGAAATCCGTATTTAACAATATACAGTTACAATATAGGCCAACGAAGTTCTACATGAGTGCCTTAACAATGAGCATGTATTACGTGACGGCGGCAGTCGGTCAGCGAAAATCGCTGGAGCATCCATTCGTGTCCGCCGCTGCAAACGTGAATTAAGTACACGTTGTGATTATTGATTACACTAACAACTAAAAAAAATGCTGAAGTATAGCGATTTATTCTATCTTTAGGACCCAATATATCTTGTACATATTTGTGCACTATAATATCTCCTGCGTAGTTGGCTACTCTCTAGCTGAGACAGGCCGACCTGACCAATCCGGTCAGGACAGTATTATTATTATAAATACAGGCAGAATAGCAGATTGTCTGAGATTGTAGATAAAGATACACTGCTGGTGATATAGTAGGCTTATATATGAACTAGGTTTGTTTTTGCACAGGTGTATGGACTGTGGGTAACATTGGCCGCGAGCAGGGTCGTCTCAAGTGGCCGCTGCTGGCCGCATACGCCGCCTACCCTATCCGCTACTATGTTTACGACGAGACTGTTTGGTTCACGCTCATGGTACTCGCCTCCGCACTGGTTTTCGACTCCTTCTCCAAAGAGTGGAGGAAAACTCCGAGGAAAGCTCATTTGGCTAAGTAAGAATTTCCTTAAAACCTTCTATCCTTTTTCAATAAACATGCCTTTGTATTGTACGTTTTAAATTACGATAGACGTGTGTCTAAGTTCAAGACCAACCAATATAACAAATTAATAAACATATAGATACAAAAATAAATTAATAAACTGACAGCAGTGGAGAATGTGTTTTTTTAATGGAAGCTATATAAATGACAATTAAATTATATATAATACAAGCGATATATAGGCACATGACACTACTAGGCAGTACAAAATTGCCCAGTTGAAAAGGGAATAATTCGTTAGGCAACATGTTATAGTGATGAGTGTTACGTTGTTCTACATGGAGCGTGTTTGTTTCAGGCGTGTCGTTATACTAGGAGTGTGTGCCTGCCTGTACCTCTCGCTGTGGTGCAGCTACTTGTACTTCCACGGTACAATTACGGACAGCGAGGGCGATGAGGTGCCCATCTATGAAGCACTGCATCACTTCTTTACGAGCCCTTGGTGAGTACACGTTTATTTATACCGTAAAACTCGTGGTTCTTACTTAAAGGGGAAAACAGTAGCATCAACTAATTTTAACTTACTTCAAAATCTTATATTATCTGTTTATTTAAACACAGCGTCGATATGAAGAATTTCGTGTATTATTATCCGTTATTCCTACTGCTATGCTTTTCTCTGGCTCAATAGCAAATACGTCGTTACGTACGATAGGTTGGCTCCCTTGATTTACTGTAAAATTGCGTTTTGTGAATATTCCCGCTTTATCCCCTGAAACTAGAAACATAAATCTCTTTAATTTTCAGGTGGCTGGATGTGAAACAATGTCTGATAGACACATACCAGTACGCGCAACACCACGGCTGGTACGAGGTGTGGAAGCAGATCATAGATTTGTCTGATCCCCATGGAGAACAGAACGCCTATAAGGTAAAGTATTTAAATTAATTGATCTTTTCCTTCGTAATTACTGCTTCTCTACAGCCATATCGAAGTGTAATCTTTCTTCTTCTTTAATTTAAGAGGTAGAGCTCTCGTTAGTAAAGCAAACGCTAAGTACTGTTTTATATAAACCTAGCTGCGCCCAGCGGTGTTAACCTCTACGTTGCTACAGGAATAAGTCTATAATTATGTTAATTCAGGGTATCAGCTACTTCCATTCCAAATTTTAGCAAAAACGATCCAGCCGTTTCTGCGTAAAGAGTTAGCAAACATACAAACACACATACATCCTGAAAAACTTTCGCATTTATAATATTAGTGTGATACAAATGCCTCTGCCATTGTTCTATGAAAAATATTAGTTTAATTAACTTAGTAATCAACCGCCATTGCTACGACATATCTTCTGTAATATGTGTAACTTTGTACCCCTTTAAGTATATTGCGTGCACAGATCAATGTGGGGCTTGGCATGGAAAATAGGAAGATAACATTTTTATTTTATTATGGTTATTTGTTGACTGTTCGATAATTATTATACTTAATAACTTTCAGGTGCTCGGAGTCGGTCCAGATGCGAGCCAACAAGAAATCACATCGACTTGGAGGAAACTCTCACGGGAGAATCATCCAGACAAAGTGAAAGACGAGACCGAACGCAGGGCGGCTCAAGAACGCTTCATGGAAATCCAGCAGGCGTACGAAATATTGTCTAATAGCAAGCATAGGAGGAACAGGCGGAACAAGAAGGATAACTCCGAACCAAGTGTCAAAGTGGAGTTGTAGGGGTAACGCACGGGCGGTGAGTACGATTGTGTGGCAGTCTACCATGTGTGGGCGAACGTGATAAGCACACTGAAGCAGAACTTCATGCTGTCACTCTGTGCTGCGTTATTTGTCTATTTATTCAATAGAAGTAAGAAACTTTAGACTTTTTATACACTGTATGTTGCTTTATTGAAGTTTATAGAATCCCTGTAGGCTGTCTGGTATCTTTAAATGCCATTTGCGTATCGGGTATTCTGTAGATTTTAATGTTACAAATATAGATCTTGAGTAGTGTAATCAAAAAAGACAATCGAATATATTTAAAGAACTTATAATAATCGTATACATCGCCACCTAAGATATTTATTTTTGTGCATTTTGACAGTCATATTCTTTTATAAACAATAAATATATTAAGGTAAGATTTTTTCAATGTTGTCGTATTTATACAACCAATAAATATTTTAATCATTTAATTTAAGATGAACATAAACTGTAATAAATATGTAATCTCTAGATTATTAATCTTTAACATGTATAATTCTTGCATGCAGTATAATGCTGTCTACATCTTATATTCAGAAGTAGCTATTGGGCTCAAATAATATATTTTTTACTTTAGGAATCTCATAAGAATATATAGTTTTAAAAACGTTAGAATTTTTCTTCGCGTTGGCCACTCGAAAAGGAATAATGCTGGGAATTTTAATATTGTTTACCTACTGTTGGATTCTTGGCAAATTATTTAATTTTATACACACTTAATAATTGTAATTCTAAGATATTTCTAATACAAATAAGTCGTAATAATTACACATTTTATTATTGTTTTATAATGTGAGTTCATTGACTAGTAAATGTATTATTATTGTATGCAAGTCCGCTACTTACACCATAGGTACTAATTAATTTACTATCAAAACTAGAATTTCTTATGACAGCAGATAAAATAACAAACAATTTAAATTATAAAAATTAAATCGACCTAGTTGTATAGTTTCACTATTCATCTTGTAGCTTTATTTTGATTTTGCCATTGATAAACTACTTTTTTGTAAATCATAAAATAATTTATAATTGGTGTCAAAGTTAATTTATTTTAATATTATTTTTACAGTAGCGATTTAAGTGTAACGATTTTTTTTATTTTTTTTTTATGCATTTATTACACCAAATGTACTTATTTTTTACACTGCATTTAGTTTTTATTACTAGAATTACTTAAGTCAGTATAATAATATCGTCTTGGTATTGAAAATAAGCTCTATACGTTGCCGTCCACTTATTTAATGGCCTGATTTATATAAGTTCATTAGATGATTAACTAAAAAAAATTGAAAAGAAAATCAGTTAATTTATTTATGTTCATAGGGTTCATAGGGTAGGTTATTAGTCAACATACAAACAAGTATTTATATTATAATATTGGTATTATATTTCTCATTTACGACATTATTAATAATGATAATGTTAATGCATTATAGTCACTACACTATAAAGCTAAATGTTAGGCTAGATATCTCCAATGTGAAATAACATGAAACGTTATGAAAGTCCTTATTTACAGTTCAAGCACTCTTAAACTAATAACTATTACATTAATGAAATGAAAACGACAGTTGCAGTAAACAGTTGGTATGTTAAATGCGTTTATGCTTCTAATCCTGTCCATATTCCAACCGAATAGAATTCAAAATCGTGTGAACATACTTTAAATATGGTATGCTTGTTGGCCTAATGATATAACAAATGGAGTTTCGTAGAACATCAGACATAAAGGATAAGTTGTGTACTTAACCCTTTGTACGCCAGCGCGGGCAATAGGTGACCCCCAAACAGTAGTTTTCAGGGTTCCGTACCCAAAGGGTAACAACGGGACCCCATTATCAAGATTTCGCTATCTGTCCGTCCGTCTGTCTGTCACCAGGCTGAATCTAAAAAACCGCGTTAGCTAGACAGTTGAAATTTTCACAAATTATGTATTTCTGTTGCCGCTATAACAAAACGCGTCTGACTCTCACTTGGCCGGTTTCATTATTCTATTTCGTCAACCGCTTGGCAGTCAATGGTTTAAGTTTTTAATACTGGTTTATTTGTGCTCTTATAACCAGTATGTGTTGCTTCAAATGATTTTATGCAGAACAATGTTTGTTAAATAAAATCTCAACAAAATTAATATATTTGTTATAATGTGTAATTATGATACTTTTTATCAAACATCTAAGACCGATTAACCTATTGTACTTATTAGAAGCTTAGATAAAAATGGCTTACTACTTGTACTTACTTATTTCTTGTAAGTTCATTAAAAGAAAAGATTTATCTTTTATTCAACAGTATAATTAATAGAGAATCTCACGTATGTGTTACATACAGATATTCGATAGAAACTTTAACTTTTTCAGCTAAACGTCCACTTTAATTAGGTAGACATGGTCTGACCGCTTTAAATCAGTCAATACTTACTATAAAGTATTTATCTGTTTTAAATTGGCATATTCATGCATTTTATTTTATTTTTTGCATTATTTCTACAGTATTTGAATTTAAAGGGTTGTACTTAATTTTAATTACATATGATTTATTATGTACCTATCTGTATGGATCGATTTATTAAATGTATTATTTGTACTACAGTGTATTAATTACTTACCTCTTGACATCTCCAAATAAACAGTGTAGCAAAATCATTTGAGAATCAAGGTATTATTAATTACATGATCTCGTTAATGATCGCCAAATTCAGCGAATAGTTTCAATCCCTGCATAGGATTTATATTACCAAATAATTTCAAGTCTAGGCAAAGACACACACACACGCAGGCGAACTACATGGGAGGCAAAGTGGAAAAATCTGCTATAATATTGGTAATATAACCTACCTAAGAACCTAGTTTCAATTCCATGTCAAACGTGTTCGGCAGAAATCACTGCGGCCGATGTATGCTAATGTATGTATCTTTAAATCGCAAAGTTACAAATAACCACAGTAAATAACCACACGTTGCAGTGTATTAATTTCTATTTACTATTCACTTATCATCCTCATGATCCTTGCAAACCAACTTACCTAATCAAAAACACGTACCTACATGGCACCTAATTAAAGGCTATGCAGATCGAAGTAATTTAGTTGAACCTAATGTTGCAAAACTCGCATGAACCAGACTAGTTATAGGTTTTCTAGTATCGAAATGGCCTAGAATTATGTAGCTGAAGCTTTTAGATAACTTATTAATGCTGGTGATAATTGGATAAGGGTCAAACTCCAACACAAAAGGTAGGTAGATAGTTGTTGGTCCATGCTAGCATTTGTTTTCGTGTCGTTCTCGGTACACACATATCTACGTAAGCCTCTACCCTTACAGGATAGGATTTTCTTTGTCATATCTGCCACTTGTTAATTGTAGATCAATCTATCATGTCGTAAGACTTTTAACTTACTGTTGGCGAATGAATTTCACTTAAAACATGTCTTTAATAATTATCAGTTGTTGTACAGTAGGTACCATGTGTCTGTGTGGTAGATTTGTACCTTTGTGTGTTTTGTGTATGATACCTGTACTTCATTCATGAACACTAAATGTAGATAAGGTAGGTTTTCATAAATGAAACAACATGTTGTAAATTTAATGAAACATTTATTTTAAAAAATCGAAGGGAAACATTGAAATCCCAAAACTTGATAGGGATAGGTAGATATTAATTGTGATACATTATTAAAAAGTTACTACACTGGAGATTCTAATGGAAAAAGATGCACGAGGTCTCTCTCTAAGTCATTGAGCTGTTAATGCTGGTGAATCTAGGGCCATATTGACGGACCGGACGAATCCGAAGCCCGCAGTACTCGCAGACGCACAGCGGTATGTCAATTGGCTGATTCACGTTCCTTGTGGCGACGTTCTTCACAACATAGACATCTTGGCAGATTCGACGGCTTGACACCGCCGAGTTGATGTCTGTAATAAGAAAATAGGTAATTGATAAAATGTATGGAAATGAAAAGATTTACTTTGGTGCGCTGCTGGTTTGTACGGGGCAAGTGTTCGAGATAGCTTTACCACTATGCATAATTGCATATACATCATCTTCATCCGCGCTAAATACGTCCACTGATGGGAGCCTACACCCCAAACGCCACACCTTTCTCATGATTGATATACTTAATCAAACAAGGAGTCCTAAAGTAGGTATATAAAAGCTAGATCACAAAGGAAAATATAGGTCAAATTTCCAATGGATTCCCCAATTCGTTATTAAATTCATGACAATGAAACTGCAAAGATGATAAACACTTAACAATTGGCACACCCACCGACCATATCCATGATAACCACACCGACTTTAATGACTTCTAATAGATGTATAGAATACGTCCAACTGACACGGCCTATGTTTTGCGACTGGTCCAGGGCTCGGTAGCTGCACTTTAGGAGCTGCGTTATTGATTCGTTTAGTGCGCAAGTGCAATTCAAGACCTAGTTTACTCTCACCTGTACGTTTTGTATAGAGAGGCGATATCAGCATGTCCGTGTTCCGACGAGCGGAGTTGAAATATATTCTATATTGTAAGGCCGCGTACACACAAGTTCTAGAGCGGTAAAGAATCGGGTTTTGAGACAATTTTAACAACACGGCGCGGCATTTGTTTAATAATATAGATGGAAACCTCTTGAGGCAAACAACATAAAGCTTTATTATATGTATAGATTACGAAAACATATAACAAACATTTTAAGTAGGTAGGTAGGTTAGGTTTTAAAACATTTTAGGTAGAAATTTTTGAGCGTGGAGTTGTTTGCGCACAAAGTCACAGGCTCAACCTTGTGTACGTTTTTAGTTATTTATTCCTGATACTACGAATACAATTCTGTTCCTTTAGGTAAGGGCGACTATGCTGGTTTAATGCCCGTGAATAGCGTAGGCTAACCACCTATTAATATTAACTTAATTGGCTTATTTAGATAAACTAAATAGTGTAGAAACGAGCTGTTTTTGTAACCTACATGTCATGTGACGATCGTCTAAATGTGCTTGTACTGTTAAGACCGCTGGCTAAGAAGAACACCTAAGCATACCCCTTCTTACATTAAAAGATCATTGGTCTTGACCAATGACCAATATTTTTGTCAACTTTAAACTTTTACTAGACAAGTCTAGTAATAGTTTAAATAGTTGCTTAATGGTGATTTGAGCAGTGTTTTAAAGATTAACTACTAAGTACTGAGAGAAACTCAAGAAAACAACTTCTATTCTTTAATTTCTTTCAATGATGCCCAACTTACTGTTACCTCCTTTGATGCCTCCATTAGAAGACTCTTTACCTCAAAACCTTTACCTGATGCACCACTATAGATGAGTATAATCACACAATATTATCCATTTGAATTTGGTTGACCAAACTTGTAGTGTGATTTTACTCGTCCACAGATTGGGGATAAAATAAAACAAGTACATCTACTACACGCGATGAAGTTTTATTTAAATAAGAACATACAATAGTTTAGTAACTATCTAATGAGGACCTACAAGAATAACATTTAGACTAGGGAGCACTATCCGGGTTGGGTCGAAGTATTGTCAAACGTAAATACAGCTTCGACGACATTGCCTGGAGATTTAGATAGAAATGATTATATACTCGATCTCGGGGTCCGGCTTGATGATGCCATTCGGCAGCGATTTCTTTTCGGAGTCATCACGTCCGGGTTCAGAGTTCTGCTGATCCAGCATCGCGGCCTGGACGGCCTCGGTGTGCTTATTAACCTTCTCGCAAAGGTCCTCCACGTCATTTGGTTTTTCTATAGCGGTGTCAGTTGTTACGGCCATTCCTGTAACAGAAAAGAGGTGAATGTTAAATATGATGGTCAACTTGTGGGAATATCATCGGTTTTTGGGATTTGTTATTGTTAATGGTCATCTTGTTAACATGGTCAAATAAACGTATCCAATCTGAAAGGGTCACGATATGGTTTGATTTCAATTATGATTATGTTTAAACAAGTAATTAGGCGAGCGCCCTGGTATTGCACAATGTAAAATGTTAATTATGAGACTTCAAAATAGGACTTAACACAGCACTCTCTACCAGCAGCAGCACCCCCAAGGGATTACAGGTGATAAAACAAGCGTAAGTAGATACATAAATTAATAGAAAAAAATACCAGTTGATACTGATTTCGGCGCACAGTATAACAAAAGAATGCACAGCTCTACAGGTACTTACTGGTATGGTTACAAACGCTGGGGTTAGTAGTTGGATTAGACAGTTTGACTCGGGGGCTTAATACACGGAGCTAAACTGGATGTCGACTTCCGCGGCGGCGTCTGTCTTCGGAATGAATTTATGTATTAATTGATGCACATTGCGCAAGTGCAATTTATTCGATACTTACGGCAAGATATTCGCCCGCGCCATGCTGCAGATTTATCTTAAAGGCTGGACCGAACATTTAATGACTAACATCACTGATATGTACTACTTTAACTGTATAATCACAACCGAACGTAGACAAGGTATTTAGTATTTATGTTTCTTTTTTTTAAATAAATACCTAACTGCAACTTTAAATTTGAAATAACAAAAAATAAAATCGCAGAGTCCCGCCATATTTTTTTTATTTTATTTTTAAAAAAAAACGTCGCCCACACTAGTAATTTCTCCTGTATCGTGGGTGCGTTTCACAAACATGAAATATCACATACACAGACACCCAGACTCGGAACAAACATCTGTAGATCACACAAATTTTTGTCCCGTGCGGGAATCGAACCCACAACCCCTAGCGCAGAAGTCCAACCGCTTAGCCACTGCGCCAATCAGGTCGTCGCCATAAATAACAGACGAATATTATCCAAGTATAATTTTTCTCCATACAATTATAATTAATATAATTTGATTAGGGCGGGGATCTACTGATAAATGATAAACTGAAGACGATCTGATTGGCGCAGTGGCTAAGCAATTGGACTGCTGCCCTTAAGGGTTTGATTCCCGCACGGGACAAAAATTTCTGCGATCCACTGATGTTTGTTCCAAGTCTGGGGTGTTTGTGTATGTGATATTTCATGTTTGTGAAACACACCTATTATAAGAAGAAAGTCCTATGGTGGGGCGACGTTTTTTTTTGCAAAATATGCTTTACCTATTGCCTACCTGCATTCGCAGAGTGCGGCTAGCAAGGGTGGATGTAGGAACTCCTGATAACCGAGACTCAGACTATCTTGGCCGTTACGAGGCTTACGATGTATGCAGTGTCAAGTAGATAAGCAATTATTAATTGGTTAAATAATCCAATTTTCCTTTTTAACGATCATTCAGGGTTTAACCCTAAAATAAATTTGTAAGCAGACGATCTATGCACTGTAATTTAAGGCAGCACTTTTGTGGCTGCAGGACTTCGGCGGAGGCCTATTCAGTGCGGAGGTGGGTCTCCCAACCCAGGGCTCCGCAGGCCTCCTGTGGCAAGGGGCGGTTGTGTGCCCCTTGCTGCACCTTTGGTGTGCGCAATATGTGCGCACACGCGACTCGGCCTCTGTTGAGCGGGCGGCAGTTCAGCCACGTCTGCCGCCCTGAAGCCGAGTCTTATGGCGGCTGGTAGAGGGCGTTTTCGGCCCTCCGCCGCCGCCGGGGCCACCGGGCGCGGATTGGGAGAGCGGAGTCGAGTTCCCGCTCCCTTTCCGCAGCCTTTTTGAGCGCCATCAGTTCTTCGCAGAAGTCTGCGATGGCGCTCCATGACCTCTCACATCCTACCATCTCCTCGATGATAAGTAGGAGCGAGAAGTCCGACCCCACTTGGGCGACGAGTGTCCGGCGCTGCACAGCCCAAGCAGGACAATGCTCGAGCGTGTGCTGCGCCGTGTCCTCGTTGTCAACGCAGTGGTGGCAGGAAGTAGACTCCTCCCTGCCAGCCACTCGACACAGGTAACTGCCGAAGCACCCATGCCCCGACAGTACCTGTGTCAGCCGAAGTGAGTGTTCCATGACATCTGTTCATCTACTGGAATATTTGTGGGCGGACGGCTTGGATCGTCCGATGTCCCGCTGTTGGACGGGACAGCCTGACCGCCCACTCCAGGACGAGGGCTCCACGGAGCTCCCTAATGCGCCGCTCCACGCGCGCCACCAGCTCTCTTCGCCAGTGGTAGGCGTCCGCCAAAGCTCTGGCGTCCAGGTCCCACGGCAGGGATCCGGCTAGCAGACACGCTGCTTCGCCGGATACCGTGATGTAGCCGCGGATGACCCGGACAGCCATCACGCGCTGCGGACGCCGTAAAAACATGGCGCGGCGCGGCGTCAGACACTCCGCCCAGATCGGTGCTCCGTAAAGCGCCATCGACCGGGCTACGCCCATGAACAGACGTCGAACACTCTGTTTCGGCCCTCCCAAATTCGGCAGCAGCCGCCCCAAGGCGGCCGCCGCGGCGCCCACTCTGGGCCCTAATCGCTCGAAGTGGGGGTTGAAGGTCCACCTGCCATCGAGCACCAGCCCGAGGTACCGCATGGTGGACCTTACGTGAATAGTAACCCCCCCGACGACGATGTGGGACCCAGCAGGTGGCGCTTTCCGGGGCCCGTGGAAAAACAGGGCTTCGGACTTTGGCAGCGCCACTTCTAGGCCAAGGGCGCGAATGCGCCCGACAACGTGGGCGCCCCCGGGCCAGTACTAGTGTGTTGTCAGCGTAACCAACCAAGCTGACACCCGGAAGAGTCGCGCGTCGCAGGACCCAATCGTATCCGATGTTCCACAGGAGAGGTCCCAGGACTGACCCCTGTGGAACACCGCACGACACTTGCTTGGTGACCAGCCCGGCATGACCTTCGTAGGCAACCACTCTGTTGCCCAAATAGGCCCCGACTACTCGACGTAGCTACTCCGGAACTCCGTGAAATCGGAGCGCCGCGGTGATGACACTCCACGGCAGAGTGTTGAAGGCGTTGGCAATGTCAAGAGACACAGCCAACAACACCCCGCCGCCCGACACTGCCTCGTCCGAGAGGGTCTTGACTCGCAAGATTGCGTCGATGGTGGATCGACCCCCCCCGGAAACCGAACTGGTGTTCAGACAGGTCGAGCTAATTTAACCTCTTCGCAATTTCGGATGACATCACAACTTCACAAATTGCATGGAGTGCGAGGGAGAGCTTATCATAATATTCTGACGTAAAATTGCATTCGCTAAAAGGCTTAAAAGGCAAACTTAACGTTGAGTGTTTCCTTAGTGCTTCGAACTAATCGACTTCTAACCCCTCGCCACTGACGTTTATTTCTTACTTTTTTAGTAACCACATTTGTTTACCCATTTTGAGTAGTAGTAGGGTGCTTCTTTTTACAGCGTATCGTAGTAATCTTGCTGTTTTTGATATTTCAATTGCGGTAGTACCTATTGTTAGTGTAAACAAAGTTGTGTTTGTTCATGATATTGAAATCTTTGTCTTTTTGTTTACATATAATTATTTTTTTAATAGCTACTAACCAAATCTTATGGTCGGTAACCTCAACATTCACCTTCTCATTCACTATCCTTGTGTTATAGCCGAACTCTAGTCACGGCATTGCCTAGCTGCTATCATGAGACAAGTAACTCACCGTATACGAAGTAAAAGGTATAAAGTATACAATGTAACCCATTAACAACTCGTAGCAATAGTAGTAGCATTTTAAAGTACACACAGGAGGTGCAGTGTTCGCCTAAGTACAAAAAAAACGATCTACTTAGCAACGAATATTAGTAGCAGCTATGGCGAGCAGTAAAATTTTAATAGAGAAAACAAAATATGAATTGCTACTGAAATTAAATAATTATGATAACTACTAGCCTCTACTAAATTTATATGTTTGAAACGTTAGCAGGCTGTACAGTGGACTCGTGTTAATGGCTTCGCTACTCAGTGGTAGATAAGAAGGTTTGAATGTGTCCTTAAATAAAAAATATCAAACGATTGTGTTCACATGACGTCACATTGTCATACACATGCTTCGCTCTAAGTTCAGTCAGAAAAAACAATTGAAATCTAATAAAAACAAAATCCGATTGTTCATCTTGGTCCCAATCATGATAACAGGCCAGACCCAGAGTTGGTCTCGAGCGTCGCATCGCACGGACGAATATCGCGCCGTGTGTTTTCCCCATAAAAGGTTGTTTACACTGCTCTGCTTGTAGCTCTATACGACCTATAAAACGTACAGTACTGGCAACCCCAGATGTATTGATTTATGACCGTGCAGTTTTGGGCGGGGTTACACCCTATGTAGATTGTATTGTCGTACACGTGTAAGTACTTTACTGATAATAGTTATGTCTGGAATATGACGAGATGTCTTCTAGCCGTTTTTTGGAGTTGTTCCAAGTGTTGGTTTGATTTATTTTCGGTGGGTTGTAATAAGACATTGGGCAGCCATATAGTTATGAGATGGGTATATACATTTATTTGATTATATAAAGGAATATACAATTTGAATGGTGGTGTATTGATTTTAGCTTATAAGAGCAGAGCCAGAGGTGGGATTTTAGGAAGATTACGTATACATAGATATTGTATGTAGATAATATAGCAACAAAAAATATTTCCTTTAGAATATCGGACCTATGTATATTCCCCTAATAGGTAGGCACCCATATTTCGCCAGTTATATTAAGTCATAGTGGCGAGCCTATTGCCAACAACCGGGCACAAATCTAAAAAGACACTGTGCTGCTCGTGACAAGTATCTAACGGAAAATCCCCATATCACTTTGCCTGACCCGGGATTAGAACCCAGGACCTCAGTAGTCACGCTTAGCGACCGCTAGACCAACGAGGCAGAATTAGGACGATAACCTATAAAAAAATGTGATACGTGGTTATTGTACTTATTGAATTGTATTTATTGAGATCCATTTATTAATCCTACAACCTTAGATTATCTACATGGAGTCTGGCGCTACATTGAAACAAAAATCAACGAGCCAATTGTTTTTTTTTGCATGAGTGCGTGACAGCTACGTCCTACACAAGTATATAATTTATTTAACATACGGGTGATAGGACGGCCTCTGTAATTTCTACACACCCTTGTAGCGCTTAGGTAGTGTAGAATGATACTCCAGATGTGGTTACGAGAAGAGGTATAATCAAGACTAGGATAGCTTAGCTTAAACAGAAATATGTACAGGTCTTATAGCAAAATACATGGCACAAGTATTGGATTGCTTATGATGTATTTACAAAAATGTAGTTCTTAAATAATACGTGTGGTGGCGCGCGAGTCGCAGTTGTAGAACTGCGCCGAGTATAAATATCCCCTCACTGCGCGCGGGTCGCCAGTACACGGTTGGCGGCGGCAGCGGACGGATGTATGACTTGACTTGCAGCTACAGTACTCCCCCCCTAGTGAAAACGTACAGGCCTCTTCACTGATCGGCCTGACCTGGTGCGGTGTTCGTTGGTGTTGGCCGGGAGTAGGCTGGTGTGATCTTCGCTGGTAGCTGCAGCTGACTGGGGTGTCTCACTACTCGTGTGGTCGTGTTCTTCAGTGTCGATAGTGTATGCTGGTTTGAGTCTATCGATCGATATTGTGCTGGATCTTCCCGGTAGTTGGATAGTGAAGAACTTCTCGTTGCGCTCGATGACCTTGTACGGACCTTTGTATGGCTGTTGTAGCGGTTTGCGGACGGTGTCGTCGCGTAGCAACACGTGGCTACATGTTTGTAGATCATTGTGCACGAACATACATCGCTTGTTGGAATGCGATTTGTATGTTGGTGTTAACTTCGTGATGACGTCATGTAGTTGATCGACGAAGTTGTGATCCATTGTCTTCGCTGCTGGTGATGGTGCTATGAAATCACCAGGCAGTCGCAATGCTTGGCCGTAGGTGAGCTGCGCGGCGCTGGTGTCGGTGTCTATACGCACGGCGGCTCGTAATCCCATTAGCACTGTCGGTAGCTCGGCGATCCATTTGTTGCTATTTTGTAGGCGAGTCATAAGTGCAGTCTTTAGTGTTCGGTGCCAGCGTTCGACAATGCCGTTGCTCTGCGGGTGGTAGGCAGTGGTACGGGTTCGTTCGACTCCCAGTAGTTGCGCGAGGTCTCGGAATAGACAGCTTTCGAACTGTCGTCCTTGGTCAGTCGTTATTCTTGTAGGGCACCCGTAACGAGATATCCACGTTTCATATAGCTTTTTGGCGACGATATCGGCAGTGATTTCCCGTAAAGGTACTGCTTCGGCCATCGTGTGCAGCGGTCGATCATTGTCAACAGGTAGCGATGTCCAGACGATGAAGTGGGTAGCGGACCAACGATGTCGATGTGTACATGTTGAAATCGTTCGCTAGGTGGGAACGCTGTAACTTCACTTTTGTTGTGACGTAGAACTTTCGAGCGTTGACACGATATGCATGTTTTCGCCCAATTGCCAATGTCAGTGTTCATTGCGGGCCAGAAATAGCGTTGTTGCATGAGCTTGCGAGTAGTTCGTAACCCGGGATGACTTGGATTGTGCACGGCGTTGAATGCGATGCGACGAAAGTCAGCTGGTAGGTACGGTCGAACGTGTGACGTAGACGTTTCGCAGAATATTGGCTTGTTTGTAGCGGGCATGACGATTTTCTTGAGTTGAATATTTGTTTGTTGCAATAAATTGGGTATATCGCTGTCCCTTTCTTGTGCTTGAGATACGTCATCGTAGTTAATTGGCGATGGTAAGTCGACGGTTTCGATGCGTGAGAGTGCGTCGGCGACAACATTGTTTACTCCACTCACATGACGAATGTCCGTAGTGAACTCGCTGATGAATAACAACTGCCGAGTGCGTCTTTGTGTGTCGTTGTCTGACGGCGGCTTGCGAATAGCGTAGGTCAGCGGCTTGTGGTCGGTGTAAACAATGAGTTCTCTTCCTTCGAACATTTTCCTGAAGTGTTTGATCGCCATATAGATAGACAGTAATTCTCTGTCGAATGTACTGTATCGTTGTTGCGTGTCGGAGAACTTCTTTGAAAAATAGCCCAGTGGTATCCATTTCTTGTTTACAAGTTGTTGTAGTACGGCTCCTGCGCAGGTGTTCGATGCGTCACACATTAGGGAGATAGCATCGTTCGGCGATGGGGATGGATGAGCGAGCAAAGCTGCGTTTTGTATGCCGGCTTTGCACAACTCGAATGCTTGTATAGCTTCTGTGTTCCACTCGATTTTGGTTTTGTCACGTTTCTTGGAATTATGCAGGTACGCGTTGAGTGGTGCTTGTATGTGTGCGGCATTTGGAATGCTGTCGCGATAAAAGTTTACCATTCCGATGAATCGACGTAAGTCATGAATTGTTTCTGGTTGGGGGTAGGCAGTGATTGCAGTGACCTTTTCTTGTGGTGGCTTAATTCCGTTACTTGACACTTCGTAGCCCAGGAACTTGACACTTTCTTTGCTGAAGACGCATTTTGATGGATTTATTGTTATTCCATAGTCATCTAATTTGCGTAGCACTTTTTGTAGGTCTTCGATGTGGCATGCTTCATTATCTGATGCGACGATGACGTCATCAATGAATGGGAATGCGTAGTCTAACCCGGTGAGTACTTCATTAATGAACCGCTGGAATGTCTGTCCGGCGTTTCTGAGTCCTGGACACATTCGAGGGAATTCGAATAGACCGAATGGAGTGGTGATCGCGGTCTTCTCGATGTCCGGTTCATATACGGGCAGCTGTTGATACGCACGATTCAGGTCAAGCGTAGTAAATATCTTCTTGCCGTGAAGTAGGTAGGTGAAGTCCTTGAGTCGTGGTACTGGATAGCGGTCCGGTTTAGTGACGTCATTGAGTCTGCGGTAGTCGCCACATACACGAATGTCACCGTTTTTCTTTGATACGACGTGTAACGGGCTGGACCATGGACTTTTGCTAGGACGACATATCCCCTGCTGCATCATCGTCTCGAACTCCTTCTTCACGGGCAGGTATCGATGTGGTGGTAATGGTCTGGTCTTGCTGTACACTGGTGGACCGGTAGTTTCAATGTGGTGTTCCACCCGGTGTTTTGGAGTGTCCTTCATACATGACGGTCGAAGGATGTCGGGGTACTTGCTGAGTAGCTGGTGATACGGCTGACCAACATCGATACTTCTCACTGTAGGCTCGGCTGAGTAGGTGACTGGTGCTCTGGCGGTGAGTTTGGTAACTTTGTCGACGAGACATCGGCCGGCTACGTCGACAAGAAGTTGATGATGTGTTAAAAAATCGGCGCCAATGATGGGCTTGCTGACTGCGGCGATAATGAACTTCCACGTGTAAGGTCTACGTAGGTTGAGATCCAGTTGTAGCGTCTTCTCACCATACGTTGGGATCACTGTGTTGTTCGCGGCATACAAACAGAAATCGGTTGGTGTTGTGTTCCCGCCTTTTCTCTTCGGTATCACGGATACGTTGGCGCCAGTATCAATCAGGAAAGATAAACGTGAGTTTTTATCTGTTATGAATAGGCGGTAGGATGAGTTGCTTGCGCCGGTTCCCGCCTCGGCCAACGCAGGTGTTAGTTTTCCGAGCGGGTGCTGCTGTCTTCGTAGCTACACGGCCGCGTGCACCTTCTTGCTTCTTTGCCAAACTTGTGATGGTAAAAACAGATCGCTGATTGGTCGTTTCGCGCGCGATCGTGATTGGTCCGGCTCGACGAACGTGATCGTGAGGGTCGCCTGTTATACCATCTGCGTCTATAGCTGTGTTGTTGCGATTGTTTTGCTTTCAACTCAGCAATTTCTCGTGTGAGGGCGTCGATCTTCTCTTCCAGTGACGTAGATGCATGCGAGGTGGTGGGAGTGGAGCTAACTGCCGCGACAGTGCCGTATGGTTGCGACTGTTCGAGGATCTTGTCAGCCATCATCGCCAGCTCGTGGATGTCTGATTTCTTAGCGATATTATCGCTGACAGCGAGGACTGCTCGAACGGATTGTGGCAAGTGGTTGGTCCACATGATTCGCAGCGTTGAGTCGGAGATGTTGTCCGCAGCGAGGTTCTTCATTCGACGTAGCAGCTGTGAAGGCTTCATGTCGCCGAGTTCCATCTCAGACAACAATCTTTGTACTTGCCGCTGCTCAGATTCTTCGTACGCTTGAAACAACCGACTCTTCAGTGCCGTATACCTTTGGGTTTCCGGTGGATGGAGAATGATGTCCGATATTTCATCCAAATCTTGCCTCTCAAGCTGTCCGATGACGAGCTCGTACATGGCTTGATCACCCTTCTTCTGCGGAGACATGATGGCTTCGAATTGCGCAAACCACAAGCGTATTCTGTCACGCCAGATGGGCGGAATGCGCAGCGACGTCGACACACCTGACACTTCTGGTTCACCTTCGTTAGGCATGGTGAATACTTGATGACTTGATCTGGAGGTCTTCACAAAAATAACTATCACGTCGGGGTCACCACTGTAGCGCTTAGGTAGTGTAGAATGATACTCCAGATGTGGTTACGAGAAGAGGTATAATCAAGACTAGGATAGCTTAGCTTAAACAGAAATATGTACAGGTCTTATAGCAAAATACATGGCACAAGTATTGGATTGCTTATGATGTATTTACAAAAATGTAGTTCTTAAATAATACGTGTGGTGGCGCGCGAGTCGCAGTTGTAGAACTGCGCCGAGTATAAATATCCCCTCACTGCGCGCGGGTCGCCAGTACACGGTTGGCGGCGGCAGCGGACGGATGTATGACTTGACTTGCAGCTACACCCTAATAGCTCATTTCGCCATTTTTATTACGTTAGTTTATGATAGAAAAACAAGCGTCTCCATTGACAACGCAATTGACACTGTTGGCGCCAAAAAGCTGTAGGGTAGGTTTTTAGCCTAGGTTTTTAGCATGGACATAGAACGGGAGCGCAGGGCCCTGTGCATTCGTGCTAATATGCTTTCCCGCAGGTTTGCACGCTGTTCTAAACAAGCTAAAATCACTCTTTTCAAAGCATACTGTCACTCCTTGTACACGTGCGGCCTGTGGATGAACTACACTCAAGGAGCATACAGGACCCTGCGTACCCAATATAATAATGCATTCAGGGCGCTGTTGGGGTTGCGACGCCACTGTAGTGCCTCTAGGATGTTGGCCGCAGCTGGGGTTGATAGCTTTTCGGCTATCATCAGGCAACGAATAGCGTCCCTATTACAGCGGGTCCGTGGCAGCTCCAACAGCCTCCTGAAGACTGTGGCCAACAGACTGGATGTGGACAGTGCTATTATGCAGCACTGGACACGCGTTCACATAACCAAGGATGCCGAAATTACATATAACCCGTATGTGTAATAGCGGTATCCTGTTATGTACTTAATAAAAATTGTTTAGCTTATTATGTTACTAACATAGTTTTTAAGATTATTGTCACTAACACAATGGATTCCGGTCCGAAATAAATGAATTTATGTAATTTATTTATTTATTTTATTTAGCGCCAATTGTGAGGAATGGGCGCTAAAAAATACCGACGCTGTGAGGGTCTTGACACTCCATCTAGACATATATATAATCAAAGCCTACAACCATAAGTCACCTAACATTGATAAGTTCCTTCATTTGCCACTCATATTTTAACTTTGATCATTCAATAATTAGGTAATCGATATTCTCTTATACTTTGTGACCCTTATACTGTGTGTAGGTGTTGTATTTTATTTGTAAACGAGTTCTTACCTATAAAAATGAATTTCGATATTACTTTTTTTTTTGGTTATGTTTGTTATTGTGAAGAGAAGTGAAAGAAAAAATCAAGAAAGTTGCACGGAACATTAGAAATTTTAGGGAAACTTAACGATTAATGATAAGGCGTTTGACTGCATTGTTAAGAGAGAACTCTGAGTACGTAAAATCAGGATGTAAAATGTTCTCTGTGAAGAGCCCTCTTACCATACTCTTAAAACATGACAGTTTACGATGCGGAAGGGAGACGGTAGCGGCGTCCCGTTTCCACGTGTTAAACTGTAAACCAAGTGCTATAACACTATACATAGTAAGGGGGGCAGGACAATGTCTGTCGCTAGTACAATATAATTGTTAACTGGTTTACTTATCATATTAGATTCCGGACTATTTAAAATTAGAAAAATATAGAAAAGCTAAACTAATTCATTTCTTGAGAGGATAAAAGACATGTACGACTGTACGAATATATTATACCTACATTTATATAAACCTTTTGTTATTATCACAGATCAGATACTTTATTCTTCTGTTAAAAAAAACGTCACCCCACACTAGGAATTTCTGCTGTCTCGTAGGTGCGTTTCACAAACATGAAATATCACATACACAAACACCCAGACTTGGGACAAACATCTGCGGATCGAAATTTTTTTTGTCCCGTGCGGGAATCGAACCCGCAACCCTTAGCGCAGCAGTCCAAGTACTGTGAGATCATTGAACTCAGATTGTAATTCACAGTACTTGTGTTGTTGAGAGGATCTACTGAATCCAGTGTATTGGAGAAAAGGGTTTCATCCGATATTTACGATCGCATCGTAAGTTGTAAGAGCTTTTCTACATTATCCGATCCGATATCGTAGTCGGACACCGGTAACCGATATCCGACATCCGATATCATACGGTATCTTCACATATTTCCGATGATCTTGTCTCTTGATACTGTTTGTTAGATCAATTAGCTAATAATCGAATGTGGATTCACTTATACGAAAGTAATTAAAAAACGCTTCAGGTCTGTACGTTTTGTAGCTTGCTAAAAAGAGTATAAAATGGTCCCTCTGAATTTTAAGCTTGCATAAAGGGATTTATGCAATACTGTCTCTGGACAGATCTTTTTTGCGTCTCAAATGTAAGTAATAAATACAGCAAATAAAGTTGTCTATTATAGTCTGCTATAAATTGAATCATTGTCGAATCGGAACGATTTCGTCGGAAATATGTGCAAATACCGATCGGATAATGTGGAAACGCTCTTAGGCTCTCTTCACCCTCCGATCCGAACTATCATTGCATGAGTCTGAAGTTTATTGTTAATTGTATAGCCAATCTGTTTGATTGTGACCCACTTATGTGAATCAAACATAAATATTTGCAACGAGCGGGAATCGAACCCACGATCTTACCGTAGCAGTCCAATAACTTAACCATTGCACCAAACGTGTCGTTAAATTGTATAAAACCTTTCGGTATGGTAGGAGGAGGTATTACTTACTAACGTAGCCTCAAATACTTACATCATGATTATAATTGCTCGGTTCTTGTTTATGCACTACCAACAAGTTGAAAGGTACAATATGTTTGAACCAAGCCTGCCCTGCCAAGTCCATAACAAGACGGGAGGAGGCTTATGCCTAGGAGTGGGTCACCTAAAAGCTGATGATGATGATGAAGCTTTCCCTGCGCCAACCCGAAGACAACTAGTATGGTGATTAATGCTAAATCGTTCTATATACGAGAAAAATGCCCTGCAGTGGGTCAGTTAAAGGCTGTCATTATTAAGGCTGCCTTAGTACTTTAAATGTTCTACGAGTATTAATAAATCTTTATTATCGTTGAATAACTTAACAAAATGCCTGTATACCATTCGGCAGAGGTGCGTATTACACCCACATTTCGCCAGTTATGTTATTAGGTCTCAATGTAATAGGGGCCTATTGCCATCAACCGAGCAGAAATGTATACTTCGTGCTGCTACTAAGAATCCTAATTGAACAACCTAGTGAAACTTTGCCCAACCCAGGATTCGAAACCAGGATCTAAGGCTTAGCAGAAGCGCTTAGGGACCACTGGACCAACGAGGCAGTAAACAATAAAATGTAAAAACTGTAAAATAGCAGAAAGTAAAGGGTTTATGTGTTGTTGGCACCCCACTGAGTGAACAATTTTATTTGTAATAGGATAAAAATCTACTGTTGTATTATTATTTTTGAGAAAATATTGTTAATCATTTTATTCAATTGAGTTAAGGTCTTTGTTAATACTATTTAGTTGTCAGTGGCTTGCCTTAAGCTCTAACAATAAAGACAGTAGACAAAAAGCACTACAGAAACAAATGAAGGTGTGTTTCTTGAACTACGCTGGCTTTATTTTAGGTCCTTCTGAGAATAAATAAGATTTTTGATATAATTACTTACTACACTCGATAATGGCCATTCCTTAGTCTAGAAGATGGAGCATATTAGGGGAATAGTTCCGCTATCAAAAATGAAACAAACACTTTATTTAAATTTCATTTATCAAGGTACACGTAGGTACCTACAGTTGTACCGCAATATTACGGCACTAATATCTACATTGAACTTTAACGATATGTTAGCCATGTAAAAATTACACAATGTAATCAATAAAATGCATTATTTATTTTGATCAACTACTGGATTACTGCTGATTGCATCCACGCAAACAAGCAAGTTTAATAATTATAATCATTATGAAAAAAATAGTATATGCAAAAGAATCATATTTGAGTGGATACAATTAACAAGGATTCCATAAAATCATCTATAGTTATGAAGTGTATAATCTATTTCATTTGAATGGCACAAAACAATTTAGAACTTTTGAAATAATATAGACAAAACGAAATATAATTACATGGTATTTCAAGTTACGTGCGTAGTTTTTCAACATACAAACATAATCGAACATCTTTACGTATAGTAATATATTATATACAATAGCGTATTATTTACATGTTACATGGCAAACGAAGGAGTTTGGTCTTATAAAAAACAATTATCTAAAGTAATAAAAAATTGCATTTTAATAGTTGGAAGTTGAGCTTAATTTGTGCTAATGGGGAGTGCCCCTTAAATTCATGTCTTTTAAGCTTTGCTATATAATATATGAATATTATGAACATTTAGTATGTACATTATAAACAGCTGCAGGCATAGAGTGGGAGGTATACGATGCAAGACGCGGCCATTGGTTACCTATAGGGTTGTGGACTCACGGAATGGGGCTGAGTAAAATGGCAAGATAAAATGAAAAAAACTTACGGTAAAATGAGCTTTGTACACAAAATAAATCAGTTCTTAATGACCTAAATGAGTCAATATTTTCTAAATTTGTAATCTGTCTTTTCATGCATACTATTTAATAAATTGTCTAAATACATTAATAAAATCTACATTAAGACATTTGGACATTCTTATGTCATAATGTATGGTGTCTAACCTTCATATACTTTGGGAATATATCGCAAATAAAATGTTGATAGCTACTTTACTTTGCATAATAACTACACAACGAATGAGCGAATCGCGACAGAGTATAGTACCTACTAGACATCAATGGCAAATGTTTACTCGCAGTGTCCACGATGCATGCGAATCTAACTCTACACCCACCTTACACTGGTTGTATATTGATATTAAAATAATTATCACAGTTTTAACATAAAAATAAACGCGCTAATTTAACATCAACGCTCGAAATCCTAAAACATAGCCATCCTTATCCTACATTAATAAATAACTTATATTTTTGTTAAGTGCATCAGACGTGCACGGCATAGTGATTATAATAATATACACATTACAAATAACAGTACCTTTACATTTTAAGTAAAAAATTAACAAATTGTTTTTTTTTATAACTACAATAAAATTCATATCAGAAATTGTATCAACGATCTAACACTAGCCATCGAATCAATGGCACAGGAAGTGCGCGCGGCACTATTAAGTAAAAATAGTCAATTACAAGACGAGATCAGTGGGATTGGTTTGCGGCATAGTTCACACAGTGGTCTCGTTCCGGCGGAGCGGCTGCAGCTCGCGTTGGAGGTCGTTGTAGTACTCGTGGTCCGACATGGACTCCTCCTCCACGGACCGCTGCGGCAGGTACTTGCTGGTGCTCGGCCGCGGCGTGGACTCGCTCCCACTGCCTTCGCTTACGCACAGGGACTCCATCGGGACAGGCTCGGTCGGGATACCTAGCGTCTGCGGCAGTACGCTCTCTTCAGACATCAAGTACTCGGGATTATCCACACACCTCTTCCCTACGAAACTACAAAATCGCAAGTCTTTCACGTCTTGATTCTCACCACCTTCACCTATTAAGTCCATGTATGTTGATGCGTTCTGCGTGTGCTGCGGCGATGGCATCAAGTAGTCGTCTTCATCCAGCGGCAGGTTTAGTTTTAAGTTCCCGACCTGTGCTTCCTTGGTTTTAGACATGCTGTCGAAATTAGTTTCAGCAACCTCTGGCCGGCCTTTCATTGGATCGCTGCAGTACCTAGAGCTGTCTGAACCACAGACACCGTTGTTGTAGTAGTGACGTAAATCGGTTGAGTCACTGCATGGGTTAGCCTGATGATTATATCTAAGAAGTTCGTGATTCCATCCTTCTGGTTTCGCACCGTCCACAGTGCCACATTCACTATTAGGTCCACCGGGCAGCCACGAAGACGAGGGACACTGCTTCATTGAGTTCTGGTGAATCTCTATGACGGAGATCGTTGTGTTAGTGCTCGGCCCAGATTTGAACTTCGGCTGCAAGTATTCATCTGCTTCGACCAGCGACTCCGGACCTTCCATCGCCGATGAGAGGTTTCGGATCATTTCTTTTTCATCCTGAAACATAATAAAACGGAAAACGTTAGTTTAACTAGTAAATTAAACCAAATTTAATGAAATGGTTGATTTCAACTGTTTGCTTAAATGTCAAACTTATTGTTCTTAATTAATATAATGTGCCAATCCTAACAGTAACTTTTCTTAACCCGCTTATTATTAGGAAGGCAACATAATGTAAATATTGGATTAAGTATGTCATAACAGACGCGGGAATTTAATTACTTTTTAAATTAAATAGCAACAGAAGGTATTCAATACATTACCTGCGTAGAGTAGGATGGTAGACGCATGAATTTGTCACCCGGTATAACTAAATATCTTCCCGGATCCCTTGCCATTTCTGCAAATGTATCCGCTAGCTGCTTGAATGTCGGTCTACTGTCGGCGTCTAGCATCCAACACGACACCATTATGCAATATATGTCTAATGTACATATACTAGGTTGGGGAAGTTTGAGACCGTTTTCTATCAGCTCGGGTACATTCCTAGCTGATATGGTCTCATACGGTCTTGCCCCATAGCTCAACAGTTCCCAGATCGTAACGCCAAACGCCCAGACGTCGCTCTTGTGGGTGAAAATTCGGTGCTGGATGCACTCTAATGCCAGCCATTTGATTGGCATCTTGCCGCCAGCAGCTTTGTATTCATCTGTATTGACTTCTAGTAACTTAGCCAAGCCGAAGTCTGTAATTTTAACGCAGTTCGGTGTCTGGACTAGCACGTTTCTTGCAGCCAAATCACGATGCACCAATCGCTTTTCTTCTAGGTAGGCCATACCCCGTGCAATTTGAGTGCACCAATTCAAGAAAGCCTTGGAGCCAATTTTCTCCTTGTGTGTCCTGACATAATCGAGGAGGCATCCTAGCGGCATCAGTTGTGTGATGAGCATCATTTGGTTAGTCATGCACACAGCTAATAACTGAAGTAAGTTGGGATGTTCCACACTAGCCATTATGTATGCCTCTTCTAAGAACTCCTTACTCGTGTTTGCTCCTGTTCCGTCTTTCAGAACTTTAATCGCCACAGGAATCTTAACATTTTCTCCTTCTGGTACCCAAACGCCTTTGTATACTTTTCCGAACGCGCCAAAACCAAGCATCCCTCCCCGCCGTAACTCCACCTCTTTCACTATTCTTAATTTGGCTAAGTTCGGCTTAACGTTAGTAGGACGAAGAGGCTCATTGTCCTCGCAACCAGTGAGAACCATTGTCATCTTTACAGCTTCTTTGTTCGCTTTTGCTTTTTGCCTGCATGTGTAACCTATTATACCAAGTATAACTAATAATAAAAAGGCAAGAACCAGGATTATAACCAATACTGTGGGTATTTTTGCAGTAACCATGTTAGGATTTCCATTCGTGTGGGTAGAGCAATAGGGCTCATCGATCTTATTCTGTAACTGCTCATCGAAATATATTTTATGGGGCATATGCGAGGGACAAGTATCAGTACAGTTAAAAACTGATTGGTTCTGAGGGTCATCAAGGTTGTTTATATATATTTTTAAATTCTTGCATTTGACGCATTCCGTTGAAGATGATCCCACACAGCCTTTGCATTCCGGGTGACAAGGTGTACAGGTTTTGTTTACTTCATCAGTGTAGTCGTCTGCCGGACATTCATCTTCGCACTGGTCACCTCTTTTGTAGCCGTTACATAGCAGGCAAACTTGTGTGTGTATTCCAAAGCCTACGCACTTTTTGCATCTAGGATGGCATTTTCGACAAACCACTTTAACTTTTCCTTCAAGAGGCTTAACATTACCAACCCATTCGTTATAATAGCCATCGGGACATGGCTCGTTTTCACTTAGGCAACTTTCGACAGTGGCTTCGATGCTTATAATAGCCTTTTTGCAGGAATTACAAGCGCCTTCGCCTACTGTATTTTCAGGTCCAGTGCATCCGTTGAAGCAGTTCTTGTGGCATGGCTGGCAAGTAGCGTTGTCAGATGTGTATCGTAAGTCTGGACATTCACTGACGCAGTATGGGCCATCTCGTACGTGTCGGCAGCTAGTGCAGTTAGCGCGGGTGGGCCCGTCGCATCCGTCTTTGCACTCCTGATGGCATTGTTTGCAGCTCTTCGGACCATCCTTGTACAGCCTGTAAAGAGTTAATTTAACATTTATATGTATTCTTTTTATACATAACGTTTGTTAGATGAATGCACAAACAATAAGGCCAGAGTTTCTCGGACGTAGAACTGTCTGTACTACCCACACATGCTTCGCTTTGTAATGCTAATGAGGCTGCCAAAATTGACAAAGGCAGCCATGAAACGTTTTAGGTGCATTTCTCTGACAGAATCGACAAAACCGAAACCATATAACTGCAATTTTATTCTATTGACAGCTTATGATAAAAAAAGATATGTAAAAAGCTTTTCGAAAATATGTTTACTTTTAAGTTACAATTAAATAACAAATACAATCGCTTTGCATTAACTTTGTACAACATATTATTAAATTAAGGTAATATCTGCATTTTTATGTGTCCAGTAAGTCGATACCTACCCAGGGAAAACACTGCAATTTTGAAGGCACATCTCTCCAAACTGGTAATTTTTGCAGGAGAGACATTGGTCCGATCCTGGACCCCAGCAACCGTCCGCCGAACATTGGGGATCACACACCATATCTGCTTTTTCTGTTGAAAATGTATTTGTTAGGAACACAGTGTTACCAATCAGCGTGACTTTCTTAGTCATGCTAATTAGGAGATTCCTACGACACCAGGTATGGATGTCGTAGGTGATAATTGCGCAGCTGAGTAAGGCATTTGCTGTTAATTGGGTTAGTCTCTATGTGTGATGAAAATATACAAAAAAAATACCAATCGCTTAGAGAAGATGAAAATATTTGTGAGAACTAAGTCGCATAGGCAATTATAGCTAATAATACCTAACTTTAAAAAGAGGATCCTCATGACAAAAACTAAATCGCATAGCAAACTCACCACAGTTCCGCGGATCGCCATTGTTTTGTATTATTTGCTTGTGGTCTTTTGACTTCACTAGCTTGTTCCAAGCTATCTTGTCGGCAAAACATAAAAACTTGTTTTCCATAATCGCTATAGCGCCAGAGTTAACTCGTTTTAAGGATTTCAATCCTAAAGACTTGAGTGACGTCTTGACTATGTACAGGGATGCAAAGAGGTTCTCTACTACTTGGCGTCCTCCTATCACTTCCAAGTTCCGGAAGTAAGAGAGACTTGTGAAATTCGGGTGGTGCGCCTGTACGTTCAAGTAGCCGGTTACCTCCCGCACGGTGCTGAACACCTCCAATTTATGAGGCTCCATCTTAACGTAGCGTTCACCGAATGAGTAATCTGGATTCACATGCTGAAATCCAGTGAACGTCATTTCCAATATTTCTATCGAACCATCGATAATAGTGCAGTCTTTGAAACTGTCGATATTTCCTGAATGTATTGGTTTATCTGCGTGACATGTCTTCGGGCAGGTAACATTGCATGGTATACACTCCCCGTTCACAGCAGTTTTGTTAGGAGGACAGCTTCTCACGCAGGCACCGTTGTCTTTTAATAAATGTTCAGGGCAGTTGCGAACGCAAGTTGCACCGTAAGCATATTTCCCATTTGGATTTGGTTCCCAAGAATAAGTGGTGGGGTTATAGATCTGCATCGGTGGGCATTCTTGAGAACAAGTTCCTTCGTCATAAAAATTTCTACAAGCGAGGCATTGACTAGGCAATGGTCCAGTGCAACCACCGGCGCAGAACGCGTTGCAGCAGTCCCGAGGGTTCCTCCCGAAGCAGCGGCCTTGTGCACACTGGGGGCTGCATATGGTTTTAGAAAACTTTTGACAATTCTCAGGACCCTCACCCCAGCAACCAGCCTCACAGCTAGGATCACAGCGCGGACAGTCTCTTTCTGCAGCTGCGAAATCATACACATAAACATACGTAGCATTAACCCCGGTTATTATCTCATCCCAGTTGATGGTCTTGACGTGACATAGGTTGTAGTTTTTGTAAATGCCGACGCTTCCACGAAGCACATCGCGCAGCGCTGGCAGCTCAAGGGTGAACGCTGAAGACATGGTAACCATAAGTGCAAACTCTTCGTCTCTTACATTAAGCTTAAAAAGCGTCCGTCCGCGAATAATCTGCAGTTGCGGCAACACTATGTGCCGCACGTTCACATGCGATATCAGCACATAGCCAGTCACTTCCCTTATGTACTTGAGAAAAGACAAATCCATAGTTTCGTTCTTTAGCCATGTCAGCTCAAGATTTCCGTCGACGTAGGTGCAGTTCGTAAATCTGTCCCGAAGATTCCGATAGTGGGTGTCGCGATTTGAAGGCACCGACATCCGTCCATTTGTTCCGATGCAAACTGTAAAAAAAGAAAAAACAAAGTTAACACAGTATAATTAAATATTGAAGAGTGTTACTTAATAGGGCGTTTGTCTCTGCATGTAACAATAATAAAAACAATGTATTTGAATTAGGTCCACGTTCGACAAGTTAGAAACTGAGCTCGTCTAACGAAGAGGCGTAGCCGTGGGCGGCCTCTGAAGCGAGTTTCTTCTACTACGTTACAAGTAACACCGCTATTTGTGATTAATCGATAGAAATAGCTTACAATGCTGCGTTGCCTCAGCAAACGGAACCGACATTAGGAACTAAAGCGCGTATGTAAAGCAAATTGATCAATAGCGTTAAATTTGTGCCATTTACCAAGTTTACCGTTGAACAGATTATTTTTACACCTAACATAATACACAATTGTTTAGCTTTACTATTTATATGTGAACAAAGAAAATGTTACGGAATCGGTTTCAAAATAAATTAACATAGTGAAATTTGTTGACTTGTAAAACACGAAACAAGCAAAACAGTCAAACTGTGAGTTTCACAGAAAATAATGTATAGACATAGTCTGGCAATTCGAAATATAATGGCAAACGATTTCCCAGCGATCAAAAATGTTCACGTATTGCTTGCATAACTTTGCCTAAAACCACATAACCTGTGGACCAGGTAAGTGAATAGTAAGTTGTGCATCTCGATCTTACCAACTAGAGTTCAAAATGGCTTGTCCCCGAGCTTGTCGAGACTTTAGCATGTCAACAAAGAAAAGTTTTTGTCATAGAACTGTATAGAAATATGAAGGTATTCAAGAGGCAAGGTAAATTTTACCTGCTCGTCTGTATAATAGTCTGTTTTTTTACCAGCCATGTATACAAGAGTATAATGTTACTGTCATACGATACATTTTTGGCATTTGAACGTTTTTGAGCGGAAAGTTTTGAAGGTTTAAACTTTTATCTTGAGTTATTATTAATTTCTGGTATCAAGGCTTAAAGTTTTTGATAGGGTTGTCTAGAACCTACCTACTGTTCTATAATATATTAAGTAAAATATTTTGCTGGCTGTAAGATATAAGATAGAAGAGAATAAGACTATGATATGCGGTTGTGAGTGCGCCCACATGTAACCTTAGCCGCAAGACATTTTGTTGTTGATCGAAATCTCCAAGTAATATAATATGGCCGACCCTACTTATTTAGCTTTTGAGTTTTTAATTATTTTTATTTTTTTTAATATTTGCTATGTAATGCATTGAAAACCTTTTCCAAAGTTCAAGTAATCCCAAAGAATTCCAATAATATATGTATTAAACAGCAGCGGTTCGAAATACGTGAATAGTTAAAACTATTTCTACGTATATATGCCTGCAATATACCTAAGTACCTAATTACTTGTCTACCACATAATGAATACCTAGTCGGTGCATATCGGTAAGCAATTACATTGATTCTCCATATTATTAGCAACAATATACACTGAATAATTCTTTTGATTCTACTGCAATGAGATAATATACTTCGCCTATCTATTATCGAAGATAAAATCTAGGCTCTTTTTCTTTAAATATCGTGTAGCTTGTTTATAGCACTTCTGTGTAACCTTGTAACCTTAACAGATGCTTAGAATTTAATATGTCATTATTTTTGTTCAAAAAAATAATATCTGCTCCTATTGGCTGACTAGTGGTCGTTGGACAGTCTCTTTTAACTTATTTATCGAGTGCCAGCGAAGTGAGTGTGGTTGAAAGATTAAGTGCTAACACAAGTTACCTACATACTCAAGGTAACTGGTAAGCGTATTCCTTCACGACTGTGTTCTAGCGAGGTAAACTGAGTACGAACTTTCTCCGTGGTTCATATAATTAAGTGAATTATGGAATTATAGAATACTGATTGAAGTTACCACTGTTGTCACTTAGCGATCCGTTTGGGTTGTCTCATTACAAGAGGATAACGAGTGGTAATCATAAATACAATTTACATTAATCAAAATATGGCCAATCGTTAAATTTAATTTATACTTTCTAAAATGCCATGCAGTTATCCGGCAAAATGAATGAATCGTTTCGCCTCTCATATTCAATTGCCGTTACACACCTATATTATTTGGATGGGTTGCCACCCACGTTTGTGTCTGATTTGAGATGTATGCCAACTGTTCGGCGACTGCGCATGATTTATGCCTTTCAAATTTGGTAGTTTAAACCAGCTACAATGAGCCATGATTGCGGAACAACAAACATCTTTTACCTCTTCATTGCACTACTTAAATAGCGTTATTAACAACTTTTGATTTTAAATACGATGTAATGAAAAATATACATTTTTCACATGATCATGTGACGTGCTAATGTTCTAATGTGAGCATGCAGTGTCCGGTCGACCTAGTTGATCCTGCCGATGACATATGCGATAGTATTGAAATGTGTTCACTGATTCAGAGATATAAAAATGACATTATTTCATGTTAAGAGCGAACAATAATGCGTGGGTTAAACTGGACTGTTGAAACTGTCAAATGAAAGTGCGTTTTCGCCGCTCGAGTTTTATTCCAGTCTCAAAATCAATGATTAAATATGCTAAACAGAAGCTGCTAATTATTAAAAAATAATGTTTTTAAGATGACTATTAACTTTGATTTGATTACTGAAATGCATGGAAATCTAATAGAGTAGCTCTACAAGATTTGTGAGCGTGTGATTCAACGGAATCATCAACAAACTTCTGCATTAAACTTATTTGCAATCGTACCTGTATAATTAATGCACAAATTGAATATAGGAGTGATAAACGTATTAAATACCATAATGGCGGCATTTACTATACGCAGCGCAGTCGCCATGTCGTGCCATAGTAATCACTGTTAATTACTTGTTTAATTATATGTATGTAGATGTGACTGCCGTACAATCAGATAAAAACAGTCAACACATATTAATAGTAAGTTAATGGACGCTAATTCTATAATGGATTGTTTATTTTACTTGTTTTAAATCTTCCTGCGCTTCCGAGTAACATCACAAGACATGTCACCGTAATTGGTAATGGCTGTTCAAGCTAGCTGCGGTTTATATGATTTATATAGGTCGATTTGACTTCCTGCTTTACATATAAACATTTGAGAGAGAAAAAGAATACTTTGATAGTACGTCCTATATGTTACGGTTCAGTCTAATATTATTTACAAAACTTCGCGACCGTATCGCGGAATCGAAGCTAAACATCTGAAAACGGTTAGGTTTTAAAGCGATGCACAATCCGACCAATTTTGAGAGGAACATTGCGCTTGCCTCGACTGGTTTGTCTTAAGGCAATGTTTTTATCCAGTTACTTGCATTCTGAAGCATTGGAACCAGTTTTGTCCCGCCACCATTTCGTTCTTGTAACACGACCTTTCACTACAATTCATTATTGTACGGTGTACCATGCCGCGCCTGAGTGCAGTTTCCTTTTATGTTTATGAAGAAATGAGGCAATGGACGCGGTGCGTTTAAATATGAGCGATAGGTAGTTTTGACGGTGTTCGAAAACCGAACCTGAAGTTCCACGAAAGTGAAATAACTTTTACATTGGAGTTCCCTTGCGTATAAAATTGAAACCAATCAAATCACACATTATGGTAATCTGGTTAGAATGAAGTCAAATGGCTTTTTGCACTAGTACCCTTATATTGAGAAACTATAGCTATCTCGCTTTGACTAAAAGATGGCAATGACAGGACTACAAGACTCATTGAGAGTGTACTAAAGACTAGTTTTTATGAAGTCTGGTTTATCTCTCTGTAGCTAAGTTGTACACAAAATCGCGACAAAATATCTTCATACGCTATATACAGGTACTAGGCTAACATAATGACATGACTACGTAGCTGAGTAACTAGGCACAATGCATTATTAACACATCATGAACCCATCTCAAAAACCTTTATAATATTTCATTATTATAAAGGTTTAATGTTGATATTAATTATACCTACATTGTGCTGAAGTCACAGACTACCTCATGTAGATATCCTTGGCCCATAAAGTGTATAAAATTCTTGACAATGTATAAAACAAATTGATTTAAAATAAATAATAATCATTTCTTGAACGACATGTATGTATGACCTATGTATGTACAAGACTTGCGATCAGGTATGAGGAACTAAGCATACTTATGTACCAGGAGAACAGAAGCGTCCAATCGCTCCTCTCTTGTTTACCAGATTTCCGTAATGTTCTATACTGTAAACATACTTGAGTTTATTATAGGATATCGTTGGTAAATATGAGATATCTATTGCGTATTTCTTATTATGGTTATACATACACACCGTACATTCGTAGCCTATCTGTTTACTTATGTTTATCTTGTTGAATCGGATTATATAATAGTTGGTTGTATTACAAAATATGTGTCGAAGAATTGGAGAAGATGTGTTTAAAATATTTACAGCCTGTATTTCGTATCTTACTGCTTAAAGTGCAAACGAAAAAACCATTTTTAAACGGATACATGACATGAATCATATTTAAAAAAAATCTTACGTGAAAAGTTTTTGTTAAAACTTCTTTACCGAAAATAAACCATTTTATGCTGAATTGGATTGGCAAATTCCAGAGCGGACGATGTAAAAATGCGTTACTAATACTTAATATTCGTTAAAGTAACCCAAGTTCATACACATCTCATACAACACACGTCACACCAATTAGGTGTTTCTCTTGAATGCCAGTACAATATCTGACTCACAAATTCCGGTTATTTTAGTTTTAAAACTATTTAGCTATTCCGATATTCGATACATGGCGATGGGTCAAGAAACTCGTCTTGCATATAATTATAAGTGGTTTAAATCTAATACACTTAAAATATCAAACTGGCTCATTAATTCATGGTGTTAATTAAATATATTCACGTATAACGTTGTTTTCGTGATATTATTTACTAATCTATGGTCCCTAAAATTAAAGTCCGAAGTTTATTGTTTTGTTTAATTATACAGAGATTTAAACATTAGCTTAGCGATTCGACCGTATGGACGTACATACATTAATTACTCATACCAGTTGCCGAATATTTATCGGACCCGTGCAGGAAAATCCTAAAAATAAATTTAATTTAACAAATTCATATCATAAACAATTCTCAGTAACCAATCAAAAAGTAAGCCCAAGATCAAACGGAAAGCTGTGAAAGTATACCGAGTGTTTTTACGTTTAAATACTATTAAGCAAAAACATCGAGCGTTCAGCCTGCTCGGTGCAACTGATGAGGCGAAATAACGAGTAGCGGCGGCCTGTCAAACAGGGACTCAGCAGGGAAGTGGCCTGAACGTAAATGTACTGACGCGTTCGACTGTCACTAATTCACTATGCTATATGCAATATCTTTCCACCCTTCTTTTCTGACGATGAAACTTTTAGAACGCACTTGCACTTATCTTAGGGCTTATCTTCAGTCAAGTCAAAATTGGCAATGTATTTGTCTGTGATTGCACTTTACATGACGCTTTAGTTTTTCCATGCATAGATGCTCTTTATTATTATATATCACGATCGTAAAGCTTAAAAACAGGTGGTATTAAAATCTTCTTCTTCTTATCATGTGGTTGATGAACATAAAAATAAAATGTTGTATTAAAATATTTTTTGGATACTCCAAAAACAATTGAGTACCTTAGGACCTAAATTAACTTATTTTAATCAAAGACATTGATGAAACGTGCCATCAATACATATGTTAGCAAATCCTTCGCTCGCGTTGAGATCTTTCGTTGGGAGAAAAGTTATTACAAAATCTAAACTACTACAAAAAATACTCTGAAATGATAGAGGTCGTCCAACGCAAATATCTGCGTGCTGTTCACTATAGATGCTTTCATAAAAAGTCATCCTCCAAGGTTTTATCTAAAAAGTACGATCTATTATCGCTACACTCCAGACGCATCCTTCTTGAAATGATGACTCTATTCGGTATTTGCCGCGACAAATTCGATTGTACTGACCTAGTGAACAGTTTGTGCTACCTGGTCCCTCGAACGGTGCATGGAAGACAAGTGCGTTCCAGACGCCTATTTGCCACCTCATCTTGCCGAACAAATGCAGGTGTCCGATCACCGCTACATAGATTGGTGGAAACTTATAATAAACAGTTTTGTTCATCCGACATTATGTTTCTCAGCAAAACCATGTTTAAAAAAGAGATCACTACAACATTAAAAAGCCTGAACCCCGATAATTAAATTTAATAGTTAAGCACTTTTAAGATATTTCTTTAACAGCTAGTTCTTCTGTATTGTAATCTGTGGATAACGTTGTGAGTAGTGTATTTGTTAATTTTACTGATAAGCCGCTAACTATGTTACAAGATTTACTATACTACTGTTTGTTATCCCTATGTAAATAAATAAATAAATAAAGCGGTTTCATTATGTTTTCTACATCAATTTTCTGGGGTTCCATAATATGACCACAAGATACCATACGGTTTATGTACGGTAAAAATTGTGGTAGCAATTTAACCTGCACATGTCCCCAATATTGTTTAGTACGAATAACGGCCTATAAACATGACACGTGGGTCTTGTGATATCCAAAAGTGCGTAAATTGTAGCCAGGTGGTGTGATTGCCATATCTTTTGCCACACACGTGCATAATTCCATGGAAGTGCGTAGGCGAGTATAATCACCTTCTATAAGGTCTTGGCATAAAGTCGTCGGCTACGTTGTAATGTATCGGATTTTCCTTGTTGGTGATATTTAAAATTGTTTTTATTGTGTTGCACGGTTTAATGACTATTGATTCACTTTTGAAATCGTTTATAGTATACTTAGTCAGATGTAAATGTGATCACAAAAGAGCTAGCAAGCTTGGATTAAAAAAAATCTATACTTATTTTGACTTCGAGTATTTAAGTATATAGTAGTTGAACAGTAGCCATAATATGTCCCATATATGCCGGAATTACCTACAAGTTCGGCTTGCGACTCTACCAGGTAACCATCCCCGTTCGAGTCCGAAACTAGTCAGGCATACCCGAATATTTACGTGAGTAAAACCGACATAAATTGTAAATAATATGGATAACACTGACGTAAGTTGTAACCGTAAAGTAACCTTATTATGTATGTCAATAGACTGTGAATGTTAAGAAGACTACCTGATTGATAAGACGTTATCACTGAACCCACTCATATGAAGTATGTTTCGATGGAACTTGTTAAAATGTAGGTTCAAAAAATAAACGCGACGCTACCGATACTTCTTATATCTCCATGGAAACAAATGAATGTGTTAATCAAAAAACCAATCACAGCACTATTTTTCGTGATAATCGATATTTGAAACATTTGGTTTCATTAACTATTTACTAGTTACGAATGTGAAAGTTACTAAACGTGGTTAATTGTTTAAAAAATATTTAATCGAATTTGTTGTTGTCACTTGTTATTTTTTTTTATTTATTCTTTATGCACAAGAAATGTACAGAGGCGGACTTAATGCCTTAGGCATTTTCTCCCAGTCACCCTTAGGATGGTGCAGAAACAGACACGTGGTAGGTGCAATTAGGACATGTAAAGAGAAGAATAGTAATAATTGCATTATTCATTTATTCACTTTTACAATGATCATTTCGAGGTTACTCTACATCATTACGTACATCATTATGTCATTATTATACAAGTATATTACACCTCATTAAGTATTCTTATACCCTAATGTAAAGAACGAAAGTGTCATAACGATTGACTGCAGTTCCTACATATCTCTGTATCATTATCATACCGCTATTTGAATGATGGCCTGAAAATACAGTATATTTTTATTTCACAAGAAACTTTTGAATGTCTTCAAGTTAGTTACAATCAAATGATATGACGATTAGTGAAATAAAAGTAAAGGAGTTGTGGCTAATGATTTTTAAGATAGAGTAAGGTTTGGCACATTTTGAAAAATATTTTATTTAGATACTTTTTTTCAAGTAGTTAGTATATTGGTAATGCAAAAACACACCAACTCTAAAGTTTCTAAAGTTTAATTAAATCGTTTTTATTGGTTACGTGAACGGATTTGTAAGATCGGTCGATATAATACCTAATAAAATTAATTAAGATTTGGTACAAAACAAGCTTGAGCAATTTCGCGACTCACTGAGGATATGACGCGTTTTAATGTCGTGTTTTCATCTGTCCGCTGTCTTTCTCTATATCAATACAAAAGAGAGAGATGGGATGACGCCAATCCAAAATACACAACGACCATATAAAAACCAGTTGATGGTACAAAGTTCCAATGTAGGCTCTGTTATGTGTTCTGTGTGATCAACAAGTATGTAACGATAATTTTGATAGAGTGCGTCTACTTCCCCCTTAGAATGAATACTGAAAGCAGGGCAGTTTTCTTTGTGGAAGCGAGACGCCGCTGCGTGAAGTATAATGCGGCGTTTCGCTTCCACAACGTACACTCTCTTGCTTTTAGAGATCATGGTAAAGGGGCTGATCTAATGTGTACTAACGAGCGTATAATACAGGTTTTCCTTGGCAAGCAGGTGCTAATTCAATTGATGGCGACGTTTTCCTGGCAAGGCACAAGCACAATTGCACATGCGTAGTTCTTTTATGAAGAAAAGGTTATTCTTATCGATTTCTGGAGAAGGTCCGCTATTCTATGAAATATAAAATTAAAAGGAAAACGTTTGATACTGCGACGTATAGAAGTCTACGAATGAAAGACTGTTTCAGTTGTTTTTAAAATACTAGCTCGCTTTTTCAGCAGAAAAGAGTACAGTTAACTATGTATCGAAATGCAACCGCTTGAAGATATCATAGAACTAATCAAAGGGGTTTTAATCAGACTTTCTCTAAGGTTTCATTTAAGAATTTATTCTCTTGATATTTTGCTGAAGAATGAAAAGGTTTTATGATGTCTTACTGCGCAATATGACAAAACGATACAGCATTAAAGTTGTCGCTAAACGTTAAATTTCTTTCATATGTAGATCAGGTAGTAATTTGCATTTACTCGCGACTGATATTTCGAATTCAAAATGGAAGACAACGAAGAGACCACCCCGCCTTTTTCTTGGTCGTTAATAGTAAATGCTCCGTCATAATTAAGAACTGAAAATTTTTCTAAAGGGAAGCGGTGTGGTGATTAACACATATGTACGTACAAACATACATACGTTCTATTGTTTCTTTATTTTAAAATAGGTTGACAATGAAAGTTTTTGTCTGAACAAATTCGACGTCTATAGATTTCATTAGATACCTACTACAAACGTACCGCTGACACGCGTCACAGCCTATTAAAATGCGCGTTTGAAGTAAAATCGATTATTTCAACATACCAATTTGAAAGTAGGTAATAGGTTATTAACCAATTGGGCTTTTGAATAACTTTAACTGCGCAGGCACAGGCAAGTGATCTTTTGTCAGCGCAAATGTTGCAACTGGTGCCTATTGTTTAAACCAAATTTGCGATTTATTATATTGCATTGCAAAAAAATGCTGAATTTGCATTCTCTTTACAATAGCATAGAGTGCAAAATGGTTTGAACTGTAATAGATATGGTAGTTGTCGATATTTATTGACAAGAAGTTGTATTGTTTATTAAGGATTATAAGTTAATCCTATTAATATTACCTATATCCATTATCTACGATAGACAATGAAGTCAAGATTTTGTTATGAAAGCATAAGGATAAATAATTATATATTTTGTACCCTTTATCGTGTTTTTATGACCCTAGATAAAACTTTGTATTGAAAGCCTAAGATCTTATATAACGGGTTATTGAGTCTTCAAGATAATTATTATAAAACATTTAAAATGGTAGATATAAGTTAGGTTCTCTAGGATCTATTTAGAAAATTTTAATAAATATTTTATGTACTTTCGGTAACTGCGTGAAAATGATGATAATAATAATCTTTATAATTTTCTGGAACAACCGGTAGCTTGGATCCTGTTCCCGCTGCTTGTTGTGTCCTATTTATTATATTTTTAAATATTGTATTTTTTATATATATAATTATATATATTTAAAAATGGTATTTATAAGTAGAAGATTTACATAAAGGAGATAATAATCTTTGTAATACAAATAGTTAAGTAGCTTTACGAGTTTTTAGCGTAAAGGGATTTTTTTGCATAATAACAAAAATTAATATTAAAAAAATTAAACTGTTACTAAGTCAAGATTAGTTCAAAACTGCTAAAGTGCTTAGTTCCAGGGCTTTTATATGCAGCTTAAAGTACATGCTCAAGAATAAAACAAAACAATAGACCTTTGAAAGCCTTCGCGGTAAAGCAACAGATTTCTATAACAATTGGTTAAAACAAGTTTAGAGTTACGAGCCGTTTAGTACAAATCATTTCGTATTCGACTGTACTTTTAATAATATTATGAAAGGAAATTTCAAATCCGTAGGTCGTAAAGACAAAAGGATTTATACCTATACCTACTATTTTATAAACATTGAAAGGGTTCGTGTAATTTTTTATATACATATGTACATTTTTATTTCGGCTACAGATGCTCCCGCGTTATGGATGTACTTTTAAAATATTGTAACTAAACTAGTGTACTGTTTTTTTGGAGAAATAAAATTATTTTTATTATATTTTTTTTAGTCCATTGAATTATTTCATTTTCAGATAACAACCAACGGTTTTACTTATGACTATCAAAATTTTTATGTATGTAGATTACTTTTTTTATTATACTGTTTATGTTCGGATGATGAAGATGATGATGTATGTTATCTCTTCTCGCCGTCAGTTTTCGATAAGCTATTTATATCAAGATATCTACATAATTTAAATAAGAGAAAGACTTGAAGATTTGAAAAAAAAATCAAAGTTCCTACAACCGATATTCAAAATCACACGACCACTATTACCTCAGTGGCATCGTAAGTAAACAATACAGTCGTTGTCCAGAGCGCACGGCAGGGCATATATCATTTTGTCAATCTGTCCGTCTGCTTGCGACAGACACACAAAAGCTGCAACCACTATCTCGAATGGTAAAGCGTTTCACAATACGTGCACCTTGCCTTTCATCCCGAAGGATATTGTCCCGCATCCCTTTCCAGGCTCTCGGAAAACATTGTCACACCGAATGAAGTTTGATTGTTCATACTGTACAGGCAGCCTCTTAAGTTCAGTGTACCGTCAAGCAGCTTTCCGCGCTATATAAGGCTACGTTTGTTGGCTCGAGATAAGCTTTGTTTATTTTATTCCGGCGATTAGCTGGTATCGCGTCTTTATTTCTACAGTTTTATGGAGTTATTTTACGGTCACTGTGTAGTTAACATGTGGGGTTGCAGGTTTATAATCACGGTTACAACTATATCACAGAACACATTGGCGTGAAGCGATGCTTTGGAAGTTTGAAAGCACCGTGGGCGGCAAGCACAGCACTTACTCTTTCCTTTAACGAATTCCGAATGCTTGTGTCGTGCGGGGACGTGGTGAAGTCGGTGTCCGTGGCCGCGGGAGGCGGCCAGAGTCCCGGCTGCGACGAGGCAAAGGCACCACAACAAGGCACGCGCAGCGACCATGCTGCGACATCACTCGCGGAGCTACGCACACGACCGGCCGGCACAAACTTCCATCGTGTACTGGCCCGCCCGGTTTGTAGAGCCTCGCGTTGCGCGGGCGCACCCACAGACTGAAGCCTTCGTAGACCCGACACGGAGGCTCGCGTTTGGGCGGGAAATATTCTTCGGAAATAATTTTATTGTTTTTGGTTTCCTGGGTGTGGATAGTGACGCACTTAATAGTTATGATTATGATCCTAATAAGGTTATAGCTAAAATTTGGTAACTATTTAAAAGCAAAACCGAATAGAAACTGTAGCCCAAAGTAAACAAGAGATGTAGAGCAAAATGTAACACCACTTTAACTGTATTCTATTTACAACTGTCAAAATTAGTTCTAACACTTAAAACCAGCTTTTAAGAACGACTGCCTAGTCCACAAGCTTGGCACCGTTTCGAGAGCCGCCTCTACACTATGTGACGGTCTATCGCTGCCCTCTCACGAGCACAGGTAAACGTCGAGAAGGACGCAGGTATGCGTCGCACTCGACACGCCGTAGAAAAAAAGCCACGTAACAAAAGTTTTTAATAACGTATTGTGCTCACCTAGTACAGATACGAACAAATTGTACTGACAAACGAAAATGTAGCTTTTTGACGTATCATGCACCATTTTTGGTTCGATTTGGTAATTAAAGTCTGAGATGTGTTGGGGTTATTTTTTCGTTTAATATACTGCTTTGTTCGGTTTGGATACAAGAAAGTCCATTAAGCACTGTATTTCGAAACGTAGCTATAATATAATAGATTAGTTTCTTACTTAACATTTGGTAGTCGAATCTAATAATTTCTTAATCTCTGCCTACACGTGGTTTAAGGGTTTTCAATATATCATAATTTTTATATTTGAGTTCCTAAATAATAGAAGCTTTATTGGTGCAAAGCGTAAGTGACATCCCTAGAGTCTAGTTAATCTCGGCCAGTGACTAATCTTACGGGTTCGAGAGACACTATAATCGTTACCGTTGCCTAACGCGTAACTAGGCAACGAAGAAGGATTCGATAGGTTATAATAACAAAAACGTAGTATTAGATCCTACATATTTTGAACTAAAATGTATTTTTCGAATTGTATTAAATGCTGAATGGCTTACTAGTTTACTAATCAGCCAGATAACGCTTTTTAGCAGGATTGAGTATGATTGGTTAAAGTTTAGGTTATGATTGAACGGCAAAGCTGTTACGTCCAATGAGTGAAGTACCTGTCTAACAAATCGTATGTTATTGGCATTGTATTATTTAGCAAGTCTATGTGCTAAGTAATGTTCTTCAATGTAGCGTAGAGACTGCCCAAATATATTGTATCGCTGGTATCATCATTATCAGCCAGTTGCAGTCCACTGCTGGACATGCCTCTCCCAATGTACGCCACAAAGCCCGCTAGTAAAGAATGGCGGAAACGTTATCGCTGCAAATAAAAATGGCTTTACAGTCGAATCTTGCCACAGAGCTCTGCCTATAATGGCATTTAAAAAAAGACAAATAAATAGAACTTGTTTTCTTCCTACTACATTTAAAAAAGACTTTAGGTGATAAAAAATCGCCTAAGTCCCTAGGGATAAAATTACCTCTAGAATTACGGAAGTGATTTAGTCAATTAAGTAAAAGCAGACTGTCAGTACTTTCGGAGCAACTTCTTGTATGCTAATGACAACTAATTGCTATTACGAATCTGATCTTTATACTTGTGGCACAAACGCTGGACGAATAGAATAGAATGTTGGATGTAGGTAAGGGGTGGACAGAATGTTCCCATTAGAAGTGGTTACATAATCAAATGTCAAACTAAACCCCATAGATTAACTATTCTATTATATTCATCTAGCGTTTATTCGTTCCTAATAGGTACACCAACAGCATCTAGATCACACTTTGTATTTATAACTATAATAACAGGTAACAAACAAATGTATATGCCAATTATACATAACACTTAAAATAACATAGCAACCTTAATTAAATTATAAAACTAAAAAAAATATACATAAGCCGTACATGCAACTTGTCTAAGTTTGCCGTACGTTGAATGCGGGGCATGTCATAACAGTTTACTGGAGCACTTTAAAGTTTAAAGCCTACCAGTAGATTACTTAGGGCCTGTTTCACCATCTACAAGTAAAGTGTCAAGTAGACTAACCGCCACTTAAAGTCACCCGTAAAGACTTATACGAATTTCGCAATACCTGAGTAGCATTAATCAGTGGATAAACTGGCCTGTAACTAAGATACAATAGAAGATACTGGTAACTGTTACACGCCGATTAGCGTTAATCAAGAAGTAACTATACAACACTTTACTTGTAGATGGTAAAACAGGCCTTTAGTGTAATAGTAGTGAGAATGTTGTTATTCAATAAAAGCTCTCACTTATGAAACTGTCAGCGAGCTTTATATAATTTTCAACTAAGTACAACATTTGTATACGTCTTGTTATCGCGTATTAATATTGAGTATAATTTATTGAAGGAATCCTTCACATCTGCCGCTTTTTTCTCCATAGCTTTTGAAAAATCTAAACCAGTGGTTCTCAACCTGTGTCCTGTTTCACTCACCTAGTGTAAGATTACGTTTATTATGAAAGAAATGTTGAGTAACGTTGACAAAATATAATTACACGCATATCTCATGTGACAAAACATCGTATATTAATACATATTTATAGTGTAAATAACTAGTCTGTTTTGCATGTGTACGTTTGTATTTTTGTACCTATCTAAATTCTCCTTTTTATAAAATCAGGCTATTTTAATTAAGCTGTAAGTAAATTGCCAATGCGTACCATACGGTTTAATATGAATGTGCATTTTTGATCGATTTATGTTAACGAATTGATTAGAAAGTGCTTTTCACAAATTCAGTAAATAACCTTAGCAATTGCTCTACTGTTAAAAAGCTCTGCACAAATAGCTTAATTGTATCGTGCAGGGATCGAACTTGCAAACCACAGCGCAAGAACATAAACGTTAAACAAAGTGGCTAATCTATTCACAAATACATAGTAAAACTTTATGAGATAACGAAGTACCTAAGGTTTATGAGCGATAGCGAAGGTTGCTGAACATTATCATTTTTATTTATAGTTATTATAATATTAATACAACAATATTAATTATCATAAATAAAATTATATTATTTGGTCGACAAAATGTGTCGACAAAATCATTTTAGAGTGGTACAGAAATTACCGAATGAATAAAGCTGAAAATATTTGTAAAAACATTCAACTTTCTTATTAAAATTGGCATTAAAAAGATTTAACAGGTACTACACTAAGGGTATAAATGTGTGTACTTAGTCTGTGGTAGCGACTTGGCATGCGTGGAAACTACTTAATCTATCTGCATGAATGGTAGCATAGGTAAGTTTATTTTATCCCTCATACAATTTCAGAATATACGTCTATTTCTACGTTCTAATCCCTTGTTCCGTCTTGATATAAAACCGTATCCCGTTCACATAAATTTAGTTACCTATTTAAATTCACTTGACTCTACAAAATCTATTATAAAAATAGCAACTTATCAAAATGTCTAGACACGATCCGAAATTCGTCGAAAACGTAATTTTTTAATGTAGCACGAACTTACTAATACGTTTGACATACATAATAAACGAGCAATGGACATTAATTTACACTATTTATAGTGTAATATATCAATATTATGTTATTTACCCGACTTAGATTATATTGTGGACACAGATAGCAAGCGCGCGTTGAACTCTTTACGAAAGTCGAGATCCAACCCATACCACAATAACCCTATCGACCGCACTATGAAACTATATAGCTGAGTTACTTAACCATTGACGGCTTGGTTAGACCGCATATTTTATCTAGCGGTTGTGGACGTACTATGTGCGACGTGTTAGTAAGTTGTCGTGTATAACGGATTCGCGGAATGAATGTTTGGTCAGTCGTAAAGTCGTAGCGGGTTCACCTCACATTCCTGAACTATAGAGCCTTCACGGTCTAGAATGCTCTTACAAATCTCTCGGACATGATTAATCTTGGCGTCTAGAATCTTATTACTGATGTTTTCGAACGTTTTTGTTCGAAAATGTAGGTAATAGTTATTAATCAATAACTGAGGTGTAATTTTGTAATTAACGTGTAATGTTCACTGCGTGTTAAAGAATTTTTCAATTACCGTTTAGCTTTAGGATTGTATCGAGTACTTCAATAGCGGTACATTCTGTGTCGAAACAAAAATAAAATGCACAATGTTAAACGCCTAACAGAATGTCACTAGCGTTGCTAATTATTTAAACGCTAGTATCTTATATAGTATGTGCCATAATAATCAATATAAGAAGTAACCACGCTGTAGCCCGTCTATATTTAATCCTTTATTACTACACCCCCTTTATACCTATTATATACAAATATTGTGAAGGTATGTATGTATCATAATATGCATGCTTCAATAAAGTAAGAACAAAAATAAGCTTCTTCTTCCTAACCGGATTATTATTATTCTATTGCTTACCTATATTCTCACATAATTATGAGCTCAGAACTGCATGAATATAATTATATACAGTTATTTTGAATATTGACATCTGCCTTCAAAGCGAACTGCTCGCCCTTTTAGCATAATTTCACATAAAATACCTAGCAGTTATACTGACAACATGTATTCACCATGCAACTTCAGTTCCTACTTCCCAGTAGAACAGTACCAACATCATTTTGCAGATAGCATAAGCTTAATAACGTAGCACTAAAGGTTAATATCGAATGTCGTGGCGATGTTAATATTTTTGCGTTAGTCGGCCCTTATACAACGCCTACAGGTTAGCTTGCCTCGTCAGCCTGTCAATAAAATATCAGTTAAGCTAAGAAGATATTACCCGTACGTTAAAGAGTATGTGGTATTATTTAACTGCGACTACTGGGTAACCTTGAATGCAATACAATCAATTACATATAACTCTTTTTTTACATTAGAAATCTAAACATTATTCTTATTATAAGTAATTTTCAAATTGTGTTGCTTGCCTTTATAAGGCAAAACCCGGAGCTCATATTTTTACAGAGCGGTATAAAGTAGTACACTTAAAGAACGATTCGTTGGCACTAGTATGGTACCGATTCGTAGCTGACGAAGCTACAACGTTATAAAACGTACGCAAACACGAGTTTCGATACTACGCTATTTTATTCCCAACAGAACAAACAACACATTATTAAGGATTACAAGTAAAGCACGGGTCGCAGGTTCTACCTGCGAGCACAATAGTGAAATCAAAGCTCCATTGTGGCCACACAATGCCGTCAAGTGGTTGGAGAGGCTTTGTTGGTACCGTCCACTTAAAGTGCCTGTTGCTACGCATACAGAAGAATAAGACACTGCAGTTTACTTGCCAATTTTTTATGTTAGATAGGTATTTTTTGTCTCATTCGTTATCTCTACATTATTTTGCCTGAAGCCTTCTTAACTTGGAATTCTTAGACAGTATTGGTTCATTGGAATCTTGTTACTAGGGTTTTTAAGATTTCAATATTGCAAAAATATAATATAAATATATAGTTACTGTAAATATGGCTTAGTTAAGTGCCTCGCAAAACGTTTCGTATTCAATCCCCCAAAACGGGATATTGTGATCTTCACGGCTTTTAAACGCACCCATAAAACACAAGACTATAGTCACTAGGGCAGGGCGACGCTCATATTAAAATAAACCTACATACTGATTTACCATCTGCAGTTTATTTTATTGTTTTATTACTAACGCAAGTGTAGAGCAATCTCACATTTTTACGTTTATTATGTGTCATAACCGTTGTTTGGCTGGTGAATTAGTTGTTACAGTATGGTAAATCAACAGCCAGCGATGTCGATCGTAAACATAGATGACATGTAGAGCTGCCCACCCTTCAGAGATTAGATAACATTTGACAAATCGCCACAAATGTAGACTTGGTATGGGATTTTCTAAAATATTTTTTGTACGGTTACATTAGTTTATATGCACTTCTTATTTTGTATACCTATTTTACTGTAGTCTACTAGTATTACATACTTTATTTTTATGGTTTCAATTTCTATCATAAAGTTTAGGGGAGACTAAATACGGATAAAGAAGGTTGGTAAACTTGTTTCAGTTGCCTAAACACACACATTTCGCAACATGCCAAAACTTCCCAGCCAGTTCTGTGGCTATTAAAGGCTCACAAAACAAGGCTGACGTGGTCTTATCCAATTGTATTGCCTCGGCCGTCATAAGACAATCTGAGCTATTCTTATTCGGCAAAATAACGCAGATAAATAGACACGTACCCTCTTACTTATAAATGATGCTAAAATGTGTTTTTAGCTAACCACTTATTAGGTCATTGACATCTCTATTCTTTGACATGCAAACGACAGTGACATTTATAATTTAATGAATTGTTCAACATTGACCATTTTTATAAGTAAGTGGGAAAGTATCTGCCTCTCGCTTCAAAAGGACTGGTCTTAGCTGCTTCTAGTCACATTAAATGCACCGGTATGTTTAAAGACGCGTGTAACCGTTGGCTACCGCAATATCCTGCGTTGAAATATCTTTAATACCTGGCAATGCTGTATGTACTTTGTACAATAAGCTTAACTGCCTCTCAGAGGCAGCACTACACTAATAACAACTTTTTAGGTATCGCGCGTATTGAGGAGTTTTAGATTAGGCATAGTTTACTGGAGGAGAGCAGAAAGCTACAATATATTATCCTCTCCATTATTGTTATTTATAAAAATGGATAACTATTGACCATTGATTTATAAATGTCACTTTATATTTGTATGTCCGAGACTAGTCCAATGGACTTTGTGCTTGTAAAGAGAGTAGTAGATGTTTTAGTCAGAATACGCTTCGTATGTTATATCATTTTTTTAAACTAAGTATGTAAATATGTATAACAGTGAAATTTCAACCTAGTATTAATGATTGGTTGTATAACAATAGCTTAAATAGCTGATCACGCGTCGGTTATAAACAAAATGCGCTGTTTGTATTCAGCGCAGCCGCATGACAGGGGAACTACCGAAATGTTTGACGAACCAGCCCCCTTACCATGAACTCTTAAAAAGAACAGTTTACGATGAGGAAGCGAGACACCGCTACGAGGACTGTTATGCGGCGTCTCACTTCCTCATCGTAAACTGTCCTGTTTTAAGAGTTCATGGTAAGGGGGCAGCTCTTTTACGGGAGGTCTTTACAACAGTTTAGCTATCAATGCGTTTGTTGTTCGAATTACACTTTGGGTGTTTGGCTTTATGTTTTTGTTATTCAAATTACTACCTAATTCGGCTAAGGGGACAGAAATTCGGTATTATTTAACCTTTTCCACAGCATTAACAAATTCCGGTAAAGGTGGGACCCACATAATTAAAGCATCTCTTATTACGTTCACGGACATTTGTGTGTGTTCAGTCATATTACATCTATTGCTGCGTAGGGTGATTCTACAAGATCTTAATGTTTGATTCTCAAGCTGAGAGTGATCTAAAATTAATTTATTATATACTCGAATATTATTTTTCAGTGAGTAAAGAACACAACTTTATAGGTATTTTAATGTCTGTTAGCCTGATATATGTCCAAATTCTTTAGATTAGTTTCGAAATCTAATAAATTTTCCCATGTGAATAAATATTAACGCATTTAAGTTTGGCGCCAATATTATTCTACATTTATTTTAACATTTCTTTTTGATTTGTTTCGTATAAATTAGTATCATATTGAATAGCTAAAAAGGATTTACCTGTTAGTCTATAATTAATTTAGCAACATTCCTAACAAGATTTTTACATATAAATTAGTGTCAAATCTGCCATAAATACCATAGACAAACCTGAATATCGCCTAATAAACTTTGTCGCATTCACCGCCTAACCGACTATTTATGATTCAATTAAAGATGCATTAATCACATAATAGTTCTTAGTACACAATTACTTACAACTGTTATGTCTGCATGCACTATAACATACGTTAAAAACTACTTAAAGCCTGATGCAATCAAATTTAAAGGCCCAATAACAGTTCTCAAAACTATGGTTGGGTGGCGTGGAAAATAAACGAGCCAACGACGAAGCTAACAGACGTTGCCGCCACCTAGAAACATTAAAAATTATGTTTCTGATCATTAATACTAAACGTAGAAACTTAATAATTGCTGCCTATTATACAAGTTGTAATAAAAAACGCATTCTTGGATACCAGCCAGTATCCCACTGCGACGGGGTTGGAGGTTCGAGTTTATGATGTACAACCTTAATTAACTAACAAGGCAAACAGCACTCTATGCTCTCTACAATAAGACCGAACTCAACAGGTATACTTTCGTTGTGCACAAAATACGATATGGTGTTAATAATAAAGAATACGTTTGAGTGTTCAGAATGTAAAGAAATCAAAGGGCGAGGCATCTGCCACCCCCGACTGCTCGTCGTAATCGTATCAATAAGTTAGGTTGCTAGTTTATTTTTATCGATATCAATCGATCATAATGTCGTGCGTTAACGATACCATCAGATTCGTTCCTTTTGATTCGAAAGTCGAGTGTTTTATAATTACAAGCGATTGAGATTTGTTGTTTTACAAAAAGCTGATTTTTATCAGTGATTTGTTATTTGTGAGAGAACCACAAATTAAGGTACCTACTTAATTATAAATCTATCTGGCGAACGCTCGCGGTGGTTCACACTCGTTCGGATAAGGAAACTTTGGAAATTGTTGATGCGTCTCAACTGTGTAGTCAATACGATGGAGCGCGGATAACATGCCCTGATAAACCGATAAACATTGAAAGAACTTATGTAGTTTAAAATTAATTAATCTTTACAATATTCAAAAGGGAAAGATCGGGGCACAATGCAAAGATCGTACATCAGAATGCATTTTGTTTGGTAGATATGCATCAGGATGGTGGCATGTGTTCTCTGAGCAATTCTCATGGTAATGCAAGGCTTTCGAAGCACGGTTGTTCATGGTTTTGGGTTCCTATCACTTATACTCCGTACGCCATACGAACTAAAATAACACTGCATCAGTATACACTGTAAATTACCTTTTTGTATGCCAAATAAATGGTTGTATTATAGTCAGCGTTGGCAATTGTTTGGAGTTTGTACTGATGCTCGCACTGATACTATATGAATAAAACGCGACTTTGGCTGCAGAAAAGCGTCAGCAGGTTTTAATGTATTTGTTCAGACCTGAAGTCTTTTGCCACTGTCCTGGCTCCACTACAAAGTTTATGACTTGAAAAACAGCAGTGCGATGATCGTAAGTCGCTGATAAATACACTACTGAAATTATAATGATCCCGACAGATGCACTTTTGACATACGGTCGGACAAAAGGCCCGTTCGCACGCTCGCCACAAAACAACTTTTTTGTAGAAGCCTTCGAACGGAATCTAAACGCGAATCACATTGTGGGATCCAGCCTTCTTATTTCAAATTTTAGTTTTTTCTTACTACTCTGCTGCTACTCGGAAATGTTGCCAATGTCTTACACTTCATTTTCGGAGAGAACGATTAAATTAAAATTAGGTTTTTTGACAAATTGACAGCAGTCAGAACTGTAGACAGTAAAACTTGATACGTGTGTACCGTTATAATTGCTACGTGTGGCAATATAGGTAACGAACGATAAATAAGTTTAAATCATAATTTAATAGAAGAAAATTGCATAAACAAGAAGTGCTGGTTTTAGAATAATTATTTAATCCCTCCAACCTGCTCTTGGTATTTAAAACAGTCTTCTCTATAATGTTGAAACCATTTTTTATTTTTTTTCAAGTTCGCTAACAAATATACCACTTTACTGGTCTTCATTATAATTGTTGTAATATCATTCTTATCGGTCATGTTTATGTTATGTCTTTAACGACATATTTTTAATGGCAGCCATTAGATAAGTTTATTAAGTGTTATCTTGATAAGAGTCGAATGTATACATTTTAGTGAACTCTACTGAGAGGACTGTATAAACATAAAGTTCTCTAAAAAATTAAACAAATTTGTAATACGTAAGTAAATCTTTTTAACTTCCTAAAATGTAGGCATAATATCACTGAAAATTAAACATCCTTTTCGGGACTTTTTAATGGTAAGTACATTGTAAACAAGATTGAAGTAACTTTATATAGAGGAGGACAAGAATGTGCGAAGAGTGACATAACCAAGGCTATATGCGCTCTCAACTGACAGTCGGTCATAAATCGTTGACGTAAAAACGAGCGTTATGCCACACTACTCGACGACCAAAATGGACGATTAAAATCTGAAATAAAACTACAACACGGCGTGCTTTTGTCTTACTCGTGTCTACAACAGGCTTTTATCTGTTGGACGCCGGTGCCCGTTCCTTATATTAAAAAAAAAATCGAAGGAGCGATGGCGCGCGCAGGTAACCCGGCCATTTTGTTTCACGTTTTTATTGTTATTCTTATTCAATAATCCGCATGTTTTATGGCTTGTTAGGTAGTTTGTTACGATTCGAGGTTACTAATTAAGTAACGGGAAACACCAGTAGCAGGAAATGTTCATTATAAGAACGATTTTTGGGGTTCCGTGCCCCGGGGTACTACGGAATTGCTTTTACTCTCGTTTGCTCGTTTAAATAAAGATTTATTTTTAAAGTAAACTGGTCACTTGGTCAGCATACATGTAGAGTCGAAATATAGGTAGTATGAGATTTTGCACAGTACATAATTAAGTATGTGTCGCATCCATTGATTGTTGATGTTGATAGGTCGTCAAATGTTCGGTAAATAATGATTAAAATTAGTCTGTAATTAAGTATAAATGTTAGTCTTCTGCATTCTTCTATATATAAACTTTAACTATTCAAATTTCACGTTCTTACTTGCGCGCAATGTAATTGAAAAGGCGCATGTCTTCTTTCACGTATTAAAATAAAGAGAGCAAGCACAGGTGCACACTTATATTCTCTGATAACAAAAGTTGATGGGAATGGGAAGGCCTTGAGACACGTCTGGAGGCAGGGGCACAGGACCAAAGGCTTGACGTGCCCTCTGGGGAATAGCAGTATCTGCAATACACTCAATTGAAGTGGGTTGATTGAATGGTAGGTGAGAGATTAAATAAGTTTCGTGGGTACAAAAGGTATGCAGAAATCGTTGGTCGTTTCTAACACTACTCTAAGCACGATTAAAAACCATAATTTAAAGAATGTTGAATGTCGACTTAATTTTTTTGTTAGTTCGAAAGATAGCTATTACGAGACTATACGTTAATAATATGTTAGGAGGTGGCGTGATAAACGGGTCTTCGTTCAACACACCATTAATGATAATAATCGAAGCTAATCATTTAGTATCAAAAATGCATCCTCGTAACAAACAGGAAACATAATATTTACCTACCGACATTTTTTATGTTAATTTAAAAGTCGCAATGTAAAAAATCTCATTTATTTTATTATATGCGTAATTCTCAATTTCCTGTGATTAAACACGATTATGCTCTGATGAATAACTTATTAGTTAAGTTTAAAATGCTAACAAAGGTCCTTTAAGTTATACAAACTTACCTGTTTCTGTGGATATAAAGTAGGTGTAGAATTACAGAGTATATTTTGAAGAATTCGTTTTAAAAAATAGCTCTCTGTCTGTCTGTTTGTTACCTCATAACAACTAAACTACTGTAACTATCGTAATGACATTTTATATGGTGTTAGCTTGCATGACTTGTATCCTTCTGATAAATGATTTAATTTCTACACTATCTTCCGCCAGCGACATCTTCCGCGTGGATACCGAATGTTTTATAGCCTATAGCCTTCCTCGATAAATGGACTTCCAACACAAAATTATTTTTTCAATTCGATCCAGTAGTTCCTGAGATTAGCGCGTTCAACTAACGAAACAAACTTTTGAGCTTTAATATTAAGTATAGAAATGCCGAGTCCAACCCAGGGGTCCAGTCAGAGTCAGAAGTCTTGAATTCTTGATAGGTTAGGTACTATTATCTCGAAAAGAGGGAGAGAAAATATTCCTCGAGAGTTTCAGAATAAGCTAGTAATTGGTAAGATAACACTATTCCTCTCTTATTCATAAACGAAGATGATACCAGAATTAACTTAAACTCGTCTTAATTTTATTGGCATCTTTATTCTCCGACATGCAAACGACAGTGACAGGTATAAATTAATATATGGTTCAAAATTGTCTTCCATAAGAACAAGTTTTGAGGTAATGCCAACTGGCCACTGCAAATCATCTTCTTTGATACATATATGAATGCGGATGTCATTGACGTACAGATGTTCGCAAAGCCAATACTTTATGATTCCTCATTAACTTCCATATTTCCTTTTATGTGTACTAGTATTTCAACTATTGTAGTTTCTAGTATGAAGGTTTTAATTAAAATAAAATAATCGATGTGTTGTACGGCTTCCGCGACACGTTAGTGGCAATAATTTTTAATTAAATCCATTAAAGGGTTCTTAAATGTAGTTTGTGAAAGGGTGGAAGTAAGTACCTACCACAGGGGGGAGGGGGTAGTATCACCTTTTATTAAATTAAGTAATAGGGGACAACCCTATTGCCATCAACCGGCCACAAATCCGTATTCCGCCCTGCTACTAAGAATTACCTAATGGAACACCCAGTAACACTGCCCGACCCGGGATTCTATCTCAGGGCCTCATGCTCAGCAGTCGCGCTTAACAATTACTAGACCAACGAGGCAATCAATGTATGTATAAGAAAAAAATCGTTGTAGACCAACTGGTTGTAAAGGTTAACATAAAAACCTTTATAGCGGACGTCTGCTTTAAAAATCATCACATAATGTAAAGTCACTTATACTGAATCATACTTACGGCGCTTTATGGTCAATAGAGGTTTTTCCATGGCTGCATGAAACAGAAGGAATACATAATTAGCTAAGGAAACACATCGTAAGATACTTATAACTACTCATACTGTGAGATCCAAGCAATAATACCTTCTTTGCAGAAGTCGGGGTTGAAAATGCACGACTAATTATTGGCGAAAAGTGTCCAACGTGTGCAGCATAAATTCTATTCAACAGAACATCAGCTAACATAATATGACACCTGTATTTCCAGGGCTGGTTAGGTGCATATTCCAACCACATTTCGGCAGTTATGTTATAGATCTGAATGTCAGAGAACTACCTGATGGAAAAGCCCAATCACCCGACCCGGGCATCGAATCTAGGATCACACGCTTAGCAGTTGCTTTGCTAGACCAATGATGCAGTAATTTCACATTATATAGAGCACTGGTCTCACTTTGTGGTTCAACACAAAGGAACCTTTACGGCTACATCAGAATGCGCGGTAATATTTCTCAGTCGTGCGCACAGCTTAATGTCAAATTATTTTTAGTGCCGACTCCCTTGTCGTAATCACTGTGCTGCAACCAGTTCTGGTGTTGTGTTCGACCATCGACTATTATCTTGGAACATTAAGTGTAGGTACAGATGATTTCGCGCGTATAGTGGTGGCTACTCACGGCGCGGCGCGTGGCGCGTTATACAAGTAGTCGCATCGCGCGGAGTAGATTTTTATGGGCCAGCAAGTGAACGAGCGAGCACGAGCCACCTTTTTTCACGGCGCGTTGTTTAGCTCGCTGCTGGCGCGGCTCGTGATTTACCGCGCCGTGACAAGCCACCATAACAGAAGAGCGCGTTACTTTCCATTGAAGTTGGCCAGAATTATAGGCAGAAACTATTAGAGACTACCTATGTTACATGGAAATTTGTTTTTCAGTAAAACCAGTTAATGGATCACGAGTAAAGTTAGAGAAGAGATAAATTTAATGTTTCCAACTTATTGATGTAGAGGTCTAGCAGTTTTCCTTATTGACGGTCAATGAAGTTTTGATAAAGTCGAATACATTACAGATGAATTAGTGTAGAGTTTTGAACCACAAGATAACTAAAATAAGATGTTTTTGTATAGAAAATATGTCAACACCATAGACATAGATGTCTGTGGTCAACACTATCGTCTATTCCACTGATAACTGTTAACTGGCAATTTCGGAATGGGCCTCTTGGCTTGAATGGCAGCTGTTCTAAATAGGGAAAGTTCTAAATACAGGTTCGATTTAGGAACTAGTCATAACATTTCCGATATTCCAGATAATGAAAATCATTTTTTCTTATCGTAATCTTTAAGTTTGCATTATAAGCACGCAAAGAGCCCAGCATCGTACCTCACCTATACGTAAGTGGTAAGAACAATCTCATCGCCTTCAGCCCATTGCTTGTTTCAAGTATGTTAAGACGTCGGCTGACGATTATCAAGTATCATAACTATGCCTTATTTATTAATGTTTATGATATTAAGGCAGAAGTACCAGTTTATTATTCCTAACTTCACTAGAATATATATGAGTGTCTGTCGTTTCTTAATGCTCAGCGTCCCAAATTCTCAATTAGAATGAATAATAAATCAAACCACAGGTGTGTCATTGATAACTCAACATAACTTTCAAGAAGAACTAATGAAAAGTTATGAGGTATAGAAACTCGATGTAGAAGGAAGGGAACGTTAACGAAAAATAGATTTGCATGTGCACTGTACAGTGTACAGTCGGCAGCGGTAGTCATAGTACCATTTGCGCTTACCTCTAAGCAATAAACAGTACCAACATAAAGAGTGATTATCATTGCCATCCGTATATAACGATATTTATAAATAGCGGCTTAGGGAAAAAATATTACTAAAACTAAGATGCGGTCAGTGCGCATTGATCAAAAAGGGTTGCATCCAGAGTCTTTGGTTGCTATAGTTACTATCGGCGAGGTTATAATATGGACATTATAGCTCGGGGCGCGGCGCCGTTCGGCGTTTATGAAAGCACCAAGTTGATCAATACAATCTATATCAATAAAAAATTTCATACTTATGTTTTATAAGATAATTTGAGATCGTTCGAAAACAAAAATATTTGGAGAACCATAGTCGTACGTCTATAATACAGAATCCTGAATGTTTGTTCAATACACATTAAATCACATGTTATAATAGATGAACATGAAACTGATAATACCTAAGATAATATCTAAAAATAGGTGTCGTTGGTGTAAATCAATATGTCGCTGTTCGTTGATAGGTAGGGTACAACTACCCTCTAAACACTTTATACGACACAAAATCGCAAGTTTTTTTATCCTTAGCCTTATGCTCATTAAGAAAATTCATGACTCTGGAGAACCACAGGAGATAAATTACCCTCCTGGTGCAGTCAGTGAGTAAAAACAATGGTAAATAACAACGATGTGTATATACATTTTTAGGTACACTAGTTATACGCCTAGCATATAGTTGGGAGGGGCATTATAAAGGTCGAGATGAGAAATGGTAGCAGGCAGAGCTCTCCGGCGGCGGTTCGTGAAGACGTTTGCACGCCTCGTCACGAGCAAGCCCCGAGCAATGTCGTCCATCATTCTGATGCGAGCACCAAATAAAGGTCCTGAGAGAGACTCGTACCAAGACATGACAAATAAGACTAGCTTCAATTAATAATAGGCAAAATGAGGGAAAGAGGTGAAAGAGGTACAGAATGACTGAAGAAGTAGTGGTTGCGTATCATACCAGTTGGTCCATGTGGCCTATACAAAAGATTTGCAAAATTAGCGGCCAATTAGTAATAGAAAGACTTTCAAAACTCAGCAAGGATATTTGTTTTTTTATTCCATAAATTAGTGCTAAATCGGCAGGAATATTATTATACCCAGCTACCGTACCCTCATTGTACTTTACTTCCATTGAAACTACAATCAACGCAAATGATAAATTAATATTTGAGTACGTAATACATGCAATCTAAATTGTCTATTATAATCTTTATCAGCAGTATTTGTCTCTCGATGTTTAAATATGTCAATCAAATTTGCCTGTGCTATATTCCTAACAGTTTACAAATGCAAAATTATATTGGTGACATAACTTGACAAGTTAATCACTCCTGATACCAATGTATTTAAATACTTTCTGCATTAAATACATTTGCTATTCCCGTCGTCACAATGGTACGGTTAACATTAGCTAGTATCTCCAAGTATTTGACGGAGGATGTAATCGATAAAGTGTTTAAGTTGCGGACAAGTAGTGAGGACAGCGTACAAAATATTGAGATTACAAGAGCCGCGCCTGCGGGCGAGGGTTTGATAAGCGCAGTATACAGGATCCTAGTGAACGGAAAGGAACATTCAGTAAAATTTATCGTCAAAGGTCTCGTAAGCGACCCTTTATTGCTAAAATCCCTCAATTGTGCTACGTACTTTAAAAGAGAAGCTCTATTTTTCACAACAATTCTGCCCATGTTGTGCGAGATTCAAGCGACTTCTGGTGCTAAAGAAAACGTTCAGACCACATTGCCAATATGCTACGGATGCCACATCGATGGTAAAAATGATTATATTTTGATGGAGGACATGTCAGAATCCCAGTGTGTATCTTTGTCTGAGCAACCAACTATTTATGAAAGGAATCTGACTCTCAAAACTTTGGCGCATTTCCACGCTGTGTCATTCGCTCTGAGAATCAAAAAGCCTGATGCCTTCGCAAAAGCTGCCAATAAATTAAACGAAGTTTATTATAATGACAAGAACAGAAACTGGTATGCGAAGTATCTTCAGGTGGCTATCGACATAAATAAAACTGTGTTAGCAGAATTTGAAAACCCAGAAAGCATCTACTATCAGAAATATTTCGCAGAGTTGAATGATGATGTTTATGGACAACTGATCCGCATAGCTGCCAGTCGAGGAAATTATCCAGTATTCAACCATGGAGATGCTTGGTGTTCCAATTTCCTCTGTAGCAAGGATAAGGCCGTAGCTGTTGACTTCCAATTACTAAGATGTGCATCTCCTGCCACTGATTTATCTTACTTTATAATAATGTGCAGTAACGTGTGTCGTACTAAAGAGGAGTTTAAAGACGCTGTCATCGTTTACTACAAGTCCTTTAAGTATTACCTTGTAGATATGTCAATTGACATAACCAAGACCTTTACTCTTGATATGTTGATGGAGGAGTTAAAACAGTACGGAAAGTTCGGCATCCTCGCGGCAATAACTTCGATCCCCCTAATGGCCACCGAGCGTTGCGACACCCTACAATCTTTTGAAATAATGTACTCAAACTACGATCGCTTACCTCTAGAGGAGCTTTGGCCATTAAATCCAATTGAAAGTGAAGATCATAAGATGCGACTTGTGAACGCCGTGCGAGTGGCTGTGGATTTTGGTCTTATCTGAATTCAACTAATGGAAATAAAAATCCAGAACCTATAATTTGAGTTTTCTTACTGATGACGACTTGTATAACTGCACATATCAGTACCGTAAAGTTAACAAATCATAAAACATCATTAAAACCAAGTCTCGCAAGCTGATTTGTGCGGAGATTCTATACAAAACACCTGTATCTATAGAGATAAGCCTCAAGATGAGTCGGCAATACATTGGAATGTTCGGATTCGTGACCGCTAGACAGCCGAAAACTAATTATCGCGCGATGTTGAAGTGCTCGGCCGTTTGGACGAGAGGCTCGTGTGTATCGAATAGGCTCTCATACAAAATATATTTTTAACCAGCCTAATACTGGTCATTTTTTACCTTTCACGTTTCAGAAACCAAAGTATAGCAGCGGTTATTCGTTTAGAATAAAGAATCATTCTAAATAACAAGCAGTGGTAACATTTAAATTAACGTCTTTTTAACGGCAATAAAGCATAGTATTTAATGGAAATTTGCAGACGCAAATAGAAAGTGCGTATGTGTCAATTGCGGAGAGTTATGTTTGTGAGGTGATATCAATGTTTGTAAGATATTTTTATCATCAATTATAATCAGACATGTTACAGTGAACAAAGGAAAAAGGAGGAGGCCTTCGTTCAGCAGTGGACGCCTTACGGCTGATGATGATGATGATGTTACAGTGAATGAGTTTCAAACGTAAACTAAAATAAAATGCGGCAAACAAGCATACGATTTAAGCTTTGTGCGCAATAACAAATTAGCATCGACACAAATTTATGTTCCCATAAAACACGAGAAACGGTCGAATATCACATGCGAATCACATCGGTTTCCTAAAACCGTGCAAATGTGTGTAGTTGAATAATTCTATCGTTCATACTGTTCAGAAATTTGTAGCAAATAGTTAGCGACACTGAATGTAAATGTGACGATTTCGTTGTACTTGACACATATTAAAACCCAATACTCGTCTTTAAGAAAATTACTTAAAAGGAGAAGTTGTATAGAATTTAAATATGCTAACGAAATGGTTGGTTTATATAGAAGGGTTTGCATTATATTCGCCAAATCGATAGGTTATTGGCATGCAATGTGTATAAATCACGCGTTGGCTCTCGATCTCATTTTAATCGATTCACATTCACACGTGAATCGGTTGCAATTATCGCGTAGCTCTAACAGACAAATAGCAATAAACTTGTCTTGCTTGTTGTGATTCATATGGGAAGGAAATATACCGATGTGTGGAGACCGAAGGCCATAGTCTTAGCAAATAGTACAGGTACAATTATTAAAACGTAGTATCCTAATATGAACAAATATTAAACGATATATTTATATAGAATAGGCAAGACTTTTAATGTATTCTCTATAAAATTTGTATGTCTTAAATGAACTCTATAATTATGCAAAAACGAAATACATTGCTTTGAATGTCTGAATACCTACCTTAAACTCAATCACCTGACTGAATGGCAGTAAGGATGCGCGCGCACATGTAATTTTTCTTTTAAATTTTATTTTGTATATTCGGATAATTATTCGTTGTCAATGGTAAGTTTACATGTAGGTACGAAGAACCAAAGATCATCCAGTGGTCGAAATTTGACCGTAATAATGTAAAAATATTAGATTTTTGCACACCGTCCCAATATAAAATTTGACGCTCTGATTGGCGCAGAGGCTAAGCGATTGGACTGTTGCGCTATGGGTTGCGGGTTCGGTTCCCTCATGGGGCAAAAATTTGAGCGAACCGCAGATGTTTGTCCCGAGTCTTATCTGTCTGTGTATGTGATATTTCATGTTTGTGAAACGCACCCACGACACAGGAGAAATTCCTAGAGTGGGGCGACGTTTTTTTAAAAAAAAATACAATTATAATCTTATCCTTTATTATATTAATCTAAACCTTGCCAGATCACAGTCTCTTTCAAGCACGCTTTACGCTGTAGAAATAATTGAAATTTATAGAAGATAATAATATATGAAAAAGTCCAATATAACCATTTTACCGTTGATTTTACATTTACTATATTTTTGTATATTTTGTATTCACATTGTAATTTAACTGTTTAAATTAAAATATAGGTTAGTGACTTTAGTTCCTACAAGCTAACGGTTCAAAAGGCTTTGCGGGGCATTTTTGTATAAACTTCGATCATTGTAAATGTTTCAATAAAGAACATAACAAGCTAAATGTTTTCTATCCTATCAATCAAAGTGAAAGCACATGAAAACACGTATTTATTTAAAAAAAAGAAACCTCGCCCCACACTAGGAATTTCTCCTGTAGGTGCGTTTCACAAACATGTAATATCACGTACACAAACACCCAGACTCGGGACAAACATCTGTGGATCGCACAGATTTTTGTCCCTTGCGGGAATCAAACCCGCCACCCTTAGCGCAGCAGTCCAATCGCTTAGTCGCTGCGTCAATTGGGTTGTCAAATTTTATTTATATTGTGCAGCATAAACATTCTCACTTAGCATTATCACATGTGTTGTTATTGAGCAGAAGGAAATGTTAATTTTCTTTAACAATACAGGCCAAATGTTAGGGGTCATACACAACAAACTCTGTATAAGTAACCAAATTTTTAAACGACTTTTTTCACTATTTACCTGTTTTATATTTTTACTTTAATCTGTAGCCCTCTTATATAAGCGAGGATAACACCTATATTAAATTTAACCCGCCTTAAGTCTATTGTCATCTCTATTCTCCAACATACAAACGACAGCGACAGGTATAATTTAATCCATGGTTTAAAATTGTAATTTTTATTATTAAGCGGCTTGATGATTGGTGGATTGCCTAATCTCTGGTGTACGATATAGCTGATGATTATACAGACGGAAAATTAAACATTTCAATGTGTAATTTACATATGACGTGATCAAAATAAAAACAATTTTAACCTCGAGACCCTACGGCTTTATAAAAACGTAATGCATTCTCTACCTCATTTCTCCAGCGTGGTGATTATGAAGGATCCGTCACGGCCGATCAGAAGCCTCTTATTGAGCAGTGGATGGTTACGAGCTGCCATATACGCAATTTACGACGAAAATCGTAAAAAGCAGCAATGATTATCCGATACTACAGTACTCATACTATAACGACTATCTGAAGACAAGAAACATCAAAATAAAATTACGTATTGCATGCCGCCACTCGGCGCGCACGCGTGCATTTTTTTTTCTACCTTACTTGGTATCAACTTCGTTACGCAAAACTACTTTGCTTCCACACTCTTGGAATACCAGCCAAAAAAACCAGAGATTTATTCCAACCATGAAACCCAAAAACTTGAAATTAATGGTAATTATTAATAATTTTACATGCCCCATTAAGAGTGACCATGCGGCGACATCCCAAAGAGGAATAAAAAAACAAGAGTTCACATACGAGGCTTTTAAAATTGTCAGAGGGAACTTCTAAAAAGAGATAACGCTTTAACATTAAAAAAGTCGAGTCCATTTTGTAAACAGGTTGTAAACGATCTTGTATGCGGTGTTCAACCAACATTTGGTAGGACATCTTAAATGTTCTACTTAAATGTCTCAAATTTGAATTAAGCGTAAGTGCTTTGATGTAGAGTTTGTTAACGTTTTGAACGCGCAAACTTTTAATAAGCCAAAATTAATAACTAATGTATTTTTACATTTAAATGGGAGATAATTTTTTTGATACAAACCCATTTACCATAATAATTAGTAATGCATTATAAACAATTTAAATGTCTTGGCGCGTGATTTATTTGTTTATATTGCAATAAAAACTCTACCTACATTAATATTATGTTATTTCATTGATACGAACACCTACACCGAGCCTAAACATGAATCATTTGTAACCTAAACGATATACCTACAGTCCTCTCGTTCTTTTTAATATTAATAACTTAAAAGGAACGGGGAAAAAATCGTAAATCTGTTTAGGAAATCTTATCCGATGACAGGGAAAAAATATTAAATTAAATTTTAAATCTCAGTATTTTACAAGGATACTGGTATTATATCAAGATTTCTTGCCGTAATAAATAATATGTAAATTAGAGTCAAATATTAAAACCAAATGGCCAAATGGTTCGTTCTGTCGTATCTTTGAATGTTTAAACTTGATCGAGCCGTTACATTTATGTAAAGACTTTATGAATGTATTACATTATTCAACTGATAAACACGATTGACACTGTGTCAAATAATCATAGTGTATAAAGTAAGACCGAGCTTAGCATGGTTACCTGTGCGCGTAGTAGGAGTACTATGTCTTTATGAGACGACCGTGAAATCGGAGAGCGAAAGAACGTTGTAAATCAACTGGATGGACTCTGCATTTTTTACTGTCCTGAGTGAAGGATGACCATGATTATTTTGCTATAGAGATGTTCTACATTTGACTGTGTAACCGACTAAGTAAGTAATGACACTGAGAAAGTAGTGTATGTGTGTGTACTTTTAAAAGTCACAGTGCATAGAACTCCACTTTTGATTAAAAAGGGAAGATTTGTATTTGTATTGCGTAATTCACAAGTATTTGTGTATTTATAATTATCCTCTGAATGTTTTTGTTACCTAGTAAGTATACGTAATTTGTAAAGAAGATGATTGCATTCGTATTAAAATTTATCCGACCAAAACAGTGACACATCGATGTATCAATAAACAAGACTCTACATCATAAAAATACGCTGTGGTCACCTGAGTGAGGTCTCGAGGCTCTTAAGTTTTATCTAAAAGCGAGGCAACTCTTGTTTGTAATCTCCTCTAAAAAGTCGGGAACAAAACATTAGAGCCTTTTAGTTTATCGAGCGCTTATGCTAACTAATGGACAAAGGAATGTAATTTGCTTTTAAAATGTCTTAGACAAATTAAGACGTAAAAAAAAATTGTAATTGAATAAATTTTAGAATGCTACAAGATTGTTGAAGAAGGAATTTTATTAATGTTGAAACAGAACGGGTAAGTACATATATGTATGTATGTTTCATTTGGTGGTAAAAAGATTGATCGCGGTGTCCTGTTTAAAAAATATCATGTTACACGACAGAATATTTGATGCATACGTAGGTAAACTTGATAAATATTTATTAAATTTACTACATATATGACTTTCAAACTCCTCTCCGTATAGCGTTTAATATTACAGCATTTAGGTATATTAAAAAGTATTCACTCACTCAGGTGGACACACTTTCTGTTCGCAACGTGAAGGAAGACATATATACCAGTATGGGCTGCCTTCTTTCAATTATTACGTTTGTAGTTTTAAAAGTGGCTTGCTCTTAGTCTTGCTAATCACGTAATGTAGGAAATTTAAATAACATAATTATGACATTTAAGAATTATCTTAAGACGATAGAATATAAAGAAAGGCTATAAAGGATTGAATTTAAATCGCTAAACGTATATAAATAATGTAATGTTCTCCTGACCAATTTCAGACACGGCGGCCTGTCTCAGCTGAGACTAACCAACTACGAATGGAATATTATACTGCACCAGTAGGTATGCAAAATAGGTACACTGCCTATTCCCCTTACACATAGTCCCAAGGGACAGTAGAACGACACGACTGGAGAGAGATTAGGTGCAGGACCAACGGCTTAGCGTGCCTGCCGAAGCACGAACGGGAAATCGACATGTGAAAACTGTCAGCCATCATAATTCTTACCGAGGAGAGCACTGCTTAACCACGCAGATCGGCTGATCTGCGCGGTAGCCACGTAGCTACATGCCCCCTTTTAATGATACGTTGTGCAAGTCTAAAATTTCAGACAGAATTATCGGCAAGTTGTAGGTGTCGCGAACGCGCTGTTTGCATGCACATCATAACAAACCCCTGTAAACCGACCATTTCAGTGATATTATATTGCTTTGTAGATGTTATCTCTTCGACCGCCGAAGGTTATCAGTGATATTCATCAGAAAACCTGATATTTTTATATAAAACTCTGGGCTTAGTTTTACGTAAGATGACAAAGATAAAACATAACATTTTTTAGGACTTGTAACGTGAGTGAGAGGATATTGTCGCTAAACTAATGTATGGTTATTATTCTTTTTACTGGTGGTGTAGAGGCAAGTTTTTCTATGTTATGCTGGTTAAATCCAGAATGGAAAGAATTGTTTTCCTGTTTTAGGTCTCGTTTTGAAAAAGAAAATGATGAACATATTTTTGTTATACGTCTTTGCAAGTTTTCTTAATTCTGTAAACCTTTTAAAGTCCAATGAAAATATTCAAATTGTTCTCTCAATGTTTCCATAATTATTTGTCAGATTTGATTTCTATACGACCTCATAAGATTACAGATAGGTATCACCTAATCAGTGGGTGTTCATTAGAAGTTGCCAGATTACCGATCATTCCTGCCCACGCGGATTACCCAACTTATTATATGATGATAGTCTTTTAGCCTGTTATTGTTTACATTTTTCATTATATGAATTTGTGAAATAATATTCGTATTGCACTCACTGTTCTTTATTCAGCGTAATGTATTTTTTGAAGGTTACGAAGCTTACCTGAAAACAAATGAAAGTAATTAGCAATAAGTAATTATAATTCTACAAAGAGGTTATACATAATATTTGCTACAATACCAGTTGTTCTTATTATATAATAATGTAGTCAATAACCAACATTAACAACCTATTTCACCTACGTGTATATAATAACTGGTTTCTTAGATACCGCGTCATACATACAAATGCTATATGTATGTGACCACCATATTTGTATGTACTTAGCACGTAAAACATAAAAAGTTAATTGATAGCTTAAAGTTGTTATTGAGAACTCTTTACTTAAACACAATTACACTTAAAAATTGAATAAAGACGGTTCTATCCATTAAATAAAATGGAAAATTACTCAACAAAATTGGTATCAAAGTGCGCAAGTATTCCGTTGTCCGAAGTCACGAGTACCAATTAATAAGATATGAATCCGTCGAGAGACTCATTTAGGCCTTTGGGCACACGCATTAAGCAGCGGAACTCGTTGGACTGGTCGTTAAAATTCCCTCAGATTCGACCAGGGAGGCGGTTCCTACACGTTGTTTTACACTTTTGCTTCATGTACTCCTGATACGTGTATTCATTCGCTTTAGGCAGTACTTGAGTATTGTTGGTGAGAAACGCGGTTCATGTTTACGTCTTAGATTTATAGGTAATATTTCGTCTTCTGTAAATAAATTTGCTGATATGTTTTTATGTTTACAGAAATTACACTAGGTAGTATACTAAACTTACTGTGTAAGTTTGTGTTACTGTGTCAGGTTAATTACATTACTTAGTTCTTAATTAAAAACCTGCCCGATGTTAAAAATCCCCACAAATAGCTAAGCGAAAGCAGCTATCCTTCGTGTTAATTGCGAAATAAAAAGTTTTTGAGGGGGTGCGTGGGCCGCCATATTTAAAACTATAGTTGTTTTTTATTGACATATCAATATAAGAAATGACCTTATTACGATCACCCAAGGTCCCAATTCGAATGTTACGATGTTTTGTGATATTTACAACTAGCCCACGTTTCTTTTCAACACTACGAAGCAAAGGTAAGTGTGGGCGCAGCCTACATAAAACATTAAAAAATAACAACAACCAAGTCTAGGCGCGAATTTGGCCCTGACGTAACATTCGAAATTTGAATAGTGTAGTGTCACAGATACAAAAAATCGATTATAATTGCAAAGTTTATTTTTCGTATGTAAAGTTATTTTGAGTTTTACATTACAGTTAAGTCAAATTGATTATAGATTTTGTATTTCTGTGTCATGGTTCGATCAAGGTGGCTGGTATATTAAGTGTTAATATATCGGCTTCACTTAATAGAATAGCATCACATAATAGAAAACATTTAACTATAAGTAATTAAACGCTTTAATGACTTACAAAGTGTCCATCATTAGATATAGGTACTTTATTGCGTAGGCAGCTGTCAAAAGCCTGCTTTTGCTTTAATATAATAGCTTGTTATTAATGTGGTCAATTAACAAAAAATGCACCGTACTTAAATTAACAACTCCGCTTGTAGGTACCTACATAGTACATTGCATAACATTCGCTCAAAAAAGGTTTTCAAGGATCTCACATCGGAAACTTGTTCATAAACTTCCAAAAAGTTCTCAGTTATTCTGTGTCAATATGATATTTACATAAGCCGTTTGTGACCTTAAAGTTTCCCGTGTCCCATTTAACAGAGGTAGGGTAGAGACACCAATTGCTAGTCCAATTTTGACAAGTTTTTACATTAGTATAGTTTGTTAAGTGTGTTTTCTTTTTTGATAGAAATTTAATAATATTTAAGTTCGTAGTTTATATAATTTAAATTAAATTAAATTTTAATTAAATTCGTTGAGTTCGTTAGTGTTTTCATTATGTGGATAATCGGAACATAGACTAGCCACTTAATAGAAACTAAATAAATTGGTAGATACTACTTAATTGTCATCAATTCACTTCTCTTGTTTTACTCTACTAATAATAAAGCAATAAAGTTCCAGAATTAATTCAGTAGCATTCGACAAATTTTATTTTATTTTATTTGGGGAGCTTACAGCTATATTACAGATGAGTATACAAGTAATAAGAATAACGCCAATAACAAGCTTCCGCAGATATTAAATTAAATTAAATTATTCGAATAAAAATGTGACAACAGTCAAATGTCAGTTTCACCTCAAAGTAATATCGTTACAAGGTCATTCATCACCGCCTATCAACAAGGGTGTCTTTGTAAATAACTCGTAATATTCGGGATATCAATAGGAAACATCAATGTTTATCGGTCCAAGGAGAACCAATATAATGTTATTTACTCACGATTACGCAGATAGGTACCTACTTATTAAGTATACATTGATAGATATGACCGTGGTACTAAGGCATTCAACGATTTGTTATTTAATGGATTTGTATGAAATTTGCTGCAAAGTGCACAGTATCTTATATAAACAGGGGTACTTAACATCTCAATATTAAAAAGCCATTTCTCGAGACAAGAATAATACTAATACTAATTAAGATTACGCCGCATTTTCGAAATAATTTATTGATAGTTGAATGAATTTCACGTATAAAATATACCTAATCAAAAATCAAACAGCCCTCTTTTCTACTTAAAAAAACAGCCTATAACTGTCCCACCGCAGGGTAAAGGCCTCTTCTCGAACAGAGAAGGATTAAGCATTGATCACCACGCTAGCTCTCTGCGGGTTGGCTTTGTAGGTTGGTACTAAAGATCATTTCCCAAAAAAAAAAGAAAACACTAAAATATCCACAAATTACAACAAAAGTGCCGTGTGGTATCCGGCCTAGAATTGACCACCCCCTTTTCTCCCGTGAGTGTCGTAAGAGGCGACTAAGGGGAAATAACCAGAAGATGGGCAGCAGCGTCTTCTGTAAATTGACCACCAATACTGCGATCCCCAAGCCGTTTGCCAAGCGTGGGGATTATGGCAACCCCCCCCCCCCATTAAGGGGGAGGCCTATGTCCAACAGTGGACGTCTTCCAGCTGATGATGATGATGATGACTACAAAAAGCGACGTTGCCAGCTCGCTACCGAGTACAGGCTCATAAGTTAGCCTTAAAACTATATTTCATTAAAGCAAATTGCGTTCAAACTGTTCCAAGTCGGCGTTACGGTTTTGGCATGATCAAATTACAATGAATGTTTCATTTATTTGACTTCTGCGAACTATATACATAAAGATTAAAATATAACAATAGCCCGCCTCATTGGTCTACTGTATAGACTGGGTTCTACTGAACTGGGTACCTATTACAAATAACTGAATTAATCATTAATCAGTTACGACTATACATGCTTTAATAAATATAATAGCAATCATTCATTATGGAGATAATATTTTTATAAGTTCCAGTTATTTGGTAGGAATGTGATTTATCTTGATTTGACCTGACGGGCAGATCAGCATAATCAGCATAATTATGAAAGCCCGATCGTACTATTACATAAACAGTAAACATCTGTCCATTACATTATAAAATATATAGTCTAGTATTTGTAAAACTTTAAGAAGGCATTCGATTTGTAAACTTAACACACATGCATACCTACATAGTCGCGAATTTATTTATTTTACCAGCGGTAATGGCAAAGACCAGAATTCCATCTCTCTATGATTCTATTAAACCACTTTTTAAATCTTCAGTTCAGAGTACTCGTGACCAGGCTTTTCTTCGGTGCCTATAACCTAACTTCATTTATAATTCCACCAGCTAATACACAGTCAACTAAACTCATTCCCTCATCAACAAGATACCAGTATTAATGTTGAATCAAAAAGTCTTATATTTTGAAGTAAATCTTTCGTAATATGGCACGCGCCGCAGCCCACGTAATACTTTCTTTAGAAAATTTATAATCCGGACCCCCCCTGACCCTTCTCGATAGGGATTATGTTTGATGTGGTGCAAACCACGAGGTGTCGGAGGGTGGCCCAGTAAAGCAAGATTCTTGTTATAGAGATACGATACAGGCAAAGTAAAAAGTATGAAGACAATCTTAAGTTATTTTTTAATGTTCGTTAAATTTATTTATTATTGCACTTTCTTGCAATTTCAATATGGAATATGACTGCTTACCTTTATAAAGTTTGAAATTCTAATGCTGTAACGCAATAAAGAGCCTTTATTTTCGACATAACCGAATCGCTGTAAATCGCTTCATCTTATAACTTAGAACATTGCCCTGCGCCTACGCAGGTCGAAAGTGTGCCTACAACGTTATTCCATAACTTTATACTTAGTTATACTCGTTCACGCTCCATTGTGCCTCCCATCATGCTCCATACATATGACCCGCTGACACTTCAATACTACCGGATTTTGTTAAACTTGACTTTTTAAAAAATGGCGGCTTTATGTTTGATTTAGTAAGGTACTTTATGGGGTGAGTAAAAATATGAAGAAACTAATGTTCAGTACTTTCTTAGATGTCAGGTTTGTAAATGGTTTGCTGTAATTCAGGAGTTTACGTCGAGAGACTTATATGCATTACCTTTCGAAATCATTAGGATATAGGTAGGTACCTACTCTAAAAGATTTGTAAAGGAAATCAACTATGCTGTAATAATGAATCTAATCCAAGAACCGTGAATGCATTGTTCGGAAATGAATAAAGATTGTATCCTCTAACTAATAAAAAGTATGTAAGTAAAAAGTATTAGTGTAATTGTATTTGGGGTGAACAAAAGAGATCAAATGCAAATGTTTTTTATTTGGTTTTATTGGCAGTGGCACCACCGCTATTTCTTGCCATGAAGCCATGAAAAGTCATCAAGAACAGTCAAAGGATATTGAAAATGATAGCAATCGCAATTATACACTGGTACTTAAGTGTAATAGAGTTTCATTATAATGCATTTTACAATAGATAATGTGAATCTCTTCGGTTGGTTGCCTGGTGATCTGTAACACAGGTTTTACCTATCACAGACACGAGTCTCTATTTAAGTTTTTATTTTTGTAGAAAGAACTTTTTGAAGGCTGAGAAAATCTGGCAGATACCGATTATATTTATCGTTTCCTTCCGAACAAATTAACGACATCCTTATCTTGTCAATAACGGCCTTCAGTCAAGTTAGTAAGCTAGCATGTTGGTGTTGTAACATGCTTAAAATTATATCACACGCCACAGCCGTCGATCTGTCGGCTGGTTAAATTAAAAAGGAATAGTTCTTTCCCAAATTACATCTTTTTGGTCCCATAAATCTGAACAGATGGTCGGTTTTCAAGCACGGTGGTATCAAGTCAATGCGACAGAAAGTAGTCCGCCTACGTATTAGACAGAGCTTCCGATCCACACCTGTTTAAAAGAATATAAGGCTCATTAATGTCTTGTTTGGCAATGTAAAGACCGGATGTATCTTAATGGCCGTAGAAGCAGCCTTTGACACAGTTGCATTATCAAACCATCGTGCATCGCCCCCGCTCGGTCAAAAAGCCTTTAAATATTGAATAAATACACCTACAGTCCACCGTTGCAATGTCATGTAACCTTACCATGTACCCGAGTCATGGTATACGAAGGCTTTTAGCAGGTTTAGTAGCTTTTGTATTCAGTCGGTTGATGATGCAGTTGCCTAATACCATGTAGGTTGACGGTGTCGCTGGGCGATCATCGCGTCTAGTTTTCGTCTCACACTCCCATTGTAAACTAGACTTTATATGGACTGCGTGTAGGTCTGTTTTTAATAAACTCAGGTTGATGTACCGTTTTCAAAATGGAATTACGTCGTCAGTCGCTCCACGGTGTCGCAATCGACGCGTGCCTTGTTGCTTGAAACTTACTACTGATTATGAATAGTTGTGTTATTTTATACTTAATTGATTTGGAATAAGGTTGTGATTTGAATGTTTTTAAGTATTCCACATATAGCGAATTGTATGCAGGTATGGGGCAAAAGGCAAATTTGTTGGCACGTGGGACGAACGCTGACGTCATTATAAGAAGCAAGCACCATAAAACTACCTTTTGACTTGGCTTGATAAGAGCAGGAGCGTTATTTATAGTGTAATTAGTAAGCGTACCTTATGGTGTAGAAATTAACGTATAATTATCTTATTAATAATCTGAAACATTTACTTAAATTAATTGATACATATTTTCCAAAACGGTATTAACTAAGAAATGAAAGGCTTTGCTGAAATGTAGGACCAAATAGGACTTGAGCGGGAAACATAAGATAACGGTATCAAATGCCATGAATATATTTAATTCTTCACTCTTTTAAAATGTTGTAATATTAGGTTCATTTTGCATTTCGTTTACATTCATAAATTGAGATGCAACTGATGTTAGGGCATATTATTTATCAATATAATATAATATAGTACTAGTCACAGTCACGAACACCTTGCGTGCATCCTCACGGCTAAGCTTACCTTCTAAAGAGGTTATACAAAACCTACGAGAATATAGAGGCTGGTTTAGCTAGGATACCAAACATAAACTCCAGAGTTACAAAATTTAGGGAAATGCAAACGTTGGTCTATACCACGGTGTCTACTCTTTAAGTCTCATTCGCTATTTATGGTGTTGACTGTCCTTTGTAACTGAATTAGTATCACTTACAAGTACAGTTGGGGACAAAACTCACTTCGTAAGGATGAAATAGGAACCAATTCGTGCACATACAAATTACATAAACACTTGTAAAATGCATAGTACACAGAAACAAAAAACTTTACAGTGCTTAAATAACATTAATGTAGGTACAAGACTAGTCGTGAAGGCAATCCACTTGACTTTTTGTCCTGCTCACATGTGATTGAGATGTGTATTGTTTTCTCTGTCTTGCGCCAACGCAGGCTCCGCGCCGGGACCTTTTCTCAGAACTCTCTGCGTTCCCTAGATAGATGCTTATCCGTAGAGTAGTGAGTTAGTTTTCTATGTAGTTGTAAGCTTATAACTACATTTAATTTCTCTCGGAGCTATTTCTCTTTGTGGACGACCGTTATTTTCTACTATATAAAGTTAAAGATCACAAGGTCGTAACCAGTATCTTTATTTCTTGAGAATTAATGTTTTTAAGCGTTAAGGTGTGATTATTTTTAATCACTTATGTTGACTTCTAGAGGCGAAGAACCCTGGAAGACATGTTACCCATACGGTTGTGGAGACACGCATGCGCTATAGTATAAAGCAAACAGTCCGTAATGACCCAAAATGTAATTTAATGTAAAGTTAACTAGATAATGATAGTCGACAGAGATTAGGTGCCGTTGACACTGATAACGAAGTGGGTAAACTGATAAGGGGAAAATCTTTAAATACACTGTTTGCACGTACTTTGGCGAGCGGTCAACGGTGTTTATATCGAACGTTAGCTTTTTAAACTGCGGACACGACGCAAAGGCATTAAGGCGGGAAACCCCAAGAACGATTAGTTTGAAATTTGGCTTATGGCAGAATCCTTGTAAAGTTCTTTGTGAATCATACCTTTACCGCTAAATCGTGATTGGAGGCATTATAATAATACCTACAAGTGTATAATATTATATTAACTCCACTCTGAGCCTCCATCGATGATTTGAAATAGCGAATTGTAAAGCAGCAGCGTTGGAGACCCGAATCTCCGAACCAGTAACAATTTTCTTTAAACCTATCATCGACTTCTACATATAATATGTCGAATGTATGTGAAAGAAATGTATAGAAAGACATTTTAAGTTTAGCATTTCAGCAGACTATATTTTTCACGCGATGATTCGCAGAAGCAATCCAGCAAAAATACTAGAAAAATAAAAAAGAGTTACTAGTGGTTTTTAGACTGACTGTTAGACTTTTAAGCTTCTGCCTTTAAAGATTGTCAAAGATCTTCGAAAGGCAGTCGAGGCTGATAGGTGAACGTGATTCAGAAGCAACACAGACAAACTAAGCAGCAGTCTGCAAGTTTTTATATAACAGTTGTCATTGGCAACAGTCTAGGCCCTAGGACCTAGTTGTTCTTTGATACAATTACGTAACAAATAAAGTTGCTAGTCAGATCACAGACAAGAATGTCTGTCGTTGTATTGTGACTGACTTTGCAACCAACAATATGCCGATTGCCAACCTATGTACTACCGTAGGTAAAACGAGCTATTCCCAAAAATACTGTTAACTTTAATCAAAGTGATATTAAAACCCATTTATTTATAGTCATAACAAAATCTATTTGTTATGACTATAAATAAATGGCTATAAATACAAAGCTGTATAGGTAGGGCATTTAGTTTAGAATTAAATAATTAATCTTCAAAAATAAGGCTGTTTTGAAAAAGCAATCTGGCTCGGTCACCTAAAATAAAAGTTATGGTCTTTTCGAAACAGCCCTCAGAAGTAAGCGAATTAATAAAACAACATTCTAGAAGTGAAGTCTTAAAGATCGATGACAAAATGTCTTGTTTGTCTCATTGAGCAGGTCGTAAATATGGCTTTAGGAAAGCCTAGTGTCTGATAAAACATTATATGACGGATTGTCTAAGCTTTATTGCCGATGTCTTATGTCAAAATTTTGTCAACAGTATAAGTACCGTGGGTGCAGTCGTAAGTTAAGTACCTCTGAATTTTACCACACACACACCTAATACAAATATATGGATACCTATATTGATGTTGTTTATTTTATGATATTGCGTACTATTGCATTGGAAAGTGAAGAACTCATTAAAAACACTGCCAAGCAGCGATGCCAAGGAGTTAAAATATTATCATTATGTAGCGATCATTCTTAAACCACTCAACGATTCACGAAACAAAAATGTTGCAACTTGACATGTAGGACACACGACTTACAAACTTTCATCACATTTCGCGTAGGACTCTCCACCATCTTAACACCATCATCGCCGAACATGGTCAATTAGGCCATCGTGTGCACACCGCAAACTTTTGCGTGTGGCAAATCGCTGATTTTTATTATGAATCCCGTTGAAATTAGGCCCGTGCCAAGAGGCTCAGGCACCTATCATTATCCACATTAAAATTGACTACGCATGCGATGGATTCACGTTTAATATGGAATCTTCGCTTCAGGCAACACTTTGTATACATATTTGTGATTCTTGGCATTTTGTCTGCATTTTTATCATGTTCGCGGAATATATTGTATCAATTTCGTGTTTCAAATAAGATCTATTTTAATTTCTACTAAAGAATCTACTTTAATTTACATATCTAAAAAAAATATATAAATTCTAATGGTAAGAATTGTATTGATCTACATTAAAAACGTAAGCTTATTTAATGAAATTGTTAAAACAGGAAATTGTGCCTAAATAATAATGTTAATACTCAATTTATATGACAATTCTATAAAACGAACAAGCAACACCTTTGAATATTATTTACATTTGGAATACGTTAATTAATATAGATACCACAGGCCATTTAGCGGGTATATAAAATAAACACCGAAACCGGGCCTAAAACTGTATTCACGTGCGTAAACTTAATGAGTTTTCTAGTTCCTAAACGAAGTAACAGGTCCTAATAAAGAGGAGTTGCACTAAACGGGTTCTTCGCTGCTCGATGTCTTCGGAACGTGTAAAATTGTTTTAACACGACGCCGTCGAGTTTTCTCCGATACCGCGAAGTGATTAGGCGTTGGTATTTCTATGAAACGTGTAAGCGGCGCATGCGATGCTGAGATGACACTGGCATAGCTTTCGTATGTAAAGCAGACAGTCCAGTTCATTTTCTGAGAGCTTTAATGGCGGTAAGTATAATTTAGTCACTGACATTTAAATCTAAACTGTGGTGCTTTAACATTTACGAATAATATCTGTTGATTCGTGTGTCCTAGATGTCGGCAAAAGCCCGACAATTTGACTGCCACAAAAAGTAGGAATCGTACCCAATCTAATTATTATTCCGTCTCAGGGTTTTAGAAGACAGTGCTTCATTTGGAATACTGGTATTCAAAGTTCTGCATTCAGTTACACTGCAAGCCGACAGGAACATAGTTGAGAGAAGGCTGACCATTAAGGCTTTTGAAACTTGGTACTCCAAGACATTATTGCTCTTTAAATTGGATACATAGTAGATTAGTTATTAGTTAGTTAGTTAGTAATTGAATAGTAGCATTGAATATAAAATATTATAAGTCGAAGGAAACGAAGACCGACAATTGTTTTTAGAGACTATCCGGCGCTGATTATGATTTAATACGAATTACGAATGTTAGTTCAGAAACTAGTTAAGCTAATCTGCGCTATTAATATCGTATTAGTTTGTGAACGTACAGAGGAATGTTTTGCGTAACCGCGTAACGACTTACAAAGTGTAATTGCTGTTAGATATAGAGAATGGGATACGTCTTATAGCTTTGAAGGTATGAAGAAGTATAATGTAGATTTAAAATAAGTAGGAATTTGGCTTATTTAGGAGCTTATCTCTGGTGCGTGGTGGCATAAAAACAAGCTTGGTCATAACATGATTGCTTTTCAAGAAGAAAACACCCTGTTAATAAAACAGGTGTTGTCCTGTTGCAAAAATATAGAGAAGCGATAGAGCTGCTTTTAAAACTAAGTGTCGTTAACATTTCAATGTTATGTTATATATTATCATGTCATTATATTTAAAATTTTAACGAATATAATTTCTTACATAATACCTACACATAAAACCAGTCCAAGTTTGTTTTGTTTAAATTTTACCACATTGGTTGTGGCAGTTGTGTTCAAAATATAAAATAATATCTAAGCTTTAGTATATCAAATAACAAGCAGTGCTTCTTGCCCCTTGATCCTTTGGAATGCGATTTTAGAACGTGCACCTAGTTTTGTCGACTAAAAAGTCACGATTGGTCCACCTAAATATGTACGTTTGAATTTGGACGTGAGGCAGTAGGTACGTTTTCTTTTTCGTTATTTAAGTTAAGACATTCATTCAGTTTAGTGCTTGCTTATTTATTTCAAGAATTTTAAAGGCTCGCGATGCACCCAATCACGTCGTAAAAGCAAAATTAAAAAACAAATGTGTTTATGTTACGCACGGATTACCCACAATAATGCACCGAATTCCCGTTTCGACCAATCATTCGTTTTTATGACTTTATTCCCAGAATAGATATCCAGCTAGGTATAAACATCGATTTCAATATTTAACTGATAAAAATCTTTTTTTGTATGCACAGTACCTAACGTTTGGTTTATGTTTGTGTCTCGATTCTGTTTGCAATACAAGCATGGACGGGAGCGTGTTTGTTTATCGATAAGAGATGGACTAAAACGCTGGTTATCAATCTACATCGATATAGGACCGATCACCGCACGTTATCGTGAATAACATATTTTAAATAGATTCTAATACTTTAGGCGGTCGATAAAGGCGCCACTTTATAAAGTTTGTGAACTACTGAGAGCTTTTAAAACTAACGGTATTTAAGCCAAGTAACTAAAAATGAACAAAGTTGCATATGTATCCTTTGAAGCACAAGATTTTATCAATAAAGACATGATTAACTTAAAATAATCTTTTACGATCTTAAAACTAATTAGTAAATTCTTGGAAGTGATAAATTTAACGATAATATATTTTCTTAATGTTGGGTATACGGTGCGATATCAAGTTTTATTATATAATTTATAGGTCTTAATACTTAATGCTGAAAAAGCAAGATTCGCTCGTAATTTTTGGAACAGATAAAGTTGCAAGAAGAATTAACGCAATTCCATGTTTTATTTTCGAAAGCCTATATTTCGTGCAAACCTGTACCTACTCAACTCCTGTGTCCTCTCGCTTGTCATTGACTGGAGATCACAAAGCAAAATAAATGTTTTTATCCAACGTTAGCACTTAAAACCGATGTCGCGAAAACACTTGTCATGCAAAAATGGGTAAACAACCTCGTTTCCATTCAAATCGACGAGTAACCAGAAACAAATGAACATCTTAATAAGCCCCGATACGGAATGCGTCAGTTGTTGTCAAGCGAAATATTATATCATTTGTTACGTGCCGAGCATTAAGAGCCGAGGTCCCTCGTATTTGCATAGGCTAAGTGATAGCTGAATATTTATACTTGTGTATAAATGTCGGCTACGCGGAACACTGCTTCGTAACCACTTGATTTGCATAAATATAGTTTTATAAATCTACATTTCTTGCTCGATACTAAAGGAGTTTGTATGAATGTCTCTTGTTTTAGTTTCTTAGCTATGGCGGATTTGAAAACAGTTACTTAACTATACATCTTAAACGTAAGTAAATTGTCAGCGATTGTGCTTAGACTTACATACATACATATATGTTTGTGATTAGTTACTGATCATACTTAGAAAATGATTTGCCAATTGTTTGCTGTTTAAGAATTGACACCCTTCTAAGCACTGTACTAAAAGGTCCTAGGTAATCCTGATGTTGGTTTAGAAAATAGAACTTTGATAGCTATTCTAAGATACCACTTCTAGTCGTCATGTCGAATCGAATTTAAAATTGTGCCTAACTATGCAAATGTCAAACAGCGTTTCTAGCAGGCACTACTTAATTGACGAAGTGCAGGTATGGAATAGCAAATTCTGACTCTTTTAGAAACAAGGCAGACGTGATCCTCCAGATTTTTCACCAACACCCAAATCAAAATAATTTGTTACGGTAAGACGATTAATCCAAATACTTTTATACCATCAAATATTAGACTAACATACTTGCACTTTGCGTGTTACATCACTTGTAAAAGCGCCATTTCTTTACAAACCCAACCTTATTTCTTTATCTATAAAGGCTAATGTACCTTTAAAGCGATGTTGTCCGCGAAGGTGGCAGCCTACAGCGGTCCGAGTTTATGACGGATATACACAATAACACACAGGAAGTTCATGGTCGTACAAGCCCTACTACGAAACCTGTTAGATGTTTCACTTTCCTTTGCTATTGGAGCGGTCGATCCAAAAGAAATTACCTTTAAACACTGGCCATATATGTACTTACATTACATTGCTAATTCGAAAATTTGGAAATGAAGAAAAAATAAATTGTAGTCTTGTTCGTTTATCAAAGGGTCGTGCTTAGGTTAGATAGGTTTAGAAGTTATTATTTTGTGATTCTCAACTCAATATAAGTAAGTCAATAAGCTAGCCAAAACGCTTGTGTAAAAGTATCGAATTAAATCAAAGCATTATGATATACTTCCATCAACATAAGTACGCAAGTTATTATGAGAGATACAATAATAGCAAAGCTTACAGAGGTACGGACTCTCAACCCATGCCTCCGAGCAATAATATCTTAATAACATTTCTTGACGCGATTTACAAAGAGCTTTGTTTAACACTTGATGCTTATTTATCTCACTTCTTCACGATGCCTGAACCTGGCAAACATTAAACTATAGCATACATTGAACTCTGTTTAAGCCTGATGCAAAAATTATCTAGGAATGTACCTAGTTTAAAAAAAGGGTGATATTAAAAAGCGTTATAAGAAAATCAACATAAACTCACCAGCATCTTACAATAATATTGTGGTCTTTGGTCGTACCAACTACACAGCAACATCAATTAATTATTATTCTTAACGACAGATTCGCGATTCAAACCTAACCCTTTTTACTGCTCGAAATATCGACGCGTCGACCACAATAAAGGCTGTATATCAAAATTAAAAAAGAAAGAGTTAGCAAGACGTCAGATAGACGAGATATCGTCGGTCGTGTTCGGGCGTCGTCTTCGTGCTTGCCGTATCGTAACATCTCGCTCGCTCGCCGCTCACGACTCGAAACAAAACTAAACAGAGCATTCTGGAGATTAGACACCCCATCGGCTCAGTGTCGAGATGATGGTCGACAGCCGACTGACGGAGGTTGGAACAGCTCTAGGAACCTGTATCAGGACTTTGATATTGGTGAATAATAGCCTGATGAGGTGCATGATTGGATTGAATTTTTGATTTAATTAGCTGGGTGATTGCAAGGTGAAGTTCTTGGAGTTCATGAGTAGGTAGTCTCCACTGCATTAATACAGAATGTTGTCATAATAAAAGAGGCTTTATATTTATTTATATTTAATTCTTTATTGCACACAATAAAATACATAAAGATATTATTACAAGAAAGATGATGTACAGAGGCGAGCTTAACTTAAAATTGAGTTCTCTAACAGCAAACCTTACTTTAATATACTATAGCTTTACTGAGTTTTTAGTAAATACAACAACGTTCCTCGCGATGATATCCACGTTCGTCAGTACAAACAGGAAACATTTGAATAAAGATAACGAATTTTCTCGAAATCATACTATTTAGCGCAAGTGGCTACAGTACTGAGCAAAATTTTTATCTAGCTTATTTCCATAACAATAGTACATAATATGAATCTGTCTAGCTCTTTAGTGAGGCTACGAAATACGTGTCTTTATATAACCTTAAATCATCTTCTAATTTAGCGCATTAGAGCTAAGTTAGTACACATTCATGCACTTACAAGTATTAATCAGCAATTACCCTTGTAAACGACATACTATGGTTTAAAAAACGAGGAGGACCTATTTTATTCCAATCTGCATTCTAAAAATTTCGTTCAACATTTGTTCCTTTCAGATTGGGTGTCATTCCGTGTCAATACGTGGATGGAGTGAACTTTCTATGTTTTGAACGCCAACACCAAACCCGTCCTATTGGGTGACCCAACCTTGCGTAGGACGGTAAGTAGGTGATACTTTTATTCTATTTCGACTGTATGTTTTTGAGAAGTATAAAATATTATTTCGTACAAAGATTTTTATAATATATTTAAGGATTGTGTGCATTGAATTTCCGGACATATACCAAAACTATTCTCAAAATGAAATCATTAGTCATGTATTTCGGAGTTTAGTATCTAACTAAATATAACCAATCCTCGTACCGTGCACCTGCATTTCAGCCCGATCTGTGCCCAGCTCATTACTCGTTCAATTAGGCAGCATACACTAAAAAGCTTCATCTTTGTTTCTCATATACGAGTGAAATTCCTTAGTGGTTTGACGTGAGCGTGTTGGGTTAGTTAGTCGGCGCACGCGCCGCCCGCCATATTAGTGTTACTTCTGCCAGTATTCCAAATATCGACACGAACAGCTCTGTGTGTCAAAATTTTCCTACATTCTTCTGTTATGCTGACACGGTACATGCTAGTGTACGTGTTGAGAACGTTGGCCTTGGTTGTTACTTAGATGTTTTGTTTGAGTTTAACTGCCGTACAATACAAACTGGAACATCCTGCAGTTTTATTTAATAGCTAACTTTCGAGATTTTCTAGAAGTTCATAATATTATTTCTAGGACATAGTCACCTACCCAAGCTTACATAAATAAATGATGTTTACAGGACCATGCCATTGGCTTGAAACCAACAGTCAGTACCTATGTACATTGCTTATTTTTCGTAGATAACCTAAAGATTCCAACCACTGCATTACTAGTAGATGACGCGAACTTATGTATAAATTGTATCTGTCCATAATAATCTTTTCTTATAATGATCGACGTCTTATGTTCGGTGAAGGTATCTATTTAACTGTGACATTTCTCACCCTTATAAGCTTAGGGTGATTTGGTAGAGGCACCTATTTAATCTTAAATCTAACCATTGTTTGGCTGAATTCCTAAATTAGTAATTATAGTGTATTGCAACTCTATATTAGTAATGCTATGCCCGTAGGTCATGATACATATTCTAAGGTTGCCACACTACAAAAAATCTAATCCATTATTAACTTTATAAAAGGGTCCTTAAAATATCTAATAATAACACACCATGGGAGTTTATTTCGATCCTTTTGTTCGAAATCACAAACTTCATCGACAGTCTTACCAGTCTGTGTAGGTCTTATGTGAAGTAAATAAGGTTCGTATTCGATTGATTAAGATTCGAGGGTACGAAATAAGATTTAAATGTGGTCTCATTCTTTGTTCGCACCGCGTTTGTAATTACAAATCGAAGCTTTGAAAAGAATCAAAGGATTGAGGAGGACTAGTACGTGGACGTATAATTTTAATACGGAATCATTGACATCGAATGATAAGTCTGTGCATTCCTTTTTTTTTCAAATAATACTAATTTGCCGCCTAGTACGGCCGTAATAAGCTTAGGGGTTAGTGCCCTTTTTAGATTTCGTAGTCGATTTTGTAGTAGCAGCCACCCATAGACAAGTGGCAAAACGCTTGACGAATAGAAATCGAATAAAATGAAAAATATATGGGTTTGACATATGTCATCGATAACATAGTCGAAACATTATATCGTCCCCATACATTTATCATTCTATTCGATTTCTATTCGTCAAGCGTTTTGCCACTTGTCTAGGAGGGCAGATCAATTCTCATGTCTAAATGCTATGATATTGCTCTCTTCACACATGTTTGCTGAGATTATCTACAAAGAGAGTATATCTCTGCCAAAAATCCAAATTATGTCTCTACTTGGATGCATAATTTTGTTATATTGTTTTTCTTCTTTTACATAGGTACCTTTTATTTTTATACACTTTTCCCCATAAAAACAATTGATTATGTTATATAAATACATGCTTCATTAGTAGATACTTCGCTAATAAGCACCGAGGAAGTAAAAAAATCAATGTAAAGTTTAGCACGATTTCGAAAGCAATGCTCCGGGCGCCCGATAGCTAAAGGCTTTTATTTTTACGAGCAAGGCGGTACAAATTTGTAAGGGCCCGACACGAGCCGTGTTCACGCACGATGTCTTTTTTTCTCTTTTTTAATATATGACTCGTTTTGTATCGACCTCGGTGTAACTCGAAGGTCGACCCGTGATTGGACGTTGGTCTTTTTTGAAACGGTTCCAGCGGCTTTGGAACTAGGAATCACTTTATTACTCGGGTGATGAAAGTTCATGTTTATTATGGGTACCAATAGGGCTACCAATCTCTTCGTATTTACTTGAGATATGTTTGCCACCAAAAAGTTTAATTTGGGCACTTTTAGCACAATTTTTGTCCTGCTTTTAGAAAAATATAACGACTTAAATAATTTTGTTATATTGTAGCACGATGTTCTGGGTTGTTAAAGTTTTAAGTATTACAAGAGAGCGGAGTCTTTGTCCAGTAATTTTACTCAATTAAGGCTAATACGGCATGCTGAACTGAAATAGTTTAATTTATTTTAGTTTATTTTGCAACTGGAGATTCATTGGGTGTACCACATTTATCTTACCCTGTATTTAAAGCTTACAAAACATTACACAAAGTTTGCAACGTGTTGACCAAAAACCTTAAGAGCCCCATTATTATTACTTTTCCGCTACAAATTTAATTTTTTTACTCCCAGTTGCAATTTAGACTAATTTTTGTCATTATTAATTTAAAGTGCAGCTGGCAAACTTGACTTCAGAGAAAAAGGCTTTAAGCCTCCTTATTAATAATGCTAGCATGTAGCCAAATGTTTTGCATATACTTTCCTTGCTACGTTTAAATAGGCTGATCAAAATCGATTATTCCAAAATCACGGACATGTACTATGAATTTATGTCATCCGTCTCGACGAATTGCTTACATAATGTAGGTATGCAAACTGGGCATGTATGATGCATTGCCTCTTATGATTCCTGATAGCTTTGATATTCTTCGATGGCTACTGCTTAGCATTTTGGTGATTGACAGGCAGTCAACACGTCACAAATGCGGTTATAGGGCTTGTAGACAGAAGTTCAGTAGTCAACGAATGCGATTAGCGAAGAGGTATTTTACATTGTTAAACTATGTATGGAGAGTAGAACGTGCGTCAGACGATGCTAAATTCATTCAATGTGTTCCGGGTAATGCACTCAGATGCCAACACAGGACTCTTTCGTAGTACTTCAGCAAGTACTACAAAAGAGTCCTGTGTTGGCTTTTATTTAGTACACTACAAGGAGCATTAGTACAAGTTTTTAATACATTCTCTGAAAGAATGTTGGCTGTCACCACAATCACAACTTATACGAGGTAGGCTGTTCTTCACGCCCTTATTCTGTCGATTATACAATATACTATACCATTCATGGTTGAAACGAAAAGAGAACACGCGTCAAAAATGACTCGTTACTGTATTTTGAATAAGAACAGAATTCAAAATAACCACATTTACGTAACTATTAAGATAAACTATTTAGTAGTGGACACGACACATCGCCTGTCACGACAAAAGCTTGTGTGGTCGAAAGCACCAGCATATCTTGAGCTACTGTCTTTTGTATTTGTTTGGTACTGACAGACCAACTAACTGCGGTAGTTCTATTGTTAGGGTCTTGACAAAATTATAGGTTTAGAGCAGGAAAATGCTATTTGAAGTAACTTTCTGAAATTATGTGTGTTGTGGGAAAATAAATAGAGTCATTACGAGTTTTAGGGTAAAGACCACCATGAAGATGGCTTTTTCCGCACAGTTTTCTGAAGAAATAGACGAAGTAAAGAAAGAAGATTTCATTGCATGATTTATATTATCAGGAAGAGTGTAGAACTCATGGATCGATGTTAAATATTTCAATTGTTCCAAGTAAAACTGCGTACGATCATATCGACTATCGAACCCTGATCTGTTCTAAGAGAAATTGTGCAAACCAAAGGTCCTTAAGTGCATTTACACGATGTAAATAATATGCTAGTATTAGGCAAGGTGCGCCAACAGAAGGTTCTATTATATTACCTGGCCATAACTTTTGATTATATGAGCAAAATACTGGAATAATATATGCAATATTAGAAACGTGTACAAATCTCTGAAGTTCTCTAATTTATGTATATACACGTTTGTAATGACTAATAAAATCACAGTCACATCATTTAATACAATGTAAGATCAGTATGAACTTTATACTTTTGAAATAAACGGTAATGAAAGATTCGCGCCAACACCGATCCTAGAGGAAAAATTGCATGCGCCATCTTAGAAATCGGACTATAGTGCATGCGCCCTCGACACGTTTAGAAGAAATAAAACCTACGTGGTATACGATAGCGGCGTACAAACTTATTTGATCGGTCGTTCAACCATGTCGGTGTTGCGTGCTGCTTCAACGCATGTGTGCGTCTCTCTCTCTCGTACCGTTAAGGTGGTATGCCTGAGTTATGGCATTCCGATGTTACCACCACCACTTCGGAGGCTGTGCGGCGGGCTGCGCGTAATAGTAAGTTACATGTGATTTTAGTTTTACATCCAATGTTTCTTACTAGGTGTGAACGCCCTCTGGTTTATAAGAATTAATTGATGAATTTAAAACTATTTAGTTAGAAGCATCAACGACTTTTTATACAAACGTATAATTCCACATCGATTTTCATGGGTCTATTAATAGAATAGACCGTTCAGACAATGTAAATAAACCTTGATATTTATATATTTCTTATCGTTAAAGCGGCTTAATCCAAAAATATGTTTGCATTAAGATGAAACTAATAGTTTTATGAACAATACCTACTATTTGTAAATATTGTGACCTAAATCGAAGTACGCTTCGAATACCTGTAGATATTGTCTTAAGCCAATGTGTTTCGTCCATTTCGATGTAAGGTGCCGCCGTGTCACACAAAGGAAGTTGCGTACCGGCTTCTAGTAGCCTAATGAATAAGTGTGCCGTCCTACGGATCTATCGTGCGGTACGGACAAAATCAGGAACATCCTGACATAGACGTACGAAAGTCTCTGTCGTAACGACAGGTGACTTTTCATCCACTATTGCTAAGTAGATGCATAGAAGAGAAGATGAAGGTAAAAGATAAGGTGAAGCCGCCAAAAGCTACCAAAAGAAACGCTCGTGTCTTGTCGTTGTCGTTGTTTGTTGTAATAGAAAGAAGTGAAGAAGCCTTGGTATAAAGATTGTAAATTTGCAAAATTGCTAGTAACAAGGGTGATGCCGAGGGTGGCCTTCTAAAGAGCATCGGTCATAATATGGAATTGTCATTCCTTATTACGGCTGACGTACATGCTCTGGGGCCCTAGACATGTGGCTAGTTAGACGAATATAAATCGAATAGAATGAAAAATGGGATTGACATTGACATAAGCAAGATTTTTTTTTCTTCTTGTGGCTATTGAGTCGGGCTACCAACTATTCCGCTAGATTCGAGTTAAGACTGCAACGTTTGTCGTTACACATTTTATGTCACCCCCATACATGTATTTGACGAGCCTTTTTACACTTGTGTAGGGGGTTCTTACTCCCTATTGTCCTTCAGTAACAGATACAGAAGACCTGTCGCAAATAACAGCAACGAACAGGGTTAGTAACTAACTGTGTGAATGGCGTGTTAGATGGAATCTAGAAATAAAATGTAAGATTGAATGATCAAAAATATTGAATACTAGGTAGATAGTTATTATTACCTGTTGTCGTAGTATTCGTTTCGTGGAACAGTCGTCATGTGAATTTCTAAGAATATATAATAAATAATAGTTCGGAGAATAAAAATAATATTCTGAATCTTTGACCTTGTTTGATCTTGTTGACATTTGTTGTTTCTTTTGTCACGTTCCTTAATCCCTGAAGGGGTAGACAGAGGTGTATAGCACCCAGGTTTGTAGGCATAGTAGTGGGCGTGCCTTGTGCTTATTATCGGGCACAACCATTAATTACTCGAGTCTCAAGGAGTCCGAAAGTTACAGTGCGAAGTTATTTAAACTGTAGGTACATCTATGAGTTAGATAGTCACTGATAGTGTTATCGCTTCTATTAGTGGTCTGTAATCAGTAATAATGCAACTTTAATAGATACAATAATGCAGCAATTATAACTATATAATGATTGTCAATGTCTAAAAATATTATTGTTATTATACCTATCTCAATAACTGATAAAAATGTTATCAGTTTTTGGCTACAGTAACTGATAAACAACTTTATCTGTCATTAACTTATATGATACGTATGCAATTGGTCATAGAGTGCAACTTTTTTTAAGGCTTTTAGCACGTGACTTTCTATTAATAAAATCGGTCTGCGTTCTAGTCAAGCTTCGTTAAGTTACTGAAAACCTTAAATACAATATTGAGGCTTAGTTTAGGCGGTCCTCAGCTACTTTATACAAGGAAACCGATATACAAGGCGCATTAATTAAATAATTTCATATGCAATTCCCGAAACAATCGATGTATGGATTAATTTACTAAATTATTATTCATTTACTAAATCAATCAAATAGATACTGCAAATAATACGAGCTAACGTATCGCCAAATATGGACATTCGCATGACGCGTCTACGCGTTGCCTTTCAATGAATATTGAATAGAAACGATTCCATATTTAGTTAGAATCTGTTGTATCTCAACATAATCAAAGTCGGGTTAAAATAGACTCTACGAGTATACGCTTAAGGTAGAAAAATATGAAAATATGATCTTGCAAACGAATAATAATGCAATCGACCAAGAAGTTCGTTGGTTGCAGCTATGTAGTGATGTCATTTGTTGGTATGAATCGTGTGCCTATCAAAATCCGCTTTACACTTGATAGCAGAAGTTCTGTAATTCTAAAATTCCGTATATCGTTAGCTGCCGACGTGTGACCGTTTAATTCCCACATTACCTATAAGTAAGTATAATTAATTATTACATTTTTACGTCATTATGTACCTACAAAACGAATGCAGCACGAGCGCGACGTAGGGGCCAGTTTACTTCTTATTTTTATCTTTTCTACCTTTATTTGTGGTGGATGGATCATAAATATTCATACTGACTGATCGTTTGTGTCAGTAACTACATTCGACATGGGTCCCGGCAGTCATTTGTAGAGTCTTAATATGATTTCTAAACATAAAGGAGTCTGGAAGTCATATTGTGACTATCATAATTATTCCCTATTTCTGGGCAGGGGAGGTCAAATAGGCGGCACTTCCATTTAGAATACTGGTATAGGTATACCTGCAACTGTTAGACTGGAAGCTGTTTCCAATATAATTTTCCTTATATTGGAAACAGCTTCCAGTCTAACAGGCTACGCAGACGAAGGCTCTACCAAAAATGTAGAGTAGGTACTTACGCGTACCATATCCTGACGTTGCACACGTATACCTATCATAGGTATAGGTACATAGGTGTCAAATTGCTATAGATAAGTAGGTATTTATTTGATGTATTTTTTAATAATTTTGTTAGAAGATCTATAAATGAGGTGTCAGTAGATAGAGCGAATAACAACACGTAGGCTAAAGACATCTGCGTTACGAGGAAACGACATATTTAGTCACAAATTTGAATTTATAACTAAATCAGATTAAATTCGAATGGCTAGCCGTAAATATCCGTTTAAGGCAATTAGTAGTTTTAAAGAAGAATACGTAGGCCGATGGTTTTATAGACGGTTCGAAAATAAAAACTGGGTCTTATGACAGCAATTATTTATAAGGCTGTTGTTTCTTTTACATCCTATGGCTGCAATAGTTACTTAAGTCATACAGCCAGTACTTTAATTAACGAGACAGTTCAATCAAGAATACCAAGAATAATTATAATTACGATTATTGTACATTATCTACTAATCTACCCTATATTATACTAGTCTATGATTATACCTATAACATATGTACATAGGACCTATTAACCTAACTGACTAATTAATGTGGGTTTACTACACTTTGTACCTCTGTCCATCCCTTCAAATACAGGCGTGTTGTTATATTTATTAAATAAATATGACCCTAGACCCTATGTGTCAAGAATCATAAATATATGCAACGCCATCTATTTCACTATACTCCTACTAAATGTCAGTATCCAAAGTCCACGCCATCTACCGGTTAAACATAAAACTACAAGCAAAGTATGAACTAACTGCTAGCTAGCAGTTTCGATACAAATCAATAGATGGCGCTAGACGCAGCAAACATGACGGGAAAAAACTCAACTTCATTGATGTACAGATGGCGCTAATGACTTCATGTTAGTTCGCTTTAATAGTAGATGGCGTTTTAACACCTGTCATACATTTAGAAGGCATAAAACATTATGAGATAACTTAGCTCTCTAAGTCCGAGCGTGAGAGCTTGGGTTCGATTCATAGGGCGGTTAAAGTGTTACTGAGGGTGTTTCGATGGAATTCGCTATGGCAGCACAAATTGTATAATTTATATAATGATTAAAATAAATTCAGCCTTGCTTTTTATAGGACTTTATGTACGGTATATATTAGACTTTTATTGTAGCAGTTTTGCCTATTTTTGTTGGGAATGTAGGAAATTTCAAATTAGTTTGATTATATAAGTATAATTTAAAAAAGGTTAACATAGCGCAGCAAACGTGCCTACGAATTTTTTTAAAGCGGTAGTTTTTTTTTCTTTTATGAAGCTCACTAGTCGTGCTAGTAGGCACGTTAATTCTAATTTTTGGAGAATTCGAATAGATTAGGTACCTACCTACACCATGTAGTTAATAAATTGACAGATATTTAAACCCTAATCAACTATTAATTTGTAACAGCCATTTGCAATCAGATATGGAGCCGCAAAATATTTCCAAGAAGAGCACATTTTATTATTATTTTAATAAAACTCCTTGCCAATAATGAAACGTCAATCTACATACAAGCTAACAAACTTTGCGGTAGGGCGTAAGATCGCCTGTAATCAAATATCTGTCAAGTGATGCATGAAATTGTGCGCTGGCGCAGGCCCGGCCGTTGCCCCGCCACGACGTGAGCCCGGCTTGATGAGGAGCTAATTGGTATTTGTGTTGTAGTCAAACTAAAAAAGTATGTAATAAAAATCTAAAAAAGTAAAAACCATATTGGAATTTATTCAACAAGTCACTATGGTGTTGTGCTATGATTTTACGAAGTACGTTATCGTATGGAAAATTTTGGAGTACTTGTAGATCTAAGAGGCGGGTTGGCCTGTGGATGAGTTTGGCTCCTGCAATAAGAGTTTAGTATCGATGGTGTATATTTTTTTATGTCGAGTGAATAAGCAGTCTCGAATGTGCACACTTTATATATAAATATCAGACTTTTCATAAACTCAATGTGGTAGAGTTTATGAAAAGTCTGATATTTATACATATAAACATTTTGCTCACTCATAAGTAGTATTATCAGCTCTGTGGATTCAGTACTTTTTCTACTCTCGAAATTTTTCGTGTAGATACCCAGTCATTTGTATAAATGTCTAATTTGACTCGTTACAGCAGCATGTCCGACAAACATATAAAAAATATTAAAATTGTACTTTTAAAAAGTATGGACACCATTCGGCGGGTCGTATTTAATTTCTTTACAAAATGTTTTAGGTACATCTTTATACCTTCTTACATCAAAAGTTTGAAGATTAATAACGTATATACTTATATAAATGTACAGATTCAGTTTCATAACGTTATAACCTGGTTTAAGGATTAAGCCGCTTCTTGCGGTGTTTTCTCTCGCAGCTAACTCTAAGGAGATTCTCGAGCACGACTGCGCGAAACCTAGCATTAGCTTGGCTATTGAGAAGCGTGAAAACTCCACATCCAAATCATCTCCATGTCTCAATAAATACTAACATCATGCGCGAAATTTTTGTCACAAGTTTTGCCAAAAAAGTTGTGACAAAAATTCTTAGGATAAAAGGAAAGATAAGTCTTAGGATTGTAGTTATGCCAAAAATTTTATAGTAACTGTTACATCGAAGATAGTTCAAAATCAGCATTTCTCCATTGACGTCCTCTAAAAGATGGGTTACTCTTATACGGGTTGAGCCATAATTTCATCAATCTAAGAAATTCATCACTGTAAGTGACGAAACACATGGAGTTAGTTTAATCGGTCAGTCCATTTGTACCCGTATGCTGTTCATTTAATTATAGGCCCCTCTACATCAAGGAAGGGGGGAGGGGTATGTCCAATGCATAACCAATTACTAATGTTTACACTTCTACAAAACAATTGTATTGTGGTGTTTATAGGCGCGATTGCGGCAAAGTATAAGGAAGTTTCGTTGAGATTAGCTTATCTAGGTTCGACTACTTAACAGGATTTTTCTGGAAATGTCGAATATTTTGTCGTTTAAAGAAGCGATTTTTGTATTATTAGATAAGACTTTGACAATGTCTATTATGGATATTTTATTATTTATGTGGTCTAAGGTCCTCTGCAGTTGTAGTCTGGGCTAAATTGTTAGAACGACTCATGACATGGGTTTTCGGGCCTTACCATAATCGAGGCCCACCGTCAAAGAATACGGCTTACGCATATAGATATAAGTACTATTACAAAATACACGGATAGTCTGTCACGATGGACAATTCTAAGGCAAGTGGCACTTGGTATGCATCGCACCGTCTCGACTTGGACACGAAAATCAATGTCGACACAAACATATTCTAAAAATCATCGGTGTTTAATATTAATACTGTTTTTAGTAAAACAAAACACGTTCTAAGTAAATAATGATCAAAGTTGACGGTAAATGATGACCGCATTGTACGCGCGATCCGTACTGTCTTAGATTGTTGATTGGTGAGAATACTAGGCGCGTATAATCTGAAGGAGATAATTATTGTAGTCTCTTCTAGTTAAAAACGTAGTTAGTTTCGTCACCACATCCATACTGTGATGTACATGTGAAAGTAACTCTGTCTGTCTGTCCGCTTGTCTATCTGTCTGTTACACCTTTGCGAGTAAACCGCTGGACGGATTTTGATGAAATTTAGCATGTAGAAAGTTTAAGACACCAAAAAGGACATAGGCTACATGTTTTTAATTCAAACCTCTAAAGGTCTTAGGTTTAAGGGCGAAGCCGTGGGCAAAAGCTATAGACAATAAAATGTACCTACTTATTCCTATTTATTCAGTTTTTAGTATTGGATGTAGCCTAGTGAATTTGATACCTTGAAATGTAAGTACTCACGCAAGAATGTTTCGAGCTAATCAAATACGCGGAGTAGTTGTTTATTGCATGGTGTCATAGAAATCAGATGACCCGACCTGAATTTGATATGAAGTTATTTTAACAATAGTGGCTTTTTAGGTTGTATGGGCGTTGCAAGTGTTTAACGTAAGAAGACAACGTTAGAAAAAAATATGTCTTTACTTTAACTGCATATTAGGCCAGGTTGTAGTTTATATACTATACAGCTATATCTGAAAGTTTTATTTCACCTTACAGTTACACCCTGTATAAAAAAGATGACTGAATCATTAAAAGAAAAATTTTAAGGGAGTTTTTTACAAGTTTTATCGAAAGCTCTCGTACACGTTTTTGCGAAACATAACTTACTAACCCTCTCACCGTCGACACAATCAATTAACACCAAGTAAATCCAAATAAAAAACGCAATATTCGGCGATAAACTAAAAATTACATTCGCGACACTAAAATTAGTGAGCCGAGCCGAAGCCAGTACGAGTTTTACCCGTTTTAACGCAACATGAATGAATGAGCAGCGGTTATGATGAGAATGAGAGGACACGACATCAAGATCACTTGTTTTATTTGCACAGAAACTCGTTTACTAAGGCCCGCGGTGCCCGACACTTTTTATCCTATATTTCTTAATGTCCTTACATTTTTGTTTTAATGTTTTAACATTTGCGGCTGTAATTTGCGAAAGATAAACAGCGGAGAGAGTAATTAAGAAACCCAGAGCTCCGATACAAGAAAAAATATTAAATTTTTGGATCATGTGAATTTTTAATGTAGTTTTTATTTAAGCTAAAGCTAATGGGGAGAAATCGAAGTGTATCGGCAGAATGTGAAACAAATTCGGATAAGTTTTGACGTGGGTTGTTTTGTTAGCGAAATAAATATTAAAAAATAAGTTCTTATGGCCGCCGACAACCAGGCAGACCAATTAGACGATGGAAGGACAATTTAGACAACTTTGCGGGAAAGGCATTGCCGGAAATGGAATCGAATAGAGAATTGAAAAAAATAAAGAGGATTCCTTAGGTCAGTAGTGGGCCATAGAACAGGACTTAGTAAACTTATACAAAAAGAGGGTTTACAGAAATAGATATAATATGAAAAGAATTGTAGTTTCGAGCTGATTCTTTCGAAGTTCTAATACGATTTGTTTTTCCACTTCATCCCAAGACCAAATAACATAATGTGAAACATTGATTCATACAGCACTGCCACTCCTTAAAACCACACGCTGTGCGACACTGTATAAGATTTTAATACAATCTCTTTTAATGTTTAATCAAGGTGAAGATATCCTATAAAATTCCAATATTTTTACGATAGCATTTATAAACGCACAGTTTTCACAACGATCTGGAAGCTGCCCATAAAGTGCAAGTCATTTGAATGCAACATTTAATTGCAACACTAAAGAAGTATTCGCGGATTTGCAAAGATTCGATTAATATTATATTGAAATTATTTCAAGTCGAATCAACTATGCGAATATAGCGCGTATCTTTGGATATGTATAATTCGTTCGTTTCCTTGAATACAATAATAAATTTTATCGAAGATTTTGATTCAATGTTTTTTAAGTAACTACATTTAGGATTGTAATGTATAGTAGGTATGGTTTATTTTAATTTCTAGGAGCAGCAACTTGGCATTGGTAGATATTAAAACACATCTTTGTCCTAAACCCAAGTTTTTTCTTACTCTGAGTGTAATTTCTGACTGGTGAGATAAATATAGACTGACTTTGATTTGAATCCTTCACTTGTTGATATGATTGACTCCTGGTCAAAAACAAATGGTCTACCGACAACAATGACGTGAACAAGAGATGCAACTATGTGAAAATCTTAAACGTTAAAAAAGGACGACAACATCCAATATCTTATTTTTATTACAGTGGAATTTAGCGAGTTACATATAAAACGTATGCAAATACTATGCGCACGGAATCCTAATAGAGTTCGCGTTTACTAGGAAAGTATAAGTTATAGTCTGGTAAGAATTTCAATTCAATTGTATTTTTATAGACTTGTGAATTCGAAAATAGAACCTGTGTAGACTTCTTTTTATTATGAGCGCCTGGTACTTGTAGTGCTCTACCTAGACTAAATCTAGACCTAGACTAAAAGTCAGTCATAACAAGTCTCCTACGTCACGTTTTGCATAAATTACTACAGATACGATTCATAATACGCTTTTTTATTTTATATCTAAACGCGACTGCTTTCCTGGTGTTTTAGAAGGACCTACTGCACCTGCACTGGGTAACGCATGCCATTCCTATTAAAAACACGGGCTGTGGGCTAGCTGAATGACTCACTAAAGTGCACTACATTATCGTATTTCCGTCAATTGTTTGATGGCGATGCACATAGTGATAGGTTTAGCGATATAAAGTCAGTAGGTCTATTTCCAGACGTCATAGCCGCATCAACTCTAGCTTCAGAGATGTTAAATCGAATTCAGCTAAGAGCTGTCGAAGATACTGTTTTTGTACTTACGGGAATCAAGGTTGGACTTATTAATGCTTTTGTTTGTACATTTGGCATAATTGATAACGTTATGAAAATATAATACAATATTTATGGATGGGATGAATTGTATAATATGAGTAACATGATAAGATGCTGGGAGATGATACCTACAGAGTTCTGTTTACCCCGTGAGAGATGAAACGAAAGATTACGGATGTGCTAGTAGAAAGTCTCCGAGAACTTGGTTATCTTAGTGTTGTGCATTAATATAATGCGGTTTTTGATCTCGAATACCTAAGTTTTATAAAACTTTATTTTTTATATTTGCCCGCTGTATTTTTGATACTAAATATTTAAGTTGTTCCAAAACAAGATTTCTGTCTACGTCTACTGTACTTACAACAGAGGTCGTTAATATTAAATAGGATTGTAACAAAACTATTTTTGATCGACTTTAAATAAATGGAAGAGGTTATTTATCCGGGGCGTATCTTTTGAGAAATGATATCACGATGCATACTCTCTCATTTTCGTTTTCTCTAATTTTAACGACTCATATTCCCACATTATATTTTAGATTTTAATTTTGAACATTTGGTAATACTTGTCGGAGTTTTTATCAAAACACGAGGATGTGGGTGTTTCGTAAAAACTTCGGATATCCTTAAGGACTAAGCAACATGTGTTCGATGTTACGAATTTTTGTGAAAAGAGTGAGACAGAGATAGAAAAAAGGCAGCTTTTTCTTTAGTTTCGTCCCGGTACAGCATCTGTCAGGGATATTGGGTGACCCGACGACTCACGTGAGATAGAGACTGCGACTGCAATGAGTTGATACTTGTTTTGTTTGGTTCTTTACGTTATGCTTAGTTCATTTTGAATCTATGATTTAATACCACCTAAAGTTATAATATATACTTAACTTTTTTTTACAGGTCTTCAATATAGATATATATATTTACTGTTTTACTTACACGGATCCAACAGGATTATGAGTAATAATGTATTTTGAGAGTTGTCTTCGTTGCCGCAGATGTTTAGAATCAAAATCTTACCTGGAAGCAAAGAAAAAAAAAGATATTAATTATAAAAAAAAATGATATAAAAACCTAAGTAATAACTCGATTTAAAAAAAATTATAAATACAATAAGCAAGAAAATCAAAGTATTACTCTTTACTCTTATTAAATTTTTGCACTAGGTACCTACTGCAAATTAAATTATCTAACAAAGTATCAAAATCGTTTGGTCACAACATACAACTTGCAGCGCACTCCGGTTCACACAACCACCCCCACCTCGGTTTTTTGAACCTGTTAAGTTTACGTGTGTGTGCGTTCGCAACAGGTACCTTACACTAATGTGTGTGTGGGAGTGGCAAGTATTCGCTAGTCTTAGATAGAACTGGTCGTTTTTATGAATGAGATCTTAGATACGTTTTAGTTCCATTGAATGTTCGTAAAGCTTTGGAATGCGAAACCGATTTATGTGAAATGCATGGCTTTCGAAGACAAAATTTTATGGGTTCACTGCATTAAAAACTTGAATACGTGAATCATAATTATATATTTTTAAAGATACTGCTAGTTTACTTTTAATGTAAATATAATACGCTTTTGCACTTGGTTTTCCAGCATATTATGGATTTAATTTTGTTGTTCCTAAAACTTTGCATACGACGCAAAACATTTAAAAATGTAGTTTAAGTCATAAGCTTAATAATCGATTCGCGAAGTAATTTTCGCTTCAAGCGATTTGCTTACGTTGCCTCCTACATGCGCGCGCGCACCGGCTAACGCACTCCCACGTCATTGTAACATCGTAGTAAAATTTGTAAACGTTCCCTTATAAGGCCAGTGATATAATACGTGTAATATCGTTAAATAACTCGGCCTATTGTAAAGTAGTATATTGTAATATATACCATATTTAAAACAGTATAGTTTCGCGGTGGCTTTGCGGTTCAGGTAAGCATTTGTATGCAAGGATGCGTGTTTGAACCGAATGTGATTTTTAGCTAGTACAGCAAATCATTATCATCAACTGATTGTATGTGACCTATTGCTGTTATTAAATCTGCTTCACAAAATTGCAAATAGCGTTTTAAATAAATTAATAACGGAATTAAAATACCTTATTTTCTGACGATAATTTCAAAGAAGCCGACTGACTAAATAATACGGTACAGCTCTTTGACGCTTTAATATGAGTCATTAAAATGAACCAAGGAAGCTAAGAAATTAAAACGCGTCTGATATTCCACAGGCATTCATAGTTTTCTAGCACTGAAATGCGTTTCTTTCTGCATTCTGAAGCTAACCTAACCGCGCACGTCTATTCGCCTTAAACCGCCTTCCCTTATCTTAACGCCGCCTTCTGACCCAATTTAGGCAATAGGCACTGCCTTTTTCGTGTTTCACTGACCTCATTTGTCACCCAAGTAGGTACAATTCTAAAATATTGTGTAAAGTAGCCACTTCTGTCTCATAGTTATTGGGTGCAAACATTAATTGAAAATCTTAATACAAGTATGTCCTATGCAAAACCAAGATCGAACAGTTTAAAACATTTCTATAAATGGTTCTAAGTTGAACAGTATTAGATATAAATATAGAGTTATCTAATAATTGCAGTGGACTGCAACGGGCTCATGATGACAATGATAGAGTTATCTCCATGACAACCGAATTTAATATTCCTAACATAATAGCCTACAATATTGTATTGCTTACGGATAATATAATTATATGTTCCGTTAACCAGTACAACTGACTTACAATTCAACTCCATCATTCATTCTCACTGTATCTGCGAGGCATGTAATGGTATGCAGAGGCATCGTATGATCACACATAAAGTACTATTACCCTCTGTTTACAGTAGTTTGTGTCGGACACCGAGTAGATAACCGTCACGTCTCGTCTTTCAAGAGTTGTAAGAATCAAAACAATGCTGAAAGCGATCCCTGTGCGACGATTAAGGTATTCGCACCTTAATTGCTCTAGAACTGTTTCCGATGCATTTTATTAATAACTACAGCCCTCCTAGACAAGTGGCAAAGCGCTTGACGAATAGAAATTGTATGGAATGAAAATTATATGGGTTTGACATATGTCATCGATAACATAGTCGAAAGATTATGTCAAACGTTTTGCCACTTGTCTAGGGGGCTGTAGTTATTAATAAAATGCATCGGAAACAGTTCTAGAGCAATTAAGGTAAGGCTTAGAATGGAGTGACCTTGCATAAATGTTGTGATAGTAAAGAACAGTTAATATAACTGTTCCAGGCTTTAAATGAGCAGCCTTAATACAGAAATGACACAATAAGTATAAATTATAAAAAAAAATATTGACCACGAAATCCTGAATGGAAATCATAAGAATGTCTGGAAGCTTGCTTGCAGTTTGCAGGGTCTTGCTAAAAGTTTGATGTTTTAGCGAAATCAGAGGTAATTTAACAACTAACGCAACTTTGCTATAAGTTTATACAATGAATACAATTTGCTTAAACGCACACGAAACAGGAGAAATTCCATATAAGAAAAACATAACGAATAAATTAAATCTCCACAGAACTGAACAAATTTTACAATTTTATTCTTAGGAATGGGATAGCGTAATTAAGACCTATCCCTTCGGTGATAAAACAAGCGTGTTAAAAACAGATCTGCTTCACAGACGAGTTAGATTGACCACCACCAGCACGCATCGCAGTTCACATGTCTTGTCGCACGCACTTGTGTTCCCACCGTAATGATAGTTGAATGAAGCCACCATATTATGGCATTTCTTGGAATAAGTACCAAACAATACTGTTGACATTTCCAGGCGTTGTTCAAGGATCGCCAGTATTTTATGATTCTGCGAACCTGTAATGTGAATGTGTCGAGTCTGATAGCAACAGTAATGTAAGATATTGTAGGTATTGTCAACCTGTGTGTGACAGATCTTTCTTTTGACAATATATAATTATATTTTGTCTTCCTATTGGCTATATAGAATGCCTTTTCTTCATACTTTAATTTTTTTGTAAAATGTTATTATTTTGTAAGGTACCTAGGTACTTTGATTACGCTTTAAGAAGGTACCGTACGTGGCTTTTTTAAGTTGACTTTAAAGTTTTCAGTGACGGACGAAAAAGTTGAAAGCACTATTCATTATAAATTTAAATTGGCATACGGCAATCCTTTTTTACCACACTTGAAATTTAAATCCAATGGTGCTTAAAAAACTTATAAACATGAGTTCAACTTACACTGGTCGTTGCGTTAAAACATAAACAACCAAGACACGTTGACCTGTTCGTATTACCCAAATTGATATTACAAAATTCGATGTGACCAGAAAAAACCTCATTATATCGTCTACCCGATATTCCATTTTCAAAAGGGAAACGAGCAGACGAGCACTCCATTTTTTATATGCATTCTAAACTTTAGTAACGGTAGTGAGAGAGATGGTCATAGCGGAGTCTCTATTAGAACGAGAGAGATACGATATAGTAAGTATTTTTTGCTAGAGCTTTCAAAAGGCAGTACGGGAGCGAAGTGTGCCAAGAAACTGTTTAGATTTCTTGATGTATGATTCATAGTCTCTTTACTCTCTTTATTTTATTTTGTGTGATCTACATGTACGAACCTCTTAGAATTAAGCTACGATTAATTAATGTTTAATTAATTTACTTATTCTGCTTTTCGATTAGATACAGACAACTTCATTAAAACAAATATTTCTACTGTCCTTAATAACTTGTTCATATTTAAAACTTTTGCTTTTCCATTTTTACACGTTTTGGTCGTTCTTATTTCATCATCATCATCAGCCGGAAGACGTCCACTGCTGGAAAAAGGCCTTCCCCTAGAACGCCACAAATACCGTTACCGTACAATTCTTCGCTCCTTAAAGGCTGACTGTCTGTAGCCTAAAACAATCTCCATAACAATACCTCGAGTGCAGCCGATATGTTTAATCCCCTACGTTTCTGCACTTGACGGCTCGATCTATTCGTCGGCTAGCATGTCTGTTCTGAAATTTCGATTATACTCGGAAAACGCTATCTCTCGATTTCAACACCCGGAGCATCACGATCGTCTACTACATGAAAACCCAATCTATCCAAAAATAAACTATTGAACTACGAGCTCCACCTATCGATTGTTTAAAACTGCAAATGGAACAATGTGACATCGATTGTTACCGTGTCGCATAGCTTAATCATTACACAATGTAGTTCAATAACAATAAGAAGTGAAGACAAAGCTATTAATACTGTAAACCACAAAGATTATACATGTTTGCAACGTTTATATAGACTTGTTGTTTTTCAACCACCCACCAAGAGTCGATAAGTACAGTAATATAAAAATAAAAACTACTTACATATGTGACGTTTTATAATTAAACGCAATGACAGTAGGTACCATCTGTTGCTATCGTGAAATTACTTTTTTTTGTCCGCAGTTATGCAAAATGTCGTTATGTCGACTCTTCTGAGAAATAATGTATACATTCAGCATTTATACATAATAATATCGAACCAAATAACTACAAATATTTTTCCTCATCATGAATCAGGCAGGTATTTAGATGAAGCCTTCTCTTGCTATAAAGCCACGCTAATGCATAAATAGATGTAAAGACAAGGCAATAGGTATTAAATCAATAAACTAACCTTAAAATCGATACTAAAATGCAAGGTGATATTGTAATACATTTTGTATTCGAAACGTTGTGCTATTTTTACCTCGAGTTTTTTAGATAGAGACACTTTATAAATCTATGTTTAACACAATATTTGCTGATACATATAATAAATAGAAAATATCTGTATTCTTGTGGTAAAAAGGTGTGTGACAGAAAAGTGTTTTCTTTGCAAAGGGATGCAGGCATAAAAATATAAATATATGCACGTCAAAACAATAATCATAGCCTTATGATTGTTATGAACTATACGTGATATCTTTATAAACAATGCCTCGACGTCTGAGATACGCTAACGCGTAACACTCTTAATATCTTCATGTAATGTGACTCAGAATAAACTATAACCCAACCCACTGTTTATCGCTTAAGTAAATATTCACACATAGATATTTCGATTGTTATCTTCATGCATTTTACTCTTGTGGGCGCGTATAGCTGTGTGATAGTGCTTGAAGTTTCACTGTGTATAAGGATCATTACACGATGAGATCCTATAGACCACATACCTCGGAATATCTAACGGAGAATGAGCCGAGTCATTTTAAAGGTGCCATGGAAAACTTACTATATTTCTTGCCAGCAAAAATAAAATTAACTAATCTAATCTTCATGCGTGTAATTTGTCATAGTGTGGTTTATTTAACAAAACAATTTACATTATAAATACACTCAATTCTTTTATACTACCTACATTGAAACTAATAATATATCCTACCAAATATCATCAAAAAATTATGCATTGAAATATTGCTCCTCATCACTGTCGACATCTGTAGGTGTATTTAGATGTTTTCGAATAAAAAAATAATTCGATGTTCAAATAAAAGGAATAAATCATGCTTTACCTCTGATTAAACAATAGGTATCTGACATTTTTTAAATACATAATAATACGAGTTTAAGCTATTTTCTCAAAACTGGACAATAGTTCACTATAAAACAAACAAACAAAAATAGAAGGGGTGTCAATTAAATGTACAGTTGGGTTTTTTATGTCAACCCTTTGGAGTCTATAGACACTTTTGGCGGAGGATTCACACAGATAAATAGAGTTTCATTACTTTTTGTCTGTAATTCTTCGAATTAACAATAATGCAAAGTCGTTGGTAGCTAGACACTCTTATGGTTTTGCTGTTTATTATAATAATACTATTTTCATTTTGACATTCACATTTTTTGTGCATTATTGATACACTAATAGCAGTTATAAGATTAAGTAGGTGCATAATATCATGCTGAGAAGAAGCCTATATTTAACTGGGACCCATTTTTGTTGTTAAAAACAATATGATTACGGTCATACGTAACATAATAATAACGATAATAACCGTCGCTGAAGAGTCGCCATTTCTGTCTAGGACTTCCTTCCTAGACAGAAATGGCGACTTCCAAAACATTAGGCTATTGCTGGCCGAAGATATATTTGAAAACTCTGAAAGCCTTAAGTCTATTTTGTTTCCCAGCAGTGAGAAACAAAACAGGCTTAAAGTAGAACGCTTAAAAATCTAACGAAACCACGCATCATCATCAGCCGGAAGACGTCCACTGTTGAAAAAAGGCCTGCCCTTTAGGAGGGGGGGTTGCCATAATCCCCACGTTTGGCAAGCAGCTTGGGGATCGCAGTATTGGTGGTCAAGTTATAGAAGATGCTGCTGCCCATCTTCTGGATTTTTCGTTAGTCGCCTTTTACGACACCCATGGGAGGAAAGGGGTGGTCGATTTTAGGCCGGATACGACTGCAACTGGTATATTTAGTCACAAAAATACATGATATACATCTTGAGGATTCAAGTAACTCTTAGGTAAGAAATGTATTGAACATGCAATAGCGAGGACTTAACAGTCTACATGACATGTTCATTCGCATAAACATTGCTCTGGATCAACATACTTATAGATGCAAAACCTGTTCCGAAGGCTTCCTGGTAATATCTCCGGGAAACGAGCTCGAACGATAATTATCTACTGATCCAGTAGGTACGTAGGCGGATGAATTAAGTAAAGCCACTTCACTACGGCTGCGACAGGTTCCTTATCATAGACCTCATAATATACTGTCGTAGACGTCACCTTTATTGTACTATGTTTTGCATGCGGAGATACTGTGCGGCGGAGTTTTTACTAAAAACACCCCTACTCTCTTACTGGTCATGGATTTTTACTTATAATTGTTTGCGTGACAATAAATACACATGAAAATAAATTTAAGGAGACGTTTTATGAACATATCACATGGAAAATTAATAATGGTCTTGATTTGATTATAATCTTTTTTAAAATCAAGGCCCTAAAGTACACCTGGCTCGATTCTAGAAATTCACTAATAGATCAAATAATCAAATATAATATTCGAATTCTAAGTGCGTTACATAGTTCGCGAATGGTTCCTTTGTGAATGTTGACATACATTATACTTTGTTACACGAGTGGTAACAATGAGCTCGTGTTTTGTAAATCGTTTCGCGTTCTGTCTATCGATACTTTATTTATACATGTTTGGCATTCGAACGTCGTGTTACGAATGCACCTTGATAATATTTCTTTTTATGAGGCCGTCTCTCACATAGTTGTGTTCTTGTCTCGTCGTTTTCCGTTTAAAAGCGTCGGTGACGAAGGGAGATAGTCCGTTACGGTTAAAAAAAAAACAATTTGTTGTAATTTTCCACTCATCAATAAAAATGTTATTAACTTCATAGTTCGTTCGTTCGTTACATCTACCATAAATTAATGATTCAAAACGGACATAATTTTGTCAATTACGTCGTCAACTATTTCGCAACGGCAAATATGCATGCCAATAACACACACAGCTAAATATTTTATAGTTCTACAGATGCCCAAATATCGTTTACCACATTTAGCATAGTAATAAAATCCCCTTATTTACAGTCATGTTTATAACAAGCAATTAATGTAACGGACTTTTTGTTCGACGCTAAATTGAAATGTTACGCAACGGTGTAAGAGTAGGTTCGCGTATCGGATAACAATTAGAATTCATGTCGTACTGGTTGCTTTAAATATTCGATACAAGTTTACAAGGAGTTTTGAGTCTAGTTATAGCATTTTATTTTTCCTTAATTTGGAACCGTATTGACGTCATACGGATTTAAATGTAGTTACTACTTACATGTTTTTTTCGTAAATACATCTATGAGGCTACTAGGCTAAATTGCATGCATAATATCTGTCTCTTGCACCCTGCCCCATGGGCGAGTTAAACCGCAAATCGGTCGTAGGAGATGGTGACCGGAGATTATGAAGACCGAGCGGAGATGGCGTGTCGTCGTGTACCTACGCCGTACGGAACTACTGGCCGGAGATTATCAAAGAGTATTCAGAAATATAGTGAAGAAACACAGGTTTCAGTAGCGCAACTATAAACAACCAATGTCGAAAACAATATTTGAAGAATAGTTTGATTTGAATGGGAAAACGCTAGGGCTCTACTAAATCTAAGAAGAATTCGACATCCAAAAATTGTGAGAATTGCTTGTTTATTGGGAAACACAGAAACCATACAGAAACAGAGCTTGCCAAAATAAAGTCACTTTCATTCACAACAGGAAAACGTAATCTAAAGGCTATAAAATTAATTAATTGTTATCGATAGAAGGTATCCGTTATTTCGTTGTAAACATTGAGAGTAAATAAACTGCTTTTTGTTGATAGACGCACGGTATTAGTTGCTTCAATTTATTGCAATTAAATACAGCCTAGAGACGGGACCGTTATACTGGAAAAAACTAGAGCCTGTCCGTGTGTCCAAACGGTACTAGTACAACCTTATTCGGTATGTCGTGTGCGGTCTGATATCGGTATCTAATAACTGGTACTGAGATTCATTACATGTGGGTTCTAGCTTTGCGTTACTTTTTCTTAATTGAAAAAAGGTGTGTTGACCTTCTTTTTTCTTGGGTTACTTTTTAAGAATGCTGATTTCAATTAATAAATTTGAGATGCAAGGTCACGGCTTACTTTACATTTTTGTACATTACGAAGAATTTGTCGCTCGATTTGTCAAAGGCTAAACTGAGCGGTCGGCAACGACACTTTCACTAGCACAAGACAGCGAAGCCTTTGCGCAACCATCCGATATGCCATTGTTATCAAATTTACAGTCTTAAACTTGTTAAATGGCAAATACACAACTCGCTTCGCAACTATTGCGGTTGATACTTTTCAAACCCTCGAATGCCGACATAACATCGTCTTTTTCGTGTGTAACAAACTATTTCACTAAAGACTAAAAAGCATTATAATAATCACAAACATTTATGCATAGACATTGCATTTCTAAATATTTTCAATTTAGTTTAATATATGTACTAGTACCAAATATTTTCTAAATACCTAAACCAGGGTGAATCGGAACTCAAGGATGATTAAAAGGGACATTAAATTATTCAGTTAGCTGTCAAAAATGACTAGATTGTTATCTATAATACAATTTAAAGTATAGGGTCCTTAATGGTAATCTATACTCTTTAGTTTCGATTCACCATGATAAACTAGTATTTAAAGTACAATTAGTAAATAAATTCGTATCAGAATTAGACTTCACGTTTCTAATCGATGATATTAATGACCAATGACGCACAGCAAGTCCAGCGATTAGTTCGAAAACATCAAATTGATTGACGTGTCGTGTGATTTTAACGGTACTGAACTCGTGGGACGATGAATAGAGACAATCGATTGAAAATCGCCATAAAAAAGTGAGCGAGAGCATGTGAAGTAAGACATGCGCTAACGGCACCCATGTTGCACGGTATCGGTATACTACGCAAGGTTACCAGCGTTGTGTCGCCAACGTCGACACCGGTGACGTCACTAATGTCAACGTAACAGGTTTCTTCTATAGTCATTAACTTAAAATATATTACCGGCCAAACACCAGAAAGTATCATGTTCTGGAAAAAAGTCGATTCTTATCGGTATTCGCAAAAATCTTATCGATTACGTCGTATAATTAGGTGTTTATTATTGAAAGGTAAGTAAACACGTTTACGTTATCAGAAGCGCGTCACACAGCTAAGTTGAAGGTTCTCAAATTTATTTAATTTTAACTGTTTATTCGAACCATTTGATTTTTTAAATATGTTTTATTTTATTAATGTTGTATCGTGCATGGCACGTATCAAGCCATATTTCCATTGTAACATGTCAACTGGCAACCATGTGTTAAGCACTTGTTTACAGAAGGCAATTCACGTCGATCAAGTTGGTTATTTCAAACAAACCAGCCATATTTTAACAACGTGCGATTACCCGAAGATCCTTCATACAGCACAATAGGCCAATAAAGGTGAATGTTTATAAATAACCGTCAATAAGACACCAAGAAACTATTATTATGTAAGAGTCGGTTCTTAGAAACGTGCGGTGCTAGGAAAATGGACTGTTTGTGGGGTTCTAAAATAAACTTGACTTGAACTTAGGCCTGTTTACTGAGTACACATGACAAAGAACGCGGAGTGCAAGAGTGTTTGACAGCTTTTTTGGTGCCGGCTCTTGAACTTATGTTAGTGGAATATAAGAGCCATTTGAAAAGTTAGAGGTGCATTTCTTGTTAGTGATTAACAAAAGAACGTGGCGTGTATAACACTTCATGTAAGTTTCAATCTTCTTTGGGGACCACTCGGATAGAACCAGACTGCAATCTTAAAATATATTTACCTTCTAATTTTATTATAGACACACTTCATACAAGAGGTGTAAATATTTACTACTCTGAATGGCCTAATCAGAATGACGTCAGTCGCTTTTAAATGATAGATTTACGCCTTCGCAGCTTAACTAACCTAACCAGAAGTAAAGTTTCGTGTTAGCTATTGTGTAATTGCTCCAATTACGTTAAAGATTGAGTACAGTTCGCAAAGGACAATAAAATTCGTTCTTTACTATATTTATGCAACGTCTATTGCAAAGTAGGCTATAGCACTGGGTTCTATTTTTAAAATATTACTATACCTACCTACGATGTAACTGATAATAACTATGGGTTATTATAAAAGTGAAATGTAAACTTTAAAGTTCTTGGCGTTTATAATATTATACCTAAAATCTATCAGTAACCTGAAGTGTGTTTTAGAAATATACAGTTTATGAGTTTAGTTTCGCAGAAGCTTATTGTTATACGAACCCTTTTTCTTTATCTTATCGTAAGAAGGTACTCAAAATAAGTATAATGACATTATTCTATGCCTATGCAGCACTCATCACAGTATCGTGAACATTGACAGCACAATGAGAATGATTTAGACTCAGATTTAGATGCACTTGATGAAAACCTGGTCCACAGTGTTCAGTTGTTTTTTACTGTTGAAACCTATTTAGGAGCATGCTTTATTTAATACGTTGTGGTCTATGAGTAGAGTAGGATGGTTTTTGAGCCACATAATTTTCTCATTTAGGTCTGAAGTTTCTTCATTTATGTTCGTTGGACGAAAATGACAAATTTTCGAAATGTGTTTTCATTTTACTCGTAAATATTATCGTGTAAGTACATTATAAACTAGTTGGTACTAATTTATCTTATTGGATGGTAAAGGCACTCCATAAGCAGCCTCATAGATTGCACAAAACTACAAGTAAAGCTACCATCTTAGTCGAACGACATTCAATGAGCACCATTTAAGCTGATCCAAAAATAACTAAAACAATCTGAATGCAGACCGTACAGGGCTTTAGCATGACATATAGTATTCCACAGGCATCCAGTACAAGCGATTGCATGCGTGCCTCGCATACCGTACCAATAACAGAAGACGTTACAATACAAACAAATTAACAGTAGCACACAACCTACACCTTATTACTACACAATAAAGTCAAAAGTTGAAAAATTCGCAAAATCCCATAATTGGCGGGTAGATGGAAATCCAATGCATTTAAACATATGAGATGTATTATCCAATCATGGGACCACAACGTAATGTCATCGACCAATGGGAATCGCGGGATTTTATAGGGTTTAGTTATCTGGTATTGAGACGGTTGGTCTCCGCTCACTGCATACCGATATTTGCATATTGTGAGCACGATGGCATTCTGTGCGCTGGGAATATTCAGTTGAATGTTATTAATTGAGAATATTGCAATTGGACGGTAAGCAACCAGTCCCGAGAAATATGTGTGCGTTATAACACAATTTACCATAATATTCCTACGTCTGCAACTACGTAGAAAGCATTTAGTATTGACAGTAGTAGTTTACAGTATTTGTTTCATTTTGTTTGTAATTAAATTTTAAATTATATTTTAAACTTCAGCAATCAACGTCCAACGATCTATACATAAAGGTAGTTGTTGAAAATGTCACAATTCTGTCATAAAACAAGCTGCTTGCTTACATTTAAAATTCAAAGTGGTTAGCTAGTCAATATGACGAACGCAGGTATAATTATAACTACGAGGCCTTACTAGTAAATTATTTACCCATCTATTGTTGTGCAGTATTCGCATTACCATGGTAATGGATTCATTTAAACATGGATATCATTTATATCTTGCGTAATAAATACTAATTTGCAGTAACTACATCCGTGGTATAATTGGCCTGTTAGCTTTTGCTTGCAGGTGCAGTGATAATGTTATATACCTACATACAAACAAGCCTGTAATTCTTAAGGTCAGAGGTGTTCCTTAATCAGGATCCCTTACATCAACATTTCACTCATTGTTAGAACTATTAGTACATGGAAAAGAGCTTTCTTGGCGACTGAAGCAAAGAAATTGTTATTCCCCACCCCCATGTTCATTAATTAACATATTACCTACCCAACCATTACTTTTATTAAATGCGTAATGCATTTTGATGAAGGAAAACATCGTGAAGAAACCGGCACACCTGAGAGACTTTGTGTAAAGCCATGTCAGAGGCCTACAGGCAGTTTAAACTCTGATACCAGGTTGTTCATCAACCATACGATAAGAAGAAGAAGAAGAACAAACAATTATTTCCAAACGATCCATATTCATTCAAGAAACAATCGCTAATTAACTTATCGATAATTCTACTGCGCTCTACACAAGAAGCTGTGTCTGTGTGAATCGTTCGTGTTAATCCTTCTACATTAAATGCGCCTGCGTTAGTGAGTCAGTCACGATAGTTCAACGGGATCGGGTTCAAACTCACGACCTTTCCCATAGCCAGTACTTACAATAACCCTAGGCTATTGTCCCCTTCAATACGTGGACAGAAATTTAATAAGATCCTTTACTTGTTGATCACACGATACATTTTATCTCGCTGCGAAGTCACAGTCGGTTTACAAGGTTCCAGGTAGTTGTGTTATGACATCAACTCTACTACAGACTCAATGGACCCGGTATTGCTAATGCAACTGCCGATTAAGAGGTTTGAATTGTCTCAGGTGATTTATTAGGGTTTGACGGTTCTTAGTTGCAACAGTTAGCAGTTTGTAGTTGGTTTAGTAAAACATGAATGTCTACTGGTGTCTACCAATGCACGGCTAAATGCTATAAGTATAAGTAGTCGTAGAATTTTGAGAGCCTAAAATTTTTGCCAATGGAAAGGCGATATTCCATAAACAAATAGTACTTTTTGGTACAGATGGCGATGGTAAGGAAATATATTTTTTAATCAACTACCCCAAAGAGAAGAAAGTGCTACATATTAACATGTTTGTGTGCAATTATCTATATGCCGGTGCAAGTCAGTTGAGTAGTCGATTATTAGTTATTATTAATACTTGCCTGACTATTATATGCCAAACACAGATGTCTCAATGAATATTGGATAAGGCATTGCAAGAGGATGCCGGGTCTACTATTGCATATCGGATATTCAGTTATAGTTAGTCAATATCTCAAAAGCAAGAAAATGAATCTTACAATTTGTATGCCAGTAACTATTCGATAGCTTTCTCTAATCGATTTTCTTTCGATTATACCTGACAAGCCGGAAAGCTTACGACAATTAGTACACGTCGTGATAGCAAACAGTTCTTAAAGGGTCGATTTGAATGGTAATCGTTGAGGATGCAGGCTCGTACAATGTAAGCGCAGAGAAGCCGGGCGTCCGGTCAGGAGTCGGCCCAACGACGGCCGAGAAAGTGGACCGCTCCACACATCCCCTATACTGATGCACGGTGCAAAACATTAGCGCTGATGCAGTCACAGATGTGTCACAATTTTTCCCTTTCTAACAACCTTAATGGGAGCAGAAAATGAAGAATAGCATATTCAGAACCGTCAAACTATTGTAATAACTTGGCATCGAATAAATGCACTTTAATTCCAAGTGTTCTTTTTGTATAGGTTATCTTTTCTCTCATGTCATTTGTAAGAAAGTGAGACTAAGTTAGTCCATTTGCAAATCGCCATTATAAAAGCGTAAGAAAGAGTGTGAGACAGGGAGACGTGATTTCTCCGAAACTGTTCACAAATGCGTTGGAGGACGTTTTCAAGCTCTTGGACTGGAACGGGTCTGGCATCAACATCAATGGCGAATACATCACTCACCTTCGTTTTGCCGATGATATAGTTATCATGGCGGAATCACTGGAGGAGCTCAATACTATGCTCAGCGACCTCAGTCTCGTTTCCCGACAGGTGGGTCTTAAAATGAACATGGACAAGACGAAGATCATGTCAAATGTCCATGTCGCACCCGTACCGGTTATCGTTGGGAACGACACTCTCGAGGTTGTTGACCACTATGTCTACCTTGGACAAACTGTTCAGTTGGGCAGGTCCAACTTCGACAAAGAGGTCGCCCGAAGAATCCAACTCGGATGGGCAGCGTTCGGGAAACTACGCGACATGTTCTCGTCCAAAATTCCGCAGTGTCTGAAGACGAAGGTTTTTAACCAGTGTGTGTCGCCAGTGATGACGTATGGCTCTGAGACGTGGTTGCTAACGGTTGGCCTTTTAGAGAGGCTCAGAGTCACTCAACGAGCTATGGAGAGAGCTATGCTCGGAGTTTCTTTGCGCGACAGGAACCGGAATACGTAAATACGCCAAAGAACTAGGGTCACCGACATAGCTCAAAGCTTATGCAAGTTGAAGTGGCAATGGGCAGGCCATATCGCTCGAAGAACTGACAACCGCTGGGGAAGAAAGGTTCTCGAGTGGCGACCACGAACCGGAAGACGCAGCGTTGGCAGGCCTCCCACCAGGTGGACCGACGATATCGTCAGAGTTGCGGGCAACCGGTGGATGCAAACGGCAAGTTGTCGTTCATTATGGCGTTCTAAGGGGGAGGCCTTTGTCCAGCAGTGGACGTCTTCCGGCTGATGATGATGATGAAGAAAGAGGGACGATTACTTAATAGCGTCGCGAATAAGGAATTAAGATCCTTGGTACTGGTAAGTGTGGACAATTATCTGTAATGATGCCGCAATCTAAGCTCTATGTAATTGGCACACCGTGTCACAAAGGACGGGCGACTAGGAAAACAATATTAGATCAAGCGCGTAAAAACATGAGCTGATTTTTAAGGATCCCCTTAAAGTTGTAGGTTCTTATTGGTATTAACATAGTTGAGGAATTCAGTGTCTCACTATATTATAAAGTGTAATTTGAATCGGTAATATTTGATGCAACATTGAAAATAGGCGAGTAAGAATGACAGAAATCGTATTAAGATTTATTAGTATTAAAAAGCAAAGTGTGTCAACTCACAAGGTGATAACTTGGGCCGCACGGATGCCGTGAGCGGTCGTCGTCTCGCAAGATTACAGTGCGTTGGCATTTGTTCAACTCTAAGGATACATGAATGAAAGTGCACTGTTGGTATTCATTAATGCGTCTGAGACTTCGGAAGTTATCGACGCCGTGTAGACGGATGTCCGTGCTACTAAAACGATAATTATCTTAATTGTTGCAACGTGTTTTATGTTGGTACTTGGTTATATCGAAACGAATTAATTTGAAGATAGGAACATAATCTATTGAATATTAGGTAGCTGCATTTTCATACTTCGTCTTTAAAGTATGCGTAATTGCATAGATAATGCGTATGGTATGATAAAAATTTTGCTAAAAAGAACTAAAGACAAACGAAATTTTAGGGAAAATCTTGATTGATTTCAAATCAAGCAATGCTATGAATTGTTTTCGTGGGAATCCCACATAAATATACGTTATACGCCGAACTGATGATTTGCCAACGATTTTTTATTTACATTGCACATTATCACGCTCTTATCAAGTCCTTAGCAGCAGATATCCATATTAATAACAAAAAAACTCGTCAAATATATCAAACAGGTCCATAGTAATACTCAAACAGAACAAAAACATAGCACTGCTGAAAAAGGCGACGCGGGCGCGCGGCGCAAGATGGTGCGGTTGTTTCCCACGCATGCGCACTGGGAACCTGGGGCTCGCGCGCACATGTGCTCGTTTACGCGGGAAAACTTTGTGTGGAATGCGCGTGTTTTTTTTTCAATTAAAATTTGTGTCAAGCCCACTTCATAAACAAAGTAAATAAAGTAAAATTTAATTCATTCTTGTTGGATACTGCTTACACAAGAGCAATACCTGATACAATGAGATACTGATATCGATTCTCTCTTTAACGTCATATAATATCATGATAATCAAAAGCCACAATTAAATTTAATTTGATGTAGTATAAGAGTTCCTACCGAATAAATAAATAGGCAAACTTTTAAACGTCACATGTATTTCCAACATCGAGCAATAACGTTGTATCTCAAAACTATCTGTTACACGTTTTTAATGTGATATCCCGGGTCTCTTGAGGCCGGGCAGACGTCGGCCAGCACCGTTATGACAACCTGTTCTTCTCTCATTAGTTTTCTGCGGACATCGTACAATGTAATTGCAATTTATCTCCTGTTTGTAATGAGTACAATCTTTAGATGATTGTAGTATTTTTTGCGGCAAAATATTTACAACTTGAGAATTTGAATTAGACCGTCCTTTTCAACTCTAAAAATATTTATTAGGACTATATTAATTTTTGATAATTGAAGTACAAGCTAGTATATTAATTTTTGATTATTTAGAAAATTGTCCAAGATAACCAGGTGACTTTATTTGGCTTACACGATTTTACTTTATTACAAAAGTTCAGTAGGTAATCGTAAATAAATAATAATTATTTTTAAATAATTAAGATCAATTAAACAATAACAAAAGCCAAATAAAATCATCAACCATATAGTCCTTAAGCCAAATCGCTATTGAGAGATTCATTTCAAGTACCCTTAGACCCCGACATCGGGTTTCTGGGTAAGAACTATATTTCTCAAGGGATCCGATTAGAGTGGGGGTTCATTTAGCTAGGCACACGTGGTAACCCGCATGTGTTCCATCTTAATAACGAGCATCTGTGTACCCCGCCTGATATTACACGACGATTATGAAAAACAACCAAATACTGAAAACAAAAGATTGTGAATGATGACTATCTAATTCAGTCGTATGCTCCTTCGGCCGCAAGAGGCGTTCAAGATGTTTCAAGATGCAACCGTCTCGATTAGTAATGGTGTTTTATTGAGTATGTTCGTGTCGATGATTGAACCTTTTTGAATTAGCCGGGTTGTAATGTTAGGGTCAGTGCCAATTGACCCTATGCAGCTGCTGTTGGAAACGGACCGTTTTCATGCGTCTTGATGTAAATACTTTTATTTTATTTGAAACGTGTTTGTATCGATGTAATCACTACGCTGGGAGATAAGTTTTATGTTTCCCTTGTAATTTACTGTCGAGAAAGAAAATTTATTGCGCCAGCTCAATTTCTTATGTGACGATTTTATATGCAAATAAATATATACGAGTGATAATAATTCTGAGCGGCTATTTAGACATAAAAGTGACATCTGTATAAAAACTAATTTATGATGGCTTTTTGCCTCACTATCTGGATACATATATTATGTATTTGGTAATTTTAATAATTATTTTATGTATGACCTATAATTATTATCTATATGTGTATAGTTTCCACATTTGATACTCTTTTTTATCAATCAACGGGCATACATTTATTATTGCTTTCTTGCAAAGACGTTTTATAATTTTTGAGTAATAATGATAAATACGATATATCTTCAAGAATGGTGTTACTGTGAATACGCCAATTTAAAACTACTATCCTAACATACCTTAAAGAGTATTTCTCTCCAAGGATCGAAACCGGGTGACACGTGACACATTACAATATTAAAGGCTGTCGATGAAAACAATTGAATACAAAACAACGTTTCCAATGCCGTTACTATTGATATGTCGCATAATCACCGTCATGTTCACAACTCATTGGTGATAACTGAACCAGTAATACCCGATAACTCCAACGTTCACCAATATGTGTCAATGTTTTTGAATTATCTTCTCAATTGATGGCGTCTATCAATGAATGGGATGACACATCATTCGAGTATTTATTTATACGTTATGATGCTTTACGTTGGTAATGAAAGATGCAATGAAGGATCGTAATTGTCTGAGTGTATTCTTTGTTTGTGAAACAAAGCGTAAGTTTTCCGCTCACATGATCGACTTTACTGTTTTGTTGTCGTTCTACAAGAGCTTTAATCTGACGCGTGTTTTGTTTATTTAATTAGGCTATGACATTTTTGCACTATACCTTATCACTTAGGGTTCAAGTATGAGTTTTGTGTCTTCTTGACCTCAGCTGCAGCAAGTTTACTATTAGCTGCACGATTTTAAAATAAACTAAGATAAAAACTTCCGAATTTTAAGATACGACTTTCTTTTATTTATGAATAATAATTATTAATATATTTGTGGTTGAATACTGAAGAAGTAAGCTCATAGAACATTTTCCTTGTTCGACGTAAATAAAGACATGACGTTTACTTTGAGGTCGTTTTAAAATAACTGTCTATTCACTATTATTATCAGAGACTACAGACGGTTTAAACACTGTTACCAGGTTCATCAACCATACGATAAGCAGATGATTATAATATTGTTTTCGTTTGGTCTTCATAGCAGCAGGTGGTACAATCAGCTGTTACTTGACTCATTTTGGTTCACTTAATTGTAATTTATGAGAAGTCGGATCTGCCATCCAATCATGTTATTTGACATTAGAGGGATTTTAGGTCAATATACTAACGAAGTCAGAACTTATCGTATTGTATACTTCCTGTGTATTACAGCAGCGCTAATATTTTTATCAGAGCAGAAAGTTTTGTCGGCAGCAAATGCAGCAATGCCATTATTTATTTTATATATTTAAACTGCAAAATATAATCAAAGACCAGGAAAACTAGCCCAAATCTGTGCAGTTGACGAAGTCTCCAAAAAGTGTTGATGATCCGTTTATCTTGACATTGCATAATAAAGTTAGAAGAACAAGCATAGATAAGTTGAAATAGGTTTTATTACTTGAACTTCTTATAAGTTGCAATAAGCGCAAGTACCAGTTATCATTTCGTCCTGTTTTCATATACTTTCATAGATGTAGTATTAAATAATAGTAAGAAGTCACTCTAATATTAATTTTAATGTTTCCGAATAGAACTCAGTAACCTACATTGTTCCGGATTATTTGCCCTGGGTATTGATTTTAGATTTTTCCTCCGGCCGAGTACAATGCACTGGATATCAAATAAAATAAATATAAAATGGGCTGCGATGCTATGTTGGGAGTGTAACCGAACGTACTGCAATTTAAAATTATATTTATTTGTTTCACTTCAGTTTTGTCTTTCCTGCCAGAATAAAAGGTAGCCTATTTTTCTTAAACGCGGATAATACGTGTTCTAACTTAAACCTGTCTTAGTCTCTCTCACATCTCTAGTATTTAAAGGTTCAGGGCCAATGCTTCAAACAACATTATATTCCAGTTAAAACTTTTTATTGTCACTAGAATGCAGATGCCTGGGATTTAAGTTTGTTAAGATCCTATTATGTAAGTTCGACTTCAATGTTTTTGGTTCAGTAACCTACAGTACCCCTGTTGATTCGGAAAACGTCCTCGCGTTTGTGTTTACAATATCTTCTAAGTTTTTCTAGAGTTCTAAACTACTCGGACATTGCCAAATACACACGTGAGTAAAATCTACATGAATTTATTAATTATTAGCTTTTACCCGCGGCTTCGCTCGCGTTCATTTCGATTGTTGGTTAGTATTATATATATAGTTTTTGCCCGCAGCTTCACCCGCGGTAACCCCTATTTAAACCCCTTAGAGGGTTGAATTTTAAAACAAGTAGCCTATGTCCTTTCTCGGTAACTTTCTACTTGCCAAATTTCATTAAAATTCGTCCTGCGGTTTTGTCGTGAAGGTGTATCAGACAGACAGAGTTACTTTCACATTTATAATATTAACTATGGATTAAAAATAACTCAAGCTTGGTTGTCATACTCCTCAATTAAAAATAGCATTAAGGAAAATGTGTAACTGGTTGGTATTATCAGCAGATTTGCGGTCAAAATTCCAGTAAATACTACTGCAAATATTTATTTTATACTCGCGCGTTTCATTATTTTTAGGGCAAATGTTACAAGGTCTTTGAAAGCGGTATTTATTTAAATCAACACTTTACTAACAATCGACAAATTTATTACGGAGAGGCGGAATTTTGTGATGATCGGTAATCATATTCTTTCAGTTTCGACAATTTTTACAATTCTCATCAGTCACCTAGAACGCAAGTCACAACGACACGTTCAGGTTAGGCCCGATGAAAAGCATAACGATAACCTGATTGGCGCGTTGGCTATGCGATTGGACACTGGACAGCCGCGCTAGGGGTTGCGGGTTCGATTCTCTAACGGGACAAAATATTTTTGAACCGCAGATCAAAATCTGGGTGTTTTAGTCTATGATATTTCATGTTTGTGAAACGCACCCACGATACAGAAGAAATAGTGTGGGGTGATGTCTATATAAAAACTAGCCCACTACCTATATGAGACCTATGATCAGAAAAATCATGGCGTGACTAATGTATATGTACATTTAAAAAAACTAAGAGACGTATCGTGTCAGAAGATCCGAAAGCTCTTTTATAGTGTAAAATAATTTTACTCGGAACGAAATGTTTGATAGTCTTTAAGAAACATCTTTTCCGTAGCTAAAGGTAGAGTTTTAAGATTCATTTCACTGCTTTCCCGGTATTTAATTTTCACGGAATCTTTAAGAGAAACTTTTCGAACATATTTTAAAGAGAGAGGAATATAAGCATAAAATTCTTGGAAGCAATTAATTACCTGGTATTTCAGTTGTACTATCCAGTACTTTAATTGAAATAAAAACATACAAAAAGTTTATATGAAAATGTTGAAGCTTTATAATATAAGCTGAAATAGTTAGTTTCTACGCGAACTTTACGCTTATTAGGTATCTCACAATTTAATTAGGTAGATTCGCAGGAAGGGGCTTTTGGAATTCCAGAAAAAGCAATTTCGTTTAATAATTAATTATACATGTTGTTGAAACGACCACAGCAACAAATTTCTTTGGTCAAATTTGAATTTTAAGCTACAGTACCTAGTTAGTTAGTCTTCAGTAGGCTTACTCATAAATTTAATTCCAATCAAATTGAGATCGAATTGTACGATTTCGTACTTTGAAATTTAACACTGGTGAAAAATTGTTTCGATATTATGTGTTCATTGGGAGGAACTAAGTACTAACTGAGATGAAAAGATTGACAGAATTTTATTTTTATGAAACTGAATCATGTTTCTATTAAATCAATATTAATTTTGCATTGGCCTTGTATTAGAATTGAAATTAAATTCTAGAGCAGGTCACCAGGTCTACACAGATAAGATTTGAAAAACGACGATTCGAACCCATTAGTAAAACGGTTACTACACAATTTTTAATCGAATCGAGGTGTTGAGATCGAATTGTGTCGTGATCGTGTTGCGCAAGTTGCTCGCAATCCCAATTAATATTAAACTCGTGTTGCGCAGTTGCGGCCAACGTTCACATGGCCAAGAGTCCCGAGAATTAGTAATTAAACATGTATCATTGATTTAATGATGAGCAATATGGAGACCGGGACATTTGTGGGCTGAATCAGAGTTTGAGTAAAAAGGTTACCTACTTATCTTATGAAAATTATATAATGTATAAAGTTATTAATTGAATAACATTTAATCACGGATGTCAACAGCGCAGCGGTATAAACTTCAATGAATGAAAGAAAAAAGCGTCAGTTTAGAATCTGGAGTGTTTTTCTACAAAATCTGTACAAATTGCCTTATTACCATATAATTTGTTCCCGAGAATTATATAACAAACTTTCTTGTCGTTCTTTGATCGCAGGTCATTGAGAGAGAAATAACCATCAAATGTACAGAAAAGCAAGGTCCTGGCACACCGATGATTTTTTTGACCGTATTGTAATATGTAAACATTATTGCTTCCTTCCTAACATATAACATCTATTGTTTAAATACCTAGTGTATCATCATTATCAGCCTATCTTAGTCCACTGCTGGACAGAGACCTCTCCTATGGCACGCCACTCCACTCCACTCCATGTATTGCAAACATCAATACTTAGGAAAATCACGCACTGCACTTAAAGTCTGTGGTGCTTGCGTGAAATGGACTAACGTATTTGCAAAACTTATAATTTGTACTATTACTACTTCTTACAGAACCTAAAATGCATGCTATTACACGTATCCGTTTGCCTAGAGAAGTATATAGTTGACGCACTTCTGACACGGTAGGATGTAATGAGGAGTGCGCTGCACCTAATGAACAGAGTAATGGGGTGATATAAAAATTTGTTTATTATGAAGACTAATGATGCTTGCTTACGTGAAGATCTAAACGTGAAGAAATGACTTTAGTACCTACATGTACTCCACGTAAATGCTAATGCATGACTAAAGGCTGGACATGGGAATGAATGTGAAAGAGCGTATCAAAGATGATTTGCGTAGACAAGTCTTTTCACCAGAGAAACATGATCCGCAGATAACAAGATCTGGACTACCAAATAAATATAAAAAATTACTAACTTCCTATAAACAATCAATCGCACTGTAGTAAAAAGTACGTCTATTAGTAAAAAAAGCCGTGAGGCCATCTCGTAGGGAGTCAGGCTAGCGTGACCGCGCAATGGGGCCGCGTGCGAATTGCCAGCAAACTGATTACTCGGACCGGTCGACGTATCAAAATTCTAAAACATAGCGTACTTCTATGTTATGCGCTCTGTGTTGGATATCCTGAGGCTTCATTAGCAGTTGGAAGCTTGAAACCAGTAGCGTGTGAGACTGAAGGCACGAATTTTGAGGCATGGCACAAAGCAATTACTTACTGACGTAACAGCTTTTTTTTTAAATTAAAGTATTTTTGTCCATTGTATAGCATATTATAGGTATACATAAATAGTGTTTTTGTACGAAATGGTTCAGAATGACAGCCAATGATAACTTACTATTGAAGAAGTTAATCATCAAATCAGGTAAGGGTTAATGACTGGAGAAATACCGATGTAGATAATTAGATAATCATTGTTTCTTCATACTATAGGAATAGCGCAAGACACCGCGCCACCAATGTATGTATACCGCTCCCCGAATTATTGAAAACATGGGAACGGATTCCATTGGACAAAACGAGCGTCACGTCATGCGTCGTATATCTGATTGGTCACAGGCTGTTGGTCGGATAAAACTAAAAACAGAAGACCAAATAACATAATGATGTAATGTTTTAAATAAAACACTGTTTACATGTTCAGCACATTGTTTTCTCATCATGTCGCACACATGTATGGTGTATATTATTTCATCGTTTAGTTTATGTTATGTAGGCTCGAAAGGTCGCTGACACAAACAATTCTATTGCAGATGCTTTGTTGATAAGCGAATCGACAAGACTATCGTAATGACTTATTGTTTATGAATGCACGTTATTGTACTTATAAGTTTAGGTTTTTCGTGTAAACTATACACAGTACTGTTAGTTTTAAAATATTAATATTTACAATATTTGTTTTAGCAGTGAACACTGATGTCAAATTTTAAGCCGTTTGGTATTCTTTCGAGACAAGACGCATTATTTGCTTTTTCCTTTTATTTAATCATTCGCCGTATTCAAACCCTCGGACGGTAAAGAGAGTATTACGAAATATAAAACAACACCGTGGACGACCCGGGAGGCGGGCTCAGACCTCACCGTCGATAATCGCGATTAAAAGGTCGTTAGTTCAAATACCACCGGTTTACAACATTATCCTTTTCCTATAACATGCTGCACGGATGATTGTTCTTAGATAGGTGCATACGGATTATGGAACTACTAGCTGCGCCTCGCGGTGTTACTTAGTCTATATGTTAATCCAGTGTGTCAGCTACCTCCATACCAAATTTTAGCAAAATAGGTCCAGCCGTTTGAGCGTAATGAGGTAACAAACTTAAAAACGCACAAGCACACTCACAAACTTTCGTCTTTATAATATTAATGTGATACAGCCTCTGACATAGATCTTGCTCTAGCTCCTATCCTTGTTGACTGAACAATTTCTATCATAATATGTTGCCATAATTATAGAATGCCAAATTAAATGCCTGCTTTTAGACCCTTGTCTGAAACCACCTATGTTGCCTAACGGATGTTCTGAGTCTACATTGTCATCATTGACATACGAGTAGGTAACTGTATTTTAAAGAATCAACGGGAACAATAATTTTAAAATAATCGCCGGATTGAAGTGTCTAATTTACATTTGACGTAAACTACGTATCAGAAGGAGCTTACAAGTAGGGTGCCAATACATTTATTGTATTATAGGAAGAACCTATTTCTGAATTGTGATGAATTGTCTAAAACATTACTCACACTAGGACTCTACTGACTGTTGTGGAACTTATGTTAAATATGAAATCTTATTACCTTGTAATAAGATTGATAGCGATATTACTATAACAAGGCTTCAAACCGCTTCAAAGTATAGGCTAAACTATATAATCTTTATAAAGTGCTACTTAGCTGATCAGCCCCCTTAGACAAGTGGCAAAATGCTTGGCCAAATAGAATGAAAAATGTATGGGGCTGACACATGTCATCGATAACATAGTCGAAACATGATGTCATCCCCATACATTTAACGCATTTAACCGGGCACAAATTCAGACTTTCAGACTGAGAATTACCAAATTGAAAAAACTAGTAACACTTTGCCCGACCCGGCAAACGAACCCAAGACCTTACGATTAGCACTCACACTTATCGACCACTAGACAAATATGGCAGTCAGTCTAATTTTGTTAATGATTTTTAGATCATTAGAGCCCTCTATAATTTTGTCATAACCATGATTATCCGTTTGCTCTTTTGATATGTGTTTTCCAGTTTGCTTATAATCTTAACACTGTCCTGATAGGGTCGATGATTATGGACAGCGTACTCGTCTGCTAATGATACTTACATTCGGCACGGATCACTGACAACGACGTCCAAGCAAAGATACCAGTAATATTGGAGTGCCAGCGTAACGCTTCATGAATCCACACATACCTGTGTTTATCCTATCATGGAAGGCGATGATTTTGTTATAGTTTGATTGCAGAGTACTACGAAAAGGGGACTAAAATAATTGCATAATTTGCTGCAGTTATGTCTGGACACTAGAAAGGTGGTCTGTGTATACCTATGTATTAGTACCACTTTATGTGTGGTCTTTTAGCGCCTTTACACATTCGTATTGATTGAGCATCAATAATTTAGATTACCTTGGCTTTCAGGCCACTATAGAACCTAGAAGAAATCTAGGTCATGTACAATACGTTTATTATGTTTTCGTGAAGGTATAACCGTAAATAAAAACAACCACCACTACCGCAACTTTAAGAAAAAAGCTATAGTCTATAAATACAAATAACAATTTGATTTGAAAGATTCTGAATGATCGATGAGTAATTAAGATGGTTATCAAGACCCGTGAGAAACTTATAAAAATAAACTTGTATATCGGAATTTTATATCATTTATTAGAGATATCAGAGCTGAATAATTAAATAAAGTGGATCGAGAGATGTTTTGGTAATCGCTGGCATTTTAACTGTTGTTTCACATCGAAATACCGACAGGTTTTTGTACAAAATACTTAAAAACCTTAAATAAATGTAAACCGAGAATGCAGCTGCATAGAGTTTCGGAATTCGGAAAATAATGTGGCAACATTCTTATGCTTAGTTGACAATTTTTGTCGACGGAAAACATTTGTCTTCATAATTGCTACTTTTCCACGGTCTATTGACCCTGGTTATCGTGCCATCGAATGAAGTTTTTATCTCATTACACAGAACAAAATATATTTCAACGGTCAATAGCGTCTATTACACAAACACATGTGAATTATAGTGGTAGCGATTAACTTCAAGTTAATTACTGACATGTGGACTTGAATTAGTTGAGCTCCAAACAGAATCAGCACTATCATCAGTGAACCCAGTATATATCTTAGTCTTTAGTATTTCTTGAATCGCTTCCATAGCGCTCTCATAACTGCTTCTTTGTCTAGTATCTCGATCTTTATTCATGGACTATATAAGCTTGGCTTAAATTTATATAATGAGGCATATGAGAGGACGTGGAAATTTACAAACTGATTCGGTACCTAGCATAATGTCAGTAACTTAAAAGAACAACGTCTCTTTATAAGCCATCAGAGAGTTACAACTGTAATTAAGCCTTCTAACTAGATGTCATTATTTCAATTTGTTATCTATAGTTGTCATCATTCTGCGTGGAAGTTGGTCACGGGCGCAGAGGCGTCACTTTTTGTTCTTTAAAACCATTAACCGCATTTGTGACAACACGCGAACGTCTGACGAACGTTTTTTCAATTCGTATTAATTACTAAATCCTCGTACTTGAAGGTTACGAGATATACTGACATGTGGTCTTTGCTTTATATACCGATTACGTTCGCACGTATGTTCTTTCAAAATATCAGACCCGATACTATTGTAACTATTTTATTTGTAGTATAGTAGTAAAATTGGCTCACAGTTGTTTTGAACACAGTTTGGTATTGTAAACCAATTATTTATACTTAGGACTATCGCCATGGCAATTCGTATTCCTCAAAGTAAAAGTTAAGACGTTGATCGACCGAATGAATAGCTCGTGGTGGTAATTCGACCGGAACCAAAAGCCCCTAGTCCGTTGTTGACGATTCCCCACTCAAAGTTAATATAACTTACGGCGGCGAGACGCGGGCGGAGTTGCAAACACATTCAGTTAGCATAACGATTGATATTGTATGGGATTACAGGATGGCATCATGTGGTATCGAGGCTCGCGGGTAGGAGACGTCACGCTTAGCTGACCTGGCGTCACGGGCTGCCGATCTCCCCCTTCTCCCCGCCTTCGGGAATCTTCGGCAGGGTTCGGCGGTCTTCGGCTCCCTGATCTCAATTTCTTAGGTGCGCGCACGCTGGGTGACACAACTAATTATTGAGATCTATGGGTGTAATGATATCACGGGGTCTTTATTGTTTTATTTTGTTGTAATTGGCCAGTACTTGGATACGGCGTATGATTAGTCACCTAATTGTATGTCCGAACAAATGTTTAGTTCCACAAGTTGGTTGCGTTTAAAGAAGGCTATTATTCATTTCCAAACGACTACGGACAAGAAACAAATTTTAGTACAAAAAATCTATTAACTTTTTCTAACTAAGTTTGTTGGCTGTTGGCTGCAAACATTTGTCATGTTGTTAAACGGCCATATTCCTTAACAGTCACCGCTAGTAGCCGGCACAAATCATTCGTCCAGCTTATTACTAAAGGTTTTTATTTAGCGAGCATTGTTCTCTACAGCAGTAATGTAACAAAAGTTTTAATGTGTGGATGGATCATTGTACTGTGACGTAACAAAAACAAAACTTGAGGCGTGACATTGTTTTAAAAAATGGGAGCCATGTGATCCTATACTTGTATACAAATGTGGTATGTGGTGGGCGTGCATCTGATCGACTTTTGTTTACATTAATTTTGGAAGTAGTATTGTGACAGAATCTAATGAAGTGGTTTAGTGAGTTTTAGAATTGTGCTCCGGTTATGTGAACCCGAGTTCACATGAAACTGACGGAATTCGGAGTTACAGACACAGTTAATGGTATTCGGGTATCAAGGTGTGTTTGAAGTTTTTAAAACTAGATATTTTCATTATCTACTGGCACATCATCTTTATCGTAATTTCGGTATTTAGACAACAAATAATTGTTTACTAAGATATTTGTGATCAAATAAGTGTATCAGTTGAAGAGTATCATATTGCACGTATCATATTTAGAGCTGACTATGTTCACCTCAGGGACCCAATTAAATATTAGTCACAACTATGCATACCATCTGAATTTGTAATGATCTGGTGCGCTAATTTGTGGATGGATAAAGTATTGCGTGAATGTAACTTGTTGGCAAACCTGATGCTTATTAAAATCTGGTCCTTTTGCCCTACTTTTCCGTTTTGCCTTTACTCTTTTTTATTATAAGGACCAATCAATTCAACCATTGCTTCTGCAGCTTTCTCTTCTTTTTACATAATCTGAGTGGAATAACAGTTATAAAATCTATTGTGATCTGAAAAGATATTGCGTTAAATCGAGATTTAGTTACTGTGGTTTAAAATATTATATTAAAGTGCATGAAAACTGAAGGATGAGAATCTTCCAATGTCATCCATTAATAATAATAGTAATTTGTCCGTCTACGGTCTAGGATAGAATTAGGTACACAGAAACTTTGCTAGACTTAGGTACTATGTTTCAGGTCAAGATTTGAGAATCGGATTGTTAACAATGAGCTATTTACTTAGTACCAGACTACCATTATTAGTTGCCTAGTTCAAATATGGTGTATTTATATGCCGATGGAATCCAGGCACGTAAATCCTTTTATAAGGGAGCCTCATCGTGCTATTTCACATGCAGTGACACTCAACATTAATTAGATTATCCTACATCGTGGAAACTATGTCATTGTAATTATTAGGCTGTTAATGAGAGAAACACGTCTGCTCGTTGTACGTAAGTCTTTACCGTGAACAGATGGGCTGTCGAACATCTTGCAATAAAGTCGATAGTCGTATAAATCATTCTAAATACATGTTAAAGGTGGCTGCCTAATTGACAACCACGCATGTTGATCTGTCGGATACGTCTGTGAATTCTTGATAACCAAACAGCGTTGTTTGGTAGACTGTGTATAGGTTGACAGTGTCTAGTGACTAGAATATCGAGATGAAAATAAGCAACCAGCTAGAGTGGACTAAAATGTTATTCCCACCAAGAAGGAAGATACTGGTTAATATTGCAGAAGGTATGGAATATTAATCTTTATTTAGCTGCATGAAATGATAATCACACTGTGTGTAAGTTATTTTATGTTGGCAATAACCGAGTTTAAGATTCACCAGATGGTAGCTGCGTATGAAAATTTACATGAAATATAATTAAAAAAACGACTGCCATGACAAAAAACTAATTAAAAGTGAAAAACAAGAAAGATAAGACAGTGTTCCTGGCAGTCGGGTTTAAAATTTTTTTAATTGTATTTTTTTATTTGTATTATTTTTTATATAATATACTATGTTACTCGCGATAGTGTAAGGATTCTAACGACACTCCATACATAAAAATCGGTTCAGGCATTCAGAAGTTATGGTGGAATAAAGAAACTCACATACATACATGATTCCTGAAAACATTACACTCCTTTTTTTGGGCAGTTGTGTAAAAACAACCCCTTTCTTAATTTGTCCAACCAGGTCGATTTAACAGGTAGGCTTATATAAATGAATTAATATACTTAGGTAGACATAATTATTACAAGATTTCATTGAATATAAATTTTGTATAAATAAATTAGTAATAAATAAAAAAATACACTTTTTTCTTACAAATACACTTCCTACAAACAGGTTTGACATGACTTAAATTCATTTATGATGAGATTGAATACACTTCATGATTTAGTTGCATTCCGTTTGGAATGTGAATATCATTCATTATTATGACCTTTCAATTTAATAAATTACTGTAGTTCGACTGAAAGTAGTTCAAGTTCATTTAAGGAAAATTCAAATAGAGAGCACACATAAAGAACATTATATTGTTTAAATTAATTTAAATTCCATAATTAATTTTTAATGCAATTTATTTTCAATTTTGTACCTACACACCGTTGTTTAAAATCTATTATTATTATTTTTATTCATTCGGTTTCAGAAAAAAATAACATCGAATAAGTAACAAACAATCGGTACATGTTATTATCAACTCATGTTTCAGTTATTACCTTTAGTTAACTAAAGAATAAACAGAAGGTTCAAATGCTTTAGAAAACAGAAACTGTTTCCAGACGACGCTATGACTATTATATCACGAGGCGTTAGCTGGTCCTGAGAAATCTAAATTTTCTCATAATAACAACATTATACTACTAAAGTGTAAAACACAATGGAAAAAACTAAATTTACAGCATTTATGTTACGTCTCAGTCTAATATGAAAACGTATTCTAATAATTTTGTTGATTGTTGTCATTTAGAACGATTTACATAATAGGTACCTAGTATAAAGTTTTTAGGGATAAATACTAAATTCCTATATTTCCTATCGATGCCGAAAATTCTCGTTGTGGTATTTATTTCATAGAACCAAATTTGATAACTATCTGTTTCATTACTAAATATTACCGAATTCATTTTGCATTATCTATTTATATTAATTTAATCTATTAATAGAATGTAAGGGTTTGATTTTAAGGTCACTTTAATAATTATTATGACGTTCTGTGAAGCAGCAAACTAGATACACTTGTACTACCATAGAGGAAAATATATTTGTCTATGGTGCTACTTAAAGCTACACTGCGATACTTTAAGATCCTAAAAGTGCGTAAACAACAAGTGATTTGTGTTTCCGCCTCTAAGGACCAAAATAAACGGTAGACATTTTATAACAAACGCAATATTCTATGGTCGAGTAAACTATACACTACGTAATTCGAATATAATTTAATTGATATGACCGTGAATATGGCACAGATAAAATACGTGTGGCGCGTTTTTATTTAGAATTGACACTTTGTTCTAGGTTTTATACAACTGCAACTATTCCACGATATAACATTTATGTACTTACTTAATTTTAAGTTCTTTTTCGTATAAAATGTATCATTTATTGCATTGTGGCAAAAATTTCACTTGGTTAAATTGCAAATATTGCTTATGATGCGGTAACGGCCCAAATATGGTTTTACCAATAATGATTTAGTTCGAAATGTTTGTCATTTATGCGGTTTGTATAAATTGATATTTACAATTTAATCGCAGTTTAATTTTCAAGGAACATTCTACTCGATCAGACAATGAATGTATATGAAAGAGAACAAAATAATGTATTCATAACCATTGAAACTATCGAGCCCAAAACGCAGCTGCATACAAAACATGAAGTATCGGGTGTACTTAACTACTTTTATATTACGAAGAGTATGTTTAAGTTATTTGCATAGTACTTGTTCAAGACCTGTTTTTGCCCTTGCAGCATCTTATTGTGTGCCACAATTAATAACAGTTGAGACCGATGTTATCTTCTATGGGAAAACATCGCAAAAGACGTTTGCTACCGACTACTGATACCTTGGTAGTAGACACAATGTGCCGTCGCCGTATCAACGCCGTTTTTTGTTTGGCATTTAAACTCCTGGCGCTTGCACAGACGTGTTGGTAATTGTAATCAGGATTGGAATGCAATTCCAATCTTGCATCTACGATATAGCGGCTAGCTTCTGTGTGCGGCTATTCAAGTGGCAACAAATCCTATTATATGGTAAAGGAAAGATTGAAAGAGGTTAGAATGACTTATCGGGTAACATTTATTGTATAGTGCTACACTGGCACTTTGTCCTATAAAATAAAGTTCGTAAAGCTAGTGCCGATGTGTTTCATACCTGTGTCTTTGTGATTTATACTTATTCTAATTTCGTTGGGTCGTAACTGATGATAATTGTATGTAAAATTGTAAATTTTTCAGTGCGTAGTACCTAAGTGTTTAGTCAGTATAGCGGCCTCTTACCACTACTCACCACTATATACATTAACTCTTTTCATTGAACTTCAGTTCCTATTAGTACCTACCTACGTCTCGACGATTCTTTGTTTATTTTCATTTCTTCACAAGTGTCTTTATACGCAATTTTATATTTAAATTCAAGTAAGTCGACAACGGAATAACAACTTAATAGATAATATTTAATACGTACATTGTTCACAAACCAACGAGTTACAAGGCCATCATTCATAGATATGTATCTACACTCCAGACTACGTTTAATAATAGTATATTTTACAATGAGTATTCTGTGGCATAAAATACTTTATTGAGATCACAATTTCAAGGATACTTTTAAGGTTGGATTACAGAAATCTTTATTTGTTTACGTTATTATTAATTAAAGTTAAGTTATTCACTGCAATGTCTATCGTTACACGTGTTAAGCTAGGATTGCGTGTAGTATGGGAGTAACGGGAGTCTAGTTCGATCTGAAATTGCTTCGGTAGAGCTTATTTTTAGTAGAGACAATAAAAAATATGCCGTGTCATTTGACAAGTGCAAGCACCTTTTACTAAAGTTCAATCTATTACCAAATTTTGAAAAGTCAGTCAATCAAGTACCTTTTCTTAGGTAGCCAAGTTGCTTCTGAGACTTGCTAAGCTAATGAATAGGGGTTACCATATATATATATTTCTCTTTATTGTACACCAGATCATAGTGCAAACACAGGTGCTATCTCTTTTCCGCACACTCATAGCCCAATGGTTTGGTATACCATACGACCGTAGAGGACGACGTGCTCTCGGAGATACCTCGTCCGTCGACCCATTAATAAAATCAATTAAATATTTGTTTTACATGTTTTACAATATCCTTTCCATTAGTCACAACACAATGTATTGGCAACGCACAGTATTCAAAACAATTGTATGGACTCAAATTACGCATTGACAAAATATTATTTGTTAAACATTCCACCACCGACCAAAATTTTTATAGAGAGTTATACCATTTAGCATTTTTATTAGATAAGAACATAAAAGTATGAAGTTACGGTGGCAGTAGTTTGGACTAATACTGAATTATGATCAAGGTAAAATCAAGGACTCGCCTGGTTTTAAACTTCTGAAAAAACTTAGTGGCTAAGATGCAAACCTCTAAGTACTCCTTCGATTAAACAACCGTAAAATGTTATGAATAAAACTATTGAATTAGGTACTGTTTTTTCTTGCCAGATAGTGCTATTACAGAATAGTGAACAATGATCGTATACCTGATTGACGCACAACTCATATTAGTTTTGTTTGACTTGTATTAAGTGGGCCTGTCTGAGTCTATCATAATGTTTTGACAATTTTGCCGTGGTTGACCAATTCATTTATCTGGTTTGCAAATAAAGAGTTTTCCTTGTTTTTATTATCGCGGAGTTTTCTTATCAAACTCTTTGTTAGTTGAAATTGTTATTTGACCTATACGGTGTGGTTAATGATATTTGCAGAATAATTTCCCTCGGTAGAATTATTTTTTATTTGAAAATTACATCTTACATTTTTTTGTTTCAAAATGAAAATGTATGGATCATTAATAAATCCATCTTTTGATTCCCCTGTCAACTGTATAATGGATGAAATAGAAACTGAAGCTAAAACTGATGTAAATTCAATAATTATGCACATTTTAACGTGAAGGATTTCAATGATTGCGAACGATGGACGTCAACAGTCAGGCGCTAACTGGTACTCTGCTTGTAGCTGAAAGGATCCTTGGCATTGCATAGGTATGTTTTACATAAAGCTGTCTTAGGCGCTGCTAAAACTGATTACGTCGAAACGGAATTGCAGAAAACAACACTGAGTCTCACCAAAACCGTTTGCGTATACGTTCATGTTTATCAAACATGTAAAATAAAAATCTAACTCTCGATAAACATATTAGATTGTTTACATTCCGAGTCGAAACAGGAAGTTGATTTCTGCATAAATGCAGATATATTAACCATGCAACTTCGTAAACACATTTTAATTATTGATCGAGACACATGCGCTGTCGCCATTCGAATGAAAACTAAATACAGTCTAAACTACGTCAAGTCAAGTGAAAGAAAATAAAAGTGATCGTTACAGTCGGTCTTAACGAGAACAATGGCGGACTGCGTATATTTTGTCAACAATTTTTAACATTAACTGAACTGGTATTGTTCGTTGTAAGGAGTTATTGAGGAGGACTAATTGAATCAGTGCTAGATATCTGTCGAATATGAGTTCGGGGAGAATCCGGATTGTCATTTGTTTCCGTCACGACAAATTCTCCAAAAACAAAACCTGGAGATGTATAGCGAAGATAGCAGATTGCTATATATAGCAGATTCTTTTGTCAACCAAGATCCTGTCGGTAAAGCAAATTCTATCTTCTTGTACCTCTAGCCAGCTCTTGACCTCTCGACACTGTTGCCAATTATTATAGGTGAATAGTGAACTATTTTTTCTCTACCCTTCCATCCATTAATAAAAATGTCCTCCTGACCGAATTTCGATCACGGCGGCCTGTCTCAGCTGAGACTAGCCATCTGCGCAGGAGATATTATAGTGCAGAAGTATGCGCGCAGACACAGGTGCACCTCACTCTCATAATCCGAGTAGACCGACACGACCGGAGAGAGATCAGGCGCAGGACCAACGGTTTAACGTGCCTTCCGAAGCACGGTGGGGTCTCGACATGTGAAAACGGTCACCTATCACAAGACTGACCGCAACGAGCACGGCTTAACCTCCGTTATCCATCCATTACAACGTTATTCAATGGCCATTACCCGATTTGTATTCAACATGTAGGTCCTATAATGTGAAGTCTTGAGATTTTCTACGACTTTAAATATTAGGTATTGTAAAATACTTATACCTAGTGAGACAGACCTGGGGAAGCATAATACTGGCCAAGGGTTGCGGCAGTTCTGCGTTATCGGTGGTAATGCATATATAAAAAAACTTCATTGTGTGAGGATAATCTCTACGTACCAATATTCATCAACTATCATATTATTCCGTTATTGTTTTATACAAGGCCTTTTTTATTGCATCTAAAGGTTATCTGCAAGACAGCTGATAGAGGCAGGATCCATTGTTTAAATCATAAAATAATAGTCCCTATGATTCGTTTATCTGGGTTGCAAATAAAGAGTTTTCCTTGTTTTTATTATCACAGAGTTTTCTTATCAAACTCTTTGTTAGTTGTAATTTATTGTTATTTGACCCATGCGGTGTGTTAAATGATATTTGCAGAATCATTTCTCTCTCGGAAGAGTTATTTTTTATGTGAAAAATATCTCTAAAAATTCTGAGTTTAAAAATAAAAATGTATGGATCATTAATAAATCCATCTTTTGATTACCCTGTCAACTGTATAAGCCTGGTACTATGGTTGACGTTCGATTGCCAATAATACCAGAGAGGACTACAAATGAATGCTCTCTTTTAGCCAACAGACTGTACATGTAAACCTAATATAATCGTTATAATCTACAGTAGCTTATAGACTCAACAATAGTTTTTGTTTTCGCAATGGCAACTAGTTATAAATTCCCATAGCTGATCTGACATAACGCACGGTTCTCCGATAAGAATACGTGTAATACTACATGAACTGTTGACTAGTGAAGTCATCAGCTCAAGACTCTATCACAACACAAGGCTGTAATAACATCACGCGCCACGCTAATATAAATCGTATGTAACAACAGTAAGATCCATACTCAGTCACACTGCTATAACAATTACGATGTTTCAATCGATTAAAACTTGTAAAGTGCTGATGCGACTCCAACTGCGAAAACAATCTTCTACGTAGGTATTTTTTAAATGAAGAACAAAGAATAACACATTCCACATCTTAATAATAAGTAAACAAAATGTATATTATTATAATAAATATGGCTCTGCTTATGGCAATTTAAACGAGAAATCCATTAAACAATTAATTTTTTTAAAGATTTAAATTAGATCAATATGTTTAAAATTTAAACGGAACCGCTAAGTTTTGTATAATATGATTATTATATTTTAGGTTTGTAATTTAACATGCGAAGCGATGATCCAAAATATTAAATAAGTTATATGTAAGGGCATTAATAATTTACATTAGAGCAAGAATTCCTGCAAAATAGACTTTAATAGAACGGTTTGCACTTACAAATGAATGATAAAACATCGCCATCTACAAACAATTTTCAGAAAATTATTTTAATAATTTCATTCCGATATTCCAGTTACCTTTAAATCCTTCCTACTAACTAACCTATTCAGGGATAGCTAGAATTGAATAGCCAATGTGTTCTAGTAAGCGATTTAAAATGCAGCAGTAAAATAACTTCACTAAATATTTATGCTGTTCCCCGATTCGACCCCACTTAATTCTGGAAATAGCAGTGTTATATTTCGTCTATTTAGGTACTGCCCTGTACTACCTAAACTCTGGTGTGAGAGCCAGGAAGCGGATATTAAAAAATTTGAATAAGCCTTTTAACTACCCTCCAAAATGTGCAGACTCGGGAATCGAAACAAAAAAGAGACACTTGTGCACGACACGACGCGGGATGCACAGGGTGTTGTTTTTTATCACATTACTTACGTAGGTACCTACTCCTGTTCACTTCCGTCTCATTGTAATGCCGGAAGAGCTAAATTATTTTCTTGTAAATGTGAGATCAAGTGGGATGTTTTGTGAGAAAATATGGCTGATAATATTCATTCTATTTCGTACCTACTTACCTACCTTACCTATTAGACAAGCATAGGTTTTCTCCCTTATAAGAAGTCTGTACAATGTACATCCATATTTCGCCATACATCATAGGCCCTACGTCATAGGTCGCAAGTCCTTCAGGTTTAATGCCTCCGTTGACTCGGTTTCCAAGCGAAATTAATTTTATCCTCCTATCTCTGGATAATACTGGATAAAATAAAAGAATTGCTTTCAAAATAGATTGTTACTTTTAGCGGACGTTATTTGTGCAATTTTAATGGAAGTTGCATTTAGACTGCGCAGTCCGCAGGAAGGTAAAGCTGCGGGTCACGAGTCACGTTAATTTATTTGATACTGAAACTCACTAACGATCTTCAATTTGGTAGGTACTTGGAAATCCCGCTGTTTTATTTATTCATTATATTTATTTGTGAATAGATTTTTTGAGGCACATCCCTACGTTCTACTAATGTATATTTTTTTACTGGAGAGATCTTGAAGACTTCCCCCGTCCCGGGGTAGACAAAGGGGTACGGACTCCCACCGGCTATAACCCGGGGTGTCCTCCTAGTTACCCTAGGTCCAGGGACGCGAAATCTGCGTATACTACATTACAATCTGTCGCTCTGTTCTGAGCGTTTTTGTGATTTAAATAGGGATGTGTTTTTAAAAGACAGCATATTTTTATCAAATTGAATCAGTTCAATGTTCAATAATTCTGTACTTTCTACACACAGCTATCTTACATCATTTAATATAACGGTATTTTATTAAGTCGATAGCATTACATCGCATAAATAATGTTGCAGAGGTGTGCTTAGAAAGACTTGTTTTAGCAAACACAAGTTTTTCTAGGTTTCTCTTCCGCTCGGCGCTCGATTAAGTTAATGCCGCGCCTAGCTTTTACCCTCTTATTATGGAGCTTGCTCAAGACTAATTATCTTTTCTAGAAGATGAGTACTGGCTTCTTAGGTTACGTTAGTATATCGCTGAAAAGGACGGTTGGAGAAAATGAACATTGAAGTCACATGATCAAGGATATCATATTAGATTGATGTAAGGCTTCCTTGTTGTTTATTTTTTATTAAAGTTTAATATTATTATAGACTTGTCGACAGACTTCCTTCTGAGTCATGTAAAAGTAACTTTGTAGTTCTTATTGTACATATAACACTAAACAAAAATTATTTTGCATAGTTATAACAATATGAATTTCACTGTGTGACAGAACACACATCATAGATCATTTGAAAACGGATAAATGATTTAAATTCATAGACGTTATACGTAGGGCTGCTTCAAATGGAACCAAAAGTAACTGAACATAAGTTTAGACCGGTAGCCACGAAATACGGAATTCTGCTGCTGATATTTATTTACATTAACGATCGCTTGAACTACCGAAGGGTTTTGAATTACAAAATCTAGCCTATCATGCAAGAACTGACCGCAACAAATGTGATTATGTGGCTTAACCTCGCCGGCCAATGTATTTGAATTGTAGCCATAATGAGAAGACGTTAGGACATATTTCTTGTTACATTGTCTTTGGAGTTAGAAAGTTCGTAAACCTTAGACACCATAGGTAAGCTACCTAGCAAATATCACATTGTAATTAAAAGTTATAAATGTCACGAGGGAAAGCTCGTTGCTGTACTTTCTACTCACGAGCCCTCGCATCTATTGCGTTATTCGCGTATCATGCAACTTCCAGTCAGCTCTGTACAGTAACATTTTAAATATGATATCGATAAGAGCTATTCAAAACTATTATTGAATTATGTTTCTATTCTCAACTTAATATCCACAAGCTTTTCCCGCGGCTTCGCCCGCGTTAACTCCTATTTCAACCCGTTAAAGGGTTGGATTTAAAAAAAGGTAGCCTATGTCCTTTCTCGGGTCTTAAACTTTCTACATGCCAAATTATATTATTCAGTCCACCAATCCGTACAGCGGTTTAGTCGTGAAGGTGTAACAGACAGAGTTACTTTTACATTTACAATATTAAAGTATGGATCAATATTCGCTTTAAAACCACGTTATAATTTTATAGTGGGATAGTAACGGCTAAAATAGTGATCATAGTTAATAACACCTGTCATTGCTTATTATATTTCTAACTGTGACCGGGCCGGCCGTTCTATTTCAAAACAAAACTTATCACTGAATATTCAAATATGGATTTGGAAATGCGTTATAAGTCATCATTGATGTTGATAGATAGACGGGTTGTATTTTAGGATGCATCGTTATTGACGGAATAATGGATTTCAGTTTGAAATGTTAAATATTCATAGGTGCCAAACCTGTGAATTTATGTATATTTTACTTATAACTGGATGGATGCGGAAGGTTTAGGACCGGGTGTGGTGGCGCAACTTGGGAGAGGCCTATGTCCAGCAGTGGACCGCGATAGGCTGAGAGAGAGATACTTTTAACATTACAACGTATCAGAAAAATAATGCATCTAGAAAAAACAATAGAATCTAGCCTTCTTTTGTAAAAGCTTTATGTAAACACGAAACAAAAGAAAATGATCTTGAGAAAAATTACAATGGTAACTCTAAACTGTGGACGGTACAAGCGCATCTTATAAGCTGTATTCAGGCAGTATTAATAAGTTGGCAGCTGACGTTAGACTCTAGTCTATTGTGCGGCAGAACCGTCTTGTTGTGGGGTTTATCTGGAAGCTAAAATAATAATAAAACTTAGAATTTTACCTCATTAATTAATTATTATCGGATATACTTTGAAATGGACGCGAGACTTAAGGGCTATTTCTATGTATGTTACTACTGATTAACGACAGCTTGTCATAGAGCTAAATTAAATTGTGTCACTTTAATGTGGCTGTACTAAATTTTTGTAAAAGGGTATGTAGTTAGTGTATTTAATAGTCTTACTAGCAATTTATGTCTCTGATCGTTATAGGTAGGTAATTTAGAGAGCACTAAAATTGAGTCGTATTGTATTACCTCTTTGTTTGGTCTTAAAGAAGCGAAGTACAAATTAAAAAGTAACAATGGAAATAAATCTGATTTTAACATAATATGTAAATCACATAGGACTGATAGACCTTTTTTCTTGATAACTTAAATTAGATGAAAATAAATGATCGCATCAAATATATATTCCATTATGAAAAATTTAAATATTAAATAAAATATATTAAACAAAGTCGGGTTTGTTAGAACACTTAGGTATAACTCGAGAACTGCTGGACCAATATTATCGATCTCGGATTTGTTAGATTCGTCTCCGCCCCAATTAGCAAAATAACTATTAAAATATCGAAAAATTCAGCAAAAAAAAATTTAACAAGGTAATTTTTTTTTTCATAAATTTGGTACTCTGCCATCTTCCTCAATTGCCAACTCACGTCACGCTACTTTACCGGGCAGGATTACGTCTGCCGGGGCCGCTAGTAATGTACAAATTGGTAAGAAAAGGTATAAATTAGGTTTAGATTCAAGAAGCACAGATAGCCGAGTGGTATGACCGTTGGACTGCCAAGACAAAGGTCGCAAGTTCAAATCCCAGCACGCACCAATGTCTTTTCGAATTTATGTGCGTACTATAAATTAGTTATCAGTTGCTCAAAACGGTGAAGGAAAACATCGTGAAGAAACCAGCACACCTGAGAAATTTTTTCAACGGTGTGTAAAGCCATGTCAGAGGCCTACAGGCGGTTTAAACTCTGACACCAGGTTGTTTCATCAACCATACGATAAGAAGAAGAAGGTTTAGATTTAAGTTTGTTATGTTATTCATAAAATTGTTATAGCATGTAAGCGATTTGGTGTAGAACTGTAAGCTTATATTGTTGTGTAAATAAATAAATAAAAATAATTTTCCTAGAAATTATTCATTGCTAAAGTGTAGGAAAATTCCCTTCCGATGATCGGTTACAATATAACTTGGAAGGCACAGGCTGCTTTTATTAACTGTAGTCAAAATCAATATGTTACTCGATGCGCGAAATTCAAGCTGTCAATGGATACGGATTCTTGAGCTCCGTTGTTATAAAACAATAATAGCTTCGCAGAAATTCTCGAAATTCTACGTTGTTTGTGTTACCTGCACCCTTTGTAGCTAGCCAGTGAACCAATTAATTTTGTGCATATGCCTTGGCATTTTTCGGCTATTTATAATTAATTTGTTAGTGAGCTTTCATTGCTGCCCGTAAAAAGCGAAAAACAAATTCGGACCAATTAAGTTTTTTTTTAAATGCTATCTATCTTTATCGTTTATCCAATATTATAAATAAACAATAGGTACCTATTCAAGAGTTGTTAGATTATTGATACCATCGACAATAATTACCTGATAACAATTTCTTGTGAAATATAGGGAAAATTTTCTCAACTTATTTCGTAAACAAGGACACTCAGAAAACAATTGCTAGCGTGATTATTGGTGTTAAGAACGAAGGCTGTTTCCGTGGTCGCCCCACTGATTGAATGTGAGTGACAATGCTGTTGAGATTACAGTTATAGGTAAGAACAAGTCTCTTATGCTAGAGCTAATGAACCAAACACACAATAGAAAAAGTCTATCAAACATTATTTTTAGAAAAGTAAGTATATAATTATGGTGCCGTTTGACCCCAGTTATGATGAAACGTGATAGAAGGTCCAGGGCTGCACCATCTCGCTCTCGAATCTAGCTGCCTCTTGTCATGAGATATGGGATAAAAGAAACCGATGTATTGAGTAGCAGAGTCAACATGTGTTTATGGAGCCGCTGTAATACTGTGTAATAGTATGGTTGTAATTGTCTCCGTGATCAATTTAGTTGCATGTCAATACATTCGACCCTTTCCTCCTCACATGACTTTAACATAAATGACAATTGCTTGTTATAAGCTCTCGACAGCTGCCATCGCCGCAATAATTGATTGAATCATCAATCATCTCATGCACTGTCAATCACAATTTATGAGCAAAGGGTAAATCATTTAAAGATAAACAACCCTGATGGTACATTCAATGTTCTCGTGGTAATAGCCTGTGGGTGTTTTAATGCCGGTGCAAAACTTCCCTCTTATTCCTAAACGAGGATCATACTAAAAATTCACTAAACCCCGTATTAAGTCTGTTGACATCTCTATTCTTTGATATTCAAACGACAGTGACAGAGATAATTTAATACTTGGTTAAATTCTGTATTTTTTTACGAATTAGTGGTATAAAATATACTGTAAGATTAACTTATAAATATTGTGGTACCTAAAATGAACAAGTTGCTAGTGGAGCTGACTGCTTAGTGCCACTCGAACAAACTACTAGTGCCACTCGAACAAAAGACGATCTTCATGGAAGACAGCTTATTTCTATCAATAAATAAGCTGGCTTACGCAACAAGTTCCTCGTGGAAGTAATACCGAAGTTTCCTCTGAACAAAAGTAGCCTGCGTCTTTCCCCAAGGTTGATTGTTTGTTCAGTAGAGTAGCCGTCGAGTGTTCATCAATACTTAACAGGAGTCGCTACTGTAAGGCTTATATTATGTGAAATAGCATGTTAATATTATGTTGTTACATTAGGTTTAAAGATGTTTTATTTCTCCATTAGATCGAATTTTACCCTTCTTTATACTATCTTATATAAAACCAAATAAATCATACTCGAAATCTATAGAAGGAAATGGTCGTTACTTGTTATATATTTTCTCAACTTACTTTTATATATATTAAATGAAGTTATTTCTTTAATTTCGTTAGGTAGCCGATTGTACAGTTGCACTCCCTCATACTCAATATTTTTCTTACCATAGTCTGTTCTCGGTTTTCTTAGACATAATTTATTTTTATTTCTTAAACTGTACTTGGATACTCTCTTCGTTAGGACTATTTGTGTATGTATATTGTTATTTATTATCTTCCGTATAATAATGCATATGTTATAAGTATATATTTGTCTGATGGTTTGATGGTTTTGATGATCAATTTAGTTTCTAAGTATAATGTTCTAGTTGGCGTGAGGAAGTCGTAGTGAAATAATACTTTTACTATTTTTTTTTGTATTATTTGCAGATTTTTTAGATTTGTCTTAGTTGTACATCCCCAAACTTCTATTAAATAGTCGAATGGGGCTTCACCAAAGAATTGTAGATCATTAACCGGACATTACGATATTGTCTAGTTGTATGAGATCTTAACAGAATTCTAATAAGAAAACATTGTAAGAGGCACAATTCTGAAAAGTTCTGCTCTTACATAAAGAATCAGTAAAATGAGTTGGCAAGTTACAAGATTTACGATACAATTGCATCTGAGATCTCAGAGCCATTATGAAAATTGCATTTCAGAGATTTTCTTTCCTTTAAAATAACTATTTCCGACTACGTCTCATAAATGCGAAGGTTATAAGGTTTCTCAACCATCTGATTGAATTCTGCGAGGAAGCGGAAGTTGGTAGGAATTGCAGGTTATGGGAATATTACAAATTGTCGAGATCAAATTAATTCAGCCCCCTTACCATGAACTCTTAAAGCAGGACAGTTTACCATGTGGAAGCGAGACGCCGCTACGTGCTGTGTAATGCAGCGTCTCGCTTCCACATAGTAAACTGTCCTGCTTTAAGAGTTCATGGTAAGGGGGCAGGTCTCTTTAAGCCTAAGCTTTGACTTGAAGCACCATTACAAGTTATAGGTATTGCCAATTTATGCGCGAGATTTTTCAATTAATTTATTCCCTTTTGCCGTTTCAAGGAGATTACTTTGAAGTTAGAAAAAACGTCAAAAGCGGCTTCACATAGGTTATAACTTCTGGGTATTTACTTTTTTATCCTCTTACTTCGAGGATATCGACTTTTTATCCTCTTACGTCGAGCATTTACAAGGAATTAATTTCGATATCATTCCTTTGTAAAAACTAATTGAAATATAAGTCTTGGTGGAATAAATTGGATCAGACATGATTATTATTATTAATTTTAGGCTGTTAACCTAAATGGGTGATCATTTTGCATAATATATGGCAATTGACGTCAACTTAGATGATCTAATGCCGCAAGATCATGCTTGTATGACTTGTTTTATTACAATCTGTCGAGTTCATTCAATGCCTATTTAAACTAACAGTATCTATAGTACCTAATAATAATTATAGTTTATACAATCAAAGCAAAGGCATAATGCAAAATAATTTGCATGCATAATAAGACTACAATACTGTAAAAATCTAGGCCCCCGCCAAAATTTTCGAAAGTAACCTGAGAATACTTCTTTTCTAACAATGTTAAATTGACAAAAGAAGGGTATCAACAGGTGGCGCACTTGTTGAATATCAAGAATCTAAAGCGAGTTAAACATGAACCCCAACAAAGTAGAGCTTCACAGTGCATGCCAGCTGCCTATTCATCAAAGATTGGAATCAACATGTTTTTATGGGTTTAGACAGGAACCAAGTAAAGGTTTAGGAACATATAGACGCTTTGTAAGACATATTTCTTGCAAAACTGGCTTGAAACTTGTGTTTTTTAAGCTCTCTTAATTCCTATTACTTTTTGATTAAGCCATGGTGTATTGTGTATTATGGTTCATTTACCTACATTGTTTAAACACGGCGCTAGAACCTTTACCAGTATCAAGCCCATTGCAAACTTAATCTATTACCAAAGCGCCTTCAGTTTGCAGTTTGTCATCTCTCATACAATTTAATACATGTGTTCGTTGCAGATGGATATGCATTACCACACCCTATAATTACGAATCAACCAAATAGGTGTATGGGTCTTTATTCATTATGTCAATTATTTTTAAGAGACGGATCAGTCATGTAGCTTTTAAAGTTAAGTCTCGGAAGAAAACATTACGTGTCAGATATCAGGTAGCCAATTAGATTAATTAATTACATTTGTAAATCAAAGGTTTAAATCAAACATGTATTGTGTTTTAATTAGCTAATTTGCAAAACAAAGCATTAGTACATAAAGATACCAATTATTTTGTCTATATCGTGGGTGCGTTTGGATGGTACAGCCAGTCAGAGTGCACAAATGCCCAGACTTGGGACACATGAATATGCAGAACACACAAATGTTAGTCCCGGGATGTCGACTCCAAAATACCCGCCGCAGTCTTTTAACAACTGAGCATATATGGACGTGAATTCAAGCTATGATGATGCACTTAAGAATTTAAGATGAATGAAAACCCAAAAAGCAACGTAGAGCCGGTGGAACGCGATTTGATGACATTAAAACCTTTGAGCAGCCTCTTAGTTTGTTAAGCATGATACAATTTGAAATGATAGTGCCAGTATTGTTGTTTTTTAAAGAAAAACGGTCCCGCGCCTTATTGTTGAGATTACAGATTCTAACTTTATTCGGCATTTAAAACTTATCAGGCTACTTGACTGGAACATTTACGACTATTTAGCGCTTAATGCCGGTTGTGCCGATCATGCAAGTAGAATCAATAAATCATCAGTATTTGTATTTTAATTACACGGATAACAGAAGTAGAGTTACTTTTAAAGTGGCAAGTCTTAACGCTACAGTTACTTTTCAACTTGGGTTTTCAAACAGTTGTTTGTAAGTACTGTATGGCGTAAAAGTTTATTCAAAAAACTTGTCAAACAATCACAAAAGGTGTCTATACTCCATTGTTTTCACTTCTAGTAAGAGGAAAAGTATTACGGAAATATAACAGCGGTGTACATAACAGTTGGAGCTTACTCTCATTAAGTTACCGTAAGACGATTAGCTGGTAACATTAAAAACAGCGACTGGCATCAACACTTGCTTCGGCAACTTAATTTAGTATAGGTTGGGTAAAAATGACCAAGTTTTTCTAAGTTGAAACTTACCTCGCTCTTGGAATTCAGCATAGCACCCGGCCAGGGCGATGAGCACGAGGATCGTAAGGCTCCACATGATCACAGTGTCACAATGTCACAGTCACAGGCACAAAAACACGACACCGAACATGCTAGCAGTCACAGACCAGACTCGGGACGCTTCGAGTACCGCCGCGTCCGCTCCGCTCACAAGCGCAGCCTTTTGTGACGTGACTGTGCGGTGTGAGCTGTCGACAAACCACGCTGCTTGTTGAACTACGGACAAAGACTAGTTGTGCGACAGATGTGCTCACTGCAGTATGCACACCAGCGCACGTGGCTATAGATTAAATTATTATAATAGTTACTACGTAAACGTGGCAACGAAGAATTTTAGTAGAACGAATAACGCTTAAGAGCTGTGACATCATGTGGTTATTACTCATGTTTGTTTTATTGATAAGAATATAATATTATGTTGAAGGAAACTTGTTGAATTAAAATGTGTTATATACAAGAATAAAAAGTGAGTACCTTAGTGTTATAAGTATTGTGTTTATAAATTACACTGTTGTAATTACAAACATTTTCGACATTTAATATTTTTGTCAATGTCATTGATGACAACAATATCATGTTTAGTACCTACTATCCTTTCTGAGCATCGACGGTCATTGATAACGTAGTAGCGGTTCTCCGAGGCTATATCACTGAGCGGCGTATGCGCAGGTAAGCCTGCCGGGCACGCAGCATGCCGCCCGGCGCGGGACAGGCAGGACCGGCGGGGTAGGACGCGCGGGGGAGGGTTGCAGCGCTCAATGCACTTGCGGGCCGGCTGGGATGAGCTCAAAGGCCTCACGTGTTCCAAAGGACTCAAAGGTCCCATTCAATAAGATCGGCCGAGATAATGCATTGAGCTCAAACTTTCGAGTAACTTGCAGTGAATATGAAGTTTTTGAGACGCGCCGTTGTGACCTCCCTATATCCGTCTGAACCAAAGGGTGAGGACAATTAAATAAGTAATAAAAATACTATTTTTGTTTGTTTCAATTGATAACGCCTAAGAATAATACCTACGTAGGTAGAGCTTATTTTAAATTGTTTACTTGGAATACTTTAAACAATATTCGAAGGTTATTTGATATCAAGGTTATGTTATGACACAGTGATATGTAATATGCGGCGCAATTATTTAGTAATTTATTTAAGATAATGCACTTTTTGTTTAAGTCAATATATTGATAAGCTACAGTAAAATGATGATATAAATAAAGAGAACTTATGATAGCAATTTAAATTAATTATGACGTTGTTCTCTAGGCTGTAATGTCCCACTGCTGGGCAATAATCTCCTATTAGATCTTTTACGTTACCGTCCTTGTTTGCTGAGGTCATAATATACATAAAGACATGGGCCTTGATGTGTAAAACTCCTTCTGATTCCTCTCTCATCCTCCCATCCGATGTTAAGACTCCTGTGGGCTTACTCTCCAATTTAATTCCGTCCAAATTGCATTGGAATTGTAAAGTGTCGTCGTCTTAAACTTAACATTGGCGCCAAATCAATATGTTTGTTGGGAGGAAGTAACTGAGATCAAAAGATTGCCAGCATTTTTTTTCAATAAAGCTGTATCATGTTTCTTTAAGTCAATATTAATTTTGCATTAGCCTTGTATGAGAATTGAATTTGAGAAGAGAAGAGATAGGCCACTTGATCGCTCTGCAGTCGTGACGGTTTGCCATCTAACTAGTTTCAGGAAATTGATGGAGCACCTGTGTTTGCGGACAATTGTGCATTAAAATATTATCTGTGTAGTTGGTTAGTTGTAGATTCAATTTTCAATTGTAGTGAATAATGAACTTTTCATTCATAAATTTATGCCTGTAAAATATGTAGTGCAGTCAGTACGTAACTAATGCAAAAAGGCAATGACAATATTTTTTTGTTCTCGCCATATGTTCTGTTCACCAGCCACATCTGTCTGGGGTAGCCCGAGTTTCTTTTAAGGCAGCTTTTTCAATCTTCAGAGATAAATTAATCAATGAATAAAATATAACTTCATCGTCGACAAATAGTTTGGACCTCCAAAAAGTGTCAAAATGACATCAGAGAGACATTTTTGTTTCACGAAACTTCACACTACAATGAATAAACTACAGTACCTCCGAAAATTTGTCAATCATCCATAATATATTACTGATATACAAACATACATATCTACTACTTACCAAAGTACAAATACTACTATATACTCGTAGCAACTAGCGTCGTAGTTCTGACAGTCTATACATAACATGCGACTAAATACTGTTTGGCCCTGACCAGATTAGCCACCGACCTGAAGAAGGCTGTTGAGGTAAGCTGAACTCAGAAAATTGGAGAATCCAATGTTGTGACGTAACCTGAAGTAATACGAAGTATTAAGCCCAGGGCTTGAATATACGTATCTATACCAAATACTTTGAATTTGTTATCTAAACATTATCTACATTCTTCATTTTGTTATCGCAATTGAAATAGCTGTTTTTTTTGCAATGAACGGTATTTTTAGTTAAGCCATACAATTAAACTTTAGAGCACGTGTCTCGCCCTTTGATAGGCTTGCAAATATTGTCTTTAAATATGCATGTTTAGAATAAAATACTTTAGCCAACATTAAGCATTAAATTAAGCATTAACTACTTTGGTTTTAAACGGATTTAAATTTAAAACCCCTTATCAGATTTTTCTGAGACGATACCTAATTGTAGGTACCATTTACCAACCGGATAATTAGAACCAGGAACATAGCTAATTTACATGGTTGCTGCGCACAACGCGTCTTTAGCCAAGACCGGTCGTAGTAGCAACCTTTATCACAAACCTCAGATTTATGGATTACTTAGCGGCTTGGCTATGATGCTATTATTTCGACGTATGTTCGCACGCTAGCACGAATCAAATATGTAACCAAAGCTGTTCATGGTACATAAAGAATAGCCGCAACAACTGGTCAGACGGCAAATCGTACCTGTTGGTCGTTGAAGCCATTCTGCGATGCATATTAGGTTAAGCTAATCGCGTGCGCGGACCCTTGCAGGGGCTTTGTTCTGATCATTGCGAGTATTCAGTGAAAGCATAGACACTGTCAAAACACTAGAGACATTTATTATAGAGCCTGTTCTATGCGCCATGCTGTCGGAAAACAATAGAATACAAATTGCAACTTAATTTATATGCAGTATTTTCAAAATTTGGTTACATGTAAATATGTACCTATGTTTATATATATGCCTTATGCTAGTAGGCATAGACATCGTTCTTTCGCCATCTAAGAAGTGAAGGGTGACTTTATTCTCACTTTTATTATAATCAAGCATAACTTTAAAATGCGAAGACGGTAAAAAAGCAAATATAAATCCGTACTTTTTGCCACCTGTTTGGGAAGCAGCAACTTTGTCTACGTAAGTTTGTAGCTGCGTAGATATGGAAAAAAACAAGGAGTTGTATTCTGAAGAATTTCCCAGTACACAGCACGTTTAGACAGCACGGTGGACTAGCCAGCGAAAGTATATTTCACCAATTTTTAAATATTGAGGTCAAGCATGATTTAAAAAAAAACTGCTTTTATCGTGTTTAAGATATTAGAATTTTACTCTAAGTAAGATTATGATACTATTAATTTTAGCAAGTTTGCATTCTACACCTAACCTACCTAAGCGCAAATTGTTAATTAATTAATTAAGAGCAATAGCTCAACAACTTCAGGTGATATATGTGTAGAGATTGATATGTCAATATATCAATCTCTACACACACGGAACACGCTACACGCTTGGAAGGCAATATTTACCAAACGACGTGTTGGCATTTATTATAATTAATTAATTTATGCAGTCATGCATGTGAAACGTGGAGGGATTATAGAATCCCAGGGAATTCAACTCTCGAATTCTATAAACCTTAGATCACTCTCCGCAACGGAAACCTGCAAATACTTGGGTATGTCAGAGGCTTTGTTGAGCGTTGAACGTTTCTTTGGCCGCCTGAATAAAGTACTGAAAAGTCTCGATCGTCTCGATGTCCTTTATTGGTTGGGTTATGCCAAACCTGATGTACCTTTGGTATACTCAAGTGGAGTCAGATCGAATTGGATGACTTGGAGTTCGTACGCTACTAACTTCAAATCGGATGCATCACCCACGTTCGTCGGTAATGTGACTATACATCCCACGAAAGTGTGGTGGTCGAGGATTTTTAAACGCCAAGACACTCCACAATCGTGAGGTGTGTAACCTCAGGAAATATTTCCTCCGAGTCGAAGTGGGAATGCACCGAGAGGTAGTTGCAGTGGACAAGGGACTCACTCCGCTCTTCTTGGCTATAGAGAACTGGTGCAAACCTGTGGTATTGAGTGTTAACGACCGCAGGGATGTATGGCAAAGCAAGGAGCTACACGGACGGTTCTACAAGGCTCTTCATGGGCCCAATGTAGACCTCCTATCGTCCGTCTCCTGGCTACGCTTCGGTGATCTCTTTGGAGAAACCGAAGGGTTTGGCTGTGCTATTATGGAACTTCATCCATAATTGCACCGACAAACTCTTCGGTTTCATGACGAAAAATTACCGAAAATATAATTATCTTAAAGGATGGCACGGTTGACATACATATGTCGGGCATGTCACCGCCCGGGTGAATCCTTAAGACATATTATGTCTGGTTGTTCTCGTCTTGCTAACGGCGCATACTTGCACAGACATAACCAAGTGGCCAGGATTATTCACCAGCAATTTGCTTTAAAATACAAACTGGTGGATTCTGAGATGCCATACTACAGGTATGTCCCCGACCCAGTTCTTGAAAATGATCATATCACATTGTACTGTACATCTATCATCACTGACAGGACTATTGTTGCCAATAAGCCTGATATAGTGGTGATAGATCGATTAGAACGCCGCGCAATGATTGTTGATATCACGATCCCCCATGACGAGAATCTCGTGAAAGCCGAAAGAGATAAGCAAATTAAATATCTTGATCTGGCGCACGAGGTTGTCGACATGTGGGAGGTGGACTCAGCAATCATTGTACAAATAGTCGTTTCGGCCAATGGTCTCATGGCCAAGAGACTCGACCAACGCCTGAAGAGACTCACGTTAGGCGGTTGGGTTGGGCTTGATGCAGAAAGCGGTACTCCTCGACACGGCACGCATTGTGAGGAAGTTCCTCTCTCTGGAGCCCTAACCACCGGTAGCTTGGACCCTGTTTCCGCTAAGCCGTAATATTTTTAGATATTGTATTTTTATATAGATATTTAAAAATGTATAAGAAAAATGTTTTAAATAAATGAAATAATAATAATAATATTATTTATTTAAACGGAAAACTTTTCTTTTTACCAAACTACCAGTTATGTATTCTTAGAGTTGGGTGGTTTTGAACAAGAAACAATGAATTTAGGTTTTAGAGCATTAAATCAAAATTTTTGAATGAAGGTTTTGTGACGAATATTGTCAGCACCATTATTACAGCCATGAAACAGATTTTATATATTTTAATATGCTAACTACCTATTCTTCTTATCGTATGGTTGATGAACAACCTGGTGTCAGAGTTTAAACCGCCTGTAGGCCTCTGACATGGCTTTACACACCGTTGAAAAATCTCTCAGGTGTGCCGGTTTCCTCACGGTATTTTCACGGTTTCAGCAACTGCTATCTAATTTATAATACGCACATGAATTCGAAAAGACATTGGTGCGTGCCGGGGTTTGAACTTGCGATCTTTGACTTGGCAGTCCTACGGTCATACCAGTCGGCTATCAGTACTTTACTACTAGCTGTTCATTTCATAATTAAATCTGTTGTTCTAATTTCAGATCAGCCTTTTTCAGGCAGGTAAAAAGTTACCAAGCGACAATATATGTCCTTTTTTTGGCAGTTATATATATATTACTTTATCGCGATTTTAAGATTGTTGACTTGAAAAAAAAATACTAAATGAAAATTAATAGGTAAGTACATATTATAGGTGTATTGATAAGTGACGAACTAAAAATATTTTACGAAGTAGGGCTGCCTCATAAAAAAATCGGTTCTTGAGAGATATACACGGGAGCAAAGCCGCGGGCCAGTTACATATAAAAATGTAATATAACTTTATAATTCATATGTACATAAAAATGTATGATGTCTAAATTTAGTGAACTTGACCTATTCTGTAGAGAAGTGAAGCAATAATGAAACATACTGTTAAAACGCCATCTGGCGGTACAATTCAGAATTCAAACAACGAATCGACAATGCGTATAGTGCTGGCACGGAGTGGCCAGAAGCTATTATGGTAACGTAGTTATCTGGTTAACAGATAGATGACTCTAGTGTCGCGAGATCCTGAAGACATTATGACTCACGCGCATCAGTTGGTTATATTGTAATAAATTTTGATTTTGAGAGCCTTACTGTTAATCCTATCCGTTACTGTTAGTGCATTCACGCAATCTTAGTATGTAATATTCGGTTTGGATAATTTGAACAACATGAAATTTCAATGACATCAAAATACTTGCGTGGACAATGACACCGGGTCATTACAACTCGGCTTTTAGCGGAAAATTTTCACGAACCAATGTTAAACAGAAACTTATTGAATGCATCACAACTATCCTAATGCTTTTAAACTGTTCAGCAGTTTCTGTTCTATAATATATATTAATTATGGACCGTCCTTTTTAATATTTTATCGATCAATGTTATCACATCACATCACATCAGCCTATTGCAATTCACTGCTGAACGTAGGCCTCCGTTATTTATTATCGTATTTCTTCTCAGAGTAGTCGTAGTCAATTAGGAAATGCCGACACCATCATTCTAACTAGTTTATAAAAAATTACGTGTAAACGTGTTTTTTCAAAACCTATTTGCAGAAATAAAATCATTTATCATTTATCCCCCAGGGTACGCCACAAGGTGCGCGGGCGAATCAATTTGAACGTTGTAAAATATTTAATATTATTTTTAATTAAATGATTTTCTACTGAAATACGAAAATATTCTGTACTTTCAGTACAATTCTCATTAAAACAAACTTTAATTTAAAAAAATTATATACCTAGTTATGAGAGAAATCAAGTTCCAATACACATAATGTAACGAAGGTCAAATAAGAAGACATACAAAATTACTTTATTCACGGTCTATGGCGAGTCAAATAAGATGTTCTTAGAATGATTCTCACAAAGCTCTATATTTCTTAAACAAATATGCCAATTAATTGAAGACGGTATTAGATGAATTTCTTATTAGTATTATATCTCTAATCTCTAAATAACCTTGCAGAACATAGATTTTTGTAGTTAGAAAGTAAGCCTTATTTCAGGACTGGTAAGGTTCAAATTGCTTTTAAATATTATTATTTAAAAGCAATTACTAAGCTTAATTAAAGTTATTATTGTCGATCAATGTCCATTTTATTATTATACTTAAATAAGTGATTGCAAACACACTTTATTTTTTTACTAACCACGTTTAGACGCAGTCCATACACGTTTAATTTCAAGTAAGTACTTCTTGCTATTTTATTCTTATGCCTTTCTTCCGTTCGATCGAAAGATATTTATGTCACCTTTTGCGAGCAGCAATTACACATTGCGAAGAGTCCAAAGACATTTTGACATTTCAGCATCTAACCAACTAGATGTTTGTGGAATAATTGGCTCGGGGATGAACGTGTTGTATCATGATATTGAAAATTAAACATTTAGATCTTAAAACGTCAATAATACTCATGTATGTTTTTTAAGCAGAATTTATTGATCAACTATAGTATAAAACTAGATAAAAACATATATATTGCTGGTAGTTAAGATAAAAAAAAAATTGAGCACCTATTTAAATGCAGGTATAAAAATCGGTGAATAAAGATAGAGATTTGAAAAACAACGTATTGCCACAGTTCTTAAGGTATACTGTGGTACTTATGTCTTTTATATTTTTTATCATTCTTTGTCTAATGAAATTATGTGTTCTTGTTATAGGTACACGTTATTGACTCACGGTGCTGCCTTGAGAGGGGTGGGTTAAGGTAACTGGTACGATATTACTTTACCATGAGCTATAAATTTATAATGTTGATACTTATAAAAGGATGATCCACAGTTTAGGGTATTTACAGGACTATTCATATTAGGTTTAACAGTCAATACCCACCACGTAAATCAATAGATGCGTGATCTATTTTTACCGCCTATAAAAATGGCCGGGGACATTAATAAAATCTATTTTGGTTGATATTTATTGCAAATGATTCACAGGGTGAGTATTCTTGGCATGCATCTGCATAAGCCACGTCATCAGGAAGAGTGATCAATGATGGCAGACAGTGGTACTTTATATCGAATCTAATGAATACTGAGGTCTAGTGACCTGCTAAATGTCGATCCTCATTTGTTACCGAAGACTTTCGTACTAATTTATCTCTTTTCTAGATTGCTTCGACGTTTGACACGTTGTACATTCACAATTGGTTAAATTGTCTTTACATCCATACAATTACGCCAGTTTTCCTCGGGGCGTAGGCAAAAGTGTTCTTATTTCCTTATCGGAAGTATTTTTACTCTCATCTCTGTCTGTACCTATTATACGTTCCATTTAATAACATACTCACTATTGGAGGGCAAATGCAAAAACTATGATTTAAAAAAAGTTCAGACGCCGGATTTCTTATACGACGTTTATAAGAAAGTATCCGTTCTATGAAAGTATCTAACATAATTATGTAGGTACCTTCTACAAAAATCTTAAAAGGACTCTGATGATTCTGAAAAAGATTATATAGATTTCCTATAAGAACTCGACCTTTAAACTATTGTATTTAATTTCAATTACTAATGAAAAATAATTCAGTTTACTCAAAATCTAAGAACAGTTCCAGAATCAACTATAAGTCAAAGGGAAATATTTTTTTCTGAATGCCAGACCGATAGCTCATTTAATTAAGTCGTGCTTAATGATAAATGGGCAATACATCCACTCATGAAGATTCTTAGACAGTCGTCAATCGTTGTCGCGAATGTTTGGCACTGAACGTACACCTGTGCAGGTGCGAGTCGAACATGACCGGTTTTGAAGGTACATAGTTCAGTCAGGTCACCGACAATTAAACAAGCCTACCACACTGTAATATTCATGAATAATTGCACGGTACTGAACAAGTCTTTTGTTTGCGAAGAAAATAGACTTGAAAGTAAGTGGACTAAATTGCTATCAGTTATTGAATTATTAAGCGAATCAATTGTATGTCAAGGATCTTTGAAAGCTGCAGTTTAGTCTTGGTAAGTAAGTGCTTATAAATACTGTAATGTAAAATTCATATGTGAACTCTGGATCAGGGCTTAAGAACGGGAATTGAAGTAGAAAAGTCCATGAAAGCAAGGGCATAATATATAGATACTAGAGCAAGCAAATGTAGACATATGTCAGAATCAATCTATACATTCAAACAGGCTTACAAGTACGGTGTGAACTGTAGAGTAGTCTTACATTTCGCCTACTTTATTCGGCATAAAAACAAAAGATACATTATAATCATTTATTTATTTAATTAAATTTATTGTTATGATTAACAGATAATTTAAATTTAACATGAAATACAAAACAAATGATTTATCAACAATCTTAGACTTTGATAGTAATATATTAATAGTAATATAATATTCATTTTTAGAAACTCAATTAAGTGTATAAGCAAAAATTAATAAGCATCGCATTTTCTAAATTTATTTTGTGTAAAGGTAATTAAATTATTTATGTTTAGGTATTTTATTAAAGATTTTTATCCATGTAGTATAACAGTTGAACAAAGGCGGGGGCCCTTTGTTCAACTGTTAGAACAGCCTTACAGCGCCTTAAGTCGGGTAGAAGCAATTTTTGTTTCATTTCTGCTGCTTAGCTCGGTCGGGCTTAAGCTCGGTATGTTTTTCTTAGGGAAATGCCTATTTGTAAAACATACAATGTAGTTAATGTAACCCTAGTTTTTTAAAAAGCGTTCTACACAATTCAAGGCCCTCTACGCCAAATAGCTCGATTTTTTTTAGTAAAGATATACGTCTTGTGCATGTAGAATTTCTCCATATAAGTAAGCAGTTTGGAATCACCGATCCTATAAATCCTTGATAAGTAGCTTTCACGCTAGATTTTTTTTAATGCCTATTCGAATACATTAATGTTAGAGCATATGCTATTAGTGTGTGTGTTACAGAGTTTGGTTTTATTTATTTCTTCTTTTTTTACATTTGAGATTTAAAGCATGTGTTTATATTATTTTAACCGACTTCAAAAAAAGGAGGAGGTTCTCAGTTCGTCGGGATCTTTTTTTTTCATATGATTGGGTTTACTTATTATTGTTTATATTGTAACGTTATTAGAATAAATTTAAATTAAAGTAAAAAATGTAGTTTCAGATATATACATTTTTTTGTAATCATTTATCTGTATAACTTAAAGCTACTTATTTCATAATACATAGATTGTTTTCTTTTACTATGACTGAAATTTAATCTGCAAATAAGATACACTCATGGCTTGCATATTAAAGAATGTCATTTGTGTATAATAAAAAAAAACGCTTCCTTGTGGAACACCAAATTTACTTAATTTTAATGTGGAACGTAAAGTTGTAGATAATTTTTCACCGTTAAGTTAATAAAGTTTAACACATTGTGTTCTGAGGAATAACTGACATTGAAGGGAACATGGCACTTTTTATGAGCCATACTTGTTTTGTAAAACTACTAGTAACCAAGTCCCAATCTAAGGCTCTTTATTTTGTTTATGGAACACATAGGTGATGTTTTTAAAATGAATAGGTATCTGGCCTTTGAGCTTGGCAGAAGAATAATTTTCCTTCATTTCATATTTATATTGCAAAGGCAATTTATTGTAATGCCTCTGATGACGATTATATTATAGGCCAAATGAATTTTACTGAAATAAATACGAAATTCTTGAATTTTACTAGAATAAAAGTATTAGTAAGCCTATATTCTTCAAAATAGTGTATACATAAAGGTGATTAAAAAAATGGACATTCCTTAATGACTTTCGTTTGATGCATTTCCTGACATTTCCTCTGATGGTTCTTGTTTCAATTGTTTGTGTAATTTTGAAGCCTCTGAGTCATCATTAGTTGTAAATCTTGGTCTGGAGATAAATCTAGTTTGATGCAGGTATTTATTAGTATATACGTTGACCTAATTCCCTGACCTCAGCCGGATTGCTTTAGCTTTCTCGCATGAGGCGGGAAAATTGATACTATACATTTTCAGGCCTACTTATGATTTAGAACTACCGATTGTCTTGATGATAAATCTTATTTATTGCGCATTGAAACCAATTGTGAATACAATCTTCTTCATTGTTATGAATGAGATTCATAAGAGGCCTATTGGCCTATAGAAGAGCGATATTACTTTTTAAGAAATATCGCTCTAACTGCTCAAATAATAATAAAATAAAATAGTTTAAAACGTTGACTACTGCTCAAAAACTTTAAGTCTACCGAGAACGTTCTGATACAAAAACTATGGAAATGTAGGCGCTAAAAATACTCGTGTTCCATAAGAACGACCTTCAATAGAAATATTTCAGTAAAGTAATAAACAAATAACAAAGCCGTCACAAAATATCTCGTTGTGGTGGCCAGATACTAAACGCGGACATAGATTGAGAATATTAGATGCGCCAACCTGGGAGTAGGTATAAATTGACACACGAGCGATTGATTGATTCGATATATGAATGATCGATGAATGATTAATTCGATGTTAAGCAAATAGGGGTGTGTATTTTTGAAATGTAAAACTAGAGAACATAGTTAATACGCTGAATAAATTCTAGGCGATTAATAATTCATAAAGCATTGTCTTTAGTTGTTAGTTTGATTTAACGTCGTGCCTAACAGAAGCTACCTTCATTAATTTAATAGTACTTAACTTAAATAAAATGTTTGCTTTTCAATTATATTTACGACATTGACCTTATTACTGGTGGGTTCGGAATCCCATATCAGCCCTACTATCTAAAAGAAAAAAATGTTTGTAAAGCTTATGTAAATCTTACAGTGACTAATAACACAACTAATTCGGATCAAGCATACGTTTGGACCCATACAATTAAATATTCTATCGTATTAATTTAATTAATGGTCTGAGGACGTGAATAACAGTCATTGTTTTGTAGGTACACTACGTATTGATAAAATGGAGATTGAATATGGAAGACGTAGAAGAGACACAAGTTAGCGAAGTGGTGTCAATTAAATGTAGCGTACAGTATGTAATATGGTGAATTCGTAAAAACATAAAACCTCCCTCGAGTACACAGTGTCGACAGCAGAAAACACTTAAACATTAATGAATACATGTATTTCTAAAACACGGGGCTCAGTTAGTTACAAATTCGTACTTAGGATGATGAACATAACATAATATTATGTCAGCGTCACTTAGATGCTATAAAATATTATTATTATTAAATATTATTAGTAGGTATCTATGTATCAGGTGTTATCTTCAAACACTGGTTTTTCAGTCTCCGAATCGCACAGGCCTGTACAAGAAAAAATAATTTTGATCTTTTTTTTTTACTTATAAATGTGTAGATACAAATAAAGGAATAAAATATATATTATTTGGCCAGGTGTCGGTTGGTCTATGCAAGGCCGATGTCGGCGCTTGCGGCGGTGTTGCGAAACTACGTTCGGATGTGGAGCGATCTAAATATACGCGGGTCTCGTGCGTTGCGGCGTTCGTCCGCCAGTTTCCTACCTTGCACATCAGATAAGAATCACCTGTGACTGAAGCTTTATGATTATTTCAGGTTGACGTCATCACTCTGATGGTGCTTACTTACTTTTCTTTTGTTGTCAATCATAGACCTGCATCCTGGACGAAGCTAAAATAGTGTATCGTTGCGCTCTAGTTTTTAAAAGAGCTAGATTGTTATTCCTATGGACCATATGCCTCATGGATCTCTGAGCAGAACCTTCCAGCACTAGTCAGATTCCTTCAATCACGGTGACCACTAATTAGTTTTACTTGGGCTTATACCTGATTATGTCCTTAGACCCTAAGATGAGTTTCAAACACTGGCAAGTCTCCTCGGGCGAAGGTGATATCGATTAAAACAAATTCATCTCAGACAATAATAGAGTCACTCTCCCGCTCTGTTAGGTTGATCGACTTTTCCACGAAACAACTTCTGTACATGGTGAGACAGTGTTCAGGGCAGGTTCCGGTAACACACAGTCTTTAAACATAGTGGAAAATAATTGCAAATAATGGAGCCCGAGACACGTTATCAAGTAAAGCTAATACAGGATTAGCCTCGTATAAAAACGCATCTAGACTACGCGTGAGGTCCGCTAGGCCAACCAGTGTCGCCTCACAATTTGGCAACCACTAGCAGCTTTAATTCATATGGCGGGCAATATAATTGACAGTCACTAGATATTGCAATTTTGCTGATTTACCTTTTTGCCAAAAATTCAAATGTTCATCCCGGGTCGGGCAACAGTGTTACTGAGTTTTCCATTAGGTAATTCTCAGTAGCAGCACGGAGTCTAGATTTGTACCCGGTTGATGGCAATAGGCTCGCCCCCTATTACATTGGGACTTACAACATAACTGGCGAAATGTGGGTGTACTATATGTTCACCTCTGCCTACCCCTTCGGGGAATACAGGCGTGATGTTATTTTTTTTTTATTATTATTAATAAAAGGTACACAGTAACGTATATGACATACAACAAAGTCCAACAAAACTATATTCATAGTTTGTCTGTTGGATCTCCGTAACTAAGGTTCAACATAATTATTAGTATTATAGTTATTAGTTATATGTATTTCTTAATTAAATCTTATAATCTATGTTGTATTATTACTAATACCATTACAACTATTAATAATATATGTAGTAGAAGTATATGTAGATCGTAGTCAGTTAAGATAAAGGCATTATTGTATATAGTTATATTAGCGTATATAATAGTTAGGTAGGTATTTATGTAAATATATTAAGGCAGTGTACTTACTAGATATTTTTTTAGCTTGTTCATAAATTTACTTTTCTTTTTTTCGTCCCTGATATCGTGTGGTAAATTGTTCAGTATATATGGGATACGTTTTTTTAATGTTCGGTTATGTTTTCAAATGTTCATTCTATACAAACTGTTTTTTTAGTTTATGTTCTTCGCGTTACGATTGACAAGGTTATGGCACCAAGTATAACAAGTAGCGTTGCATCTGCATACGTTTAATGAAACTCATCATTTTATTTTCTTATAAAAGTAAGAACGAAATTTAAAACTTCAGTCATAAAATATATTTTATAAAATTTGTTTAATATATTATGATAATCATACTCATAAAAACAATGAAATATTTTTATCTTCATACTTCTGGCTAAAAGTAAAAGAAAAAACCTGATGGGACCTGGTAAAGGTCTTAAATCCCTAGCCCGAAATGAGCATGCGTGGTGATCAGCAGGGATCCGTTCCGAAAGAGGAGAGGCCTTTACCCTTCTCTCAAATGGGATAATTACAGGCTTGTAACATTCTGTTATAACAACATTTGAGTAACCCGGTAGCTTTTGTTTAATGTAGCTGTTCGTATGTTTGCGTATTGTTTAAAACAGTGTACGTCATGCTTCAGGAATGCATTTAAGACGTCCAAAACTGTTTTACAGCAACAGTTTGAATCATATGATTCTGCTCATTACGTAAAATAAGAAAAGTTTTCATAGGTGCTTTTCCTTTACAGTAAATAATTATTTTATAAATTTATTATTATATAAGATGAGACCGTAATCTGATTCGACCGAAGAGATAAGATGCAGGACCAATAGCTTGCTAACCATCATCTATTCTGATTTAGGAAACCAATTGATATTTTAACAACAACTGCAAACAATTAGTGGTGAGTCGTTAGCTGGGTAGGTAATCGAACTCAGCACCCACTATTTCGCTTGTCGATACTATTGATATTCTCTTTTATTACATAACATTCTTAGTTTATACAATTTTAAATATAATATATATCATAATAAATGATTAAAATATAAAAAATAGGGCCCAACCGTCATCGGGAACAGGGTCCATATTATTATTATTTTCAACTTGGATGCTTCATTTTTTAATTTCAGTTTATTATCGTTGAAAAGTAAGTTATTATCGTGGTCATCACTACTTGACTCGTTATTAAGAAATAAATAGGTCATTTGCAATATCGATACTGATTTATCGATTCATTGTATTCGTTCGAGTACAGGATGCATGCACTTTGGTGATTACACAAGCGACGATTGTGTGTCTGCGTTCATGTCGGTCGAAATACAGACTGTCCTACATCTCTATTGCTTCAGAAGCTTTCCTGGACGAGAAACAATTGTGATAATGGTATGATACAGTGGTCAAGTGCCTTTGCTTACTCGGTCGTATTCAACAGGCACTCAACCGCACTTGATGAGTTCTAGTGAACTGCACTACAAGTTTTATTGAAGAGAGAAAGAAATAAATAATTTATTTGTCAGAATATAGTACAATTTAGGTGTATATAATTTGTATAGTTTCATATATTCTACCATTTCTGGTGTACAAATATTCTCTAGTCTAATATTCTCTCTCTCTAATCTCATAGTTAGGTACTCTTATAAATTCTTATCGCTAATAGAGGCTTAGTAATATTCCACACACTTGTAGTACTGAAGATACGTGACACCTTTAGCAGTCAGTTTTGCTACGAAAGTTGGCTACCGTTTTTGCGAGAAGTGATTAGTCCTTTTCATCGGTATAGCCGTAATATTTTGAGTTTGATTAGAAAGCTATATATATGGCTGGATAGAATAAGAATACAACAGATACTACTGGTCTTTAGATCAGTCTATTAGACCAGTCTATTAGACCAGTCTATTAGACCAGTCTATTAGACCAGTCTATCAGACCAGTCTATCAGACCAGTCTATTAGACCAGTCTATTAGACCAGTCTATTAGACCAGTCTATTAGACCTGTCTATTAGACCAGTCTATTAGATCAGTCTATTAGATCAGTCTATTAGACCAGTTTATTAGACCAGTCTATTAGACCAGTCTATTAGACCAGTCTATTAGACCAGTCTATTAGACCAGTCTATTAGACCAGTCTATTAGACCAGTCTATTAGACCAGTCTATTAGACCAGCCTATTAGACTAGTAATATCCGTTGAATTATTTTTGTATTTATTCGCATGCTTTATTCGCTTAATGCACATTTTAAACACAAAAGCTGACTTAAAGCCATTAGGCATTTTCTACCAGTCAACGTTAGGGTGATGCAGAGTTTAACAGTGATAGATGCACTGAGTATGGGATGAAAAATAAAACATTTACTATATTGATGCTTACAACAATATAAAGTACATTACTAACAAGTATGTTAATGAGGGGAGGTTTGCTTAACGCCTAACAACTGAATTGCAATAGGCTAACTTATTTGGGCTACGGAGTATACTTTCAATAATGTGTTGTCGTTTTAGCAAGTTATTGGTGTATATTATAAGCGGCCAGTGAACATTTGATACAATTTCACAGTTTCATTCGCAATAGTCATTAATGTGCATCCTTATTTTAAGGAATCTCAAGCCAGGCCTGCACGCGTTGATGACTAAGTTCCGAAGTGGACCAAATTCTTCTTATTTCGATACCCCTTTATTGCAGTTTTCTTCGAACTTTGTGCATTCATACTTACATCTTGCCAATTCTTGCGTTTGCACCTTCTGGGAACGTGCGTATAACTGTATTTAAGATTAAACTAAAGGTTTTTTCTACATATATATATTTTTTAAATTGAATAAAAAGTTTTTAATGTTTTGCTTTATTGAGAATTCATTGTAGATACCACCTTTTTCATTGAAACAATGTGGCATAAAAATCCATGTTTAAAGTAAAATACCTACCTAAAGTACACAAAAAACCCGCCATGCATGTGATCGTAGTCGGCTTTTGATAGCCATTTTAAAAATAATAATTACATCCTCGTAGTCGTAATCATTTAAATTATCTGTAAATTGACAAATCGTAAGAACTCTGTCTTCTCGTCTGTCTGACAAAGTGTAATATATTATGTATTTTGAACGACCAAAGAATTCTATATCATGTTTACATTCTTGGCAAGATTATCTGGCGCCGAGCTTACGTAACTTCACGCTTGCTCCTAACGTAGTAAGCAGAACAATGAAAGCCAAACCACTGACAGGTACCATATAACATTTTGGCAAACTCATCTATAGGAAGTTTTTTTTGTTTTACTAAATTGAAGATTTTGCGTCATTCTTTGCGTTTCACTCCATTACTCTAACAGATAAAAAAATGTGCTCTAGCATAGTTTTAACGCCAGGAAGAACGACTTGTGGTATTTGGCAAATACTGAGTAAAAAACTAAAATAATAATATAATGTAGGTAATTGTTATACAAGAGAGACCAAACATTGTTAATATGGATGCCTATCAGAACGTTTGTACCTATTTCTTGAAGTAGATGCCTGCTAAAAAGTTATTGCACACCTTTTATAGTATTAGTCCCATATAAAAAAGGCGAGCAGGTTGTCATATATCGGCGAGATTATTGCTTAGTGGTTACCTACACTCAAGTGTTTAGAAATCTGATTCATTCATCTATAAGCCTTTACCCATGGTTGCAGTGACCGTATTTCTCTTAGAAAATTTTAAAATATTTTAAAGCAGCTGCAACTTGTTTAATAATAATCATCATAAACCTGAAGACGTCCAGTGTTGAACTGTTGTCTCTTAGAACGGTTAATCATATTATCTTTTTTGAATTAAAGTAGTATCTATAATCTCCAAAGGTATTTATTTTGTTTGATAGAGTAGGAATTTTACCGACTCTATCAAACAAAAGAAAAATAAATCGAAGTCAAATTGGGAACCTCCTTTTACAAGTCTCATAAAAAGAACATTCTATATTTAAATTACGTAATGGATCCTTCTGAGATCTCTATTTGAATATTGTTCGAAGCGTCACTTTTCAGTTTTCGAGTAGCACGTCGGAGGTGATTGCACACCTACGCGGGACTATTTCTGCCGGACTCCGGAATGTTCTCACCGTGCACACCTTAGAGGCTCCGAGGTGAGGCAATCGTAACCCGTATAATATATGTTCCGTATAATAATAAAAATAAACATTTACAAGCCCCTGATTCTTGAGATAGGCTAGTAACTTGTGTTTGGAGATAAAATATTTTTTCAAATTCTTTATCATATTGAAATTACTCTTTCTCTTGTCTTATTTTGACTGTAATTGTATATTTTGAGCTTTAGGCTATCAGCACTTCACTTCTCCATATTAATGTTGAGTAGGTATGCTAAGCGGCACTCACATCATACAATTAGGCAACGAACTGGGCCGGCCCCATGAATGACAATAGCCTAGCCTAGCCAGCTAGGTGACAAATTTGTCATAGATGATTGAATCTTTTGCAACTCAATTTTTTGTTGCTAAGACACGACGCCTGTAACTTAATAAAATAAGATTTCAACAGCGGTCATAAGAATTAAGTATCAATATTTACCGTCATTATGTTTATATTACTAAATAAAAGCCATACCGGCGAGTCATAAACCAAATATCCGTTAATGAAGACACCGAAATCGTCACGAACGCAATCTTTAACGCAAATCTCTCTAACACACTGTAAATGTAACTAGTCGTTATATATTCCCTACTCTTAAAGTTTTAAATATACAAATAAACAACAACATCATACTATTAATAAAATCATCACTCAATTTCAACATAGAACTGTTATAAGCTAACGATGATTCAAAATCCCGAATGCCTTAAATGTCAGTTGGGTGTTGCTGTTGGTATCCTTAGGAATAGAGTTGCAGTAGTAAAATAATATAAGTAGGTACAATGGTACATACTGAACGATCGTAAACGACCCGACATAGTTGGGAAGTCGATTATATGATCATTGTAATCGTCATGTGACGTCGAAAAGTCTTCTTTTATAGCAGTCATGTATTGGAGGCGAGGCTAAGAATAATTTTGTATTTATAGTACGCTGATAAGACTATTAATAGAGCTACACTTTCGTTCTGAACAAATTCTTGGGACTTCTGGCAAATGAACATAGGTACTAATAACAGGGGACTGGCCATGTTTATTGAAACAACAAAAGCTTATTTAAGTTAACTGGTGTATTATAAGAATAGAACCACTTCATTCCTTCTATTAGATCTTTGAAAGTTGTGACAAAAATGGTATGAGTTTCATATGAAAAAAGAACAGATAGGCATAATTTGAAAATATTTTACGTTATAAGTTACGCGTAGTTTGCACTTTCGTACACAATTGTCGACCTCTGCGCTTCAGCAGACAGTGAGTTAATTACAGTAGGAATGTCAAAGTCGTCTGAAACCAATGGAGATAATCTCAGAGTTTTCTCTCTCTTATGTTACCTATTTATGTGAAGCGAGGCAGCCGCTAGTGACTCATAATGTTTATTTCTGAATGAATCATCTTTACACCAGCGCCGCTTTTGCTTGTGTGAATAATTTGGGAGATTATTGACACTGGAACTACGTGGGTTCTGTATAATATAATATAAACAATGTATGCTTAACAACATTACGCATAGGTTTATTGGGAACGGGTGCCAAAGCACTAATTCAATGTTAGGAGTTTGGCACAAATATGGTGGGTTAAGGACCGTTGCTACCACCGAGAGAAGAAATTCTTAAGTTTTCTAAACATGAGACGAACAAATAAGCCGTTTGCTAAAAGCCCCCTCAAAAACATTCTTATTCGTAAATCAAATCACATAAATTATTGATATTATAAACGAACGATTTTTAAGAAAAAATACTGGAAATGTCTCCCTCCAAAGAACGTCGTTAAAATATATGGAAGTACAAACTACGTATCTAAAAAAAAAAGGCTGAAAACATGCTTAAAAAAGTAGATACTATTTTCTACATCCAAAGCCAATCACGGTATTCATGCCTGTTAACCGCGCTGTAAAACAATAGAACACATCGGATACGTCAGAATCCGGATCTATGGCTGAACGTCCAGTAGAACAATACCAGGGGACAGTCTCGACAACGCAACGTCACAACGTGTTACAGAACATTCTCGAATACAATGCGGTTGCACTATTAGAACAGCACGAAGTACTTTTGCAGATGTGCTTTTGTTTTTAGTTTGGTGTCATTTAAGTGGCATGCGCGTGGCTTAGCTCTACAAATACGATATTTGTTTGTACGTAACGGGTGAATACTTGTATGAGATGAGACAGATTTTTTGCACACCGCAAATGGTTTTTGTGAAATATTGGCGTTTTTGGGTAGTTTTACTGCCTTTTCTGCGATTTTAAGGAGTTGTTATTCTAGTCTAGTCCAATTATTTTTTTTAAAAACGTCGCGCCACACTTTTAATTTCTCCTGTATCGTGGGTGCGTTTCACAAACATGAAATATCACATACACAAAAACCCAGACTCGGGACAAACATCTGCGGTTTGCACAAATTTCTGTCCTGTGCGGGAATCGAACCCAATTGGGTCGTCAAATCCTATAACTATCCATTTTTATTTAGTATTGTTTTTCTTTCAAGTAGAATACTGAACAATAATACACAGAGTAACTTTCGCATGTATTTATAATCATGAAAACCTGTGACTCACCCTTGATTCAGTTTCAATTTTAAAAGAGTAAAAGTTCCAAATTTTGCTTTAACTCGAAATGATTCCATTGCATTTGTAACAATCCTAAATTAACTGCGAGAAACGCACGAGTTTATTTGATCTCGTCTGAATGAGTGTTTGATTGTTTTATAATGAACACGTTTACGTCATTCGTTTTAAACACGGCGCGCCCTTCTGTTTGAAGAAAGATTCAGAGCGATTTAAATAAAATTGTTTTTTTTTTCATATTATGTAATCATTTACAAGTATGATAATAATGGTTGTAGTACCCTTGAGTCAATTTTAACAACCATTTTATTTTATCGCGTAAATTCAATCCCTGTCTGACTCGAATTCTTAACTTATTTTTAGGCATCAGTAAGATAATTGTTAAAACGGAAATATAGGTTTACTTACATTGAGAGGTATACTTACTTACATACAATTAAAATTGGTAGAAATAGATGGAGTACAAAGAATTTGGTTCTCTGTTGGAATATGACCTGGATCTGGATAAGACATACTTATATCGTGGATTATAGAGTCATTCCGCTGTTCTATTTCTTTGTCTCAATGTGACCTAATTGTCACATCGAGTGAGGATACACCGTGTTATATAGAGAGTACAGACTAGATATTCAACAAGGGTCCTAGTGAGACTGACTGCGTAGAGGCCGGGGCGTCGAAACTACCAACTTCGATATCATCTCTCGCGGGGTATATGCAGTAGGATAACAGTGTAACCGTGCACAGCAACAAATATTTACACATTAACGAACAGCTTAAAATAACGATACATGATGAGTAGTGACTTTGGAGGACCTTGTTATAATCATTCCTACATTTACATAAATGTTATTGTAACAATGTTGGATTGCGTCATCAAGCTTCAGTCTTCAGCTATTTATAAAGCTGAAGACTGAAGCTTACGAAGATTTAATCGAGTATAATTTACTGCAAAGCATAGCTGGATATTTTGTGTATTAAATTAAGGTATCCAATGAATTGCTGAGTTTATATGAAGCCGCCAGCCTGTCTCTCCTTGTATTATTTCCGCCAGTCGAATGGTCGACTGCCAATTTCATAATTTATTTTTTAAGTAACACTGGTCTTAGATTGTCTATTTTGTCTAAGGTTAGCATAAACGTATGTAATATTAATGCATAGAACAAAAATACTGGTCTATTATAAAGAGAGCGACTAAACATAGGTATATATCGAATACCGAATTACATTTAGTTGAAACTTCTGATTATTAAGACAGCTTATGTAAATATAGAAAATTTTCTCAAAGAATTTTATTTCTCTGATTAGAAGCGATTAAAAAATCTGCCGTAAGAATAGCAATCTTTTATTCTTAGGGATTATAATATATTTGCACGTTTGCAACTCTTTGCCTCAAAGCTTGTTACCTAAACGGAGGTTTACGAAACATCTTCATACGCATGCTTCATCGGCTCGATAGGGAACGCTTTATATCTTTAAACACGTTGCCAAGGTGGCCTAGAGGCTTACAAACAAGATAGTGCAGTACAGTGTGTATGTTACATGAGTAACAGTATGACTGTTACAGTCACAGTTATTTAGACTTTACAACTAATTATATGCCCCATAAATACCACCTAAAGTTAAAAAAATAGCGTGCTATTAGACAAGTCTAGTAGTGGCCTGATAAAGGTTAACTTTGATGGTAATTGTCAGAATGCCCGCTTTTATTGCATGACAATATTACAGTCGCTTGGAATCTAGGCGCAAAGCATAACTCTACCTACGGAAAATACAGACATTTTTGCGGATTATTTCAGGCTGACATGATTTAAATCAAAAACATCTTTCAGAGAAACCCAAATCACTTAACCTGCACGAATTAAAATTACACGGGAAGTGTTGAGGCAGTGCTGACGCGGTACAAAAATAAACATACTGGTAAAACTTGCAAAATGTATTACAAGTTCCCAGAATAGATCGGACGTATGTTTCATTTCAAATATGAAAAATACGGTTTGTTGTTGATTTAAATTATTATGACACAAATATCTTATGAGATTAGTTGAAACTGGTTCAAACGATGTCTTCCTGTACTTACGTTGTGTATTATACCTAAATGTACCTCTACTATATATTCCACAATACGAATGTTTAATAATGTTAAACTGTTCCTACACAACTAAAAGCAAAAAGGCTTTGATTGCGTGTAATTTGTTAACGGAAACCTTATAATAATCATGATCTTCAATTATTTATTTAACGGGGATCGCAGTATTGGTGGTGAAGTTACAGAAGACGCTGCTGCCCACCTTCTGAATTTTCCCTTTGTCGCCTCTTACGATACCCACGGGAGGACAGGGGCCACCTACCTTAATATTTTATTTTTAACATTGCTGCATATATACGTGCAGGGTAGCTTTTAATGTGTTTGAACAATAATATACCTAAATAAAAACCGATGCACTTTTGTTAGTTGTCAAATAAACTGTTGTCATCTTTCGACGTTGTATTTATTGGCCTGTGTGTAGACTGTAGGTAGCATATAATAGTGATAATGTATTAGACGCGTCCTAACATTTTAAATGTTCAATTCATTCTTCAATTGTCCGAGAGCCAGCACGTTGCCTTTCATCAAATGCATATAGATTTAAGCTTCGCATGTGAGGGGTGTTTGGTAAAGTTGATAGTTTTCTATAACAATTGCTAGTAAAACTTTGTTTGTTATTTAAATCGAACACAACAAAATCGAACTATCTTCTTCTTCTTCGTAATCACTCTTGACAGAGTGGTCGTGGTCGTCACTTCAGGTCTTGGTGGCACGCTTAACGAGACGTCGCCATTCCTCTCGAATCGAACTATAGACATTTATTAAATAATAATTTGTAACTTCGCTAGTAAACTAAACCATACATGTTAAACGTTGTAAAATAATCTATAAAACTACACGATTATGAATTAATAGGCTTGAAGATAGATACTTATTTGACAAAAAATAACTAAAAGATTACGACTTCCAACGACCCACATATCCGACGTGTACAAATTTCTCGAACTAATTGTCGTCCTAATTACTATTTGTAACTAGCCACATGTTGCTATGTATTGATTGTATTTAAATTAAAATGAGGTTAGACGAGGTGATTCTACAAATAAGCACCTACATGCCCTTACAAACTACCTATTAAGATGGGGTCTTACAATAAGCATGATAAAGAGCTTCATTTTATTTTCTTTTATATAAAACTCAGATTGTCATAGAAATGGTTTATTGAATAAATTGAGAAGATGGGAACGAAATTGATAAGGATGCGATATAAAGCTTAGTATCAATTTGCTTCATAGAGGGAAAGATAAGGAATAAAATTATTTATTTGGCTTCCATTGTTAGAAGAGCAAATCTCAAGAGGCGATGTACCCAGTTTGGGTCTGACGCAAGGCTGGCCTGGCGCTAGGCGCGGTATTCTTCTTACATTTTTAGCGGTCAAATGTACCTATACCAGCTGATAACCGACCCATTTACCCTGCCTTCGGGGATGATAACATAACATCACGCCTGTATTCCCCGAAGGGTCATGCAGAGTTGCACATATGTATAAGTTAATGTAAGTCCCAATGTAAATGCGAGCCTACTGCCATCAACCGCGCACAAATCCAGACTCCATGCTGGTACTGAGAATTACCTAATGGAAAATCCCAGTAACACTCTCCGGTATCACTATCACTACATAGAATAAAACAAAGCCGCTTTCTCTGTCCCTACGTATCCTTAAATTTTTAAAACTACGCAACGGATTTTTAATGCGGTTTTTTTTAATAGATAGAGTGATTGAAGAGGAAGATTTATATGTATAATAACATCCATTAAATAGTGGAGAAATACTTATAATATATATTTTATACCCGTGCGAAGCCGGAGCGGGCCGCTAGTAATAGATATAATATACTTATATATGTAGCGATTGCAACAGTCGAAGTTAGAGCTTACAGTTCTGCTTACCTCGTTGAATGTAATGAGTGTAAAGCCAAAGAATAAACAAAGAAGACGTTATTAGAAACAGTGAGTCAAACAGTATTCGCGTAGGTATGGATCGGTCGTTCAAGGCACTAGAAACCTATATTCGCGAAAATAGAAATATGACAAACACATTTTCAGTATAGTTCGACTCACTGTGCTGTGTGGTACCTATATAGGTATCGGTATGGGAGAAAACGGAAAATATGGTACGGGTCGAAAACATTCGACGACGCGAGAATTTATACTTAGTGTAAATTTAGTATAATAAATTCCGTATAATGTACGGATAAGAGAACAGACTCGAAATATAACAAAAAAGTATATGGGAATATAGTCCATAAGTATTTTCCTCTAAATTTGTTTATTGTGAAAGCTAATACTATACAAAGAATTGAATAATTTTTTGATATACAAGTGTTCCGATCAGACGATCAAATACATTGAGAGTTCAATTGGCAAGAAAGGAAAATTCTAAAGCTGATTTAAAGTACTAACTAATATGTCTGAAGATCGCATTATGTTCGATTCCAACGTTCAAATTAAAGGAAGCGAAAAATAATAAATCTATTTTATTGCGATAACAAAGAATTTGAACAGTGTTGAAAGACACTGTTTTATACTTCTTCTTGTTTTTAATAAAAGTAATGGAAAATAATACCGGATGCTGCACTCCGGCTTCCGTTGAACAAATGAAAGTACATTTAATCTTATTATTGTCTTGTATTAAATATAAGAAATTGAAGGAATATTGGAAATAGCCTAGCTTGCTACAGGAAGCACTATTAATAATTACAACACAACTTAGAGCTGCCTCTGTATGAAAGTAAGTGTCAGAAATACAACTCCTCTTGATGTTTCTCATGTGGTGGTTGTTAGTGCTGTAATTCGTACCCGTGTACCAAGCCTGTTGGGGAACTAGGCGAGATGATAAACACTATGTTTAATGTAACCGGTACTCGAGTCACCTATGTCTGGAAAGCCCTATTAAATGTTTTATTTGAATTGCCTTTGTATTCCAAATTATTTTTTTATCACACAGATTGTGCTGCTAGGTGGTTTGTTGCGCCGTTTCTTACCGTTTCTTCCCAGCTATAGCACTAGAAAGCGGGGACGGGCGGGCGTTTTGGGAGCTGTCTTGATGTAATTTGACGTGCAAAAAGTAGTTTTTTTAGACTATTTTGATTAAATGATTTTTATCTTTATCAATCGACTGCACTTAAATGATTAGACCTTGAGGATTGCTTTGTTGACTTTACAAATGGAACTAAATTACTCAACCAAATCGTTATTTCTCCTCTTACAGCCACAATTAAATCACCTAACAGCATCCATAAAGTGCAGAGGTATTCGAAGCCACGTAAATAACCTAGATTGTTGGCACCGACGCTAACTCCTTTATGACTGTTAGGGACGTAAAGATCAAAATAAACTTTATCGAGTGCGAAGACGACTTCTACGACTCACTGACGTACGATATCAGAACGTATTCGAAACTCCCCGTCAAAATATTCCGGATGATTCGACTGATGTTATGCACATCACTAAAATAAGTAGTGCGTAAATATATTATGTCTCTGATTCATCACACAGAATTAGCTTGTTTCAATACTTTTACTTTTTGGCTGTCAATTGGCATTCTGCACTGATTAGAACTTCTTTGACCTTTTCTTTGTTTCAATTTCTATTTTTATATTTGCTGATAATGCGACAGAGGAAAAATCTTTTGTCGCAATATAAATAGCGAGAGAATTCTATGAGCAATAGGAAATAATCTAGACTGGACGGAAACACTTGGCAATTTTATGTTCCAGTCTACTAGACATAATAAACGAACAAGTTAACGAGTACAACAATAAAGAAATGTTACTTAATATTTAGGTATATACTATATATACGTAAAAAAAAGAATAAAAATGTACTTTTTATTTACTGTCTAATATAGGTAATCACTTTAAAATGTTTGCCTTAGTAATCTATAGAATATAATTATGTAGGTAGGTATATTGTTACTACATAAGGTGTATTGGCAAGAAACCATATATTCATGTGTGAATGCCCTTTCGTCGTCACAAACACATACCTACATATGTAGGTAGTCTAATTACAGAAGTATACAGTATGATATGTTTTCAAGAACAATCATTTGCTGTAAGTATATTGTTAAAATTTATTAATTATTTATATTAGGTTCAATTGTATTCAATGTTTCGATTGTTTGACTTATAAAGGTTTCCTGGTCTTTAAGTAAACGTAGGTAATTATATAAATAATAACAAAAATATTGCAGATGACAGGCAAAATCGCACTGAAGAATGAAACAACTCCGATACCAGCCACTGAATTCAAGTAAGAGACCGCTGTAAAACGTTTTAGTTGTCACATTCCGAATAAATTAGTTTTAAAATAACTAATATTAACTACTATTCTTATTCGAAGGAACATAAAGTTAAAAACCACTGCGGCGACACATAAACACGTTGGAAAAGCTGGCATTAATAATTTCCATCGTATCCAGCGCCGGCTGAGTCATGTGCGATGGGGGGAGGGGGGCACGGTGCGAGGGAGGGGGAGGGACACGGAAAGCGCTCGGCCCACTTCGCGCAGGTACGAATATAACCGAATACTTTCCCACCTGCGCGTGCTCGCCTTGCCGTACGGTGGAAATCGGGACGTAGGACAGTCGCACACATATTTTGATCGCTTATTAATAATAAAATTATTCTGGTATATATTGACCCTATTTTTACGTTTCAGAGGTATAGGAATTTTTTTAGCATTTTCCAGAATGTAGGTACCATTTATTGGAGAAAAATATAATACCCCAGGAATAATAGTACGAGTAGCTTGCTGTTTTTTCACAAAAGTTATTAACGAAGGCAGTTATTTATACTTAACTTCTTAGATATTTAAGAATGATTACCTATGTATAAAATAATTTGGACGGCTCTTTAGACCTGTAAATGTTCGCTTAGAATCTGGATAAGCACTAGCAATACCGGACAGTGGCGAAAAAATTGTACCTACATACCACTAAGATAAAATATCGTGCCTATGACTGACGGTGTAGAAAAACATCGTGATGAAATCTGGATGTAATTATAATGGTCTGACATCGCCACAACGTAACAAGCAAGCATGGTAAACATTCCCTGTTTCTTCTTTTGCATGAGAGGGTAGCACTGCAGTGGGAGAGTATTAACCAAGTTAATATAAACATTTTAGTCCCAAGTCTGATTTGATAAACGCATAACATGTTCTCATTGGCAGTACATGCACTTACTGAAATAAATCCATGATTAATAACAGTGCATTAGGACATATGAGAAAATATCGTTGACATTTCACTCACGACGTTACATATGCAGCAACGGTTGCAGGTGCTCTGGTTTTGAAATATATATCTGGCGAACCGACTGTGAAATCTGTGTGAAATCCAGCTCAATGTATTAATTCTTAGAGAAGATTGTTTGAACAACGGTGTAATAAAATTTCTGTTATTTTAATTTAAAGCCAGTATTTATGGGTCGGTAGACATCGGTGTTTACATAAACGGTTTTATAGATTTAGGTAGGAAATTCAGCTGCTTAGTTGATTCAATTATGCTGCACAAATATTTAATAGGTCGGTTTTAACACTGTAACTGTGATTGTTGCACCGAAGCACTTAGGACCGTAGGGTTAAATCACAATTAGAAATTCCTGTGAAGGTATATCGTTCGTTGAACTTCCATCAATCTATAATCTATTTAATACATACTTAATTAATTTTAACGGAACGTACGCTGGTCATATATTGAATTGTAACCATTTTGGACTATTCATATTATTCTACGGAAGCGGCCATTTGAGCCCACCTGTTGTTTGCACAGGGTTTACATGACGTGTCATACAATATTCCAGGAGTAAAAACTAATTTTAAAAATTGAATCCAGCTAGAAAATCCTCTTTTTTTTAGTTTTATGGTTCGGTGAACAACATTATTTTAATTAAATATTGAAACACAGATTTTAAACTTGAATATGATTGAAGACACTTTTTATCTGGGTTATTAACGTTCTGATTACATGCAAGTAAAACCATGCTTGGGGCTGATAGTGTAAATTGTAATCACATCATCTCTGAGAAAAATGATCAAGAAGGAATAGTCCATTTTAGGACCTGTATTTCAAAGATCAAAATCATTCTGAGGTCTTATACAAGGAGCAAAACACTAGATGAATAGAAATTTAATAGAATCTTTTATGGTTGTATGGTTGATGTGTTGAAACCGCGTGTGTGTAGGTCCCTGACATGGCTTGACACACCGTTGAAAAATCTATCAGGTGTGCCGGTTTCCTTACGATGTTTTCCTTTACCATTTTTTGCAAATGATAATTAATTTATAAATTATAAACCAATAGAATGACAAATGTATAGGGATGTAAACATCACATACACAATCACCTAGACTAGGGACAAATATCTGCGGATTACAAGATATAGGGGGTGAAAGTGGGGATGACAAAATGTTTCGACTATGTTATCTCTAGTCTAATGTCAATGCCATTTATTTTATTCGATTTCTATTCGATATGCGTTCGTCATTTGTCTGGGGCCCGTTTACATTAAAGCTTATATTGTTAATAAGCCCTATGTTACAGTCGGTGATTGCTACAAAACTGTTAACGTGTCACTCATATAAAAGCGCGTCTCACTTGTTTTTTGTTCTTGTAGATATTTTTATAGGTTCTTTGACATTAAATAATTACAATGTATCCTAAAATAACTGACGAATCTTTAAATTGTCTCAGTGATTGTCATTGATATGATTTTATAGTTTTATTTGCTGTAAGTGTTTGTTTTAAGAATAATATTAAAATTGTAAACTGTTGTAATCTTTATAAGCAAGTACCTTTTTGTTTTAGGTTAAATTACTAGGCAAATTATATAATATTAAAGTTTAGTAGTATACTTATTATTATTTAATCTCATAACACTATTGTAATAAAATCAATCCAAATCTTACGAACTTTAGTTGGATCTATAGCGCCGTAAAATGTTTCTATATAAGGTCTACGCCAACGTCTACGAAGTGCTACGACGCATCATAAACGCGATGCAGTGTTGAAGTAGGCTTCCATCTATTCCTCTGCGAGAAACAAACAAATTCAACTTCAGATCTAACTAGCTAAGATTCCTACCAACTTATAGCGATACATACATATAAGAACTTCTGAGTTTTTATGACGATTTACGCGATCAGGCTAAAATTGTTTTAATATTCAAAATCATGTCTTACTTCTAAGATCAACCGTTAAAATTAGATTTAATTAATGTTTGTAAACAGAGAGGAGTCGTCGGCTGTTGGGGGTTAATTTAAAGAGTATCAGAAGTTCATTGTTAAGTTCAACCGATTGGTGGCATTTAGTGGGGCGCGGGCGCCTGCCAGGGACCGACAAGAATTCATCAGGAAACGCTAGGAACTGACCTCACCGCCCACGACTCTACTTGTTTACAACAAGTCCGTGCACCCTCAATATAACTGCACCGTGCTGACTTCACCGCTGCACGAAATCAGTATTTAGGACATGAAGGGTTTCGCCAAATTTTGGGCAAAACAAATAAAAGTGAACCGCGACGGCGTCAAGACGGGCGTGTCTATAAAAGGCTGAGAGGGGGGTGCGCGGGGGTGGTAACACGATCCGCGAGCTCCAGCCGGCCGGCCGCCCTGGAGAGCGGCGCGGGCGCGGGATGGCAGGTGCGGGAGGGGGCGCGGGGGCGCGGGGCGGACGATAGTGCGCGCGCGCCGCCCGCACCCGCTCTCACTAGTCGAACGGTGCCCGACCGGTAACGTAGCGCCGACTGCCGATCGAGAGACGAACCAGCGACAATGTCCGCCGTGGCGAAGACTTCCAAATACACCTACCGCAGCAGCGGCGGTGGCACCACCGACGTCAACATCGAGTACAGCGCCGACCTGAGTGCTCTCTCCAGGCTGGAGGTACCGGCCTCAACGACACAGTGCAGTGCTTGTGAAGTGTTTGCGGACACATGATAGAGTATGTTGTATTTTTCAGGACAAAATCCGTCTCCTCCATGATGATCTGGAATCCGAAAGGGAGCTGCGTCAGAGGGTAAGCTGATCGAGCATGCGAAATGTGATACGGCGTGTGCGCCGGCCATACAGGGCGCGCGCGCCGCTCAGGTGTAGGCGGGGCGCGCGCCTTCTGTAACACCTCTATTAATACCGCCCGCCCTACGCCTTCGCTTGAATTTACACCCCTATTATCGGAATATGAAATTTACCCCCTCTCTAGTAAGAAATTGTTTTCATAGTAATTTTTTGTCACCTATCTTATGGACCCAGGACTAAATTTGCTTCTAAATCCTTACTTCATTGCTTATTAACTACCTGATAAAAACACTTATTTATTTGTGTTATTAAAATATTTGTTAATATAATTTTCAATATAGGTATTTCAGTGTGTTCGGTATTAAGTGACCTTAAATATTTTTTTCCAAATCTGTTCATATCTGTATCCTAAAGTTCAATATCATTGACAATGTGGAAGGCATACATAATGTGTTAGAGATTGTTCAGGAGAGACATCTGATCAAGCTTCGCACATTCTATTTTTGTTTTGTAGTTGCGTGCATATAGAATGGCAAGCGCACGGCACGCATGCGCACTGCGCGCACCCGAAGCTCTGACTCGCAGTTGTCGGCGCTCGCGCAGTCCGCGATATATTTAGCTCTGTAGCGAAAGCATTCTCTGAAATCTCAACTTCTCGCTCTCCGGTCTCACTTTTGAAACTGGGCCAAATGATGCTCGTTCCCGTTGAGAATGCCACAATATTGAAATATAATAATAGACCGCGGTATGAGTAGCGAAAATATCCGAGTTAGTCAGAGTTGCCGTGAGACATTAACCGTTTCTTAATTTAGATGGGTACAATGCTAAAATATGCGAAGGACGCACGCAGGAACCTTCTATTGCATAATGCTCGGGAAAAAGTAGCATTTTGCGGAAGGTACATTTAGTTACACATTACATATTGCTTAATGTAACTTTTGCTTTGAATTAACGTAACTCATAAACTACTTATTCATTTGTCATATCTAACATCTGTCATAAACAACTTTAACTACTGATCATGTCAACATAATTTTGTATTATCTAGGGATTTTCGTAAAATAATTGGTATCTTCCAGATCGAGAGGGAGAAGGCAGATTTGAGCGTGCAAGTTATCCAGCTCTCTGAAAGGCTGGAGGAAGCTGAAGGCGGAGCCGAGAGTCAGGTAGATATTTCCAACATTTATTTACTAATTTAAAAAAATACATAAATATACTAAATGGTAAGCAATAATAAAAATTAATACTAGAAAAACAAGTCTGATCATAATGTAAAAAAAAAACAAAAATATTGGAGAAATGAAACTGAAGAAAATATGTAAAGAGATAAAATTGTTCATCTACTGAGCCTGAAGACAATTCTAAATAACGAAGATTTCAAGAAAGGAAATTAACTTAATATAATTGAACAAGAAATCAAAGAAAGAAACAAGAATGGACATGTGGAGGATGGCTGTGTTGATAGTCAATGACAAATAAATGAAAACCTGAGAACATCAAAGACAATTAAAAATAATTATAATCCGGAATTTCATAAACATATCTTTCGTTTAATAGCTTTGCGAAATTATTTTTAAGTTTTCAATGCGAATATTTGCTATGCGATGTTTTATATTTATTGACTGTATCTATTTCAGGAAAAAATAATACAAATTTTCTGTTACAATTATTTATTTCAAGACCAAAATTCACAAAGATTTACATTAATATCCATTAACCGTTTTATCAGTTTTAAAATAATAGCTTATTGTAAAATATAAAAATGGAAATAAATATATTTAAGTCAGAGAAACAATAGATAAGTATAGATACTAATTTGAAAAATGTTACCCTGGAATATATTTACTTTCATAAACATTTATTTTACGTTGTTTTTTATTATTTACATATCAAACATTTTATATATACATATATCAAAAATGGAAATAAGTGTATCATCAAATTAATATTTCAAATGCCCACCCCTAAATTATTAAGTTTTGGGGTCGTATTTGAAACGGAGCCATACATTTTTCAGTTCGAGATCAACAGAAAACGCGACACTGAACTTACCAAGCTCCGCAAGCTACTGGAAGATGTCCACCTTGAATCCGAGGAGACCGCCCACCTGCTCAAGAGGAAACACCAGGAAATCGTGGTCGACTTCCAGGAACAAATCGACCAGCTTACCAAAAGCAGAGCCAGGTGAGGACAGACTGACTATCCTCTAAATACATCTTGTCATTATTGTACTAACTGAAGTGTGATTCCTGTGTTTAGAATTAAGATAATGCTATGCGAAACCTTATGCGAAAATGGCTGTGCGTCTCTTACACTAATACTAATACATCATCTAAGGAAGGCCCACCAACATCATTCTTTAAGTATGTAAATGTCGTGATTGCAACATATATATTTCCTTGTCACCAGGTCTGAGAAGGAGAAGTCCAAATTCCAGGCTGAGGTATACGAGCTGTTGGCTCAGGTGGAAAACGTTACCAAGGAAAAGATCACCATCTCCAAGACATGCGAGAAGCTCGAGATCAACATCAGCGAGCTGCACATCAAGATCGAGGAACTGAACCGCACCATTGTGGACATCACCTCCCACAAGCAGCGCCTGTCTCAGGAGAATGTTGAACTCATCAAGGAAGTTCAGGACCTTAAGGTATTGTTACAACGTTTCAAACTCATTATGATACTTATTCAAAGGCATTGTGAAAGTTTTACATTAATGAATGAGTTAAATCACAGTAAATATTTGTTTAAAAAATATACAAATTACGATTTTTTGCAGCTGCTATTGGGTTACATTATTCGGCCACCTAGGGCAGTGATTACTAAGCTACTTCTTGCCACCTATTAAGAACTTATCTAATAAAGTAATACAATTTTTTTATTATACGAGAATTCAGTTTTTTTTTTTTAATTTTCTTCTGTTAACATTGTTATTAGTTACAAATAAATCTAGAAAATTATGTACTAAAAGCAAAGGTAACATTTTCCAGGTGAACATTGAGAACGTGGTGTACCTTAGGAGCCAGCTGGCCAGCCAGCTCGAGGACTCTCGCCGCAGGCTTGAGGATGAGGAGAGGAGGCGCTCTCTGCTTGAGGCTAGCCTTCACCAGGTAACACGATACATTCATCCTTTTTTATTAAATTGTTGCTACTTACTCATTACATTACTACGATTACAATTATCTTCACAGGAGTAAGCAAAACCCAGCTCCAATTTTCTTTTGGTATTCAAATAGCTTAAACCGTTATTTTTCTATTTGCAATATTATAAATTTATTTTACTCATATCATATTGATAAGTGAAATACAGTTCTAAACGTTTTATTCTCTTTAGGTTGAGATCGACTTGGAGTCTATCCGCGTCCAGTACGAGGAAGAATCTGAGGCCCGCTTGGACCTGGAACGTCAACTGGTCAAGGCCAATGGAGAGGTCGGCCACTGGCGTTCCAAGTTCGAGGCTGAAGCCTCAGCCAGGGCTGAAGAGATCGAGGAGATCCGCCGCAAGTACTCCATCCGCATCCAAGAGCAGGAGGAGCAGATCGAGACTCTCATTGCCAAGATCAGCAACATTGAGAAGCAGAAGTCTCGTCTGCAAAGCGAGGTACGTAATAAAGTTTTTCCTTTACCTATACGAATAGAACCAGAAAAAAAGATTAGTAATAAAACGTACATTGAACGAAATAAACACTAATAATACCAAAAACACAGGTTGAGGTACTCATCATCGACCTGGAGAAGGCCAACGGTACAGCTCGGGAGCTCCAGAAGAGGACTGAACAACTGGAGCGTGTTAACATTGAGATTAAGTCGCGTCTGGAGGAAACCGTGCAAGTGTACGAACAGACCCAGCGTGACCTGCGCATCAAGATCACTGAAATCCAGCGCATCTCCCACGAGCTCGACAAAACTCGTGAGCAGAAGGATGCCCTTGGCCGCGAGAACAAGAAGCTGGGTGGTAAGTCTCTTCAGTCAGCTTGAAAATAAAAACATATTTTGGCTGTCCATTGACATGATGTCATTTTCCACTACAATATATTGAAGAAAATATTTGAGGTCTTATCACAAATACCTCAACTAACTTAACTTTTATTTTAGTAATATACATTTCCATCAATGGAAATTACCATTAATGATAAATGATTTATTTTTGCAAATAGGTTTTAAAAAACACTTTTACACGTAATTTTTTTGTAAACTAGTTAGAATGATGGAGTCGGCATTTCCAACTCTGACCTCTGAGAGGAAATACCGAAACAAACTCAGGGGTCAAGGTCTCTTTTAAAGCCCAGACAAGTTCAATAATTTATGTGAGAACAGTGTAGGTGATCTGAGAAGAGGTCTTTTTAGGAAAGACAACATTGCACAATCGATCTATCAAGCACAGTATTAGTACATTTGTAATCTTCAAGCAGCTCAATCGAGATTAACCAAGCAAACATTTTCTACAGATGACCTGCACGACGCCCGCGCCAATCTCACGGAGTTGAACCGCCGTCTTCACGAGCTCGAGATCGAGCTGCGCCGTCTTGAGAACGAGCGAGAGGAACTCACCGCCGCCTACAAGGAGGCTGAGGCCGTAAGTCACAGTTTGTGTATTAATTATTGTAGTTTTGCGCGTATCTTTAGCTACATATTCGATTCCTGAGTATTTGAGATTGTAATAATACAAATTGAAATATAAAAGACTAAAGTAGAAATACAGATCTAAAACTAGAAAACTTTTATAGTACTAGTAAGTTAAATAAGTATTCTAATGAAAAATACATGAATGACAAATAAAACACTGGTCGGCCTATTCCTATTTTAGGGATGGAATTGTACACGTAGTTAGATCAAAAATAAAAGGACAAAAATATCAATCAATATATCAGATTTCTGCGTACCGATCTGAAGTAAAAATAAACGAATAACTTAGCAACTGAACGGCTCATTTGACAACAGTAATTAATAGGTCATTCTTGTTCAGTTTGTTAGCAACACTTTGGCAACCAATCAGCTATTAAATACGATACGTGCAGACTTGCCAGGGTTCCGTAACTTCTAAAAATAGTAACTGTATATTTAGCAAGGAGGACAACACTCTATTTATGCAAAATTTCTAAAGTTATTTACTGACAATTTTTACTTTCATGATCGTTTATTGGCTTGCTAAGAATGATAGAAAATTGACAACATACCTAGTAGACATTTAACGCTAACACAAATAATTCGCTATAAAATACATTCGCTTGTAAATATATTAGTTTCAAAATATCCCCATTTTGTATCGCAGATTAATGATTCCAGAATATGAAATGTGAACTTCTATAAATGTCAAATGATGTTGGCAGTCCTTAGACTGTAACTAACATTAATCTTGAGGCCAAAATTAATGGTATTCTTCCTGAATTATATAGTATAATTAACGCTAATGATTCTGCTGATTGTGCTTAGTGCAAATGCCAACTTATTGCAACAATACTGTATTACCTGATATACTTTGATGATTTTGACAATATACTCTCTTGACGTACCAGGGTCGCAAAGCTGAGGAGCAGCGTGCTATGAGGCTGGCCTCTGAACTGGGTCAGTTCCGTCACGAAGCTGAGCGCCGCCTCCAGGAGAAGGAAGAGGAAATCGAAGCCATCCGGTAAGTAGCTTTAATATTCTTGACCAGTAACCATTTTGACTCCCGATGCAAGTTGGATAAAGTTGTTTGCTAAATGCTGATACCTCTTATCTTATCTGTAATGCTTTATCTTTCTTTGACAAACAATACTCATACAGTTACACAGTACGGTTATTATACCTACCAAACGACAGAATAAAATGACGTGCATTAATATTTCGGGGTCCATAACTCCATGAGTAACATTGATCGTACGGCATATCATGTCTAAATAGCCACACTAGTGATCTGCCTAATGTATAGCTCATGTCAACATGATCGAAAAGAAGAGAGTACGTAAAAATGAATAATGTTTTGGTGCCACACCACATACACCCAAAGAACTTACATGTTAACACCAACGATTTTCGCGCCTGACTAAAGTATCATCACACACCTCACTCGATGAACGCCAACTCGGAACTACAAACTTACTGTATCTTTCATCGACTCCACCCCACTACTTCCCCGCGCTGACTGATGGGTGACATCCAAACACGCAATCAACCATCACAACCATGACACGATTTAATCGTGGATCTACGCCAATGAGATATTGATGAAGTGTGATTGAAATTTCCGAGAAAATAAATAATATGCTAGTCTAAAACAAATAATATCTACAAATAGTAAATAACCGTCATATAAATATAATCTAAATGTAAATAGATGCACTTCCGATAGGGAACGAATCAAACCAAATGGAGTTATACGTTCGTTTAGTGTATTTTGAAGAATTGGCACGAATTCCATTTATATATAACTGCGCATCTGATTGGAGCTTATTACCGGTGATCACATACAAACTTTGGCAATAAGTACTAGTGAAAACGTACAAAAGACGATGTTCATTTTCTCGCGCCCCTAATTACGCAACTTCGGCCCCGGGAGTGCACGTCGATTTCGTTGACGTCCCAATAATATCGATCCAACGCAACTCGTGAATCTTTCAACATGCCGCCAGTAAAAGTGCCTAACTACAATAAGTGGAATAGACCACCTACCGCGATATACGAAGATAATTATGGCTATGGTATTAATTTTTATCAACCGATGATTGATTATATTAGTGCTAAAGATCACGGTGTTGCAGCAAAGCCTCCCCACTTGCCATGGAATAATGAGCGAGGATTAGATAAATACAGGTTTGATAAGCCGATACGAACGTATTCAGAAGAGGATGTGTCGAGGATTTCGCATGATATCGCTGAACAAGCGAAGCGAGATCTCAATACTTTTAACGTTGCGAAACGATCACCTTTCTCGGTTATTGCTACTGCAGCTGCTGCAAATGTAACAAAACACGTTGGGGTAGAAAGTGCCACAACCAGAGTAGCAAAGAAAAAAGAAAATAGGGTTAATTACAGGATCGAAAGACAAAAAAAGAGAAGGGAAGAAATAGAAAAAGAGTTGGATTTATACGAAAAGGAAGTCAATGTAGGAGCTGAACTGAGAGGCAAAGCAAAAATGTATCGTGGTAAATCGGCTAAAGCAATTGCACAAACTCTTCTGGAAGAAAGTAGGAAAAACGTTGCAGATGACAGATATAATAGAATGGAATTCCGCGGTAAAAGAGACGTAATTGATAGAAATTTGTCTAAAATAACCCAAAATGTGGTATCACAAGCAGTGGCACAGTCGAGGATTTCAAGTGCATCGGCTAATAAATTATCAGAAGCGATGACTGAAACTATACATAGAGCCATACGAGAAACATCACCCACTACGTGCGTTGTAAGAATCCAGACAGAAGTACCGATAATAGATGACTCATATTTGCGACCATTGAACGATCTGAAACAAACGATAAAACAATTCGACGAACTTAATACCTGCTTTTTAATTGATAAGAGGTGAAGCATTTTGATTATTTTAAGATTAGTTGCGTTACTTTTGCATTACGTTACGTTAACTAATCAACAAAGATAATGTGAGTAAATCTGTATTTCATTTTCAACAGCAAGCAGACCAGCATCGAGATCGAGCAGTTGAACGCTCGCGTGGTTGAGGCTGAGACCAAGCTGAAGTCCGAAGTCACCCGCATCAAGAAGAAGCTGCAGATCCAGATCACCGAGCTTGAGCTTTCTCTTGATGTCGCCAACAAGACCAACATTGATCTCCAGAAGACCATCAAGAAGCAGTCTCTGCAGGTAAATCTTGCAAATAATCTCACGTAACTGATTTTAAAAGTAAATAAGACTCTTAAAATTGACGCTGCAAACCGTAATAAACTTGCCTTTGCTTCACGGCATTTAATTCAAATACAACAAAATAATTTCATAGTTCATCCTTGTTATGTAGTAGCCTGCGCAAAAATCACAACATAACATCACGTCTGTAAAGTACACCCACATTTCGCTAGTTATATTATAGGTCCCAATGTATTAGGGGGCCAGCCTATTGCCTTCAACCGGGCACAAATCCAAGCTCAATGCTGCTACTGAGAGTTACCTAATGGGAAAAACCAATTGCACATTGCCCGACTCGGGATTCGAACCCAGGACTTAGCGCTTAGCAGTCGCGTTAGCAACCACTGGACCAACGATGCAGTCTAAACCTTGGTGTTTTACTATTATAACTTTCGTTAGAGTTATCCATTAAATTTATTATTAATCAGTTATACTTACGAGTTAATTTTGGAATGTCTGGAATAGTTTCGGACTCAAACAGCCCTTCATGAGCTGGTGATGCGGCTAGGTCGCGGGCCGGACTTACTCTTGTTTTTCTTCGAAGTGCAGTAAAATAATATGTTTGACACATTGGCACAATTCCACAAACAAAAAATTAGGTAAAGTAAACACTGCGTACATGTTTCTCTAGAATTACTCAAGCAACCACAATAAATATTTCAGCTCACCGAGATCCAGACCCACTACGACGAGGTCCAGAGGCAGCTCCAGGTGACGCTTGACCAGTACGGCGTCGCCCAGCGCAGGATACAGTCCCTCACCGGCGAGGTCGAGGAGATCCGTGGCAACTACGAGCAGGTTAGTACCCATGTTCTAAAATCGCAAGTATTAAACATAAATGTAGAATTTCTGATGTCATTGCTAATAGACGCTTCTATTATTGCTAATAACAGAATTATAAATTATTACGAAAAAATTTGAACTTACCCAGTAGGTAATACCAATATAGAAAAAGCATAACTGATTTCAGCAATAAATGCACTATCAATCATTGCCGTTAGACTTAAAATTAAACGTTGTTTATACTTAGTAGAGTAACGTAAAATGTAAGTTTAATTGTTTTACTCTTGTTACCTAGGCCCTTCGCGCTAAGCGCACCGTCGAACAGTCGTACGAGGAGGCCGTCACCCGCATCAATGAGCTGACCGTCATCAACGTCAACCTGTCGAGCAACAAGGCCAAGATCGAGCAGGAGCTTGCCGCCGTGGCTGCCGACTACGACGAGATCACCAAGGAGCTGCGCATTGCTGACGAGAGATACCAGCGCGTCCAGGTATTGTATCCATCATCGTTATCATCCAGGCTTCATTATCTCACTGCTGGAATCTCTAAGACCTAAATCACACTTCAATTTATATTGCAAATATTATATCATACTAAGAAGAATATTCTTGAAGAATTTGAGAATAGTGTAACTTAAGTTTTAGATTGAAATGACAACCGATTTTTGCAGACTGAACTGAAACACACCGTCGAGCACTTGCATGAAGAGCAGGAGAGGATCGTCAAGATTGAAGCTGTTAAGAAGTCTCTCGAAATCGAAGTCAAGGTAAGGGAATCTTCTAATGACTTTGATTATACAACATAAAAATGAAAAATATCTATTGCATATTTTCCTACATAAATACAGTAAGAAATAAATGTAGTTACAAGATTTTACCGAATTTGTAATCTTGCAATACATTATATCTCAATAATGTAGAATATTAACAATAATGAATGCGAAATCGGAGGCTGTTATACGAATGAATTAAACATTGTGAATAATCCTAACGGAATAATTATCGTGGCATATTGTCATTCTGACACTATTTTATTTTAGAACATCTCCGTTCGCCTGGAAGAGGTTGAGGCTAACGCCATCGTTGGTGGCAGGCGCATCATCAGCAAACTTGAAGCCCGCATCAAGGATATGGAACTGGAAATGGATGAGGAGAAGAGGAGGCACGCCGAGACCATCAAGATCCTCCGCAAAAAGGAGCGTCAGCTCAAGGAGGTCATGATCCAATGCGAGGAGGACCAGAAGAACATTGTTCTCCTGCAGGACTCGCTCGAAAAGACCTCCCAGAAGGTCAACATCTACAAGAGGCAGCTGACAGAACAGGTGAGATATATGTTTAGGGTCTCTTTATTTAAAAGAAACGAAAGGTGGAATGTATGACTAGATATAGTTTTGTTAAACTGTATAATGTTGGGGTTTACGTTGTATCCTACATTTAATTTTCACAACAACTGAATCGTAATATACAGTGCTTATCGTACAGCGTCATTTATGATAATTATTATACTTCTGCTATTATACAGTAGCTAGGACAGTACAGATCCTATCGAGTTCAATTACTATTAACAAGCGTAAGAAAATTAGGGTATCGAACTGTGTATATAAATCTCGTTTCTTTGCTCATATAAAGCCACTTTTTAATGCTAAGTTTTGTGTACCAACAGGAGGGCATGTCCCAGCAGAACGTGACCCGGGTGCGACGATTCCAGCGCGAGTTGGAAGCCGCCGAGGATCGCGCCGACTGCGCCGAGAGCAACCTGTCCTTGATCCGCGCCAAGCACCGCACCTTCGTCACTACCTCTACCGTGCCCGGCTCCCAAGTCTACTTGGTGCAGGAGTCTCGTGCTATGAGCTCAGAGCGCATGTGAGCGCCCCACCCAAAGCCCCACCACACCAGCATTTCTCTCCACCTTTCGATATTGGGGCGCAATTCCGGTCGGGTATAATAAGCCTAGTCGTTCGTTAAGTGATGTACAAAGCGGTAGATGACGCTAGTGCGCGCGGCCAGCCCGCGCTCAGTGGCGTCCTCTATGCAGCTGGCGAGTCGGGACGGGCGCTCGGCGCTACGGCTCGCCCTAACGTTGCCGTGTCTCCGCACTACTTCGGCCAAACGCCGACCGCTCGTCCCAACGGACGTTTTTAAATGTAACGCTAATTCAACCAAATAAAGGAACCAAAAACATGAAGCTTTTTTTTTTCAATATTTTTCTAATATAAGGTCACCGGCGCTATAGAATACAATGTCATTATGTACCGTAATTTAGGTGCAGTAGTTTAAAATAAAAGAATTATTTTATATTATTATTTATTAATGGTGCAATGTATATTGTACGTTTGTAACTGTAACTTTTAATAATTAAAAATAAATGCTATTTATGTTAAAGAAACAAAAAAAGCAATAAAACTTCAAAAGTACGTGGTTTTTTATTTCGACAGACAAACAAGAATGCTTACATGATTACATCTAACTACAGCCTACAGTCAATTGAGAATTGAGTTTGTGCCACCATACCGAAATCCGATCAGGATTACATAAATATGACAATAGTAAGTCACAATGGTGATCAAGTTCTGACGTCTGTTTAAAACCTTCAATTTTAAAGATTTTCTATGAACCAAAATGCTGTAAATAGTTATTATAAAAGAAAGAACCTATATAAGCACCTAGGTTTACCTCATTATTGAGGCACTACACCACACTGTACTAGACCTAATAGTTTAAATATTATTAGTTACGTATAACAGCTGGTAGCCAACCTTCAGTAATTGGCGTGGCACTTATAGAAGAAGAAGAAGAATTTACGTATATAGAATGGTGCCAAAGATGCCACGTAGTTACATTAACAGGTTGAACTTATCAACATAGATAGCATAAGTATTTACATTTTCACCGACTGGAAAGTAAACATTAATTACTGGATAAGGCACATCGAGTTAATGGAATGTTTCGACATGCTAATTGCATTTCTATGAGTTTGCAAGAATATTATCTTGATACCTATAGGAAATTAAACAAAGTTGCTGGTTTATGATGACACTAAAACGAAAATCAAGTTCAGTATCGTATAATTTTTTATAATTCCTTAGTGTCCACCTTAAGTAATCACTTTCGTGCAAATTAAGAACCCTTGTGAAACATATTAATTATGCTCATTAGATCCCGAAATACCTGCATAGGAACTATTTTGTATATTTTATCAATATATTTTAATTATGCTGTAAAACTTCTGAACAATATTTTTCTTCTTATTCGTATCAGCATGAGCCAATCACCGCATGTAAATAGGTAATTCCGTGGTGGATTAGTTAGTCACCAAGGATGGTAGCGAGGTTGTTGACGGTCCGAGGTGCGCGCATAGTACTGAGGTATTGTCATTGGTGGAGGCACCTCTTAACACCTAACAGCCCCCCGCTTTAAACAATATTATCATCAGGGTAAGGCAATATTTATTAGATATAAAGCAAAAGTACCCAATTGATGTGACCGACTGTTCTGGCTTGTAGTGGACTTTTTAGTCCAGGTTACTGTATGTGAAGACTTTCGCATGGTTTTTCCCAAACCATGTTTAGAAATGAGCCGCACAACTTGTTAGTATTTCGCATAACATGGGAAAACTAATTCTTTTTATATAAAAATGTAGGTCTACTATGTTTTCGACACTCAATATCGATAACTTTATAAGAACCACCTCCTTTTTTTAAGTCCCTTTAAAGAACCTTTTAAAGTATATTGTCAATTAATTCTCTTTAACTATTTTTTTATGTAATGGACATGAGAAAATGTAAGCCAAACCCTTTTGGCTTACATTTTCTCATGGCAAAGCTGAACTTATGAAAGAAAGGAAAATCAACCGAGATAAAACCACATATATTTGATACCATAAAAAGCCATATGCAGGTTACCTTATAACAATCAATATGAATTATATGTATAGGTATTTAAGTGACTAAAACAGTTTAGCAGTCAGTTGCACCTTCTTTAAAATATGAATATATAGGTTTTTGGCTCATAAGGCCCAAGACAAGTGGCAAAACGTAAACGAATAGAATGTAAATGTATGGGGATAACAATATTTTGACTAAGTAATCTATGGATGTGTCAATCTCATATATTTCCATTCTATTTGATTTCTAATCGTATGGCGTTTTGCCCCTTGTCTAGAGATCCAGAAATGGTCTATAGCCCTCAGTTCATAGCTACCTTTACTGGACATTCGAAAGAGCCTAGTAGTCTTCAGCCAAAGAAATTAAGCTAGATACCTTCAGAAATGAATGCCACACGCTTCTTCTTATTCATATCGTATGGTTGATGAACAACCTGGTGTCAGAGTTTAAACCGCCTGTAGGACTCTGACATGGATTTAAACACCGTCTAAAAATCTGTCAGGTCACAGGTCATACACGCTAGCCACACGGTAATACATACATACATACTAATTTATGCAAAACTCTGCCATAATACATGCTTTCCTCGAATAGGCGGATAATGTGTTTCTACGGAACATTAAGATATCCGGGAAAGTATATTAAAATTATGATTTTTGTTTATATGTTTCTGTTACGGTTAACCCTTTCACCTTCCCTTGTAACCTTTTATTTTAACCTAATTCCAGTGCACTACATAGTTATGGTACACATCGATTGTTTAACTATTGTGTCTTTAGCAGACAGCCAACGCGTTAAGCTAGGCATAGCAATAAAAAAAATTCAAGTCCTTGCCATACTTTAGAAATAATCTTGAATTTTTGTTTTGCTTTGAATTAGTATTCAATAAATATTTTTTTACATAATATTACGTCAAATATATCTGTTACAAAAACTATATTTTTACAACTCAAAAACTTAGGAACAAAATCTAAAATGTTGTTATCATTAACCGAAGATATATTACACGGCACGATACATACATTCTATTTATTCCAAAATGGCAACTGTTTACGTGTATATTCATTATTAAAAAGCTTTTTTATCATGCATTTTCTGTTTTTAGAACTTCATAGCATTGAGGTATACATTTAATTCAGTAAACCAAACATTGAGGGCACGTAGTCGCTGCGTCGCCGTCACGTTGAGACTAAAACAGATAGTATCGGGGCTTCGAGTCACCAGACGCCGCCCGCCCAGTCGTCGGCCGCCCGCCCAGACGCGCACGCGCATCGTCACGCCGGAATACTACAGGTTAGTGAGTTAACTGCATTTTTAACTAAAATACTCTCATTTATATAAAGACATGCGACCCTAAGACGTCCGGGACGTTTGTCACACTGTATGCATCAACACAGCATCAATTTTATTTTAGTACCGCACTATATTCGATGCATGTCGTCGGGCCTGAATGTGTAATTAACCAAAACGGCATTTTGTATAAGCATTGCAACACTTTTTAGATAAACATGCGTCGCACAAAAATAACTTGAGGTTACAATTTGACGGTGATACTGTGAATCTGTGTTGTTTGATAAAACTGGACATCACGTGGCTTATATTCGTACTTTCACTCAAGTGTACAATCAAATAAATATTTAAATAAGTAGGTACACCTACATACATACCTATTTATTGTTGTCATTTAAATGATTCGAAACCTTTGTGATACAATGAACTGTGTCTATGAGAAAGCTTAACTGGCCACTGTCGTTTTACTAACTTCCTAACTTATTTAAACCCGGGAGAATGAGTTCCTAACTTATATGCGAAAATTATACAATATCATATTTGAATAGAATAGAATATTTATTTTTCTCAAAAGACATTGTACAAGAGATGTCAAGTACCTGCATAGTAATAAATAATAATCCTACAGTCATGACATAAATAATCAATACAAAATGATATACTATAATATGTATGGATCTCTTTTTTGTTGTTAGAGTACTTGAAATATGTTATTTTAAAAGTAAACGATAGACCTGCGCATTGTGATTCTCTCACCTGGTGGTTACATGGGACTTATGATGAGCTGCGATATGTGTATGTATAATGTACATGCCTCTACTTCTGTATAAAGGCAGCAGCTATGCCAACCCCTTAGGTGATTACTGACGTGAGACTGTATGCATGTGGATCAAAGAGAACTCGTTAATCATGTCAGAGTTTTAAAGCATTATTTTTAGTTTATGATCAGTGTTTTATTGACTCCATACTATTTGCAGTTCAATTATAATTTAAATATTTTTCTATTGAACCTCTTTATATAATTATTTACATACGTGTGCATACAAATAACTATAGGTATAATATTCGGTTTTATGTAAACTGTTTTAATAAGTGTCACCAATCATTTCGACCAAGTGTTGGCCGAAACTTAAATGTCCTTAAATGTACCTGTCAATATTTCATGTGTCAATGGCTGGTTAAATAACACACTATGAAAAACATAACATAACGCCTATATTTCTCAAAGGGGTAGGTAGAGGTGTATAGCACACTTACCTCTCGCCCGTTATGTTATAAGTTCCAATGTAGTCTACGGAGAGCCTATTGCCATCAACCGGGCACAAGTCCAGACTCTGTGCTACTGCTGAGAATTACCTAATGGAAAAACCCTCTTTGCACTTTGCCTGGGTTTCGAACCCAGGACCTCGTTCTCAGCAGTCGCACTCACGACCACTAGACCAACGAGTCAGTCTTCTTTCCTGCATAGATTTAAATGAAGCAAACGATTTTTAAGGCTTTAAATCTTATGATTACATCAAATCTAATTCCCATAGATTCATCTTAATGTGCTCTTAACATTAGTCAAGTTTCATTTAAGATACCTATATCTTGTTCTTTTCATCAAATAATTTAGGTTTAGTGCTGAAAATTAGCAAATTCAGTAGTCTAGGTCTATCTATAAAATGTGTTTACAACGATCTAGATTCGATACGACTTTGCAGTGCAAGTGCATTATAGTTTTTCCTGTTCCATTTAACGGGTATTAAAAGCGAGACTGCGAAAACATCATATTATTTTAGAACTGATTTAACTGTTATTTTACGTTCTTTGTTTTGATTTTATATTACAATATTATATACCATGAAAATGTAGTTAAATCTTATACATTACTAGCTGTGCCCGCGACTCCATCCGCGTGGAAATTCGGAAACAGCAAAATTGGATTCTATTTAGTAGTTTTTACGCCAAGCCCTACTGTTTTATTACATATAGGTATGTAATTTTTATATAGATATAAATAAATATATGGGTAGGTACTAATTTTACATGATAATCATCATCAGCCGAAAGGCTAATTTTATATATTTTGCTTATATTCATAATACGCTCGAGAAAATTCTACTTTTATATTTAGTTACGCTAAAAGTTCGGAAACTGAGATGCTCGAATAATGCAAAAATCTATAACTGGCTGACTCCAGGGCAAAGGGCTCTTCTCATACCTACAGAGAGGGTTTTAGTATCGATCACTTCTTATCTTAGAATACCTGATATGATTTTAAAAAAGTCACATTGATATTGGCTGGAACCTTTGAGCCTAGCGCATGTAAATCCGGTCCGACGGTGTTAGTACGCAAAAAGTATTAGTTTAATATTTATATCCGTTATTTATGACTGCGTTGGATTACTACCTACCTATGTCTGATTGGTTTTATTTTAGAATGGATCGTGAACTCAAATTTCTTGCCAGTCGAAATGAACTTTACTATGACAACGTGAGCGGGTTTTTATATTATAAATAAACATTGCAACACAACGGTGCAGTAGTCATCAGACGGGCATATGGCGCTGTGACTTTCTGCGCATAGGGCAGCGCATAGTAGATTAGTAGATGATACGAATGTTGTCTTCTGAACTAGGCACTAATCAACTTTCTTCTTTTATCCGTGCTTACAGTCGTGTAAAGATTAGCCAGTCAATCAAGTCAAGGATCGTACATCGCCCAGAGTTGCCATACGTAGGTAACTTATGTGGGCCCTTTACTTGGAGCCCACTAAATTAAATAATCCCTTTTAAAATTCAGTTATCTTAAAACTCTGTTTCAAAGACATCATTAAGAAGATCAGATATCAAAAGAGGCCCATACCTTTCAACAGTGGCGAAAGACAAACTAGGCACGTGCCTAAGGGAGTGCGCGGTAGTTTTTAATACATACATTTTTTACGACGAAAAAGGGGGACGGATGATGCAAATTTGCATTAGCGCCAATTAGGTGCTTGCTTGTCATTGATCTTTAATCCTTAGACCAATTTTCAACCATGTCAACTAATCGGGTACAAATTGATTAGTCTCGTGTGTGACCCCTTCTGTGTGGCTTCGAGAATATTTTATCACCATTAATGACCTTGCTATCTCGTTGTAAGTGTAAGTAAAGAAACTAACTAGTCATTGTCAGCGTGAGTCCGCACTCATAGCATAGGTACCGGTAGGTATACAATTCACCTGTTGTATGATTCGATGGCAGTTCATAAATATTGCGTTTCGTATTGCTGCGTGTAATTAAAACTTCTCTATTTTATTTCTGCGTTTAACGTCATTTGATACTGGGTTTACGTTGAGCAAAAAATTGTGTTTCACATTGTTTACGTGCCTACATTATATTTGTTTAATCACATACATTGTTACATATATTATATTATACAACAATCTTTCTTGACATAAGTTTTCAAATACCATGTAGCACGCAGCAAAAAAATTTAGTTTAATAAAAAAGTCTTTAACGTAAAAAAAAAGATTCACTCAGATAAAACTTAGAAATCATAATATAATTAGTAATTAGAATTAATTATTATAATTTTTAACGAATGTGATAGAGCATTGATAAAATATTTCGATCGCTAAACAACTTTACCCCAAGGAACTAATTCACGGGTGTATAATAATAAATTGGCCAACAGCGTAAGTTTTAAGGTTAATAAAACGAATACGATCTGCCAGTTCCTCTCACTATTTCCTTTGTACACATTCTTGTGTTTAAAAACTCCGCCGATCTGTGTCAAGTTCGCTTACATTAAATTATAATTATATTACGGCTGGCCGGTACATAGAGTTCCTCTTTTTTGCAACCATCCTTACAATTTACGAGTATTATCTCTTGGTGGATCTCGAGCGTATTGTAGCAGTTAGCCAATAATAGCGATATGAAAATGAATTATTTATACTGTATTCGTTTACTCAACATTGGTACGTTCGTTATTAGTTGTGTAAGATGGAGGTTTACATAAGTGTATACATTTCAATTGAAGTTGTTGTTAATTGCGTATACAATTGTTATATTTTTCCTATTTAATTATTTATTTAATTTAAGTATCATCATAATTTTAGTTTATTTAATTTAAGTAAATATTAAGATCGCGATCTGATCTTAATATCTATGTACTTAGCAATGGTGATCTGTAACACAGGTTTACCTATAACAGACACCAGTCTCTATTTAAGTTGTTATTTTTTGTACGTGTACACAGTGTGATGATGAGAAAATAAACATTTTTATTATATATTATTACAAACAAAAATAACAATTATGTAAGTGATAAAACACTGTCTATAAATCTATTCTATCAAATTAGTAACTTTGAGTTAAAACTAAACAAATACTTAGTGAAGACTGCCGGGCTGCTAGTAGTTAACTAATACCAATATCATTATGGAGTACAGATAAATAAACGTCATTAGATGCTGAACTTATTTTAGAAAATATGAAATATAATTCTTCTTATGTTTACCGTATATTCCCACTTCTCAATCTAACACACAGCATTATAAACCCAATAAATAATTTATCAACCGAAAACTAATGAATATTTGAAGAGCAGAGTTGTATTAATATAAATATTGTAGAAGCGACTGACCGAGCAACGAGACCTTGATGCCAAGACTTGTTTGTTTACGAACTAGGACACCCATATTCGCTGTGAATGCTGTAATTATAGATTCTTAGAACAAGATATGCAGGGAAAGAAGATAATTTATTTTTAACCTGAGTTGTTATTGCTACTGCCGCTATACTTGATGAAACAAACTGAGCAGATAGGAGAGGTGGCTTGCGAAAATAGGTGTTGATGGCAGGGTTAACGAAACTTTTGTAAATTCTAACATAAATCAGTTATTTTTATATTCTTTCCTATTAACATATTAGCCTTCTCCAGTATCGAGATTAGGCACTGTAGGAGTTTCATGAACACTAACTAGGTGACCACGATTATCAAGATGATTTAAAACCTAGGAAAGGAGCCCCGAATCTCCGTTGGGCAACGCCTTGAAGGGAAACCACTACGTGTGGATCAAACAAATAACCATTAACCATCACGAGCAGGGATGAATTCCTACGATAACCTAGTATTGAAAGTTAGATATTATTAGTACGCAGCTCTGCTTTCGGCTTCAGACAAAGCAGGTATGATAATTATGAATGGACTTAGCACGAATTACAGAAGAGCCTCTCTCGCAGCTAGATATAAATGAGAAGGCATTCTAAATGAATGACGGTATATAGAAAATAGCTTGTTTTGTTTGTAAACAATGCACGCACTAAGCTTTAAGTGCACCTGCAGTGAAAGTCGCGTCGTGCCATCCGTGTCTTTGATGTATCACCGCAGGGTTTAATTAATTGCCGCACACACGTTTTGAAGAATTCTAGCTATGACTCTTGAGCTAAGAATACAATAATGTTAACATTAAGTTGCCCATGGGCACCGTGCTTGACTTTTGCGACTTAGAAAGCGACACAGCGGGCGACGATGTTCTATAGGTACCCTTTTAGGGCTAAGGCACACATGATACTTTTACCTTCAGCGATCGGCGTTTTGTGCGTGAAGTTGCTGAATCATGTATAATTCACTTTATGAGTTCCATCAAGCTATGTTTATGGTGGCTTTTAAGCTTTACATTGATCTCTAGAGAGGATGGAGATGTAGATACGACTAGGGGTTACAACACTGCAACTAGCTGCAGAAACAAACGATCACATTATGAGCGGTGTAAAGGTCTATTTGTGATCTATTTCAAAGCAATAGTGAAATCGTGTCAAATGACATGAGACAAAAGTGTCCACATTACTGTCACAATGCATAAAGTAAATAGTTGTTTTATTGTTTATTTAAAAAACGCCTTTTTTGTAGATTTATTTAGGGTACATACCAGCAATCAGAGGGGAAAGATGATTTTATTAGAAAGCATAATTGTATTTTAAAATGCGATTTTCGCCTGAAACTGATCAACAAATCGTTGAGCCAAGCATTAAGTTTTCTGTGCTCTAATTCTAATTCACGGTCCACTTCGTTTAATAAATTAATGCCAGCATGTTCGTTATGAAAAATCGATCACCGTAAATTAAATAGGTCCACTGAAAACCACTAGACGTGTTGACAGAATTTCGTCCATTTTAAATGGGTCAAAAGCGAAAAGTCTTGTTTGAGCAACATTAATTTTATTTTATTTGATGTATTTCACAACTTCACAATTTTTCGTACACATAGTTACACTTCAGCACAGCTTTCAATCAATTTTAAGATTTTAAATAAAGTACGGTGTTAACGGGTGGAGGGATTTAAGAAACAATAATCCCAGTGTCGGCCCAAATAATGGCAATAGGCTCGCCAACATATGGGTCTTATGAAAACACACAAAAGATAAAAATCCTATATATGTATTGGTGTCTCTTGTATTTAATTTTTCTCATTATAAACAAAACCTAAGCATTTTGTACTTTTCCATAACCCACAACAATACACTACATTAAAACCTTTTGTTTGAAAGGAATTCGTACTATTCGTTTGACAGATACTTTGACTGATATGTCATCATAAATAAATTATATCGTTTATGCTATTTTGAGTTCTATAACGTGTTAATAAGAGTGATGATAAACATGTGTGCAAAAGCAAATAGGCACAAATGTGTGCAAGTTGACAGTGTTTTATTACACAGATCTTCGCTTTTAATTACGTTGCTTATAGTGGCTAATAACAGGAATAGTTTTAGCAGAGTCTAGTAAACGAATGTTAGCTATATATTTAGGATAATACATGCGCTCGCTCACGCATAGAACTTACGTACGTATGAAGACAGAGTGAATTATAATGTTTACATTTGAAATGTGCATGCGGTGCATTCTCCTGTAGTTGTAAATCTATTGTTGCCACTTTACTATCTGTTTAGTTTTTTTTCTCAATGTAAAAAAGAAGACATTGTTTTCGAGTTTGCTATGAATGAAGTGTTTAGAATTGATGCGTTATTCGTGAACCCACTTCAATAGTTTTGTTTTTTTTATTTACTTAAACATCGTAGGTTGGATTTAATTTCTGAATCCGACTTCCTGTATTCCAAAGCGGTTGGGAGAGCTCAAATTTGCACGTAAAACATGTGTAAAACCATCGTTTTCAAAATAGGCTTATAAATCCGTATTTCAGCATTTTTATTGGCATAGGTTTTTTCTTAATCAATGGAATCTTAAAAGAGTAATTATAAAAATGAATACAGTAATTGAAAGCAACTTTACATTGAAACAGATAGATAGAATTTTCCACGTGCCACTAAACTTGACTATCGATTTAAAACATTATCAATTACAACGAATTCTTATGACGTAGACGCGCTTACAATTAGATTATTTTGTTACTAATCTAGACTAGTAACAAAATAATCTAATTGTAGGCATACTTTAAGTATGGTTTGTCATAGGTTTTTCTCTAAGAGTAAGCAGCTGTATTGTCAATTTGTAAAGAATTCAGAAATAAATTGTAACAGCAGCGTATCAAACACATCACAATTGTCGGCAACATTTGGTAACACTTTATCTATGAATGAAATCCAGACCCAGCAGTCGTGTTTGCCTTCAAGAGACCACAATATAGCTGGTTTTTTTGCTAGATAAATATCTCATTCTGTTCTGTTTCTGAAAAGGGGATAGGTAGATGTCTAATAGTCAATACACTAATGATGGTTTAAAGTAAAATGTTTTTAAGTGCAAAAATGCCTAACATTTACCTTAATATTTCTATACATATGTATTTAGGTATCTTTGTGACATCTTATCTTTTTGTTTCCTTATTATCATTCATAACAACAAACCAGAAAAAGGTTCAAAGCCTTACCGAGGGTTTTTAGCTCCAATACAACCACGTACAAACGTAGGCGGTCTACGTGGACGCTATTAGGTAATCTAAACTCCAAATACCGTCAGATAAAAGCATGAATTACGCCACGTATATATTACATGCATTATAAAAGGAGCTTTGATCTTAAAACCTTTCTATAATTGAATGTTGCTTAGCCACCTAACAAAAAATATTATTTAGGTAACACTTTCCAGTTTCCACGCGTGAAAAATTAAGCAAAATTTAAATTTTACTCGAATATCGTAATGAAAGTCAACAATAAATAATAATAATAATGTAATGTCCTCCTGACCGAATTTCGATCACGGCGGCCTGTCTCAGCTGAGACTAGCCATCTTCGCAGGAGATATTATAGTGCACAAGTATGCGCGCAGACACAGGTGCACTCCATATTCCCTCACTCCCATAATTCAATGGGACCGGAGAGAGATCAGGCGCAAGACCAACGGCTTAACGTGCCTTCCGAAGCACGGTGGGGTCTCGAAATGTGAAAACGGTCACCCATCACAAGACTGACTGCGGCGAGCACGGCTTAACCTCGCGGATCGACTGATCTGCCGGGTAGCCACATAGCTACGAGCCACAAATAATAATAATGGTTACCTAAGGACGAGATTTAAATGTATTTGTATAATATTTTGTTTAGTTGTACCCTTCTTCTATATACGAGTACTCTTTACCAATGATAAACCTCATTCACCTCCGTTCGCGCAATGTGCTTCAAAAGCGGCATGAATTTTCTTGTTGCCTATGTGTTATTTTACAACTATAATATTGCAATCTATGAGAACGCACTTTAACCAAGCAACTGAGATGTTAATTAATAAATATATTAATTAACATCTCAGTTGCTTGGTTGCGTGTTTAACATTCACACGTTTACTGTAGTCGTTTAATATATGTAACGATTTGACCCGAGGGTGCTCGGCGCTAGATAATTAGCACACATTTGCAGGTTGTGCCAGTGGGCCGCGGGCGACTGCTTATTTTTATCCTTGACATTTAAATTTGTTACAGTTATTTTGGTTATTATTTTTAAGAAATGTTTATTTTATCAACAAAAGAAAAAAAAGTATACATTAAAGTAGCTAATTCAATTCTGACCAAATAATTCCCTATAAGATCTCGTAGACTTGTAAAGAGAAAAACGATAATCGAAACATAATTTATTATCCAAATATAACTATCAATAAACATATAAAACAATCTTTGATAAATCAACATGGTTTATTAACCATATACATGTATAAGAAAAACGTTCTCAGAAACAAGGAAGTTACTTTCTCTATCAATAATAATACAGGAAAATATATAAGGTCGAAAGTTATAAAATATACCTATGTATAGTAATAATAATTAAAGACCAGTAAATAAAAAAAATCTTGAAACAATTATTACCATTTCTATTCTAATTAACGAATAATCAAAACAAAGCACTCGTAGATCAGAATGAACTGGCAACAGTACAATCAACTCACAAACAACAGACTGTACGAATCGTACCGCTATCATAATAATACAGATTCCTTAACAACCTAAAATAGTTCCCTGAAACCAAAAATTACAAACAGGGACCGTCCCTAACGGATATACAGACAAACTGGGATATATAAAAATAATTTGTCAGGATATCCCATCGTATCGAAATGTTAGCTGTGTTCTATTTCTGTCCGCTGTCGAGAATAATTGTACCCTCGCAACGGGCGTGCGTAGTGATAAAATTATGTTGACATCCTCTGCATGCGCATGTATGTATGCTTTTGTTTGTGTGCGCTGTAAAACCTCAAAGTGTGCGTATATTTATTGGTTCTCATGTTTTATCATTCTACCCCGGTAAGGCCGCGGTGCTGCCTGCACAAAGACCTAGCTTCGCAATTCATTACCGTGGAATTAATGTGTTACATTATACTTTTGTACTAAATTGCCTATTAACGATGAAATGATCGGTTCAAATAAGCCAAATAACTGACATTACTACGATTCGATATTTCACCCGATCTAAGACTAAAATACTAATAAGAATGAATCAGCTTGCTATCGTGACCTGTCTAACACGATAGTAGGGAAGGTGTAGTGTTGATAGGTAGGCGACAGGTTCGTATCATGGCACTACTTAGTACATTATATCAAATTTTAACTAACCATATCTATGCCAAACGTGTTTCCAATTAGTGCTTTGGCTTCACCACTAATTGTATCAGAATTTATCCTGTTTGTATTCCTATGGGCGTGAGTTTATGCACGAATGCAAAATGTCCACTGAGTATTAGATTACATACTTCTGTTTACCTTGCAAGCGATATAATATATTCAATGATACCATTTATACATATAAACCACTCTCTACACCTATTCCGTGTTTTATAACAATTTACAAATTCACGTAGAGGTGAGAGGGTGTTCACCACAGATATAAATAATTTAACGCACTAATTGATGATAAAATGTTGGTTATTATTTGAAGACAAAAAAAAACAGTGATTTAAGGGTATTGTAGATATCATATTTCCATTACTTCCAAACATTTATAATTAGCAGCACTTGCGATTTCTTCGGAATATACATACATTATTGTCAGAACAACATTTCGATGGAAAATGTCTTGATCCTATGCGCGTTTAAAATAAGTTGTTAAAAGACGCCCCCTAATTATGGTTTTCCTGAAACGACTGTAAGAAATGTAATATAGGCCACTCGGGTACCGGGTCGTCCACTCTGTAAACAGTTTACCTCTTACTATATGTTCACTATCTTTAGAACCACGTAGGTATATTTTTGGCATAATTTACTGGCTTATATCCACGCTCTGAATAATTGTAGGTATATTAAAAACAATGGGTGTATCGTGACGAAACTAGGGAACTACAAAATGCGTGACTACGTAAACTAGCAGCTATAAAAATTAATATAGTCTACTCTATATTCTATTTATCTCAAAGTCAAGGTTATAGTTACTTCTCTCATAAATGCGAGCGTCGTAATAGAGTTGTTAATCCCGTAACATTTATAATTACAAATTAATTTGGAGGGACCAACTTCACTTCTGCTGAAGGAATTAACTTGGACCAAAGCGTTTGAAAAAAGTAGAGGAAAGCCTTTGGCTTGCAGTGGCACTATGCAGACTGCAGCAGATTTTATAAGAATAATTTGACCGACTGGGTCCCACAAAATATACGTCGTCATCGCGGCAGACCCAGACGACGGTGGCATGACGATCTGCTTGCCTACAGGAGAGACTGGTCCACTTTAGCACACGAGTAAAGTGGAAGAATGAAAGGGAGGCCTTTGCCGTGCAGTGGGACAACAAAGACTTGACAAATTCAACTTAAATAAAGAACGAACCTTAATTATTGAATTGTATTTCACGGTTTATTGTTTTTGTTGTCATTTTATATTACAATTTCGAATCATAAAATATATGTAGATGGTACGGTAATAGATTTTATAAAATAAATTATGAATATATTATCCGTAAGTCTTAAACTATCGTGTGATCAGATGACACAGTGTTTAGTAGTCACCTTGTAAACAAACCGCCACGTGGCGTCATTCCAACATGACTGTACACAGTTTCATCACTGCAAATCATCGCTCATTCTTACGTATTCTTATGCCTTGGTGACAACTCACTCCGAATTTAGCTGCTAGGAGCTTTTTAGATGCAATAGGCTTTTAAAATTAAGAGTGGTGTTGGTTATATTTTTAGACATTTTTAGTCAATAGGTTCCTTTTAAGATTGTAATTCGTCGTAGTATGGACCTTCGATGCCTTACTGACTTGCATTACGCAGGTACTCTTTTGTTTTCGAGAATATAAGTTTCGAATACACATACCTATTTAATCACTTGTATTACAAACAAACCAATGTCAATCAACATTATATTTAAACAAGGTCTTGGTGCTTATTTCACAACTTCCACAAAGACTTGATTATCAAGATTCTATTTACAAATAAAGTTATGTTTTTATATGTTACTAGCGGCCCGCTCCGGCTTCGCACGGGTATAAAATATATAGCCTATGTCATTCAAAAATAACAGTATTTCTCCACTATTTAATGAATGTTATTATACATATAAACCCTCCTCTTCAATTACTCTATCTATTAAAAAAAACCGCATCAAAATCCGTTGCGTAGTTTTAAAGATTTAAGCATACATAGGGATATAGGAACAGAGAAAGCGACTTTGTTTTATACTATGTAGTGATGATGTGCCAATATTTATTTATAAGAATTTGGTTACAGATTCAAAATTCAAATAAAGTCAGGCGTTTTGTGGATTTATTTCTTAAAAATAAAATATGAAGCTTGCAAACCAGTTATCCCAATCCTTCAAACTGACGAAGCAGTCGCCATGAGCTTCAACCTCTTTTGTGAGGGATCGCATATCCTGTGCTTTACAATTTATTAAGCGTTCCGAGAATATTTGTGTGGTCACCTCACGGCTCAGTAGTTAAAGGAGAATGCGTGATTTCTTATTCATTAATATGAATTTCATTAGTATTATTATGACTTATGGTAGTTTGTTTACATGTTAGCTTATTGGAATTGTGGGGAGTCAACCGTTAAATTGTATTGGCCGAAAATGCAAGCCCAATTGAAAATAACTATCAGTTTACACCCTTTTTGTGTGTATTACATATGAAGATTAAAAGACACAATAATTAACTTTCGGTCAAGTCATGGTCCTGTCTTTCAGGCGATATTTCCCCGAATTTATGGATTTATGAATACCACCAACTGTCAATCAAAAACTTGTAAACATCCATAGGTACCGTTCATATATTTTTTATAATACTTACAGCTAGGCAGTCACATTAGTTTGTTTATTACGGATCTTATGAAACGTCTTCCCACTCGTAAGAGTACTAAAATTTTCTAAGAAAAAGCATACTAAGCGGTGTTGAAATCTGTTCCAAAATACATCTGAGAGGTTTCGAGATTATACCGAAACTTCAGGCACACAGATGTTTTGTAATGTAACCAAGATATTCAGAATGTTTTTGTCACTTCTGCTCAAAAATCTTATTGAGCAGAGAGCAGCCAAGAACATTCTGAATATAATAATTAATTGAATTATTGCTAAGTTCAGGATCATTACTTCTGATACCCGCATTATTATTATTTGTAGGTATCATAATATCAGCTATCACCATAATTAAGTTTTTCTTCGTTATCTTCTTCTTCTTTTATGCTATTATATAATGCTTCAATTCTGATAAAGTGAGAGAGAATAGTTAACTGTTAGACCGTACAGTCAAAGTTATACAATGTCTTATGGTTGATGCTAAGTCTTGAATGGGATCTCGTGCTCTAAGAGCCGGAAAAGAAACAAAGCAAGACAATTAGTATGATTGAACTAATACCATCTGTTAAAATATCTATGTGTACCTAAATAGGGCAGCTCTGTGTATATTTCCCAAAAAAAAATTACAGTTACATGGTATTGACTCCACAAAGTTTACATTTTCTTTTTTCATTTAAGAAAAACGTCGCCCCACACTAGGAATTTCTCTTGTATCGTGGGTGCGTTTCACAAACATGAAACATCACATACACAAACACCCAGAGTCGGAACCAATCGCTTTGCCACTGCGCTAATCAGGTCGTCATAAATTACTTTAATATTTTTTCTTTTGCACATTTTTTGTCGGTACACGTGGCGTTTTCCTATATTATCAACCTAGTATAATTTATCGGACTCACCTAGATTTCATTACCTCTAACCACTGCCTCATTTTTCCGACGGTCAAAGGGTTAGAAATGGAATAGAATATTATAATAGAAGGGATAGAATATTTCCGGTGTTTATAATCTGTCTCCCCACGGTTCCTAGTCGGAATAGGAAAGACTAACGTATACCCAATACGTTAGTCTTTCCTATTCTCTGGAAATCAAGTTTCAAGGTGACGGAACCGCTACCCAATACCCGTATGTGGCACGTCTATTTTAATTAAGACTCGAATTCATTTCTTATTTTAGTCTTGACACATACATTCATATAAGCTGACTTGAATGTAAGACAGGCAAAAAGTAGGAAAATGGTGGTGAGTAGTTCCCGTCTAGTAGATAGATTCGAGTTGTAGTTTTGATAAAACCCTAATTTAAAATTAGGACTGCGTTTGCCTTATTTTTTCGTACTTAAGTGACTGGTGTGTTGTATAATAATAATAAATCATATATATTTACTTATCACAACATTTGTGTACAATTAGCATAAAATAAATACATAGCATTACTTTATTGTGGGTGACTGATGCCTAAACTAGGCGTTAACGTGTATTTCAGGTCACCAGGCCTCCATCCCAGTTTTAACAGTTATTTTACTTCAGATCAAGAGCAAATATGTATACAAATTACAATTGCGGCAAAATATCATATATTCTTCTTTTTTGGTGAAAAATTGGTAACAAAAAGAAATTATGAATTAAAAGAACTTCGCAGGAACAATAACAACGTTAAAAACCACTTACTAAATCCGATCTGATCAAGAGCTTGTAGTATCACATTCACAATCCGAATGCACCTTATTGTTAGGCACAGCTGCAACCTTCACTGCCAATTCGTGGGCCTCAGCACCTGTAAAAACCGATCTTAGAAAGCTGGTTGGCACCAAGGTGTTGGCGGATACCTACGGGAAGCCGATCCGACCCCATTTCGACCGAGGCAACAACCCGGACCGAACCCAAGTCTTTGACACTTCTACTGAGAGTAGGCCATTTATTTTCGTAATGTACTTTCGACAGAAATAAATCTAACAGTTCCTATAGCGATTGTTTGGTTCGAGCTCCCGTTTGGTGTTCTGTAAACCGAATTTAAATAGACGTTACTTATATGTACCTGTATGATTGTATCGAGAGTAATGCCTTATCACTGAAGCTTATAACTAGTCGTAGCTTTATTGTATTTCGTCATCTTATATTCTTGGCGCCATGATTTAAAAGACTCAAAATATATTAAGCTTTCTGCATCAAAGTAGGTACTCGATTTTTACACAAATTGCTTCTTTTACAATGAATTCGTAATATAATTACTCCATTTTATGTAGCACAATGTTTATGTCTTGGATGACACGTACGGAATGTAATGCAATGCAAGAGTTCAATGATTTTGTTTTCGCATATGTTCAGAAAAAAAAAGCTTCATTTGTTTAAAAAAAATCGAATAGTTGTTCAGTACGTTTTAAATTTCAACAAAGAAACTGCTTTGCCAGATTTTATGTAATTTGTTTTGAATGATATCTGCAAAACCCCGAAAAAAGGTATCAATTTCTCGGTAAACTTCGGCATAAAATTATTTTTTACCAAGAGCCTTCATACATTGACCGTTCATAGACATTCAACCGTCTTCTTCAGTGTCCCTCTCACCGGTCTGATTTTACTCACTCCACTTTTGCTATACAGTCCATTCTTCTCTGGAACGCGCTCCCTCTTGGAATCAGGATGGCTAATAGTCGTCATAGTTTTAAAATGAAACTTAAAGAAAATATTCTCAACAAAACGTTGTCAGTCTCACCTCAATTTTGATTTATTGTGTATGTATGTATGTGTGTATTTGTTTAGTGTTTATATATACATAATTATATAATATTACGTATATATAATCTGTATTATGTAAGTAGGTATATAAAAATTATATCTTCTCACACAGCTGTTTGTGCATCTACCGTGATCTGTCTCTGCACTACCCAAAGGTTTGACTGGTAGAAAATGCGTAAGGCATTAAGTCCGCCTTGTACACCTCTTCTATAAATAATAAATAAATACATACATATATTGAAATATGGCATGATATTCGATATACTTAATGAAGTGCGCAATATATTTTCCCATGATGTTTCTTTATTTCTCTTTTTAAGACAAGATTTAAGTTAGTTGTTGTACTACGAGCATGTCCGACAACTTGCCAGCAAGTTTTTATGTGTATTGTGACAGTTGAAATTGCCTGCAACAGTGACCACGAACTACCACTTTTTATGCAGGTTGTGTAGTTATACAGTGGCTCTCCGCGCGAAATCTTACCGTGAGAGTCAGTTAATTGAAAAACTATAAATTATATCTGCTTCATTTTCTATTTTTATTCTGTAGAAGCTTTAGTATTCGATTGGTACTTTATTTTATCTTTGTTTTATTACTTGGACATATTGAACATAGAACTAGTTTAGTTTTTATAACACTGTAAACAGATATCATTACTAGTTACTAGTCAGCCGTAGTATATTTTTTTGTTGATGCATTAATTCAATAAAACAATCATTTACTCTATAATTTTCTTGACGAATGGGATACGTGAGGTAGATATTAAAGTTACTTTAGGAAGTTAACAACCATTTTTCTATCGCAAAAGATACTTGGAGATGGTTTTACTATACATACACGTGTCTATCTCACGGACGTTCTACTAATGTGTGGAAGTTCTAACAAGGTTCAATTCAACCGAGCTACAATCAAATCGTCGCCTAATACGAAAAGTAAATGTGCTTACGACCTACAGTACCTACACATTATCACAAAGAAGAATATTTACTAGTTATCTAAACATCGCCTATCTGCTGTAGGCAATTGAGATCTCACGAACGTATATCAGCCAGACAACAGGTCGCCATAAAGCTCCTGCGACACAAATAGACACATCCTCACATTGCTGTTAAAATATTATGTAATTACCGTCTCGCGAGGCTAGCCAGCATTTGTTCAAGACGTATAGCCATTGTCCCGACTTAGGTCTTTATTACCGTCCACACATATTTTGCATTACTTCTTCTAAATGGTCTTATTAGTTAGTAAAGAGCTGCGAACATAATGTCGGTAGTCGACTCCAGATTTCTTCTTATTTGCGATAACATAAACATTACATTATGTTCGTATTCCCTGAAGACAAAGGTGTATTCTGTATAGTACCACATTTCACCAATTAGCTTGTGTCATGCAGTCAGCGTCAGCTGGAGAATTCCATAAGGATGAAAAAAGGTGCAATATCGCAGTATTAATAATCATGGTATCCAAAGTACCAAGCCCAAATTGGTAAAATAACATTTGGAAATAATTAACTTCCAACGTAAAATAGCCTCGTAGCCAGGCATTTAAATTAATTGATTCGAATACAAAACAAACGAAAGAAGTAATTAGGTTTCACAAATACAACAATGTAATTAAACTTTCGTCTTGGAAAAATTCGTTCTCAAAATAATAAGCAAAACAGTTAATGTAATAAATCCAACCCCCTTACCATGAACTCTTAAAGCAGGACAGTTTACGATGTGGAGGCGAGACGCCGCTATGTGCAGTGTCTGCGGCGTCTCGCTTCAACAACTTAAACTGTCCTGCTTTTAGAGTTCATGGTAAATGCGCAGTACTTTTTCAGTCTGTCTACGTTTTAAGCATATAAATATTCGTTATTACAACGAGATCAGATGTACAGACAGACATATCGCTCGCAAAACACGCGGAAATAAAATTTTACGTATTTTAAAGTCGGTGATGGCGATTGTCCAACCTCTATTTTATTTTGTACTATCTTCAATATTGTATGAAGTTGACGTGCAATTTTCTCACTGAAGCTTATGAAAATACATAATAAATGTATTTTGTTGTTTACGTATAAACATAAAGTCACGTTTGTTTCCTAGACAAGTAGACGTCTTTAGACTCTGACCAAGGATATCTGAATTATATATATAATATCTGAATAAGATGCCTGTCACACTGGGTACAGTTTCATAGAAATAAACAATTAATTCATATTAATTGTGCTGAACGTATAATCCCGTTAAGGAGCTCCATCACCTAGAGTTCTCTTCCCTCGCCAATATAATGCTCGAATCTGTAACATTGAAGGTTGCGCACTGCGATGCTCGGATCTCCTCCCTCACTGATGAAATGCTCGACTCTGTAACGTTACATTACAGGCGAATGACACTTAACTGATAACATGGTAACAGGTGGCAGACTGCCGAGCCTATAGCTAATTATAAAACTCACATAAGTTGCTTAGCTTCTCTTTATTACCGGTGACAGATATGTTTTATACTCTCAAACATCTTAAAAGAGGGTGAGAGATTATTTTTTTCGATACTTTTGACGTATATTGACCCATCTTATATGCAAAGCAGCTCGCATTGACGGTGACAAAGTTTTAGTCTTAACAGGAAATAATCCTAAAACCGTAACGCTATCAGTTGATTTCTCTTACTAAATAACATCGCTGTAGTATTGAATTGAAAAGCATTCTATATTAGTCAAAAACAAACGATGCAAATATCCTTGCGAAATCAACAATTGCTTAAAGCTACTGAAAATATTTACGTAGGCAGAACTGACTCATGTGTTATGTTTACCAAATGAACTCTGATACGAAATTTCCTTTAAATTAATCTTATAGTGAAGTGTCCTTCGCTATTTTGAGAATAATTTGTTCAGGAAACTAATTTCAATACGGGATGAAAAACAAAGCATTATTTATACTTTGGTACCTATAAACTATTATAATAATATAGCGGCTCTGCTGGGCATTTCTTTACTTAGTTTACACTATTAACTATTCAAATATTTGACTAACGGACTAACTACTTATACTACGGATACGGAATCGCCGCCCATCAATCAAATTCTTGAATGTAAGTATGTAATGCCAAAATTGGACAATCAAATAGCCGATATGGTTTATTTGGAAATGCACTTGACCTTTGTTAAACTAAAACAAATAATAATTGCCTTCTGGTTAGGAAAATGTCAGGTAAAATAGTGCATACTTTCTTGTTCTTATTCCCGTAGCTACTACTTCGACACCCACTTGGTGACGAACTCATCTATTCCTAGACGAGTGTGTAATTGTAGAAATAAATAAAAACACGGAAATCCATCTCCTTTGATCTCCCAGGATGGACTTTATCTTCAACGTCATATCTTGTGCTACTTGTTATTATTTAGAGTAACATTCACGACAATTAAATCGTAAATAAAAACAAGTCTAATCGTTGCATCTGTCAGTGTGATCTATATCTCCGTACACTGGACGCAAAACAGACCGGAATAATTACGGAGTTCGTACAAACGAATTTAAACTTATTGGCTGTAAAGAATAAAGTTTGAAATCGCCTGTGATATTTTTTTGGGAACTTGACCATCCATCTTTTGTTCATTGACTCAATCGATATAGGTCAGTCCGGAAACTAAAAACGTTTCTATTTTGAAACTAAAAAGAAACTGGAATTTCTTACGTGGACGTGTACAGAATAAATGTGTAGTGCGATGCGTTTACTTTGACGAGTAGACGTGGGCTTAATGACAGACGTCCATGTATGTCTAACATTTAAAACAAAATCATCGGCTGTTGTTGTCGTATTAGTATGAGTTGTATTGTCACTTCATAACATGCCATGTCGGGCTATAGAGTTTCAATAAGCCCCATGTAAACTTCCTATGGTAAGTATAAATGCGTACTTACCTCGGAATACCATTTACTAAGCTGTATTTGCATATGTTACGCTTACACGATCGAACACTACCGGAGTCTGTACTAATCGTAAAATTAAACTAAACTGGATAGCGGAATAGGGTATCACCATCTACGAACATTGTACTTCCTGGAGAGCTACCACATACCAACGAATAACTATTTTGATATGAAGTAAGAGAGGATAAGGTTAAAGTAAGTTCAAAAATATCAAAGAGGGTAAACAATCTTTGCATGGATTACAATTTAGGATTGCAATTCGTAACATAAAGTTATTGTTAGACATTAGACCTATTTTACATAATATTAAGCCTTTCTAAAAAGAGTGACGAGTCTATTTTGTCATTCTTTGGCCCACAGCTGGTTCAATACATCTTACGACTAGCTTTACAAGCGAAGGTAATAGTATTAATTCTGACCTCCACAGACTAATCCTAACCTGGTATTTAAAGAATTAAAATATGAAAATGTCGCAGTTCAGCCCCCTTACCATGAACTCTTAAAACAGTTTACTATGTGAAAGCGAGACGCCGCTATGTGCAGTGTAATGCGGCGTCCCGCTTCCACAACGTAAACTGCCCTGCTTTAAGAGTTCGTGGTAAGGGGGCAGGTTGCTAATCATTATTAGTATACATTTGTTGAAGTCAGCAACCGCAGTTATGAACCCGTAGTGAATAAACATCATGATTAAAGCACTTTACTTCTCTGCAAGAGAAGAAGCCTTAGCTATGTACGTATATGCATATTTACCAACATTACTACACGGGCAAGTGGGTATTATAGGAATTACAATATTGACACATTTTCAATTAAAAACTTTGGAGGACACAGTAACATTCGTTGCGTAAGTCGTCCTTTTTTTAATTACAAGCCATGTTTTCTACTACTATGTTTACTATGAGGTTTACTATGTTTTCATTTGAACTGTTTGCCTTCTGGGTTCTATGGTAATGTGGGTTCGTTTTCCGTATCTGTATGTTTTTGACTAAAATATGCTTAAAACGAATCAATTAGGTTTCGGTAGCGTATAATCGTCTGATATAATCCCTTACTCATATGGCTCCCACGACAAGAAATTATTCTTATGATAATAATGATCTATTCTTAGCCTCGAATTTACACGACATTCCCCATTATAATACTGGCGTTATCAATGATTGTGGTATAAAATTAAAACTATGACTAATTTAATTACAGAATTCACTCGCATCGGGTCCATGTTACACCTCGCCCAATGAAGGAGAGCTGATGTTGTGGCAACATGTCTTTTCGAAACTATGTAAGTACCACATATTGTCATGTTATTTTAAATAGATTTTGGTTCATAGTAAAGCAAGAAGCTTTCTTCTCTGAATGCTAAAATCTCTGCCGCGACTATACAAGGGTTTACAGGATCCTTTATGACATATCTTTTACATGAACTGTAAAAATAAGAATATGATAAAGTGAAAAAGTCTATCTCTTACTACTAAAAACATTTTAAATTCAAACTACTTTGTATAAACCATTATCAAAAAATAAATAAATCATCTATCTAGAGGTCTTTGAGGAAAAGTCTTTACGAAAACTGTTGGCTTTCTTACTAAAATATGTGTTCAACTACTCAAGTTACATTTTTTAATAATTAATTATCAAAAATCGTTAAGACTGCTGGCCGATGTCAGTGTTATTGCCCGTCTCCTCGAGAAATGACGCGCGATGCTGTCCACTCGAGTATAATTTAGTTATAATGTCGTAATATCACATGTCATGTTTACGTCGTTTCCAATTCACCGAGTAATTTTCATGCGTGAAACATATTATCGCGTTATTAAATGAGTTTTGGCCGTTTCGACCGCTTGACTTTGCACTTCATTGAGAGACGTTATTCAATAAATTAAGGTTTTAGAAATTATATATTATCAAGTTACTTCATGTTTGTGTGGTTAAATAATGGGTAGGGTATTTAGTAAACAAAATCTTGCTATTCATATCGAATTGAGAAATTTGTCTCGTAAAAAAAGGCTAAGCAGTGGTGTAGGGCTTGGCTATTGTCTTGGCTTGTGTATTGTTTCGTGATCGGCCAGGTTCGCCAGACTTACGACTTGTTTATGTGTCGTTGACGCTCTTTACAGCAGATGCTCTTTTCTTACCCCTAACCATAACAATAATTTCAATGCTAAATTATGCCTTATAATGTACTAAGTATGACCCGCGGAGCCACCTGCGTTAATTTTGCACTTGCATTGAATCATGATTCGAAAGATATGTAGCGCCATCTAACGGCCGAAATCAATCGTGACCGACTAATGATATTGTTTTTTTTCCTCTTCCTCGGGAACAATACTCTTTTTCTAAATGAAAGGAACGCTATGTCTTTTTTTGTACTTACTCCTGACAAAGTATACGCAAAATTTCATGATGATCGGTTCAGTGGTTTAGATATGTACTTAAATGCCAATAGAGTAGGTGAATGGAGTTAAGTTAGTTTAGATGTTTAGATACTCTTAGCTAAATTGCGCAACGAAGCATTTATTGCTAGTTCATAAATATAGGTACGATCTACTGATACAAAAAATATCGAAAAAAATGCAAATAATAAACAACTTTATTAATGTTTTCATCAATCTGATCATCGAGTCAAATATAATTTTATATTTTTGCTAATAATACATGATTTTATCGCTTCACTCTCCATCCAAGCAGCAGCCTAATAATACGATACGAAACATATTAATCGTTTATTTGCGAAGCCAACGACATGCTCCGGCGCAAGTGAGTCCGCATACTAGACATTAACGATAATTGTAATGAAGGGCGCGAAAGGAGATGCTCAGTGCGACTCGTTTTATTGTCCGAGAACCTGTCTTTAAAACGATTATATTTAAACCGCTTCAGATTTGTGTCTCTATTGAGATAAGTTAATTTGAAGAATCTTGACTGCAAAATAGATTTTTAAAATCTATTCTTGAACAAATTTAGATTACAGATCAGTGATGATTTGGTATTTGGTCATAAAACTGATTGGAAGGCTGGCTTTTTTGGCACAATGTCAAATTTAAGTCGAACACCTACAAACTTGTTAGAAAATAATTAAATTCAACGTTTCAGGAATTCAAATATTCTATTGCCTGTTTTTAAAGGCATTTAATGAGGTATAATTCAAGGTGTTCATAAATAGCGCAATACCATAGATAACACTATTTTTAAATTGCAAAGAATTTATAATTACCCAATCTTATACGATAAAAGTAGACAAATTAACGTTTAATTTTAGAAAATTCTACGAAATCCCTACTAGTAAACATTCTTATAATTCCACGTTTTAGCCTCAGATTAATCAGTTCTTACTAAGACTTAAAATATACTGAATAACAAGGGCTCAATAAAATCCCTATACATTATTTACAGCCCTACACACGTACACGCATTCCCTTCGCTATTTATAAATCAGTGAAAGGAACAGCTTTATATGATAGTGTTGAGTGAAGAATATGGATCTCATGTTGTTTTACAGCAAAGTATAATTGTATTCATCGCATTGCGCTTAATATCATTTTTTTATAATAATGGAGAATGTAACAGAACTTTTTGTGATTCCAGTATGATACACCGTCGTACGGCCGGAGTCGAGACACTGGGAGAAGCTCTTCTAGTTCTACAGCGGAACGGCCGACTACAGTAACAGCGAAGTACCTAAATACAACTCCGTCATACAAGTCGTCGAGCATCCCTATCCTTTGTCCGGACCGGTCCACTAAAGAAGATACCCCTATCTCGACAATTGCTAACCGATATGCGAATTACAACAAAACGGAGAAACCTACTACTAAATATGATGCCTACAATTCGACTAAAGCTGAAAAACCAGCCTCAAAATATGATACCTATAGTACAAGTAAAACTGAAAAACCCAGTTCTAAATATGAAACCTATAGCACAAGTAAGGCAGAGAAACCTGTTTCAAAATATGATTCGTACAGCTCGAGTAAAACAGAAAAATCCACATCCAAATACGATAAAAAAGACTATTCGAAACTTTCCGTGCCATTGATCACCACCAACAAAAGCAGGGACGTAAGTCCTGTTTCACCCTCGAAATACAGTTTGAGTCGACCTTCTCGGCACTTGAGCCCAGAAAGGAGAACTACGAAAATATTCAAAGATAAAAGCCGAGATCCCAGCCCAGGGGATCACGACAAAGACATTCCAAGCAAGACTGACAAGTCTACAGGCTATAGCAGCCTGTCGAGTTACAAGTTATATCCTCGTACTTCTAATTACACACGACCTGCAACGAAAGCAGAAGCAAAACCTGAAATCACTGTCAACAGATACGCTATAGCAAATAGATTGTCTTCAAATTATTTAAGAAGTCCTCCAACTGTGAAACGAGCGTCAGTATCTCCAGTTAACCATACAGATTCTATTAGAAGCGAAGTAGAAAAGTGCATTTCACAACCGGTTTTAGTAGAAGAACCAAAACCACAAAATGAATCAGTTTGTGAAAATAGTGAAAATTTAAATTCCAATGGAACCAATGAAGTAGAAGAGAATGACAATGAGACTGAAACAGTAACAATAGTTACGCGGCATACTTCACCAACCCCACCCGGTTCGTCTGCGTACGTTCGAAGCAGAAGGGCAGATATGGCAAAAACTATAGAAAAGTCAATAACAAGGGCTAAAAAAAGGCCGGTTATGATGGATAAAGAAATTCAATCAGACAGGTTGGATGACCCAACACGATCAAGTAGATTTGCAAGTACTGCAAGAACTAGTGTGACAAATTGGTCGTATTATACTCCAAACTCTAACAGCTATACGGGATATGCTGGACGGTATTCCACGCAATATTCTAACTTAAGAGAAAATTCAGGCAGCAATTCTCATTCTGCCAGTGATAGAACCGGTCGAAGTCAAAGTACTGAACCCGAAAAAAGAGAAAACTCAAGCAATAACTCTTTGTCTGAACAGAACAATAAAGAAAATAATGTTTCTAATCATGAAATTGAAGCAAACAATGATATAATATCAGTATATGCTGAACAAAATAAAAGTGATGATTCAGAAATTATAATCAATGTTAATTTAAAATTGAAAAGAGCTATAAGCCCTGCAGCCTCCACTGAATTAGTATCACCTGAAATAACTATCACAAATAGTCAGTTACCGCCACAGGCACCTAAAGCAGAAGGTACGACAAAGATAAAGAAGATAAAAGTAAGAAAATCTAGTACCGATTCATCATCAGACTCGGGTTCAAAAAAAAAAGTGATAAAAAAAAGAAGCAAATCCGTCAGTTCCACAGATTCAGATCAAGGAAGTGAAATTAGTGACAAAAGATCACCACCAAAAAGTTTGCAGAAAACCTCATCAAGTAATAACGTGCTTAACGGACCTTCAAAATTGAAACATTCCAAATCACGTGAGAGTGCCAGTCCAGAATCAAGTATTACTTTATCGACACAATCATCAATAAGCGAAGACGAAACTGTATCTAAATCCAAAACTAATGAGATTTCAAGAACTTCTGCTGATGAATTATCGATTCCTACTGATCGGTCATGCAAACCTCCATCTCCTTTATCGCCACAAAAGAATGAAGCTGGCACTGAAGAAGCCAAATCGTTTTTAATCCGAGCATTAGCACCTGTTACAAACTTATTTAAGATGAGGCATCAAGACTCCAGTGAAAATAGCCGCTGGTTAGAAAATTCCACTTCAGAGTCAACGGGCAAAGATGTTTCAAATATTACAACAGAAAGCGATAAATCAAATAAGGGTAAAATAGATACAACTAATATAATAGCATCTAATAATGACAATTTAGTCAAACTGACATCCATAAGACCTTTAGAATCTGGTGAAAAAGCATGGTGGTTAGATTCCGAATCTGAATTGAAAAACAGCACGCAAAATAGTGAAAATCAAAGGTGTCTTTCAGAAAAGAATATACCTCGAAAGATAAGACCCGTAGAATCAGGAGAAAGAGCGTGGTGGCTTGAGTCTAATAGTGAGGGTAAACATGAAAATCAAAGTCCGCATGTAAATTCAGAATCTCAGAATTCCCATTCTGATAAAAATAAACCTATCAAGAAATGTAAATTTGCTGAAGATGAAAAACCATGGTGGCTGGACAGCTGCGCTAATATTCCAGAAGGTATAGAACGGCTTAGCCCACCTAGAAAGTCATCCAGTGACAGCGAAAAAAGTGAAAAATTTAACTTTTTTAAAGTCCGTCGTAATGAGTCTGGTGACCAGAAGGATTGGTGGCTGACGAGTAATGAAAACTCAACTAACAGTAGTAAACCAGAACAAAGTCATAACCTAAGTAAATCTGATTCTGAAAGAAACTTTCCACTCAGGCGAATACGTCATATAGAATCTGGGGAGCGACCATGGTGGTTAGCCAGCAACAAGAACATTCCAGAAGGTGTAGAAAAGTTACCCACTCCTCCACCGCCAGAAGAAAGTGATTCATCTGATTCTGAAGTCCAAGTCTATGTTCCACCAACACATATACCTCCGTTCCCTCTACATTTACCAGATGATGAACCTCTAGGAGCTCGACGAAGTCCAGAAGGATTAGAGACACCCAAAGAAAATGAAGAATATAGAGACCGTTCATCACCTTACGAAAACAGCCGTCAATTCAGAAGACTTTCAAGTAATGCTTATCAAAAGGGCGTAAATAAGTACATATCTCGCTACACTGATATCGATGATATCCTTGGCACTTCTGGACAAATATACAGTCCATTTATGGACTCAATATTGGCTAGAAGAACCGGACAGATGCCATTTGACGACGATGCGTGTGAAGAAATAGATCCAACACAAGTCAGAATCCATGACAGCACGGCGCAGCGGCCTGTTATTAAGAAAATTCGTTCCAGGTAAGGTATTTTTTGTACATCTAATTTATAGTGTTTTCAATTAAAAAAATATATATATTGTAGCTTTGTGGGTATAAGTAACGACTATACAAAATAACTTATAGTAACAAAATCGAATTGCTAACAAATATAATATAATACAAGGTAAGGTGAGTACATTCCCAAGTCCGAAAATTTCTTAGTTCCTTGAAATCTCTTACGCAACACATTGTTATATTAAATACATTTTCTTTATGGAGGTTGGTGTTCGTTGTAATATATATTGAACATATTCATCAATGTTACGGAGTTACACAGCTCGAACGAATTCTTAACCAGACAAAGTGCTTTCCATCTTTGGTGGCGCACGAATACTACGTGCATTAAGAACTTTCACAGGCTCACTGAGTTCACACTCTAGTGCCGATTTCCTTTCGATATTGATTTATTTTTTATTCCACGATGCAAACGGTGACAAAACGATGCGAGTTTATTCCCTACACACAAAACTTTATGTATTTTTTTTTCATTCTTGTGTACTCGGGGGCAGAATGTATACGATATTGAGGCTAGTTAATGTAAATAAATTAGCAAAGCTCACCACCACATCAGCAAAAAACAGCCAACAAGAAAACGTGGAATAAATTAGTGATAAACTATTCAGAAAAGATGATCTAATTACATATCTACATTCTACATACATATATTGGGTGTAATTTCCTTGTCTGCTAAAAATAAATTACTTTATTTTCCTTGAATTACAGAAGCAATATCATCGACTACCGGGACGAGGATCAAGTAAGTACCCTTAATTAAAATCAAATGTGTAATACTTAAAACTATAACGAAGTACCTATAATTTACATGATGCATTATCTTATTATAAAAAACTGCTATATTATGAAAAATAATATCTAACAGATTGTTAAGACCAATTGTTTCGTCGCCGAGAGTATTCTTAATATCTACGCCAAATATGTTTTAGAAATAGGCCTACCACAGTTTTAACTAGTCTTTTACAGCATAATGATCATTGTCAATTAGGTTTAAAGGCTAGTATTGAAACTGACAGATATTTAATACAGACATCTGTGACTCAGCTCTGAAAGTTAGTTAATAAATTTCTTAGGCTATTGTTCTTAAATTTATAGTTACCTTATTAATCTAATGGGTTTAATAACGGGATATATTTGACACACCTTCAACCTTTAACAGCTGACTAATACTAGATCGATGATTCATTGATCATCGATCCAGTAACTCAGAATTACTAAACCTCCAAATACGAGAATAATAATGTACCAGTGATCAATTAGTACCTACTGTAGCTAACAAAGAGTACAAGCGATTAGCGATATAAAAATACTTGTACAAAACTTGTACTTTCACTGTGTATAAAATACACAGTGAAACCCAACCTTTAGGTATGCTATCTAATAAGATAATGTAAATTGAATCAGTAGCAGTGGTCTCCAGTTAATATATAGGCGGTCCTACGGGCAGACAAAGAAAGCATTTTGATGCATTTCAAAAAAAGCTCGCTATTGCATGTTGCAAAACCACAACAAATTGTGTTGTATTACATCTAATTGTGGCATCATGCAGATATCGATTTCTCAAGACAGACAACAGGCTTACCATTGGCTTTTAGCTAGTACCTAATTCTTAGACGTAATTCAAATTCAAATATTTATTGCTTACTAAGTGTTACATTAGGTCTTATATTAATATAATTTATGGAACTTATTTGAATTCAGTTTAAACTTCTATACGAGACGTTTGTATAACAATTATCTAACAGAACTACATTTTTTTCAACACTAAACTCGTCTACATTTGTGATATAGTTTACGTATCACGTCATAGATGGCGCGCCTATTTTTAAATTAATAGGGACAAATATTTACACAGACCATTAAAATAAATTGCGGTCGCAGCTAATAACATCAGCTGGCTGTACAAAAACTTGTCCAAGTTAATAATAAAAAAGCGGGTGCCGAGCGAAGTCGGTTACCGGTCTAATGGAGGCGGACTTGGATCTCGGCCGTGCGTTGGTCTCGTAATTAATATGGCTTTCCTAATTTAAAAAAAATGTTTTTTAATTACTATTATGAAAACGCTATTTAATTTTATTTAACCTACAACACGATTTATCAATAATAAGTACCTACCAAATCAAAAAATATTCTAAATACATTGATATTGATGATAATATGCAACATTAAACACGTTCATAACTGTGTACAAATTCAAATGCAATTGCCAAAAAAACCGCGACTTTAAAAATATTTATACGAGTTCGGGAAGTAGAAAAAAACGGTCGGACACTCATGCGCAGAGTAAGGCTTCGACGCAACAGCGCAGCGGGAGCAGTGAACTGAGGAGTGCACTGTATCCTTGAAACGGTCCCGTATGGGAGCTCGGCGGCGAAAAGAGACGGCAATATGGTGCGCGTTGCTGACATTTTACAATGATGACGTCAGTGTCAAAGAGTTGAATTTAGGTAGGCAGTACGCGATTATGAATGAATCCACCTAATTTTATTATAATACATTTACATAACTAACAAACAAAATAATATTCATAAAATTCATAATATTTAAACAACGCACGTCTAAAAATTTGGTAGGTACCAATATTTTACTGCCTTTAAAACCTGTGATAAAAAACCTCATCATGAAACTTTATTTCAATAAGAACCGTAAAAATATATTTTGTACTGCTATAAAACTTTCGTTAAGTATATCAATGAAAACGTATGTTTTTCAACTATAAGGTAAAATTTAATAACTGAAAGTAAAACAAACAAATTACGAACTTAAATAAAACTTTGTGTTTGGTTTATCTACACGTAAGCATACTTACTCTATGCGAAGGTTCAGTCATTCACTTTTCATCTCTTTCTTCCTCGCCGGACGATGTGATACAATGTTCTTTTCGATACAACCTTACCATATCTAGTAGGTCGCTACGTCCGTACAGCGCTACTACAATACCGACCAGTTGAGTATAACCGGTTAATAAAGACGTGAAAATTGTACCTGAGGCCACTTGTCTCACCAGCGCTTCAGTAATACTTATGACTCGGTATCGGTATCTACTCGGGTGTGTTGTTGGTGCCCACGCACCCTAAAAGTTGCAAACAAAACAATGCAGTGATTATTGTGATATACAGACTGATTTCTGATCTCAGAAGGTAGTGTTATGCCTTAATTTATAGCCAACTTTTGAAAAGCTGTTAAAAAATACGCGCAACTTTTTAACGTGGAGCCGGTTTTTGTAGCTTTTTTCTTTATTATGCACGAGCTTTCTTACTGTACATCGTGTTAAAATATTTCGCTATTTTTATTTGTACGTACAATTTATTAAATTGTGCATTCTTTTAATTATAGGTATTATGGGCTAATACCGAAAGAAAACTTTCAATCAACTATCGCGATCGTATCGTAATTATGTATCAAAAATGCTGATAACATCGTCTGCATCTTTATTTATAAGTGTGACTTTATTCTACTTGATCTATTTTATTCGTAAAATTTTAACTACCTTTATTGTTAAAAACAATAAATAATAATAACAAGCAATTATATTAATTAAAAGCTTCTCTTGCTATGTTTACGAACTTTACACCAACACTTATGCAAAAATGTATTATTGTTGGTTCATTTTACAAAATAAATAAACAAAATTAAAGTTCATTTAGACCAGTTTACATATTCATATTCGATTGATACTTCACAAGTTTTTATTCGGAATATATGATATTTAGAAGGTTATATATATTCTAAGCGTATTTCAGTATTTCTATCAATTATTTCTTGCGTAAATATAACATATTTGCAAGAGGCAAAGTGTTAGAAGTTCTTTCGGTTTTGTGTAGATAACTCATCAGCTGAGCAGGATTTTAAAATGACCTACATGGCTATAGAGACAAAAAATTTATACTCTTGTATCATTTATGTCAAAGCATCTTGAATAGACCCAAAGTTTATAAAACAACTGAGCTCAGTAAAAAGGTTGATTTATATTTTGACATTATTGCTTACGAGAATTGCACTGCTAGGAACCTTTTATATCATTGCTAACGATGTTTCTTTAAATTACTCTCTCAATTCGACTTACTGCAGGTTCCATTATTCATTTTATGGCAAGCTTTCACGAGGAATCAGCTTTTGACCCTCGTAACCATGATAGTGTCTCTCACTATAAAGAAAGTCTGTCAAACCTTATTGATTTAAATGGATGAAACGAATAAATGCATTATTTAACAGAAAACCTGTTTTTACGATGCAAGGTAAGTTTAATGCTTACCCATATAAATAAACACTATATCCTTGTCATTTTAAAACATTCGGATAAGATTAATATTATGCCAACTTCAATTCCATTCCATTCCACGGTTGTGTTGCCTTCCCCTGAGTACAACAGTATTTTGCCTCAGACTGTACATCATTCAATACTTTCTACCCGTAAGTTCACAGGTAAACAGATACCCCTTATCTTTCGTACATAGGAAGTACATTGTTCATTCATTCGGTTTTTTAAGACGTCCGGTCCATGCTTCGAGGTCGATAAGAAGTTTATTGCTTTTACACCTTCAGACAAAGGATAAAACATTATTTAGAGATGCGGTGAAATTCCTCAGGACTTCTTTGTTCCTTAAAAGCAGGTGTTAGATTTTGATGGTAAATAGATGCTAGGATTCATGGTATTTTTAAAAATGTGATCATCTTGTTTCAAGTCTTTGTCAAGTTTGTTATGGAAACAAATACTTACCAGGATAAATATAGAGTTATGACCTTGTCTAGGCCATCGGGTAAAATAAGATAATTATTTCTATAGAGCCCAAATAAGGCAAAGAGATTGCATGATGTTAGCGACAGTCTTCGTAAAAACTTGGTTTTAAAGCTACTACTCCAAATGTTCTTTGCGTCTATTGTTTGAATCTAATGCTAAACTGGAAGTCAATTCATTGATGATCTTTACATTGTTAGTATTCTGGTCAGTTTATTCCAACTTTTTAATCAATATCTTTAAGGGTATGTTAGCGATAACTTTTTTTATTTCGAGATACAATCCAACTGACGTACAGTTAATTGAGCTTCAGTCGCAAGCAAAATGTAAGGATTTTTTTGCTACAAACGAAATCTGAGCGAACACCGGAACCGAGCCGGGCCCAAAACGGACAGGTTTCGCATCAACCGGTTGCTAGGACAATGTTGAGAGCTAAAACAGTACGGCTTTAAATGTGTACATCATCGATTCGAGTATTGATTTGTTGCAATATCTTGTTTTAAACATCGCTGTATATTCAGGCATTGGCATTGATGAAATCATCACAACATTTTCTGACTTAATATGCTTAGATGGACGTTGAGTATGATTGTCTCAGACTTAAGAAATAATGTCTGTATTTATAAATTATATATAGAATTATAAATTACCCTAAAATTTGTAACTAAAAAATCAGCTTCGCAACTGGGTTCATTGAAAACGGTCTTTCTTTCAATCGGGTTGTAAAATAACTGTCGAAAGGGATTCGAAGAAATAGTATTCATAATTAGGCGCAATGCCTCGAAGACCCATAAAAGGCCACCCAGTGGAATGTTAGTGCTTTGCTTGACACTTTAGAACGAAAATAATATCAGTATTCGGTAAATATTATCGAATTCCATAATACTTTCGTAACCCACGGTTGGCATACCTAATAAGCGGCTAATAATCTGCAAAAAAAATGTGGTCAATGGCTTGGGGACACATTTTGTCACTCTTTTTATAACTGCACGTCATAAAAACTATAAGGTTTCCTTGAGAATTTTAAAAAAGCTTTGCCTCGTGCTATTATTTTTGATGATTCGTGGATGCAGATAAAAGCACCGAAATGTTAATTCTGAAATTAGTGACGATAGGTACGTCCTACGTAGTGAGGACCTTACAAGCGAATTAAGTTTCTAATGTCGTTGTAGACACATGAAAAATTCATTAATAGGCACAGGTATGTCATCTTATCTACTTAGTTTATTATACCGTGTGCCATCTTGTTTTCATTTTGTATTCCTGAACGATGCAGCCGGCAATTCTGGTTATTTTAAATCATAACTTCAGACTAATATTTAGTTACAACGTTTTATAATTTTTGTCATAACAGTGAATTTTACTTTTAACGTTAAATCTTCGACGACCTGATTATTGCAGTGGCTAAGCGATTGGACTCTTTGGAGCGCTAGGGGTTGCGGGTCCGATTCTTGCTTAGGGGAAAATATTGTGTGAACTGGAAATGTACATATGTCCCGAGTCTGGGTGTCTGTGTATGTGAGATTTCATGTTTGTGAAACGCTCCTACGATACAGGAGAAATAACAAATGTGGAGCTACTGATTAGTATATCATTTTTTCATCCTTAATTCACTCTAGTTTTGAATTCAGAATAAGATAGATTTATAGTACGCTGATAATGTTGCAAACACTGAAACGTCCATTTATTATGTGTTAAACCACTTTTATTTTTGTATTAACAAACAAACAACTTTCTTCGCCAGAATATTAGCATCATACCTCCATACAAAAAGTACATGTACAAAAGTACATTGCCCTATTGAAACAATCCGCTTAGCAATTAAAATATGACACGAGCTTTCCTAATGAATTAACAAAAGATTAGAAAGCCTTAGTTAAGTCGGTTTCACTCGCCTCGTGGAAAGTACAAAGGACGAATGATCAGATAAAAGTAAAGCCGTTTGTTTCTTTTTTAATTTGAAGTATGGTTAATTTTGTGCTACCGGCCTTAAAATGTTTGGTCCACAAGTCCATGATTATTGAAAACAGTTAAGTAGGTACCAAATTCACACAAGAATGTAGTTACCTGCATTATTTTCGTGGGATTTTACATTTGTAAGCCTAAGTTGACCTATTCATGGGTCGAGGTTTATTTGTGGGTACAATAAATGGATGAATCGGTATCTAATCGGTATACAAAAAAGAGTTATCGTAAGTACCTACCTAATAGTTTTGAATGGCATCACATACGTTTAGAATCGATATAATCTTGCTATCAATATCTATTCAGGTATAAAAGAAAGTGACCGATTGTTAGATTTATGAGGCTTCAAACTATCATAATATACGTTTTGTTATTTAATAACAAAGACATTAAAAGTCTAACGCTCACTTCTTCAATTAAATTGTACATTAATAGCATATTGGCGCGGTGGTTTGATGATTGGATATGGAATTGCTGATTTTTTTTATAAAAGTATATTCTTGATGTGATCTACATCTAAATATTTGTATCGAGTTTAAGCATTTATTTCGGCAGTACACAGGTCCTGAAACGCACATACCAGTGACATCTTCATCATCACCATCAGCCGACAGTCGTCCACTGTTGAACAAAGGGACCTCTTAAAAGGGGGGGGGGGTGCCATAATCCTTTTATAAATTTAATTTATTAATAATTAAAACGTTATAGGTATTTTTGTATGAAATTAGCTCTTCGCAAGAATCAACTTGACATAAGAAAACAGCGCAAAATATTTATAAACATATGAACTTTCGTCGCCTGAAAGAATATGCGTTTTTTTGAGCTTGTTTTCTTCTTCTTCGTATTGGCATAACCTGAGCAAGGAAACTGGTCATGCTCATGCCGTGGCATGGAGATGGGCCAGTCAACAAAGATCTTAGCGAGGTTTGTGTTCCAAGCTTGTCATTTTATTGAGTAAAATGATATGAGTTTCAGTAAACGGCTAAGATAGACGGAAGACAAGGCGTTGACCCCTTGGTATTACGATTAAACATTTATATCGATTCTAGACACGACGCCGGTTTAATCGACTGATCACACTGTTGGGTCTTCGCATTTTTTGCAGCGAGCCTGTGTCATCTAACGTTGCTTAATTGTAACCTTATGCAAGTTTACCTCATCGCACACACGCATACCTAATCAACCTGCAACAAACATGCATCTGCTACTAATCATCAATATGCTGGAGAAACTGCAGCTTAACCTCATAGGCACATATCTAAATGTTCTAGAATGCTTTCTCTAACTCGCAACGCTTAATTCAATTGCTGGATATGCAAACGAATGTCGTAAAGATTTATACTTTCAAATACATCGAGTATCACATTAAAATCGGTTCATTAGCCACTGTGTAGATGATATTGTGTGTGTTTTTAATATAAGACTAAAACGACGATAGGTAAACAGTTTAGTAAACAAGAAACTCGTAGAAAAAAGCAAAACATAATGATAATTAAACTAAGTCAGCACAGTATCAGGTCATCGTAGTTTAATGATTGTGCAACAATTTATAATATTTCTAACCACTGGCAGAGATTAAACCTATGATATAACACCATTTAAGGCGAAAACCGCGAAGCGATTATTGACACACAAAACTGTAGATTATGCCAAAATGTAAACCACAAGCGAGTGCAAACTTGTTCCTATAACTAATGAACTAACGAGATATCTAGTATTATACAACTATTTAAGTATTTGTAATAAGCTAAAAGACCTTATTGTCGGCGGAGTATATTTAGCGCAAAAATGGGTCTCCTCGAAGATTAACGTTTGTTCGGACTAGCTCGGGATTGGTTTAAACTAATTTTCTGATTGATTGATAGAGAGGCATCAAGCCACATGAACATGAGTATTATACTCTATATTTATTTTTACAATTTTCCCTGAACTTATATAGAGTATATAAATAATAATACATGAAAAAGGTTTAAATCTTCTTTACCTACATTGTAAGGTAACACATCTGCTGCACAGCCCTTAAACAAATTTAAAGAAAAAAAATTGTTTTGCCGGGTACTTAACTCGCAAGTAATCTACACATAATGTCAAAGATTGCAAATACCTCTAAGGTCACAAGACTATCTATTGAGATTTAGTTAAGTTTTTTACTCGCATATTTATACTAAACCCGGCTCAATTTAGCGCTTTAGCATTGATTGGACTTTACTAAAAACGTAAGTGGCAGTCTAATGCTGTAAGCGCATAGCCGACCATCAGGTGATTCACCCTGTCTCATACAATTAATCAACATAATGTAGTTAAAATAATCCAGTATAGTATATTATAAAATGTAGTCTAGATTTTATTTAACAAGAAAAATAACTGTGCATTTGTAATAGCTAAAATAGTCGACAGTTGTATGATCTATTTAATTGGAAGGTACCTAATAGATACGGCATAATACGCTATATTCAGTTAGATATTATGCCCTGTATGTCATTATTGATAAATAGTAGTACTTATAAAACGTTACAATAACCGTACCCCTCTATGCATCGCAAATCACGTTATTTAGTTAGTCCCGGGTTTCATACGAATATGTATGACAGAAAACGGGTATCGGAAACTAAGAAATAACGATTAAAAGGTTAGTGATTAAATTGCATTAGGATAGCTCTCTTAAAAAAAGGCCTTTAGCATATTATTGTCTAAGTCCAAGATGTAATTGTAGGATTGAATATTTATTAAAGACTTATAGGTACGTGATGCTAGCATGAATGTAACATTTAGAAAAACATTGATTGGTATCTATTTTAGTTGATGCGTCGAGCCAAGTGATGTCACTCATTGTAAAGTTTACTTATGTACTTATCTTGTTTATTACTTAGTTAAGTTGTTTGACGATAAAAGGCGAAACGTAAAAGATTCTGTTAAAAATATTTGCAAACAACCTGAAAAGTACTTTATATTAGGTACCTATATTATCTTGATGATTAAGTCTAAAATGATATTTTTTGGTATGAAAACACTGCCAAATTTGACTATGAATATGACACACGAGGAAAATCGAAAGCAGTCATTTCAAATTACAAAGAATTACCCTGACAGTTTTTGCTTTCTTTTTAGTCTACAAGAATCAGAAGGTTATAAATAAAAATATAAAGGTTCATGTTTAAAATATACTGCGCTGAAACTACAGCATTATTTAAGGATTATACGCGTGATAAAAAAGTACAGTTAGCATTGAATAAGAAACATTTAAACCCTCGGTATTAATATGTTAGGTAGGTTTTAAGATCACTGTACCGCATAAGTAGTCAGGTTGAATCTTATCGCATAATATCAACCAGTTTTCCTCGGACATTGTAAAGTCTTGTGCACATTAGGAGTTGTGCATACTCTTTTATAAAACCTGCACGACATTTTGCATACTGTAGTAAGAAATTAAGAATTTGGGGTTAAAATACCTCTTAAAACTCAGAAGATGGAGACTTAATAAGCAACAAAGAAGACCTTGAGACAGCATTAAACGTTTTTTGATACAACAAGAACAGCAGCACATTTACATTATCATTGATAAATGTACGATGCCAGCAATGGAACGACAACCACTCGAATCTTGCCTCCGTCAACCATAAAATCAATATTATCGTAGTGATAATATGAAGCCAACCTTGAGCAGTGATGATGATACTCATGGAGCTAGGCAGAAAAGCGCCGTATAACCGAATCATTGTGAACTCAGCCGCAATCGCCTCGATAATAGCAGCTGATATATTCTGTCTTAAATGGAAATTATTAGGAGTATCAAACGCGTAGAGTTACGGAATCTATTGACAGTTGCATGGGCTTGCACCTGTTCAATTTCACACGATCAATGTTGCCAAGTAAGTAGGCTCGATATATGTATGATAAGCGTTCGATAAATAGCAATGCCCCGCAGCATTTCAATGGTTCTCAGTATCTCATGTTATTATTCATGAACGCAAAGTGTGTCATATTCTTATTCATGTAGTCCCGTCGTGTATTTTTAAAATCCTGTAAGCAAATCGATGTTAAAATGTTATAGATTTTCTACCGGTGTGAGTCCTAACCGACAGTCAACTTGCCCATTTTGTAAATCAAAGTAGATACTTACGGCCTACGTGCGTGCAAAATAATCGTCTGTATTGTAGTATCAAGCTATACTTATTTTGCCATTAACTAGACTTGTTTACCCAATCTTCTGTATTTAGTTGTCTCTGGCTGTGTAGAATGAGTTTAAACTTGTAATTTAGGTCATAAATAGAGTAATTTACATAAATGGAATGGGAGACAGACCGGTTAGGCAGTTATTACTCTCCCAGAGTTACTTTGAGAGAAAAACTAAATAGTATTAGAAGAGCGACGCAAGCATTGATATTACACCAAAACTCATCGCCGCATCAGGCCATTTTTACTGGCCTTCCTAAAAGAAGAAAGTGTAAGCGTTGTGCTCATTAGATACTACCGGCCTGGAATTATTGACTACCCCCTTACCTCCCGTGGGTGTCGTAAGAGGCGACTAAGGGATAATCCAGAAGAAGGCCTTTGTTCAACAGTGGACGTCTTCCGGCTGATAATAATACAACGAGTTTATGGCTTACTGTATCAAAGTATGTCTAGAAAAAATGACATATGAATATACTCACAATGTTTTGACATAACTAGCATATCAAAATGTTAGCCACATAATTAGTAGTGGTAAGGCGAGATCATAAAATGCGCAGTGAGTCCTAGGGGACTGACCACGCATACAAAAACGGTTTATGTCCCAAATGTACCGATTGAACGCTATCCCGTTCACTCCTTACACAAAAGACAGGATAAGAAGACATTCTTATACATAAATAGGTAAACGTGGGAAAATAACACTGAAAAGACACGTGGGCGTCGTGCTAAATATATTAGTGGAAGAAGTGAACTGACGAAGTGAAAAGAAAAAAGAGAAATTAAACTTAGACTTGCAATAGACCGAATAACAGCAAGAACGTTAGGAACAAGAAATGCATATTTACGATAGCAGTCATTACTAAAAAGTACTTACCTAAAGTTAGTTGCGAACAAAAATACAAACTTATTGTAAATAAAAAGGGAACCTGCATCCTTTAGCGCAGCAGTCCAACCGCTTAGCCACTGCGCCAATCAGGTTGTCTATTAATTACATATTTATTATGGTTAACTATACAAGTAGCTATGAAACTGAGTGCGGTAAAATCTAAGGTTAAGAACAGCTAAAGACTCCTTAGCTACTACTGAAGTTCCATTCATAAACACAGGTCATTCTGTAATAGTTATATATTATGTTATGCACACAATGGCGTGTAGCATAAACGCACAATGTATGAATATCACACAATGATCAAATGTGGGACGCTGTCACAAAACGCTAATAAGCAGGTCTAGGCTGGTCAATGAAATACCTTACTATGAACCCATAAAGCAGGACAGTTTACGATGTGGAAGCGAGACGCTGCTACGTGCAGTGTAATGCGGCTTCTTGCTTACACATCGTAAACTGTCCTGCTTAAAGAGTATATGGTAAGGGAGCTGAAGGAACTCTTATCTATCACGATTTGGTGGGAATAGTTCGTAAGACGACGATTTCGACCAAATCATTTTTTCATTTCATTCGACGACCTGATTGGGCATTGGCTAAGCGATTAGACTGCTGCGCTAAGGGTTGCGGGTTGAAGTTGAAGCACGCAAGGGACAACAATTTGTGTGATCCGCAGATGTTTGTCCCGAATCTGGGAGTTTGTGTACCTTTGTGATATTTCATGTTTGTGAAACACCCACGATACACGAAGATTTCCAAATGTGGAGCAACTTATTTTTAAAATAAATATATCAACACTGATCTGTGTCTCGGAGACCGCCATACTCATGGTCCTGCGTCACTGCAATCGTCTGTTAGCAGTCCTGCCACACTATGATATTAGGAAATAAAGAGAGTGCACTTGTATTTGCACTCACTTGTGCTCTATAGTATCTTTTATGTAGACTTGCCACGCCAAATTTTGCTCAACTTAAGGACTCCTACGAAAACCTAGCTTAGCGTCATGTACTTACTTAAAGCACTGCACCAGTTGTTAGTTGGACAAAAAATATAAACGTTTTTAATCAATCGAGACAATTTCAACAAATGACTCTTCTCACTCTCTCAATGAGATAATAGTAAGACTATACATAATCACTTATCACAGGCAACATTTATCAAAGTAGATCTATTGTAAAATCTAAAATAGACTTATTATAATTGTCAGTCGATAATATTTCTCTCAACATTGTATGTGACCAACAAGAAGCGGTATAATCGTCACGGTCTGGTCAGCTTCTATTTGAGAACTGCCTCTCTAGACAAGTGGCAAAACGCTTGACGTATAGAAATGGCATAGAATGAAAAATGTATGGAGATGACGAAATCATCGAAAACATAGTCAAAACATTATGTCATCCCTATACATTTATCATTCTATTCGATTTCTCGATATAATCTCATTCTATCCTGATCAAGACTGAAAATTGATGTAAACATTCATAATTTGGAAAAATCTGTTTTCAATTAGAGTATTTAAAGGTTTTCTAGCCCATTCCTCTGCATTCGAATTGAATTTAGGATATATTGAATTTCACAAGAATACCCAATGTTCTTATATTTTTGGAGTACAAAATATCTAGCATCATCTTTACGCCTATTAAACCGACCACGAAAAACTATGTTTGCATTCCACAAGATGTCTAAACCAGTGCTTTAAACAAAATGGCACCGACTTCCGTGTCTATTTGGAGAATTTGTTTTTTATCCAATTCGATGCGTCTATTTATATAAATCACATCTAAAATAATATATTCTGGTCTCGATTAAAAATGGTGACATAAGCGGTGATACAGTAGTAGTAGTAGTGGTGCAACAATGATGTGTCTGCCGAATGTTTACAATACAAATGATCGTGTGTACAGTGAAGAGTGAAGTTACCTATATTATTTTACAGCGTTTAATTTGGTAGTATGACGTGATGGCTCACGACAACTTGGCCTTGGTGGGAACTCTTTACGTGTGCTTTTCCAAGAAGACCGTAATAAATGAAAGCTTGGCTGTACTTCTTATTATATTAACAATTGCTTTTTAGTATTTTCCTTAAAAACTTACCAGCTGTGTATATAATCCGGTATTCTAGACATGACCTAGGCAATGTTTAGAATCCCTAAAACGTTCAGGTAATGTATGAAATATTATAATAATTAATCTAATACTTTGCCTCGCTATTCTATACAATACCGAGTACGCAGCTGATAATATAACAAAACATAATTAGTAAATATTGGTCATACATATTGCCGGTAACAAATATATTTCCTAGTAGGTACCGATGTTATTCATAAGCCTTATAGGTATTTTTTATTTAAATTTGGCTAGATATTATAAATTTGAAGCGCATTCCTGACAGAGATTTGATTTTTTTGGGCTCTTGTACCATTGGCGTTTTGAGCTTTTTACAAACTTCTGATGCTCCTTAATTTTTTCTACGGTTCGTATAAAAAAAAAACTACATACCGACACAGTTTTTATTTAGAAGAAAGTACTTCAGAGCGCGCTTTATAAGGAACGAGCCCAAGTTGATATTTAAAAAATAAATATTCGATGATTTTTATTCGTGGGGATTATGGCAACCTCCCTCCTCCTAAGGGGGACGCCTTTGTTCAACAGTGGACGTCTTCCGGCTGATGATGATGATGATATTCGATGAGTCTTCTTATTGGTTAAAATTAGTTTACTTCGTTGTATGTTAAATACCGGTGGACTGATAAGGGTTAACAAAATATTGACCGATCTGTAAGATTCTTAAATTACAAAATCCCGACGTACTAGATTAATTCTCAAGATATGACAACTAAATTCTTACTCAAATGTGTGAGTTATATGCCTATTTTGCATTTATCATAATAATAAACTAATTCAAAACTACGTAGGTACCAACCATAAGCCTATTAAGAGAAATCATTATTAATGTTATTATATTATCATTATAGATATCGAACACAAAGAGCAGACAATACATGCCAATTCACTTATTCAGTTTACCTTTTAAGAGCCAATAGGTGCCTATCAAAATTATGGCCTATTGTACAGTAAGAACCGTGTTTTAAATCTACATCCGATTCCGCGTCCGCTCTCAGTGTGACACGCGCTTACTATAAACATAACAAGCCCTTTATAATCAGTCATCATAATAACCTATGAATAGTCACTGTAAGAGATTTTTTGCGGCTGTTATATCAATTAAAAACCTCGTGTGTTGTCACTCTTCATTATAACTTCGTCCTCGTGCTAATTACTCAAGTTTATATTTTTTCTTCCTACATGTTAACCTAATGACCGGTTTGTTACTATTTAACAACATGTTTAGGATTTAAATGATAGATTTTGATTAACATGAATTATTTTTTATTAGTTTGGTTGTTTTCGCAATTTATACACATTAAGTAGGTACTTACACATGATGTTATCATTAATATCTATATATGTACATACACAATTTTACCTGAGTACCTATGTGCCTGTTATCACAGAATACTATTTGGCTAAGGTCTATTTCCTCAATTCGCAAATTAAAAAATTGCTACTAAAACTTTTTTACTCCCTGCCTCCTTAGACCCTAACCATGAAATCTTAAAGCAGGACAGTTTACGTTGAAGCGAGACACAGCATAACACTTCACGTAATGGCGTCTTGCTTCCACATCATAACCTGTCCTGTTTTAAGAGTTCATGGAAAGAGGGCTGTACGAATTTAGGAAGTCTCCAAATTGGAACTCACAAAATTCAGTTACTAAAATCACAAACTGTATTGTACTAAACCTTCGACATTTATAAGCTAAAACAATAACATTTATTTTAAGGTACTCGTACTAAAACAACAAATAAAAACAAACAAAACAACATCTGCATTTCAATTCCCGTAAAATCATAATCACAAGTACGATAATATATTTATGACTCCTAATCTCTTTTTTTTTAGAAAACGATAAACTCTTAAATACTTAGTGTCTCATTAGCTAAATCACTCGACCAGAAAAGATTCTTTCTTTAGAAACAACCACTTTTAAAATAAGGACGGGCCAGAATAATTTTACTAACTCGTCAAACAAATTGCAACTTAAGGCAGACATAATAAAGTTCTTTATCCTGTAGGAACTAGTACAATACAGTAGCATTACGCCGTCCTATAATAACAACCTGTCAATGGGTTCCTGAATGGAATATTTTATTCTGGTATTTTAAATATATGGTGCCAACGGACTTTGGTCTTTATACTCTTATGTTAACCACGTAATTCGAATGTAAATATTCAAAGCGGGTTAGTACTGTGATGCTTAATAATCGGTTTACTGACGAGACATTGTCTCCCATCATACTAAAGGTTTTTTTTTCTATGCCACGGAATGGTCACGGGAAATGCCCACGGTAACAGTGCAATAAGGAACGCATGGGCCTTCGTTATTAAATGGAACGACAAAATTCTTCGAGTTTATTACACTTACTAACCACTTTCCCCTTGTGTGGTCAGGCCGAATTCCAAACGTTCAGTGAATTTATTAAAATAATTGAGTTTAAATTGAACACGTAAACTTTATACCACAGTGACAATATTTTTAGTAGAGTATAGAACGCATAATGTTTGATTAGAAATAAATAAAGTATTTTAAACAATCAGTCAGATGTCTTATTATATAATAACCTAAGCTGTACCAAGACAAAGTTATGCTGCGGCGAAGAAATCAGCCAGTCAGCGGCCTGGTAGCTGGGCTAACTGCCCGGGGTTTTTTTTTTGGTATTTTATGTCGAACACCCCGTGAAGGGTCTTATAGGGCGTCACCGGGCAAAAGGCGAGACTGCTAGCCTCAAGACGGAGCCCAGGCTGAGCCGGACCATCACATTTATACGATTGTCACTCGTGGAAGCTTAGTGCATAGCCAGACTACACAGATCATCTGTAGTTATTTATTTGCAGATCATCGTCAACAGTCCGAGAGATAGAAAATCGATTCTAGGCCTTAATACTACTACACTTAAGTACTTATGTGCCTCAATATTACGAGCAAGAATTCAACTTAATTTATTTACCGAAAAACCTTACATACCAGTACCACGCATTTCGCAAACATAGGTAATATAATTACAAATAAATCCTTGTTTTTATTCAAAGCATATCATTAGGCAACGTGTAATAAGTCTAAACGTAATCATACTATTCGCGCCACAAATTCCGTAATTGCGTTTAGTAATCCTAACAAAAACGGTACTACGATTGCATCACATGTTTATTCTAATTATTACGAGCATCTGCAACTTCGTAGCGTTAAAGAATTCACCTTCCTTTTGATACATATCTCCTCGGTTGAGCAAATATTACCTACATATTACAGCTATTGTACCTAATTGGTTGACTGAAAGGTGTGCAAATAAATAGGCATTCAAACCAATTCACAACCCTATTTCACTTGTAAGCCTACTCCAGAGGTTTACCATTACCTCTTCTTGCAATTCGGTAAAGGAGCCGAAAGTAAATTTCATAAAAAATAATAACTATATTATTTTTTTACTAAAATTTGAAAAAAACGTCGCTGTCGTGGGTGCATTTTACAAACATGAAATATCACCTACACAAACACCCAGGAGGATTAACGATACACGAAGCAGAAGCCTCTTCACTGTCTGACATGACAATACAGGTGCCGTGTGGTATCCGGCTTAGAATTGACCACCCCCTTTCCTTCTGTGGGTGTCGCAGGAGGCGACTAAGAGAAAATTCAAAGATGGCCAGCAGCGTCTCCTGTAACTCCACCACCAATACTGCGATCCCCAAACCGCTTGCCAAGCGTGGGGATTATGGCAAACCCCCCCGCTTAAACGGGGAGGCCAATGTTCAACAGTGGACGTCTTTTGGCTGATAATGATGAAACAGCCAGACTTGGGACGAACATTAGCAGTTCGAACTAATTTATTGCCCCGTGCAGGAATCGAGCCCGCATCGCTTAGCACAACAGTCCAATCGCTTAGCCACTCCGCCAATCAGGTCGTCAAAATTATGGCATAAAATTATAAGACCTTACACACTTTGTAAATTTTAGTTTGAAACCGACGACAGCTGTTATGTAGGCATGTAACTTAACAGCTGTCGCTGGTTTCAAACTAAAATGTACAAACTATAGTATGTAAGGTCTTATAACCTTAGCGAGAACAACAAAAACAGGACCATAACCTTCATATTTGGTAACAACATGTTCAAACCCGTTTATTTCGTAACAAGTCATTGGACTCACCTATACCTACGCTCCTTAAATCACCTGTCCATTGCCTCAGCGTACCAACCCGATTTATAGCTTATCAAAGAAAACGGTACACAGAAGCATCAGCCGATCAAATGACTCACGGCAAGTCATTAACGTCACTGTATTATTTTACCGTTAGTAAAAATTCACGAGCATTGTCACATGTCGCCAATCATGGGATAGAAACACTGGCTGCATTTATATGACACTAGTTAATCGATTAAGATTTGTTTTGGGATTTCATTATTGTCGTTAGAAGAATACGGACATATTATATAGTCTATACCGGACAGATATAATTATTTTTTTTTTAGGCTTTTTCCTTTTATTCTTATTTTAGATAAGCATGTCCCCTCATAAATAATACTAGACCTACATAAAATTAGATGGTATGAAAATACCATCCTCCATTGATAGGTTTATTTCAGCAGATCTATACATTGTCGATTCGCACATTTCGTGCGAGTCCAATTCGTGCGAATCATCCAATAACCCAAAAATAATCATTTTAATTAATAATCAGCACTCCATTCTTGTGTCCAAATAAGTTCACGAGCCCGCCCTGGCCCTTATTTTTAACTGACTTGTAATTGCTGCCATAATTAATATTTTTATAACGAAAAGAACAAGTTACAGACAATGAGCAAATGTCTAGTATCTCTACTTGTTCCAGGTGTAGGTAAGAACCCACTCAGACCAATATTACATGACCCGCTAATATTAGTTCGGGTCTTAGTATTGTGTACCTAAGTCGAAGTACGACTTAGGACAGAAATCCAGAGAAGTTAACAACTTACGAAAGTTTTGATGGGAAGATTATTATTTTGATTAGATTTACAGCTATGTTGAAATATAAATCAACAGAGGTGAATAATTTAATTATCAACTCACAGAACAAATCATAAGAATAGAAATTATACAAAAACACAAAACTTTGCAATTGTAACGAAACGACATCTATTATCGCTGGGACCAATAAATGTATCTAATTATCAGATTCTAATCGATACTACCTAGCGATGATACTCGTATCATTCGTAATTGTGGTTGATTGGAGTGTTACACTATTGTTCATGGTTCCCATAATCCGCTGTTCCATGTTATAAACCGGTTAGACGTTGTTTTTAGCATATTCTGTGAAATAAAGAATAACCCGAGGGTCGCGGCGTGTAAAACGTGTCATTGTACGGGACTTCGGCTGTGATGTCTAGAAACGTACACGAAAGTACGGGAAAATGCGAAGTTACGACTTACGACCTAGCTGTACTAAGAGCTGTATTGAAAACGACAGTCGTCAACACGATTCATGACACTTTCCACAACTAAATAGAAAAGATAGTCGACGATCAAAATAATTTATCAAATCCTATCTTCACAAAAAATATATAAACCATAACGCAATTCAGTATCTACTTAATGACGATTCGAAGAAAAAAAGAACAAAAAAGCTGGTCATTACAATAATTGTACTGATATAAAAATCGATACCAATCATTTCGCGTATTCGATTCCTAACTGAATATTTCCATTTGTCTAGCTTCGCTTTTTCTATACTTCGCGTTAAGCACGGCTTACACGTTGACCTACGACCTTGGTTAGGTTAGGTTAGGTTAATGTGTGTGGGATAAGTAATAACCGTTTAGTTCGAATCGTTTTACCAATTGTATTAAGTAAATTTCTTTTTTTCGTATCTGGTAATATTTCCCTCAATTCAATCTATTTACATAATTATACTTGAAGAGATAACTTTCAGCTTTTCCTAAGTTTTGGATTTCATGCAGGGAGGTGTACATAAAAGGTTTGGCACAGTTGAAGTTGATATAGAGAAGGCGAGCAGCCAAGCGATCACTCTTTTAAATTAAATTTTGAATGTTTCTTGGCATACATCTATCGCTTGTGGCACACACCCGCGCGAAGTCACGGCCAATCTCGTTAGTGAGGAACATTGCACACGTGGTACAGTGACGTTAACGGAATCCTCTTTGTTGTATTTACTTAAACCGTAACCCAACAGTATTTATAGCCAGTATTTACCAATCTATTGCGCTGCATCAGGAAGTGAAGTCATCAAATGTTAATTTTCTATCTTCTTATACGACAGGGCAGGACATGTTGACTGGGTCAATGATGTGATGTCTGAAATCACTTAGAATAAAGCACCTTGTTTAAGTTTTCTTAGAATAGGTAGGTAGCTTACCTTTTCGCATGTATGATTTCGCAATGATTACGGACCGCACACAATTGAATGATTGTATTTGTTTACTCTTTAAGTATTATAAATCCGTTCGTAGCATCATTACTATCAACTCCGCCCTATACTAATGCAACTGTCTTCATAAATCTTATTATGAATAGATTTTACGTCCGTCCAATTAGTAATCGGTAAACCGCAAAGATCTGCGATATTGACTACAATTAAGCGATGACCCTGGCCACTCAGAATCTTGTGTACTGTTACGTACTACAGAACCAGAGCTCTTGTTGTTTCCAAAAGTTGTTTGACAAAACCATATAACCCATTTAAAATAAAATTAATGATAAAACAAGTATACTCGTATATGTTATATAAACTAGATGCTATAGTAGATTAGATGCTAACCACAAATATATGAGTATTTCTTTTTGTCTAATTTTAGGAGAAATAGGTTTCAGTATTTAATTCTTCTTACTAGTGCTGACAGATGATTTGACAGTACATAACCCTTTCACGAAAACCGCAAGCATGACTGGACATGCCATAAGTATATTTTGACAGAAACACTACTAACTGTGATTTACAGTATCCAATGATTTTATCTTATTAGTTAGAGAACGCATCTTGGTCAGACTACAGCCATTCATCGATCGATATTTATTTTGCACGGTGCGAAGTCAAACGGTAGATTTTTTGCTACTCTACATTAATTTGTCTTAAATGATGATGGTGGTTCAATAAAAGTGTCAGTAATGTCTGGTAGGTATGTGTATTCATTAGTTTAATTTTTTCAAGATTTTAATATTATTGTTGCGTCAAATATTAAAAAAAGGAGTAAGATAAAAAGTCATGTTTCGTTTAAAATATTTTATTTTTACAGCTTCCTTTGGTAGAAATTGAAACATAAGTTAATCGTTATTTAAGTACTGCGATATCAATAAAATGTTGACGTATTTACTTACTGGCTAAAATGATGTTGGTAAACATCCTAAAACGCAACCACGAGTAAAATATTATTAATGTACCTATACACTATCTCACACGTGGATGAATTTAATCTTTTTTTTTCATTCGTCGAATACAATTAGTTATAGTTCAAATGCACGAGCTGACAAATGCAAGCCTAACTAAGTTGTTTTTTCTAAAGTTGAGGCCAAGAGAACCCAAAACTAAAGCTTTCGAAGAGATATAATATAACCACGATACGAACTGCTAAAACTGAAGTTTGTAGTTGGACAAACTATCAACGCAATAACACTGTTATGCAAAAAAATATTTAGCAAAAATTTTACATACTTAAGTAACATCTTCAACCTTAATATCAATGATGACATTTTATTTTCTCTACGAAGCGCGAAGGTTCTGATGTAACCAATTGAGTTAATGTTAGGTGCATCACTGCCTAAAATAGTAGGTGACGTTATTGTTAGTATACCGGAAGTAGGATCGTCAGCAGAAAGTTAAGTAGATATTCTGATCACGCAAACATTGCGCTATGAACGTTGGTGATGCCAATTGTGGGAGGTGAAGTGTTACCGGATATTGTAGAGAGTTATTGATATTTATATTGGTTTTATGTGGAGTAAACACCGCACGTGCACCTAAAAGACTGGGTACAAATATTGTACAGGGCAGTCGACTATTTGTTCTTTACACTGAACTGTGATCATACCCTCAACCTAAAGCGCTAAAAGCCAAACAGGCATGAGCGCCATTAATATTGTCATAGCAACTTGACGACTTAACGAGCCCGTTATAGTTCAAGTTCTTTAACAAGAATAACGAGAAAATACATTTGGCATGCCGCAAGGGACCATCTTAGTGCCCGTAAACAGATTAACGAAAAGAAAACAAAAGAAGGATTATTTGCGATAATTACAGCGCCGTGAAATACTTTCGCATTCAAAGTTTATTAACAAGGTACATTCCGGCTAAGAGCGACCGTTTGCTATTCAATTTACACCTGTCTGTCAACAAGTAGGTTCTCACGAGACGAGTCAGATGTATTGTGTTAATTATTACTATAAGGGTTGGAATACACAATCATCTTCGTGTGAATAATCCACGTAGTTAATGCTCATATAAATAAATGACAGAATCATTTTATTTACATGTTTAGTAGGTATTAGTAGTTATAGACTTTAAATTGTAAAATAGCTTAGTGCTATACTAAGATAGGTTTTAAGCGTATTCATATTTCATTCTAATTCACACAAACTAAGATTCAATATAACTGGCATTCAATTTTAACGTGCAAGATTTAAACACACATGTACTCATGTCATTAGAGCTTTATACATTATAAACCAGTGCATCTCTGAATTTATATTAAACATGCTAAGTCATCAACACGTAGGCTCTGGTGAATATCTTTTTCAGACTTAGTTGTTCATCAAAGATGTCACAGGTACAGATGTAATAAAATTAATACTAATTTAGAAATTTATTTCGAAGTAAATTGTCACAAATATGAAATACAACATCTATTTAGTATACAAACATTACAACTGCACGAAACAATGGAGGTGGTAATGTGTGCCGCTCTAAAGCCTTAAGCTTTCTTCCTTTATCTGTACAATTTATTTGACTTATCACAGACACAAACTTATTCAAACCCCCGCAGTAAGCTTATTTTATTCCAATGCCTATCAAAATGTTACAACATTGTTGGCCAAACAAACGTGAAGGAATTCCATATTAATTGTTCGCAGTACCTTGTTGAATAATAATATACGAAATCAACTATCTGTTTTAAAATAACGTTCGTACAAAATACGCGTCGATCGTGCGCGTGATTTGACAATAGAGGTGTTTACACTGCATATGTTGTGCAACATTTTACTTGTCACAACAATTCAATAGCTAAACAATAAATTACATTTTTACTCTACTATAATACTATTAATACTCTAGAAGTCTAAATCAAAAGTTGCTAATATCGTCCAGTAAATTTCAGGAAGAATTCGACGGTCCAAATTGCATACAAATAGAAGGAAATCGTAATACCTAAGATTTGTATGTGAGTAACGCTTCTGAAGCGAATTGCAGACACGCATAGCAATTTAATTGACGATTTGGAAATGTCACGATAACGTGACGATACTTACATCGATATTGGAGGGAGTTATGACATAACTTGCTTCTTTTATGCAAAATGGATTAAGTTATATGGCAGTATTAACTTGAAGCCTTATTCCAATCGGCTACAAATTAGTTTATTCGCGTTAATTATACATATATATACAAGTTTGGTTTCTCTTTTCCTTTGTTAAGCTTGATTTGAATATTAATTCTATAATATGTTGGTCAGTCGTTACTGATTTATGTGATGAGTTCATTTCGTTTGTGGAATCTCACGCTGCCATGAATTTTGATCAAATAATATTTTATTTTATCATAAAGCATGCAATATATTTTTGAGTTGTCTTTGAAAGGTTTTCGAAAAACAAAACAAAATTCGATGAAACGGCTTTCGCGAGGTAGGTATCTCATGCCAAACCCATATATTTTTCATTCTATTCGTCAAGCGTTTTGCCACTTGCCTAGGGGTCTGAAATCCCATACCCCACTTACATTTATTTAATACACACATATTTATTAAACAATATGCGTAAATACGTTAAATGTTTATGGGTTTAGGATATCCCACTATCAAAAGTTTTATTCGATCTGATAGGCTGTTATTTCGCCAATTCCTCTCACGCAGAACTAACCTTATCAGCCGCCTAATTTGCACATGATTCGTACACTTTCTTATAAACTACAACTAATACGTATTCATAAAACCCAACTTAAAATTATTCTATTCCGAGGAATAAAGTGACACTTACACAGCCTTCCCGCAGTCTTGAAAATATTTACGTTCCTAAAATAATCGGTTCATTACTAAAGTATACAGTCTTACCGCCGAACTCAGAGACATTGAAAGATTTACTTAACTAAGTGAAGGTTTTCTTTGTGAAATCTTTACTAAGTGTCAGTTTAAGTGATCATTAACGTCTCTGAGTGCAGCGGTTAGTGAGTGTTGTTATTAAAAAGAAACAATTTTGAATTTGTACAAACCTTATACCTTCTTCTCAAAAAATAATGAGTAACAATTATTAAGACCCAAACAAAGATCAAGACAGATTTAAGAATCTCATTTTTCGCCTTTGTCATGGTATTAGTAGGTAACACCGCTACAGACGATCTACATTAAACAACCCATAAAACTCCTCGAACCATTTCGCGCCGCTGTAGTTTTTAATAACAATCAAGACTGTCCAGTCTGGTGTTCACATTTTCGCGTATTGCCCAACTGTTACCTACATTCGTCCCTGCCCACGCGCACGTTACGTAACCGCTTCAAAATTAGAATAGAATACCGCCTAATGACGGCTTGCAGCGCATGTCATAGTATAATGCCACCTGTCAGATCTAGCTTATAAACTAGAGAATAGGTGTTAAACATTATATATTATAATAATAATAATATATTTATTTGCCAGAAACACGGTACAGAAAGTTGGTATATCATAAGGTACAGTTCATCATGTCTCGCCGACACAGCGGCATGCAAATTAAACAGCTACCTAATTAAGGTTTAATATGTTTAAAAGCAATTTGCGTATTAATAATTATTAAATTAAATAAGAAATTAGCATAATACATAACAAGTTACAACATTATATACTAAATTTAACAAATTACAAATATATCAATTAATATGAGCAATCACTTATGCCTGTATTTTGATGCAAGGTCAAGAGAATAAAATTTACAGGGACATTTTACAAAAAACTCCTGAATTGAGTAGAAACATTCCTGCAACAACCACTTCCGTAATACAAAACAGAATTTTTTGTAGGGTAATTGGGTAATTGACTTCGGCAAAGCATTGTAAATTAATGGAGCCATGTAAACACAACTCTTTCGAAATAGTTCCAGCTTAGGGACAGGCATCTCGAAATCGAGAAATACGGCTTTCCGTTTATTTGAATTATCCCTTCGTTTGAATAGTTCAAGATTGGATCTTAAAAACTTTGCAATTTCAAATATATATATACAGGGTACAGTTAACAGGTTATGTGTCTTAAATATTGGCTTGCATGAATCAGACCAGTCCATGTTAAAAATAGCACGGACACATTTTTTCTGAGCAATGAAAATTCTATCTATTTCCGAGGAGTTTCCCCACACAACTATACCATAGCGAATTACTGAGCAGACATAGGCATGGTACACCATTATGGAAGTTTCCCTAGACGTAACATTTTTGACCTTCTTTAGTGCAAATACAAATTGATTGATCTTCTTGCAGAGTATATCAATATGGTTTTTCCATGTTAAATGCTCATCAAGTGTTACTCCTAGAAACTTTGTATTATGTACCTGCTTTACATTTATTTTATTATACGTGACGTGGAGATGCATAGGGTTATTTTTCCATGTTTTAAAGTGTAGTACGTTAGTTTTAGCTATGTTTATTTTTAGTTTATTAATATCTAACCATTTTATTATGTCATTCAATGTTTGATTAATTTCATTATCATAGTTTTGTTGATCTTTACATTTAATAATAATTGTGGTGTCATCAGCAAACAAGACACACTGATGTTTTATTAATTTGGGTAGGTCGTTTATATAAAGGAGGAACAACAAGGGTCCCAGAATGCTTCCCTGAGGGACACCACAATGGTTAATTCTTGGTTCAGACTCAAAGTTATTCATACTATTTTCCAATTCGTTGAACTTAGTTATTTTTGTTATTTGTTTCCTATCACGTAAATACGATTGAAACCATTTCATAGCTGGACCCCTTATTCCGTATCTTTCCATTTTTTCTAAAAGTCTCACATGATCAACTAGATCAAACGCCTTACTTAAATCTAAAAATAGTGCACAGGAAGGGATTTTGTTATTGATACTATTCATAATTTCTTTTATCAAGGTATAAATTGCTAAAGTAGTTGATTTATTTTGTCTAAATCCATATTGCTGAGTGACTAGAATGCTGTACTTATCTAAGAACTTTAACAACCGCTTGTAAATTACTCTTTCAAATACTTTTGAAAGTATGGGAGTTAATGCAATAGGTCTATAGTTATCGACGTTAGATTGGGATCCTTTTTTATGCAGTGGCTTAATTAATGAACATTTCAATCTGTCAGGAAAACATCCTTGCTCCAAGGATAGATTAATAATGTATGCTAAAGGCGATGCGATATGTTTTGATATTCTCTTAAGGAGATCAGTTGTGATATTATCATAACCTGCTGATTTGGTATTTTTTAAGGACATTATGATACGTTCAACTTCCGAAGCATTTGTAGGTTCTAAAAATATACTGTTATCATGAATTTCTATGTTGCGCATGTCAAATTTATCAGTGGTAAAATTAGAGGAATTATTAATAGCGATATCAATGAAGTGATTATTAAATCTATTAGCGATTTCTGTTCCGGAGGTAAGTATTATACTATTGTATTCAATTTTACAAATGTTATCCCTAGGCAGCTCGGTACCCATATTGCACTTAACAATATCCCATGTAGCTTTAATTTTGTTTCGTGAATAATTAATATGTCTTTGGTTACATAAACATTGCAGGCTATTCATACAACTTCTTAACAGTTTAGAATATGTTTTAAATTTATTCTTATTTTCTTCATTTCTATTCAAATAAAATTGATGTCTTAATGATCTTTTAGTGATGCAGCTTTTTTTTATTCCTTTTGTTATCCATTTTTGTTTATTTGTAGTATATTTTCTTTTAATTTTTATACACGGAAAACATAGATTATACATCAATGTTAATAGATCATGAAATTCATCAAAGGCTGCATTAGTATCTAATATGTCATAAATATCACTAAAACTTAAGCAACCAATGTAATCAATAAATTTAGTAACATTATCTTTATTTAAATCATTAATATTCACATAAAAGAAATCCATTTTGTTATTAATTTGTTGATGAACTGTGACGATTTGAGCTGTATTATGATCGGAAAGGAAAAAATTATACGTTTCACCTATTGCATTTGTAATATTACCAATTATATTGTCTATACACTTCTTAAGCCTAGTTGGCTCATGTATATAGTATTGCATTCCATAATTAAGCAGTAACTCTTTAAATTTAGTACTGTTTTTATCTGATGTTAGAAAATCGATATTAAAATCGCCACATATTAATATTTTGTATTTTTTTTGTTGAAGTTTTCGTAATGTTTCAGATAAGTTTTGGAAAAATATATTTATATCTGAATTTGGCGTTCTATATATACAGACTACAATCAATTTAATTTGTTCAATTACAACACCGCAGATTTCAAAGTGTTTCTCCACTGCAAGATCCTTCACGAAACTTAGTTCAGTACTAACGTAGCCTTTTTGACATAATATACACGTGCCTCCGCGTTTTTGTTCTTGGCGCGAGTAAATGGCTCCAATGTTGAAATTATTTATGCGTAAATATTTTTCATCACCTTTTTTTATGAAATGTTCACTGAGACATACTACTGCTATATTTTTATTTAATTCATGTAGCTCATTTAATACTAATTCAAAATCCTGGGTTTTATTTAGGGCACCAGCAATATTTTGGTGTAATATTGCAAAAGAATGTTTAGGATCGAAAAAAGTTTTTGTTGGATACTATTTGTTTTGAATCAATTTGTGGTATTTTCTTGCGAATTGGAAAATAAAACGGTATTGTACCCTTTAAGGGTTCTACGTTCTTATTCGAGCAAGACTTTAGATCATTTTTGGCATTATTTTTGGAGTTCTGAAAATAATAGGGTATTGTTCCCTTTTTTAGTTCAACATTTTTATCTAAATTACAAATTTTTTGCCAATCGTTAGTATCTTTCTTAACAGAGATATTCTTATGGATACGGTTGTTGTACGAAAGGAAGTTATTGCAGTAATGTTTCACATTGATTTGATAAATTATTTGTTTTAAAACATCCTTTGTTCCTGTTTCTATAAATGTACAGTTATTATAATTACGAGTAAGAAGCTTTAACTGGTCATTCAATTTGCGTTCATTAAGGATATGATTGTAAAGTACATTGACTACAAATACATTGCAACTTTTTAGAAAATGTAATGCTATCGACATCTCAGACATAAATTCAGTTGGATTGGAGTCATTACTACCTGTCATTATAATAACACTATCAGTTTTAGACAATGATTTAGCAATGTTGCAACAATCACTTAACACAAACGTTGTTTTTGCATTTGGTTTTGTTACAGACTGTATATTATAATCTTTGCATATAAATTTATTTTTACTTTGTATTAACATCTGAACTACACCTTTGCCTTGATTGTCTGATAGAACCAATATTTTTGGAACTTTACCGTATTGGTCTTTCGTTTCTTCCGTGTGTTGATGCTGTTTAGTTGTTCTTGTAGTATTGTTGCCTTCAGAAGAGCAGCTATCTGTGGTATTTGTAAATTCTGCTACATTTTGAGAACTCGGTTTGTCGATGGTGACCTTGTACTCCACACTAAAGCTATCTCCGTTATTCCGTTCATGTTGATAGCGTTCAGCGTTAGGTTTTGAACTGCTGTCATATCTTTGTGGTTTAACAGGTGAGTTTACTTGAGAAGAATTTGGAGTGTGAAATTCTAAGTCCAGGTTTATTTTTCTTGTTAAGTAATTACTTCTTCTTGCGTTGCTATGCGACTTATCAGTTTTCCTGGCGCTTAGGCTTATTTCCTTAAGTCGCTCATTTTTCTGTACTTCTTTCGCTAATTGTTCTTTTAGTACAGTATTCTCTGAATTTAAGCATTCAATCTCCGCGTGCGCACTTAATAATTGCTCCCTAAGTGTTTTTATTAAGTTTTGTAAATCTAGCACTTCATCATTGATGACATGAGTAGATAAGTCCATCATACTCTTAATACTTAAATTCGAAGACGATGATGTATCTAGTTGCTCAATAGATGTAACTGAATGAGATCGCAGTATACGACGGTTCCTCATAGTGATGTTATTATCTTCAAAAACCATTTTGGATAAGTTTGCACAATTATCCAATAGCATATAAATCTGTTTATTTAAATTCGGCGCTTGGATGCGATATTCACAAAAGTAATCGTGTTGTCTATCCCAAAGGTTGTATAAATTCTACCAAAAAATACTCAATTTTGACGCTGGCAACTTTTGTAGTTCCGCTATTCTCCGCTTGGATTGTGAATGGCGCTAGTAGTATATAATTTTAATATACTATTTTTAATGTGTGGCAACTCCAGTAGTTCTGCTATTCGCCGCACTATGAGTAGACTTGGCGCTAGTTGTCAAGCGATTGTCCTGCTATTCGTCACCAGTCGCAGTGTTAGCGCTAGTTGTGTGCACCAGTTTGAAATAAACGGTTTCTTTTACTATTTTTATTGTTCTATATTACTGTGTATGCACATATCACTTCTTTTTTAACGTTAATATTTGTTTTTTATTTGTCTAGAATTGTTTTTATATCACATTGAGTGTCAATACATCTCTTTAATAGATTATTTAGTTGTTGCACATAAAGTTTGTTTATATAGTTTTCCACTTGAAATAGCTTTCACAAATATTGTCACATATACACAATAGTTTTAGCAGTCTTTTGATACACTTTTTATATCCTTAAAGTCACTTTTATATTAATTTACGAATTTAAATTACGAGATCGATGTAAACAAAACCAGTGTTGCCAATCTTCTCAATCTATTGATATGTTAACGTTCGTGTTTGTGTCAATGATTGTTTGTGCAGTGTGTCAAAACACTAGATTATTTCATTTTTAGCATCTCAAACTGAAATGACATTTAACAGTAACGATAAAATAAAATCCTGCTATATACCTCAAACTATGTACATGTATGCAAAGATGTATCTCGATGATATTTTAAATAAAATATACCGTTAGATGAAAAATAATACATAATTATTGGTGGTTGTTGCCTTGGCCTTGCACTTATTATGTTTTTCACAATAAGTGGTATCGTTTCACGAATAAGTATTATTAATACATAAATAATAAATATTTAATGCCAGCAAAAAGCTGCCATCCTAATACGGTATAAATACAAAATTATTTTATTAGTCAATACTGAACTAATTATATCGCAATTTTATTATTTGTTATTTATACAAAATATAATCATACATCCGATAACCCAGACATCTCTAATATTTGAACAATTCAAACTTATTAACCTACTTGTGTAAAATATTGTTGTTCTGTATTGAGAAGGTTTTCCTCGAAACATAGCAATTGGCCGTGAAATAAAAATGCAACATGTTAATACGAAAGGAAAACAAAGAAACCATATCTACCGACAAAACTACAGTCGTGATCGCGTCGCGAACAGAGCTAGGGTAACCAAGTAGTACAAATATATTTAAAGATACAACATCTAAATATAGGTACATACTAAGTTATAGATACATCAGCTGTTGGGTACTGGTAACTCTTTAGTCAATGACCTATGGAGGTCGAGCTATATTGTCCCCAATTATTATTCTCCAATACTAAAAGACCTATAAGGTGATTCTGGAGCATATAACCACATTTTTTATTTAGTCAAGTACGTTAAAGAGACATTTTTTGTAGGCAATTAATATTTATGTTATTTACGACATGATATGATTTGACTGACTGATATAGCAAAAGTTCAAATCAAAATGATTCTTGCACTCGATTAGTTTTAGGACATACACTTACAAAAATTTAACCAACAAAAAGAAATCGACCATCGCAGGACACATAATCTAAAAGACATAATAGTTGGTAACCCCAATCACGACTTCGGTCGCTAAGTTCACGTCGTCAGGTCACAGAGCATCACGACACCGCCGATGGTCAGTGAGCATCGAACAAACATTATAATTAATACCATTGAACACAAAATGTTTAATAAAAGAGAAAGGGATATTACATGAGCCTTGAACGGTTGGTTTCAATTTAGGCTACAAAAATATAAGGTTTTATTCTTGAAACACCTTCAGGAGCTAAGGTTATCCTGTTAATATTATAAATGTGAATGTTTGTAACAGAATTTGGTGCTTTGTTCTGTTATCCGTTAACCGGTTGCTTGGTAGACTTTGACCTAGATTATTAGGGCGTCATAGGTACGCATCTCGGATTATAAAGTAGGTTCCATAGGATGAAGGTGGAACCACGGGCACCAGCCAGTGTTTTGAGTGTCGGCAATTATATTTGACTTTCAGTCACCTTTGTTACTTATAACACATTATTGATATTATGTAATTCGTACTCTTCTAGTTTGTATTTTATGTTGCATTAAAAAATAAAACATATTTAAAACACTGATTTGTATATTTTCTAATTGAGTAGGTATTGCAATTTATGTCAGTTATTTACAAATAGATACGCGTTTCCCAACATTCATACATTTTCTACTTCAGTAAACCAGGGGTGTAATTATGATCAAAATTGTAATGTACCGTAAAGTATCAACGTGTAGTAAGGATTGCAAATTCTTTATTCGCTTTGTTTATACGGATCTTTTTTAACTAACATAAATTAAAACATTTCATAACGGATTCGGCCTTCCGTCATTAAACAATATTACGTAACAACTTGATCCGGCATCAGATATACAGAAGTAGGTATATAGGTATTAACTACATCTTATTGTACGTTTTGCTTAAAGTTGTTAAATAGATACCTACTTATAACGAAAAGCATAAATCATTGAATTACTAATTGTGTCATTCGTTAAAATTTGAAGTTATCAAATACATACTTATGAAAGTTGAAAAAATTGTTTACCTACTTTTAAATCAAATCTTAAAAGAACAGTATCGGTTTATATTTTATTTGAGTCCCCAATCACAGACGTGATGAATCGTAGAAACAGAGCGAGCGGCGCGTGCGCCGGGATCGTTGACCTCACGTAAAACGATTTCCCGAACATTAAATTGGGGAACAGATACCAAGACATTTTTCTTAAGAATTAATGTGAAATTCGATGTGTTAGTGGTACGATTTAAATGTGTTAAGTGATGTTACTCATATTTATTGTGTTTAAAGACTTGTTACTTATGTGACAAGTTTTAAACTTTACACAAAAGAATATTTTGTATTTCGACTTAGTTAGCGACCTGTAGCGTCTCTGGCTTAATAGACTGTGTGCATAATAGATTTCTCTCTATTGTTTTATGTGGCGTAAGAGATGACTAGATTATGTACTTACTAACAAATAGACTAATCGCTCCTTTAATATAGTCTCATCAAATGTCCGTTTGGGCAATCACCCGTTAGTTGTCAAAGACCAGGTAAAAAAATCGAACTCTTAAAAATTATGGACTACTAGCTTTCGCCCGCGACTTCGCCCGCGTGGATTTCGAATATTTACATTTACAAATCGGACCAGTGATTTCTGAGGTTAGCGCGTTCAAGAAAACAAACAAACAAACTCTTCAGCTTTATAATATGACCAGAACCAAGTTACGTACATAATTTACTTCAACTGTCATCGGTTTTTCCATCCGTCACTGCAGGTATTGCTAGCGAGATACTCAAAGTTACTTTACAGGTTTTGATGCATATGAATTATATTATTTAAGGTGACATTAGTGGTCACAATTAAAGACTTAACGATCACTCATTAGAACCGTTTAACAGCATCGATATAGTAAATATTACGCAAAGGAAAATCCTATGTGCTAATAGAATTTCTCTTTATTTTGCAAATTGTTAGCACTGTATTAGGAAGATGCCATCTTTACCGTGACAAGGGCCAGCTTTCCAAGAAATGCATTCTCTATGGCTTCCGCGTGGCTACTTTAAGGTTTACAAAATCGATTCGGTATACAATTATATTGCAACAGCTTTGTGCGAAGTATTGTTATTCGCGTAAAATGTTAGCTCCATATCACGGTAATATTGATATAATACATCGTTTCTTCATTTATGACATCAATCATGCCTGTTTTCCCTTAAGCAAGAGATAGTCCAAATTAGTTTAATTGTTTAGGAGCTACGATGCAACAGACGGTTACACAACTAAACTTGTAACATCTATTGCTTCGGGGTGAAAAGAAACATCAATATCTTAGCCAAAAGGATGTTTACTGCTGGCATATGACACATGAAAATATATTGAAGTTAAATTTATATAGTCAATCCAATGATTTCAATATGAATCGAATTGATTTCAATTTGTAAAAATACTTTTATCGAACGACACTGGTCGTAGTTAATAACATGACCTCGTGTGAATATTTGCATGTTATTATTTTGAATTTATTCAATCGATAGTGATTGAACATTATCAATAAACAATAATACAGATCAAGAACAACAACTCGCGTTGTTTGCTTAGCTAACTGTTGAACTAGCTAACTAGGTTCAGTCGCAGGTCTCAAAGGTTTCTGAAACTGTATGCCAATTAGTCATAATTATATACTAGCCGTCTGATAAACTATTTCAAGTAAAAAAAAAGAGTTTTTTTTTTATTATTATTAAATAATCTAGTGCTGAACCTTATTCAAAACAAACGACTCGAGTCAAGTATATTATGTAAGTAGGTAGCTTATTACCAAGGCCTTTGAGACCAATGTTCTGTGAAAACCTATGTGATCTCTTAGGTTCAATGCCAATATATGGGTCACTCATCTATAAACTGGCCGCATTAACTGCAGCCCAACCTCTTGCCTATAATGTTTCCATTGATACCCGCTTAGACACGACTACGTCAACTAATGTTATAACCGATTAATATTTTCGTGTAATTTAACGAAGTATAAAAATATACAGCTTCTTTGTTCGCAGTCACTTCTACATACATCATCGATGTCAAAATCAATTAATTATCTAAATTATACATCATATGTTTATTTGTTTACTAACATTTGCTAAGTAAAGGGTACTTAGCAAATTCTTTTCAGGTGACATTCGCAATAACGAGGCATTACAGAAAGAGAATAAAGTTTATTAGTGACTGCACCAAACCACATCCTTACTCGTGCTGTAAAAAACTTAATCATAACATCTTGTTCGCTTATCGGGGAACAACGATCAGACGCGAACGTGAGTTCTCCAACGCTAAACATAACGCAGACTTCAGTCGGCGCGCGCTCGCGATTACGTCCGACGCTGGAAAACATAAAACCTCCGCGAAATTATAAAAAATCTCAGAGACCGGCTCCCGCCATTCTTTATTCAAATTTTATAGTAGTTGCATATCTTTTTTTTGTCAGGTTCGGTAAAGTGTAAAATGTGATTAAAACTGTGATCTTTTTAAATAAGTGCATCAAAACATGATTGAACTATTAAAAGTGAATGACAACAGGGTAAACGGAACAATGAGAGATATCGGAACAGATTCGTTCGTGTGCAGAGTTCAGTATCTGGATGACCTGGATCCTTTTATGGAGTACAATGTCCGGGAGCCTCCAAGGCCACTATACCACACATTCAATACGACCATACCTCTATCATATCAGATAGCTGCTGTGCATCGCTTGCTGCAGGCCCCTCATCGGGTGAGTGTTACCTGTTACATCACAATGTTTATCGTATTTTCATTGCTATTTAAATACCGTAAACTGTTTTATTACTTGAAATAATACGTGTATACGACCTCCACCGTTAATTAAAAAAACAATCACCATTTATTTTTCTGTGCTCGGGTACACGCGTCGGAGTCAGCACGTAGATATTGACAATAAAATCTCTAATTGTTATCAAAAATTACTGATTGAACATAAAATAGGCGACTACAGGGTGTTTAAAGAATAAATTGCATACGGAATTCCTAAATGATACCTGCCCAATTTTTGTTTATTTTGTTGTAATGATAAAATAAAAGTCCTAGTACAATGGCCACGGTGGTGTAAATACGGTGTAAATGTGTAAACCTTTATAATGAGAAAGGCTGGACGTCTTCGTATACAGCGTGTAGTTAAGCATACTTCAATGGCATTAGCTGCATTTTTAACAATTCCTCCATGAGGCCCTTTGTTAGGTAATCTATCAGCCTTTAAAAATGCACCAATAATAGCTACTGTAATAGTCGCAACGTGGACAAATTGACATATAAAATATTCAACCCCATGAAATTCACGCGATGTATCCTTAAAAGTTTAAGTATGTTTTGACAGACGCTGCTGGCTGGCTAACGCTGAAAAAACTCCATTACGGTACGTTCTGGGTAATACAACACTTTTGCATTATGGATGCAAAACGATCTAACTTTAGTGCAGTGCATTATAGTTGTGACGGGTGTAAACTATTAGTAATGCCGGCGTTACTCATCGCGGTATTTGGCTAAAATTATACGTTCTAAATTCTCCGGGCACCTAGCTCAGGTGTATGACATAATGTCACTTATTACTGTGCGTACTTACTTGTTTTAGCGACACCTACATTCTATAGGTCATAGCTACGAATAGACCACCCCTTCTTCTCAACAATTTCGTATGAGACGTTAAGTTAGGTTAGTATATAAATATTATACAGAATTATCTTCATCTCTCATTATAACTCGAGACGCCGATTGACCATGGACTTGGCTTGCTGTGTACAGAATTGCAAGATTGATTACCGGCGTTTATCGGTTGTGCTAAGTAGGTAGATGAAGAATATGATAGCAGAATGTTTTCCTACAAATGACTTTTACTCGAAATTAAAGTACGTTTTTAGTAAAAGGTACTAAAAACGTACTTTAATTTCGAGTAAAAGTCATTTCACTTATGAAGGTGACATAATATTACTCCATGGATGTTGTTTCATGCATGTTGTATTATTAATTCATGGTTCATCTTAGTTGCATGAATGCATGTAGTTCTAGTGCCTACTGCCTACGCTGACGAAAGATGGTGTATACCTACATTTTTAAGTATATGCGTGAATACTATTATACCACCACTTAGCGAGGCTAATTAATGTTACGCAACTAAATAATTATTATTATTTCATATCTAGTTAGTCTCATTTCTGCCGGGAAATAGGCTCAAGCCAGTTCTAACGTTAATACTAGCACTTAAATGAAGTGAAGCAGTCATTACGTTGGGACCGACTCCCGGTGCAGAACCAGTTTCTATTGTCATGCCATCCGTCTGTACTCGTTCACAGTGTAATCTCATTTACGCAGTTTAGGAATATTACAATCTTAACTTCTGAAATATGGGCTATAATTACAGGATACGTGTAGCACAATTAAAAAAGCAAGAGAAATATTCACGATCGCGAGGTAAAAATATAGAATAAAATACTTGGTGGTAATTAGAGCGAAAACAGGATTTTCATGTTCTTATTTCTGCTCATACCCGTATTATTAGATACCTACTAGTCCAGCAATGTGTATTCTTTTCCATCCATCTCCTATATTTAAATCTCAGTAATTACACAATACACATAGCACATCACAAGAAAATACCAGCTTTTTCTGTATGGTAAAATGGTAATAGCTCTTTGCTTCATTTTGTGAAGTAAACGCACAGCAATCCATTGCAACCGAAAGCATTATTGCAGTCATTATCATTACACTGTAAATTACGTCCTACGACAGGACTACACTTAATTTTTTAATGAAAGAGGTAGTCGGTTTGCCCTCATTTCCCCTTTTCAACCAACATTAGATACAACATAAGATACAACTATAGTATAATTAGTAGTATAAGTATTACGTCATTATTAATTTATCCCTAAACCACTTTACATCTAACGTGGCTAAATTGATGTTTAATGAAAAAAAAAGTTAATTAACTTAACTTATTTTTGATGGTAATTAAGTTGACTTTGCCGTAATAAAAAGGCAATATACGCATTAAAATAACAATAGATGTGTAAATCATCCTTTATGTCTGTATTACTCACTAGTTGTATCTTACTTATCCTCGTCGGAATGGCCAGAAGTATATTTAACATGTTCTTATTATATAGGTACAGTCAGCATCATAAGTAGCTGAACATGTTAGGAAACCTAATTTCAAATAACTGGAAGAAACAAACATCAATTCAAAATATTGTTCCAAGATATGGAACCGTCTAAATGATGATCTGAGAATATTTAACACTTTTAACCGTACAAGAAGTTGTTCTTTAATAAATGGTGTGTTAAAAAAATTAAATGTTCAGCTACTTATGATGCTGACTGTACCTCTGTTCAATGTTTTGGTAAAGATTTAAACGATATTTTAGAATACTGCCTCTAGGATTCCTGCTTATATTTGATTAGTATTAAATTTCACTTTCCACCACATAGTAAAGTCATACATTGTTGTCCAAATTGTAAAGTTTCTTAACTGTCAAGATTGTTTTATATCCCATTATAATGCCACTTTTATTCCAGTTAGAGAAAATAAAACAACATAAGCTATTAAAATAAAATAGGAATTTTGTCGTCGACAGTAGTGCAAAAAAAAACCACAATATGTACAACAAATAAAAGGAGCGGACTTTTATTTGTGGCTTCCAAGTCAAAGGTCGCAAGTTCATACCCCGGCACGCGACAATGTATTTTCGAATTCCTGTACGTATTTTAAATTAAGTATCAGTTGCTAAAAACGGTGAAGGAAAACACCGTGAGGAAACCGGCATTGGTATGCCGATTTCCAGTGAGATTATTCAACGACGTGTAAAGCTATAAGATAAGAAGAAGAAGAATACGTCGTTCCACTGAACCCACTGACCTTCACTTCCTGTGTCATAACTGTGTCATCACATTGCTACATATGCCAAAAATAATATGGACGGTGAGTTCCTGGAAACGATCCGAGAACGTGCGTGTCTGCGTGATGTTGCACTTACATCACACGCACGCAGTCCACGCAGAGAATACTATATGTGACTCACAAGCAGTGGTGTGCATTCCATTTTATAGGCAAGCGTCGTCCTTCTAATTTAAAGTATTACTCAATATATAAAAACAATCAATATTTGGAAAATACCTACTTCATAAATAAAATACTTCTATTTTACACCACAATAGTAGGTACTTACCTACGAATACGATCCTTCGGGTCATGGGGCTTTTGGGACCGGGACCGTGGTCCCGGATTCCACCTACATATAAGTAGATATAATTATTATTTTTGAGTAGTAATTTGGAATCACAAATAAAATATGTTTTCAGAAATAACGGTTAGCCATAAAATTTAATGCCATTTAAAATACAATTTTTTTTTTAATTGGCAGCCTTATTATATAACAACACCTAAAAATATTATAAAAAATACTCAATACAAAATAATTATAATAACTATAATTTTAAATATTTAAAAATTAAATTGCAACAGTTTATTTAATAATAATTATTAGAATATAAGTTATCATCAGTATTAAAAAAATTATAAACACCAATAAAAATACTTGAAATTACACACACTCGTATTAAAATCAATATAAAAAATTTCTAGATTATGATATACTTTTTTTTTCTAGATTATAGCCAATTTAAATATCTGGCCATGTAACATTTCCTGCATTATCACTATTATCTTCTCTTTAATCATGATATAATCATATCAAAATTACTGCCCTACTCTGAAATCTCAGAATAATCGTAGATATAAATAAAAATTTATTGTCTCTGAAGAAGTCAAATATTCTTATACGTACATTATTACTACCTAAGTATTTTAAAATAATATTATAATAATATTTTAAGTCTATTAAATAGCAGCGTCTATAAAACCATATTTGTTTTCACCTACCATGTAGGTAATCATAGTATTTCAGATAACAAATCCGTTATCACTAACATGAGAATTAATTAACTGTTATCTTAATTAACGTCGGTCCTATAGCGCTAACCTGGAAAATGGAGAGAAATCCATAAAATATACAAGTTATCTTGCCGCGATAATTATTAACTGAGGTGAAAGGTTATGTTGACTGCTCCACCTATTAAAAAGATAGGCCCCAATCTGTCTTCTTCCTCTCGTTCCTCCCATCACTGGAGGTCGGACATCAGCCTTGTAAATTTCTCCTTGTCCCTGGCGAGGTGAAACAATTTCATGGCGCTTGTACCTCTGTTCTACTCTCTCGAATATTTCGAAGGCAGGATTTTTTCCGTCGACCAACCCCACGTTTTCCGCAATTTCACCCATCATTATTAGTTGCAGTGATCGTATCTCTCGTATCTAAAAACATGACCGAAGTAAGCAATCTGTCTTAACGCAATGAAAAATAAGTAAAAATTTAACCCGTGTCTTAGATTTCCAGGTCAAAGTAGCCAATTAAAGGGAGTTAGATGAAAATAAAGTGAAATATGAATACGACACACTTGCCGCGCATGCTCTAATAGACACGTGAGTCCTTTCACTGGTCTGTTACTCTGTATGAAATAAACCTTTTAACCTCGTGTTTCATACCTAGTAATCAGCTGATGTGTCGACCGGATTATCACTAATACTAGAACATATTGTAATCACTCATAATCTCCGAAGTTAGGCCGAGCCTATCGCCTTCCAGCCGATCCATACCAGCTCAGACGCCATAAACGCATCTCTTTCAAATTAATTTTCACAACTCGCGTTTTTTGTGTAACGCGTCCAGTATAATACACCTACTCTTTCCATACTAATTATTTGAATACTCCATAGAATATAAAAACTTCTAGGTAAACTGGTTCCATATAATATCACACACAACAATACGAATGGATCCACACGAATTGTATACTATTAAGGTTCAAATTCAACTAGCTGTTTTTATGTTCCGGAAGACTACGTTAATGCGTATCCGTCACGCACTTAGCTGGTTATAACGTATCTATATAAATAAAACTGTTAAAACACCTTTAAATTGCGTATCTCTATAAGCCAATAACGACAAAAATTCAAGCAATGCGTTCCGCCATCTAAACTAAGCTTTGACTGCGTTCTCCATATGTGTAATCCACGAAAGTAAAGACAGAGGTGTTCTACTCTATAAGAAATAAATCACACGTCCCATGTGGTGACGATATTTCAGTTTTTAGAAAGATTTGCTACACCTTTGAAAATAAGAACAAGGCGCTAGGTGGTACAGAACGTACTACGTCAGATATTAATAGATATAACCAATTTGTTGTTAATAAATAAAATATTGGAGGAATAGAAATCGCGGAACATACGATAATTGAAAACAACTATTTCCCTGTCAATTGTCTGTAAGTTTAACACGCTTTTAATCTTTGAAACTATTTTCACATCCCACGTGGATTACCAACAGGTACTGTTTGGACAGTTGCCAAATCAGACGCCGTGGAAACGTTAAACAAGATATCTAGGAATCGATATTAATATGTCATTTTGTAGCTAAGGCTTGATATGTAAGAATAGGAATACTCCTTATTAGGTACTGTTTAGGGGTTAAAATTATAAATTATCTAGTCCAGGCGATGAAACACTTACCGAGTATTAGTTCATTTGGTTTTATTGTGTACTCAATCAGTTACTTATCCATAAAAATAACCTGAATGTTCATTTTATTAATTTGAATGTTCATACAAATAATACGTATTGTATACTGTCCCATTGCTTCTCATTCATAGTTCTGCACGTTTGATTTAATGTACCTGATAGGTATTGAAAATAATACAGGAATCTTCAGTTTCACTCGAATTGATTTCTTTGGAAGCCACTCAAGTATTTTTTACCGTCCAGAACCTACCAATATTTTTCTTGTTTTACGTATTTTCTGCTAAGCTTACTTACCTACCTCATTCAACACATTTTCATGATCTCGAGCAAATGTAGTTTGGGTTAAGACAATCTATTTATAAAGACAGTACATTTAGATTCAATTTCAAGGAAATTACACGAAATCGTGCGTAATAGACTAAGTATAAACAGAATGCGCCTTAGGTAGGTAAGTACGTAGATCATACCGCATCTGGTGTAATGAGATGACGACAACGAGGGCTTGCACGAATTATGAGCCGATAATATAGGTCGAATGGCCAAATGTTAGAAATTGTATTTAAACTACAACCAGAAATATTGCTTAATATGCGATTTATGCACATAGCTTACACTACTTTACGATTCTGTAATCAATTATAACGTTTTCGTACTGTTATGAAATGTTATACGTAAACGTTATAATTTGGAATAAACTTACTCTAACCACAATTTGGTTTGATAGATTTTGGCAATGTTAAACAATATTCTAAACATAATAGGTACAACTTGTAGAACGAAACTAGTTGTTATTACATTAGACAAACCAACAGACCATTCACACAATTTTTTTTTTAAAACCCGCCTTCAAATTAATAAATCTAAATAAGAAGAGAAAATTAAATTTTATTAACTTCACTTGACATGCCTACGCAAAGTTGAAATCGGAACCAAATCCTACAAGCTCGCTTTGTTAAATTTTAACTCAAAATAGTCCCAAAACCCAAATGGTCACGGAATTTGATAAAAGAAATCTATAGGTGATTTTGAAATACCTATACCATAATACCCCATAACATGTTTCCTCAATATGGCGTCGACCCATATCTTGAGTGACTCTCGCAAGATTAAGACGTACAATTATTAATGTTATATATTAGTGATTAGGAAGAACCCTAAAAAGATTATACCTACCTCTATGACTCATGAACTATTTGTCAAAGGATAAATTATTACTAAACTATTCAGACATGCTTTTTCGTAAAAGCTAATACGGCTTAGTTAGAAAAGTTAGAATTTTAAAATACATTTTTCAAGTGTGGTAATTAACAGTCTAGTGTTTAATGAATACAGTAGAAGAAAATGTAATAACTTTCTTATCAAAGACAGCACATTCGTTTATGCATTAAAATTGCAATTAATATCCCGTTACAGGTTTCCATATTCGTAATTTCATGATTGTGTCTTGATTAGTGTGTACAGCGCCATCTGTTGGCTATCTGAACAACTTTTAAATTAATCGTCACGTTCTAACACTAAGTAATGTTATTTGTATTGCATAGATGGCGTAAGAACTCTGATATTGATTTTATTACTATACAATAGGTACATTTTGTCTAGGTGAATGTGGGATATCCAGCATCACGGAGCGTTTTAGGAGATTTGTGCGTAGTGACTATGTGCTTGGTTCTACACTCAAGGAACAATTTTCAAATAAACCTTTGATATTAGGTATCTACCATAACCTATTATTATCATTAACCTATTCAGGCTGCTTTAGTTATAGCTTAAACATACATGGTAAAAACAAGCAAAATGGAAAAGTATACTTATTTCAAATTCAGAACCACTGTATGCAGCTAGTTGCAACGTAGATAAAAAAGACTCAAAATAAATTAGCTGTTATTTGTTACAGCTGGATGACGCGACGTTGCAGGTGTTCAAAGATGGGGACTATGGACCATATCTGGACCTGGACTCGACGCTCGGTGAACAGGACGAGGAGCTGGACGGCCTTCAGGACAGGTATACGAGTATATAATTTCATTAAGTACTTATATCCTACTAATGGCCGGGTACTGGACGAATTAATAATATAGGTATATATATATTTCACAAGCGGGTTCTTCCTTGTAGTTTAAATAAAGGTTCCCTTTAAAGAGTCTTATAGAGAAGTTGGAAAATAATAGTTTATCCGTTGTATAATAGTTTAATAGTGTAGTTTATCCAGATATTAGATAATAATTATCATCTCTTTTCTACGGGATTTCGAACTTCAAAGGTAAAATAGGCTTCTTTCTGTGTAACAGCCTATCTGTACAAAAATAGCCAATGTAATAAACGCTTTCCAAGTGGGAACTAAATTAATATCTATTCCTACTCCTCCTATATATTCTTTTATGATTAATTTCGTTGCGGGGTCCAAGACAGTCGAGTCATTTCTCTGGGACGCCTCGAGCTTCATTGTCTCGATGGTTTTTAATGGTTATCATTGTAGATCCTGGCTTATAGGCAATGATGGGCATGAGTGGTGGGCTTGCCCCGAAAAAAAAAACGCTTTCAAAATGCGCTATCCTCGGAAAACTATTTCAGTTAAATAATTTCGTAGGCACTAAGCTGCGTCCTGTCAATTAAGCATTAACCAAAATATAGATACAATTGACATTTCAGTTCAGTTCACTCCGGAAATTAAAATATTTATCAAGCTGGGATAACGGATGCTTTCAATCCTTTATAATAGTCAAAACACGCAGGATCCGTCATCCGAAAACTCGAATGCATCCATTCTGACTATGGAAACGTAGTAATCAAGCGTTTAGCCAAACAAAATAATTTAATTACGCTGGCCTTCCATCTCTTTTGTTTACGCTATTCGCAGTTGTAGTATTTACAATTGAAGTTTTATACTTAGAATCTCAATTTTTTAAATGACCATTAATACTTACCTAATTTTACCTACTCGACGAATATTTAGACGCAGTTACTACGAACACCTTCTTGCTAAGATACCGACTGCTTTCTCCCCCGTCACAATGATAAAGCATTTTGATGGTGTGCGATACGTTGCTCTACGCTCATCTAGTTAAGCTTCCAAAGACATGGGTTTCATTGGGAGTTTGCAGTCATCAAACAAATCAAAATCACGCAGTATCCTAATAATATCTGGTTAAAATTAAACCCTGAATGAATATGCGTCGGTGGTCCCCCTCGCAGCTTATTGCCGTGTTCCGGTACTTCCCTGCTCCCCTCGAATTCCCATATGAGATAATACTCGCCGACTGTGCCATCCTTTAGAAAGAATCCTGGTGTTTTATCATATTAATTCATACATTCATACTGTTCAAATGCACAAGAAAGACAGAGTTTATTCTAAAATTGATCAAAGTTGACATAACTGCAATTTCTGTGTTTGTAATTTTAAGAATAGATATATGTATTTTATTGCTGTCTTATCTACATAACTTATATTTCTATATACCTAATATATATATATTAATACCGGAAGCGATAACTTTGGATCCCTTTTTACGAAAATTACGCAGACGGAGGAGTATAAAATTTGGCACAGTTCAAGTTTATATGGAGAAGGACTGCAGAAACTAGTAAAGTAATTATTGTACTTTAAGCTAACCTTAGCTTAATACAAAGAGAAAGGCTATAAAGAGGTTCTAAAATCTAAAAACTGCTAGCTACAGGTTGGAGGAAAAACATCAAAGATGTCTTTGAAAAATGTCTGTTTTAAAGCAATACTCAAAAACTGATGGACTAAAAGTTATAAAGCAAAAGTATGTTATAAGCCCATTAGATGCCGTCCTACACGATGAATGACAAGCCACTGTAAATTAAGGTGCTGCAAATATAGCCTTAATAAATGATGATAAATATGATGCGGTGGATATCCTAGTGATGACTGATTGCCTCAACGAAGGAAGTTACGAGACAAGTTTGTTAGTTGTTGTTCTTCAAGTAAAGTTCTTGCCACGGTGGGAAAATAACAGGATGAAAAGATATGTACTATCAAAATTATTACTAACTTTTATGATGATTTACAGCTTTCTAGTAGAAGCAAGAGACTAAACTTCAAATTTCACGTCTACAAATCGAAGCATAACGTGTTAATGGTTCTAGTACACACTCTGGGTTTCACAACAAAACTTAAATTATAATTCCATCACTCAACAAAAAATCTACCCATATTAAAAGCTTGGGCAACGGCCCGGGATCGAAAAGCAGCTCAACAACGCAAAATCAATTTATTTGCATTCCAGTAGATACTAATATTTAGCATAATGTTGAAATAACAGAAACCATTTAGCGTCATATTATTTTACATGTGGATGAAATTTATTGGGCAGAATACATTGTATTTCTTTATTTTATGAGTTCATGGAATTCAGTAAACCGAGTGATTGAAAATATCAAATTGTTAGTATTTATGTTTCGTACATGAAATGACCCGACTAGTCAGTGAAGCCGACATACAGCAATAGGAAGCGGTGACGGGCCGGCGTTTTGGGGGCTATCATGATGTATTTTGACGTTTAAAAAGTACTTTTTGAGTCTTGCGTTGTACGATTTATCTTAAATAGACTATTTGTATTCAATATCGTATTTTTGCAACCGATTAGTCGACAAAACAAGGTCATTTCTCAGGACGCACCAAGATGAAGCACACTAACGCGAAGCTCACCCAGACTTTTAGACCCAGACACCAAAATTTTATGCAGAGAGGAGTAGAGTAGTTTTGTTAAATGTTCCTAACTGCATACTATAATAACAGTATAACAGGTTAGGCACATGTTTAGGTGCTTATTATTAATTAAGACTTTCATTAAATTAAACATATTTATCAATTCTATATGATTTCGCCTACGAGCAGAAAGTAAAGTACTACATTCTCAGGTACATAAAGTGGTCACATTACGCCAATCCCCAATTAACCCATATTATTAATTAGCAAGCGTTTGTAACTTATATAATTTTTTGAAGTTTAATAATAGGCTAACCCAGCGATTTCTGAAGGTGGTCGCATCATTTTCCATGAGATTAAAATAGATCAGTATCGGATTCGACACATGTACATACATTTAGGTTACTGTTACACCCGTAACCCGGTAAACGCGTAATTTCGAGTTTTAATACGTAGTTGAATATGGTTTCTTTAAATCTGCCTATTTTGTGCATGTCGGGTTTGGAAGAAGCTTAGGCATGAGATAGGGTTTACAAAAATACTATTTATTACTTCTGGTCTACCTACATAATCCTAATTATTACCTGGTCCCTATCGGCCTTCAACTTCTCCGACAGTACAAAAGAACTCGTGCCGTTTCCAACTTATTTCTATACGTTTTCTTTTTCACCCTTTTCTTTCCCGTGAAAATTGGCTCATAGTCGGCCACCAAGATTCATTATTCCTTAAACATCGCCCTTAATGAAATATTTCATCTGATCGCAACATGCCAATTTATATCATCATGGTAGAAAGTATGAGTATTAGTAGCGAGCGAAACCATCATGTTTTGTTCAATAAAGTTTTTTTCGATTCTGTTTCAATCGCGATGAAGTCGAACGTTAACAAAAACCTAGTCTTAGTTTGAACAATGAACTTACACTGCGAACATCTATACATAGGATGCGTCAAACCTGTAAGAGAAAATTATTATTCGCAAGCATGTGTAATGTTCATTGAAAATACTAGCCGGTGATAAACTTCCTCAGTCGCGCTGCGGTAGATCCACTATTTTAGGTATATTATGTATCAATTATTTTTCGCTAACATGTTTTAATAGAGGTTTTAAGGTCATATATATTTGCGAAATCAGCCCGAAAACTATTAATAGTGGACAAGAATCTTCCAAAACTGCCAATAACAAATAGACAATCAGAAAAATATCACCTCTTTTAAGATAGGCATCCCAAGATCAGGTGAGCAAAAATCCTACCTAACGCTATTATCAAAGCCGGAAGACGAAACGTCTAAAGAGGAATCATGTAATCATTCGTAAATTACCGGACAGTGCATCCGTAAATCCTATATACGAAAAGCACGTATGTATGAGCTATATGTGAAATTGTATTATCAGAGCGCGATAGCCGCAGTCGACAGCAGAGAGTGGTGGGACACGCAGGTCTCCCAACTGCTGACCTATAACATTACTTTATACAGCGGTTATAAAAAATAATTTTGCTCTGTATATTAAAAAACATGCGCGACTGAAAGAAAATATCCGGGAAATTTCGCGAGTGTTAAAACGTGGATAAAAATGAAATTTGCCTTAATATTGTTAATAGTGTCTAAATTTTTGGGTTGTTCACTATATTGTTCTAAAGATGACTTTTCAAGATTGTAATAATAACTTATTTTAACTCCGAAACGAATCTAATTAGATTTCAACCTACTAAAACCGTAATTACCATCTTGGGAAAAGTCAAAGAGTAATAAATCAGCCTGTATACAAGTTGTCGAGGAAAAATGGAAGATGACATGCGAAACTTCACACGATCCGACTTGGCCAAGGGAAATGCACTACTCGAGTGTTCAGTACCGAACAGAAAATTTAGACAAATATCGTTAGACTCTGGTATTGCTGATGAAGAAGTGGCTGTGAAAGTGAATCTTAACCTGGAGTTTGATTGGGACTATGACATGTCGGAGGACGACGAAGATGAAGACTCCGCCGATGACATGTGAGTTAGGTGTCGGTATTGATATTTTAAACTTTAACTCGAGGTTTTAATTATTTATTCGTACTATATATTATTTAATTTATTTATTTTAATGATATATTCATTTTTTTCAGTTAAATAAATCTTAAACCTTAAATTAATTTTACATTGAGGTACATTTTACTCTATTAGCGTTTAAAAAATAAACCATAAAATAGGTAGATAGGTACTTTACTATTAAATTTAATAATAAATATGTTTTGAAAATACATATTAACAAAATCGAAGATAACAATATATACAATTTTAAAAACTTAGTAAATTGTAACAATCTTCAATATAAAATATTGATAAGGTATCCGTCATGAGAATCCACACCAACGGATTAAATGACCCGACGATAAATTGTGTTAATTCCGTATGAGTCCTACATCCTAAATCTCTCTCGTCAGTATAGAAAAACGTGGATCCTAAACAAAAACGAGTTCTCAAAAAAATACTTATCGTCGCATAATTTTGAACTTACATTTTCACATCAGCTTACTAAGTCACGTGCGTATTGCAGTGGTTGGTGCCTACAATTACTACTTAAACATGAATCTTTAAATATAATCTCCTAACAAGCTTCGAACAAACAACATTCGAATCTTTAATCTTATAATTAGATTGACTTATTGATTTCTATGACTTGAAGTTAGCATTTCAGGTCATTGCCAATCTTTAATAAATGATTAGGTTTAGTATAGACTTAACGGAGTGCGGCACGAGGGTTGCATCAAAACGTATTTCATGCTATGTATTTTTATTAGGATAACCATTTCCATCATATTATCTATTATTAGAACTCCTATTATTTTGCATTATATGCTAATATAAGCATTAGAGATCTGACTAGTTTGGAACATGCAAAGATAACGAAAAATCCAAAAAAGAAGGTGTGGGAAAATTTAGTTTTCGTCTCCTATCTTATCAAGTAGGAGACAAATAAAAACAATCCAAAGCACAATTTTATTGGTTTCTACAACAATTAGAACTGAAAAAAGCCCTATTAATTCCTTTTTAACTTTATGGATAAATTACACAACTATTTGAAGGCAAAGGAGTCGTGTAAGATGTTGAAACAAAGGGGTCTTGATGTCTCATATTATGTCGTTATTTCAGCCGCCTTACCATGAACTCTTATAACAGGACATTTTTCGATGTAGAAGCGAGACGCCGCTACGTGTAGTGTAATGCGGCATCTCGCTTCCTCAACGTTAACTGTCCTGTTTTAAGAGTTCATGCTAAGGGGACAGGTATCGTAAAACCAATACATTTGAACTTAACCAGAGTCGATATACTTTTCCCGAAAGGGTAAACAGAGAACTGTTATCAATAATCTTCATTTTACCAAACATTATTTGTCCCTATTTTAAAATTACCTTTTCTATAATATGGAATATTCAGTCCAACTCTAGACGAAGGCCTTTGCCTTGATTCTTCTAATCGTCTCTATCATCTATAACTTTCCTTTACTTATCATAAATACATTTCCCTTTTTCAGTCGCAAAAATGCTTTGGTTCTGCGCACACAACTATCAGTCCGCGTGCACGCCATCATTGGTAAGTTTCTTATTATTTATTACCTTCAATTAAGTTTGTCTAACGTTAGCATATTCTTGCAACGTATTTGATTTTTTTACACAAGGTTCATTGGCTAAGCATAGGCGTCGTTACTTTATATAAATGAGTATTAATTTCTTAATTGAACTGACTGCCTCGTTGGTCTAGTGGTCGCTATGCGCGACTGCTGAGCAAGAGGTCCTGGGTTCAAATCCCGGGTCGGGCAAAGTGTTACTGTGTTTTCCATTAGGTAATTCTCAGTAGCAGCACGGAGTCTGGATCTGTGCCCGGTTGACGTCAATAGGCTCGCCCCCTATTACATTGGGACTTACAACATAACTGGCGAAATGTGGGTGTAATACATGTACACCTCTGCCTACTCCTTCGGGGAATACAGGCGTGATGATTATATGATGTTATTTATTTCTTAATTGACGTATTACCTTCTTACGTATGACAACTAGTTGCACGATAGCTCTATGAACTCTATTTTAGATTGCTTTTTTTCCGCGGGGAAACTCATGTTGTAAGGGAAAAAACTTAGATACAACTCAGTCCTATTCTATTTTAATTTCATCTTAACCCGTATAGCGGGCAAGGAGTGATTGATTAACAAAATTAATTTACAAACTTTCACACTAATAACTTTAGTTGGATTAAAATCAAAAATGGAATATCAGTTTCAAGTCATAATGACTACATAATATAAAGGACGCTAATATATTCACAAATAAACACATAAGTTCTTATTAGAAGCTTTACAAATTTCACCAACCTTCAACACTCAACTGCGTACTTTCCCTAAGTAGGGGGTTACCATAGTCACCGCTTGATCTTCAAACGAATTACAGAAGCCTGTTATTATTTAGTCGCCGACAACAAAGTTAGCGATAAGGTGATTCGTATTACTTTTAACCTTATTATGACTGCGCTGTATAAAACCTTAAGTTTTTTAATTAATTTCTTATTTTTTCCCCTTTAGAGAGGTTACTTCACTCTCAAGGTCGGGAGCTTCGCCGGGCGCTGTTTACCCTCAAACAGATCTTGCAGTCGGACAAAGACCTTGTACACGAGTTCGTGGCCAATAAAGGGCTAGACTGCCTTATGCAAGTCGGGAATATGGCTGACCATAACTATCTCGATTACATACTTCGAGCTCTTGGACAGGTAATGTAACTTTCAAGTTTGAAACTTTATTATACTTACAGGAATAAGAAAAATATTTTGTTACGCGTGAAATAAGACTACTATTATACTATTATTATTTATATAATCTTAAACTTACGCATGCCAAATATGCGTTTAGGCGATTAAATACGAACATCTATAAATACTTTTGCGTTACCCCAGAATAATAAAGTGGGTCATGCTTTTCTAAGACTTTGATAAAGTAGTAAAACGTTAGTAAGTAACGTTTATTTAAAAAAATATTTGAAAGTTTCTGATAAACAGTTGCCGAATCTAGACAAATAGTATTTTTCATTTTTTATTAATTTTTCATTATTCATATTATATCGTCATTATTATTATTAGATGCTAAACTACTCTTCAAGTATTTTCATAAAACCTACACCTACAACCATAAAGTGAATAATCAAACTTTGCATATTTTCAGATACTTCTCTATGTAGATGGAATGCATGGAGTGATGGCTCACAAACGCTGCGTCCAATGGCTCTACTCTCTTATTGCCAGCAAATTCCGTCACGTCGTTAAGACAGCTCTCAAACTACTTCTTGTCTTTGTGGAATATACAGAGAAGAATTGCCTGCTCCTCATAGACGCTATAGTATCTGTAGATGGCTCCAATGGCAGACAGCCCTGGTACAACATTATGAAAATCCTGCAAGACTTTGATGCATCTGACACCGAGCTCCTAATATACGCCACAACGTTGATAAATAGATGTCTAAACAACGTTCCCGATAGAGACACGTATTACGATCAAGTTGATGCTTTGCAAGATCAAGGCATTGATGACATCATACAACTGTACATGTCAAAACAGGGAACTGATTTAGATTTGCTGAGACAGCTACAGATATTTGAAGCTGTCTTGCTGTACGAGGATGGTGACGAAACTGGAACGGCTCTAAAGTGAGTAGACATTAACTAAATTCTTCTTAAGACTTGATTAAAAGACGTAAGAAAAATTTAAAAAAGTAATTAAATCCTAAGTGCCAAAGCGTTAGCTAAACAAACTTCCAGTACTTTTAACTTGCTTTTGTGAGAAAAATAAATAATAGTACCTATACAATTTAAGGACCAAAAAATTTATGTTTTAAAGGCATACATTACATTTCAAATACTAAAATTGAAACATTATTTTAATTAATTTGCTACATATTTTAAAATTCAGCACAGAATTAATATATAAATAATTATTATTACAGGCAGCTAGACGACTCAGTTATCAACTCAATTCGCCGCAGGAGTATCAATCTGAGCACTCCTGAAAGAAGAAAATCTAAAAAACAACAGTGCAAAGAAAAAGGTAAATCTAGATAATTTAAAGAGTTTGAATTCCTCAGTGTGCTTTGTATTACCTTTTTTTACCACATAATATTTTTGCATGGTATGGCATTCATACCTTAAATCTACTAAGACATTTTTCAACCATATCCCAATTTTAACGAATCGTTATTTGAGCTTGTTGTTCATTGTTTGCCGAGTTTTTATTATGTTGTTTAAAGAGCACCTTTCTTACTTACAATCTAAATGCGAAAATCTACTTAAAAAAGTGTTCTAAAAAATAATAAAACAAATTATATGTACATAATACTTTATATTGGGTATAATTTATACAACTACTATTGAACCTACGTGCACTTTAAACGACATTTTTATTTAATCCCAGTGTCTTTATGGTACCATTTCTCACTAACTACAGCAAATCCAGTCATCACTCAAACGGAAACAGACAATAAAATAACAAACCACCATCGGTCACCATTCTTACCGTCAATTACTGATAATAACAAGGAAAATAAAGACCTAAGTTCAGCATTAAGAAGACGAAGAGACAGATATGCCAGACAAGCACACCATATAATTCAGCAGCAAGAAATGTTAAACAGTTCTAGTGATATTTATAATGGACTTTTTGGCACAGCTAATGGGAGTTTTAATAATACCAATGGGAGTGTTACTAGTGCAAATGGGAATTTTTCGACTCCTAATGCAAGTTTTACAAGCACTAATGGTTTTACCAGTCCAAACGGAACATTACCAAGTATTCACGGAAGTTTTTCGAGCCCCAATGGAAGCTTTTCTAGTACTAACGGGAGCTTTGCAAGTAGTAATGGAAACTTTGCAAGTAGCAATGGCAGTTTTCCTACTCTTATTGGAAATTACACGAATTCAAATGGTAGTTTTCCCACCACGAATGGCAATTATACGAATGGAACATACAACAATAATAAGAGAGCTATTAATGGCAATACCAATGGATCTAACCACTTGAATGGAGTCAACGGTCACCAGGAAGAAGATGACAATTACTTAAATAGAACATCGAAGACATTTAACTTAGCAGATGTTTTAAAGAATGGTTTGTGCTTTAACTAACCCACTAATTCTTTTATCACCTGCTGTTGATTAGCTTTTTCGCTTTTTTATTTTTCTACATATTATTTAATTTTAAGTAACAATTGATAGAAAATAAAGAATGATTTGTATATTTACAGGAAGCCAAAGATATACGTCTGGTCTAAAACAGAGAATCCAAAATGGAACATTAGGCCACAGCGTGAATTCAGTAGACGCTATTGCTGCTATACGTCAAAAACAGCTTGATGCCCCACCTGAAGTCAAGGATGACCGCGGAATACTGCTGAATAGAGAACATAGCATAAAAGATTTAGCACAAAGACTGACCAGCCCAGTCAGTCCTACTACTGAGGACAAACCCCTAAGGGTATCTGATATGGCAGGAATCGTGTCAAAAGCCAAAGAAGAATTAGCTAAATCTCAATCGAAAGGTAAGAAACGAAGAGTTCATTTCATTTGTTACTAGCTTATGCCCGTGATATCGGTTTCGTGGATTTCAGTTTAAAAACCAGTACGTAGCAGTAGTAAACTGATTTAACTGTGTATTTGAATCTGATTTATCCTTTCTGATTTAAAGTAACCCTAAATTACTCCTTATACCATCAGCTGTCTGCCAGTAAAACTCCTGTTGAAATCAGTCTAGCCGTTGTGAGAAGCTGTGACCCGCGAATTACCCGTATATTTTATTTTTATCACGGAATTTTTCGAATATTTTAGACATTCGACATTCGCAGCTTATATAATACCTTATCATATTGGATATTCGCCAGTGAAAGTTCTATCTAAATCGGTCCAGCCGTTTCCGAGATAAGCCAGAACCAACTGATAGACAGACAGACAAACAAAAATGTATTTATAAACGTATCATATTTGGTAAAAAGCTGTTATTTGATGTTACCAACAGACACTTCAATTTTATTTATGTGTATTGATAAAACTGACAGTAATAAATAAACTAACGCTGGAAATATTTGTTTTGGTCAGAAATCATGAAAAGTCCAACAATAGAGAAGTCAACCAAAGTCCACGAAATTAAAGTATCAGAGAACGACTTACATTGGGAAGAACTAAGGAAGGGTTGTCTACATAGAGAATTCCATTTATGTGATTTGGATTTTTCTGATCTACGTGAAGACTCTGATGATGAGATGTCCTCGCCTACTGTCAACGCAACTAGCGGTCCGCCACCTCCTCCCCCTACCATGTTTCCACCAATGGGAAATCCTCCTCCCCTTCCAGGGTGCTTTCCTCTTTTATATAAGAGTAACGTACCAACTCCACCAAAACCAGCTCTATCTTCGGAATTGTCTAATGATTCAGACAGTTCCACCATAAAGAAAAACAAAAAGACTGTAAAGCTGTTTTGGAGAGAAATCCAAGAAAACCCCACTCCCGTGGCGATTAGACCAAAAGTCGGAGGATTTATTTGGGATGACTTGCCAAACGTTAGCGTTGACACTGCCATGTTAGAGCACCTGTTTGAGTCCAGGACAAACGACTTAATTATCAAAGTAAGTTTGGTTAAATAATAAACAAAATTGTATTATTTATACCTGTCAAAACTTGATTTTTTTACTAATTACTGTTCCTTTTTTTTCATGCGTTCATCAACTTCAGGAAGTAAGTATCACAGTGCAATATATTTATTATTTCACAATACAAAAAATGAACACGAAATGTTAAGAACTTACATAACATACAATTTCAGAAACTTATGGAACCAAAGAGAAACCTTATACTAGATGCAAAAAGATCAAATGCTATTAACATAGCAATGAAGAAATTACCGACACCACAGACTATCAAAGCGGCCATCATGAAAATGGATGCTACCGTAATAGGTAGAGAAGGCATAGAAAAACTGCTTACAATGCTACCGACTGAAGAGGAAAAAATTAAAATTCAAGAGGCACAGGTAATACTACAATAATGTATTATTACATTCTTATGGTTTCATGTAAGTAGATAATGAAGTAATATCATCATCATTATCAGCCCTGTGCAGTCCACTGCTGGACATAGGCCCTCCCAATGTACGCCACAAAGCCCGGTCTGCTGCTTTCTGCATCCAATCATCTTATGTAAGTCATCCCGCCATTTGGCCAGAGGGCGACCCACGCCACGTTTACCGAGACGCGGTCTCCACTCCAGAACACGCTTACTCTAGCGGTCATCGGTTCTGCGACATATGTGGCCAGCCCATTGCCACTTCAACCTACTAACTTTCAGAGCTATGTCGGTCACTTTAGTTCTCTGACTGATCACTTCTTTCCGAATTTTGTCCTTCAGAGAGACTCCGAGCATAGCTCTTTCCATAGCACGTTGAGCGACTTTGAGCTTATGGATTTGCCCCACAGTCAGCGTCCACGTCTCGGCTCCATACGTCATTACAGGGCAGACGCACTGGTTGAAAACTTTCGTCTTCAGGCTCTGTGGTATATCCGACGAAAATATGTGGTACAACTTCCTGAACGCTGCCCAGCCCAACTGAATCCTCCTATCGGCTTCCTTCTCGAAGTTGTATCTACCCAACTGCATTAATTGCCCGAGATAGACATACTCCTTGACAACTTCGAGAGGCGTGCCATCAACGATTACTGGTTCCAGGGCGACGAGATCATTAAACATGACCTTCGTGATGTCCAGGTTTATCCGGAGACCAATTCGTTGGGAGGCTTCATTTAGGCTATGCAAAGCGATTCTGCCATGACTACGATATCATCGGCAATCCTTGAGTGCGAGATGTATTCGCCGTTTATATTGATGCCCCGCCCGTTCCAGTTTAGAGTCTTGAAAACGTCTTCTAGTGCATTTGTAAATAGTTTCGGGGATATCACATCCCCCTGTCTTACTCCTCGATGCAATAAAATCGTTTTGTTTGACTGTTCTGTACTTGGACGGACATAGTAGCAGCGTCATACAGGCTTCTCAGCACCTGTACATACCAATGTATCGAAAATCAACTTGGCACCGCTGCAGGGAGTCCAGAACAGACCAGGAGTCAAAGGCCTTCTTATAGTCCACGAAAGTGAGACACAGAGGCTGATTATATTCTTGGGTCTTCTGTATAATCTGCCTCACAGTGTGTATGTGGTCTATGGTGCCAAATCCTCTTCGAAACCCGGCCTGCTTCGGTGGCTGGAAGTCGTCGAACCGTTGCGTCAGCCTATTTGTGATAACCCTCGAAAACAATTTGTAGACGTGGCTCAGGAGCGATATAGGGCGGTAGTTCTTGAGAAGGGTCTTGTCCTTCTTCTTGAAGAATAAAACTACCATGCTCCTGCTCCACGCTTTTGGAGTTCTCCCTTCCTAGAGATCGGAGTTAAAAATACGCTGCAGCTGCTTAAGGACAGGAGTTCCCCTGCCTTTAAGAGCTCAGTTGTAACTCCGTCCTCACCCGGGGCTATTCCATTTTTTAATTGTTTGAGGGCCAACTCAATTTCGTCAATGCTGACGTCGGGTAGTTCGTCGGTATAGTGTCGGGCTAAAGCAGCTCGGGGATCGCAGGGGACGGGTTCAGGTATCGGAGATTGCGAGGCATACAACTGGCCGTAGAAGTCTTCCACCTCAGAGAGGATCTCTGGCTTAAAGGAGACGATCCGACCATCGGCGGTAGTCAGCTTAATCATATGGCTCCTCCTGAGTTGATTCACGAATACTTTGGATTCTCGGTTTTGTTCTATTTCCTCCTTAATGAGGCGTGTATTGGAACACCGAAGATCCCGCCGTACCGCTTTTCGAATGTATTTCGTGAGTGCTTGCTTGTCTGTCACCGTGGCCTGTGTTTTTGCTCGTCTCTCTCTCATGAGTTTCAGAGTCTCGTCTGAAAGTTTGGACTTCCTGCCCGCATGCCTATTCCGACAGAACCTGTTACCCACATCCCTCACGACTTCCACTACTCTGCATAAGTCCTCGTCAACGTCACGCTCGGTTTCCAGCACATCGAATCGGTTTTGAAGTTCCATTTGGAATCTTTCAGAGGCAGCAATGGTTTGGAACACGGTAGGCCGAAGCGTAGACTTTATCAGACGGGTGCGTTCTAGCTTGAAGTTTATATTCAAAGTGCCTCGTAAAAGTCGGTGATAGTCATAGTCATAGTCATAATGTTTTTATTTCATATAGGCTACAAAAGAGCACTTACAAAACGTCAAACTAGTTGCACGGTTCCAAAAATGTGGTGTGGTGATCACTTCCGGTGTTGAACCTGTTGATGTTGACTGACACATCTCTGAATATACGCCTCTTGTCCGTCATGATAAAGTCGATCTCATTTTTGGTCACGTTATCGGGGCTCCGCGAGGTCCACTTCCTTTGGGGCTTCTTCTTGAAGAACGAATTCATCAAGAATAGCTTTAAGAAGTAATAATAATATTTATATTGGAAGGAGGTTAAATAGAGGTATTATTTATTACAGTGTTCATTGAAATTTTAATTGAGAGCAAATAATTATTAACCCAGTGTAACTTATGTATGGTCAGGTACATATAATTTTATTCGAAACTATAATCTCATTAACTATACATCTAATAACTAAATCAATTATATTTTACAGTATGCAAATCCGGACTTGCCTTTGGGCAGTGCTGAGCAGTTTTTGCTCACCTTGGCTTCTATTAATGAACTCTCATCTAGACTGAAACTTTGGGTATTCAAATTGGATTTTGACAATTTAGAGGTAAGATGTTAGTCACATAAATTATTATGATGTTTCAAAAATATAATTGATACATAATTTTGCACTACGCATTGCAGAAAGAAATCGCCGAACCACTGATGGACCTAAAGCAAGGTATAGAACTATTGAAGGTGAACAGGACATTCAAAGTGATCCTCTCCACATTACGGACAGTGGGAAACTACTTAAATGGTAATTACGCCAAGGGATTCCGTCTGGAGTACCTTTCTAAAGTCGTGGAGGTCAAAGATACAGTGCACAAACATCCACTGCTGTATCATATCTGTGAAATGATTATTGAGAAGTTCCCGGATAGCTCTGACTTTTTCAGTGAAGTAAGTATCTTCTCTTATTCATGTATATCTATTATTGTATCATAGCAATGCTATTTTTCGCATAATGTTTGGAAAGTTCTGCTGCTAAGAGGACGGTAAGCCTGATCGCCACACCACACACTTTCATCGTGTCTTATTTGCTTTGTTATTATATTTTAGTCTGGTTATTATATCTCATTATTTAGTCTCAGAAATTTGGTCTGCAGTTAATTTTTTAGGGTCAGTCTTTTACGAGATTTATTTTTATGAATATACTGGAGATAAGGATAAGAACTATTTTTGTCGCTAAAATACATAACGCAATACTTATTTATTTCAGGTGGGTCCTGTAATCCGCGCCTCGAAAGTAGATTTTGACGTCCTCTCAGCGAATCTGCAGAAATTAGAGTCTGACTGTAAAGCATCATGGGACCACATGAAACGCGTCGCCAAACACGACGGGTCGCAGATATTCAAAACAAAAATAAACGAATTCCTCACAGATGCAGCGGAGAGGATCATTTTACTGTCAGTTATTAAAAAGAGAGTGATGAGCAGGTAAATTATGCGCTTAATGTTTTGACAAATCATTAAGGTATTAAAATTAGAACTAGAAATACTTCTCAGACTGATTGGTTATTGGAACATTGGTTAAATTATTGTGTTGCGATGCGAATAAATTTTAGTGTGCTGCCATGCGATTTGCAACGAGCGAACTTATGTTCATGATATGAAATAAATTAGAGAAAACAAAAAGGTTTTTGTTTGTTACAGATTCAACAAGTTTTTACTGTTTTTGGGAGTCCCGCCCTGTGACATCCACAAGACAAAACCTGCAGAATTTCTTAAGGTCATAGCGGAGTTTTCACTGGAATACAGAACAACCAGGGAACGTGTATTGCAGCAATTAGAGAAGAAAGCCAATCACAGAGAGAGAAACAAGACTAGAGGAAAAATGATAATAGATGTAAGGATGTCACAAAATTTTAGCACAGTTTGGTAGTCATATATTTTCAAGAAAAATTAAATATATTTAAATGCTGATGTAAAGCTCTATTACAGCTAATATAATCTACCGTGCTGTTTATGATGCTTAAGGTGAATTGATAACTAATATTACTTCAGGTGGGCAACTATTCACACAAAAATGGTGATCACACTGCTGACAATGCTCTGAAGGAACTGTTGAAGACTGATCCTGACACTGATAGCTTGACAGACGGAAGGCGAAAGAGTCAGCCAAACAGTAGGAGAATTTTAGTCAAGTAAGTTCATAATTATACTGTTATCTACAGTAATATTAAAAAGCGGTCAAAGGACACCGCCCATTATTCATACATCGTGGGGCCCAAACTTGATAAACAAATTTCAAATTTTAAACAGGAAATTCAAACAAAAATCAATTTACTTATTACTGTATCCGCCTCATCACTGCGCACCAAATCCGCATATATTTTTGAATATAGAACGCGGCCGAATTCAAGATAATTATGAAAAATAAACAAAATATAACAATTGTATAAAAAATACATGAATATATTATGTCCTCCCTAAACTCCAATTGTGGCGTGTGGTATCCGGCCTAGAATTGTCCACCCCTTTTCCTCCCGAGGGTGTCGTAAAAGGGGACTATGGGAAAATCCAGAAGATGGGCAGCAGCGTCTTCCGTAACTTGCCAAGCGTGGGGATTATGGCAACTCCACCCCCCCCCCCCTCCCTTCTAAAAGGGGGAGGTCTTCGTTCAACAATGTCTGTGTGTCTTCCGGCTGATGATCATGAAACCCCAATTCATTGATATATTCTGGCGGTACGCGCATGTAAGCACATAGATGGCGCTTTCATACTGAATATGACGTAAAGCAGCATTAACACGTCACCCATCTATAAAACATCATTGTATTGTAAAGGAATATAAAAATTGATTAGGTTATTTTAGAACAGTGACGTCACATCCAGATATAAATAATATTGTATAAATGGCAATCCCGCTTTCCTTCTTTAGTCTTTTACACTTAATACCGGCTGCGTACTCGGTATTGTATAGAATAGGTAGCTAGTCATATAAATAATGATACATTCTAGGAGAAATCTGAGAATCTATTAAATTAATTACACTTGGGTTAAAAACCAAAAACCTTGTGGAATTCTTTTTTGGGTTCACAAAAAGATGGATTATTAATTTAGGTTGATAATTTTATCGCAAACTGTTTGATATCCATACATACGTTATGACATTCTAAGTGTTATGACATTTACTGGAATCAAACTTTATTATGATTGCAATTAAAAGAAGATGGTGAGACGTAGAGACGAGAAGAAAGTGATATGACATTCATTGATAAAGATATACACAGTCATTAACGAATTTAGTCAAGTTATATATTCATATCTCATACCAACGTTATAAATTGATACTGATATTACCCTTTTTTTAGCGGAGATTTATCAGCAGACGATGAAATATTGGAGAGCCTCGTGCGATCAGCTACGTCGAAGCGTAAGCCGATGGCAAGAGAGCGAAGACGGAACAGAATCTCAGACAGGAAAAATTGTAAGTTACACCGCCGTTAATGCTGCTCTGCAATTGCCATTATTTATGTGAATATTACACTCGTAATAATAATGTCTCAGGCTTAGGAAGATAATAAACTAGGAAGCTATACTGCGCAGTTCATAGTACCTACCTCTAAATATATTAGCAAATCTGGTCGTACTTCAGGGTATGGTGACGCTGCCGCATTCTAGCTACCTATTTAGTATGTTATCTACCTCAGAATTCATGTAAAAATATCTTAATGCGAATGAAAAATATAAACATTTCGTTATTGAATCGACATGAATTTTCAGGGAAAAAATATGTTAAGGTGTTGACAGAAATATTTTCATAGGCATGGTAAAGTTATTTCTTATTACATAGATACTATTGTAAATAAGTTGTTTTTAGCAGTTATAGCCAAGTGGTATGACCATTACACTGCCAAGTCAAAGGTCGCAAGCAATTTCTTTTTTTATTCATGTGCGTACAATAAATTAGTTATCAGCTGCTAAAAACGGTGAAGGAAAGCATCATGAGGAAACCGGCACACCTGAGAGATTTTTCAACGGTGTGTAAAACCATGACAGAGGTCTACAGGCGGTTTAAACTCTGACACCAGGTTGTTCATCAACTATTTGATATGCAGAAGAAGACGAATTATTGATAGGATCTACTTGATGTACAATGCGAATAATACATTTCTTAGGCAACGAATTGCTGTTAAAATAATATTTATCAGCTAGACGTAGGCATAGCTGTGCGTGAAATGCATGTGCATATAAAGTAATACACTGAATTGATTGCTCAAATAAATTATAAGTTAAATGTGGCCTAATTTGGAAGTGGTTTTTGCAGTCATAGTTCAATATCATGATTTAAAGAAGATTTTAAGCAGTCTAGGACTTTGCTGGTATTCTTTTTATTATTGACTTAGTTTAGGTTAGCCTTAGGTCAGCCTAGGTAGGCTCGTGCGTCAGGGTATGTAGGTGCATACCCTGACCTAAGTAAATAATAAAACTAATACCAGCAAAGTCCAAGACTGCTATTAGTCAGCATAGGCCAGAACTTTTGCCCTATGCTTAAGGAATGTACTGGTCTGAAAACGCCAAACGGCAGTGAAATAGCGTGATAAACGCTCGAAAGTCTTTTATAAATGAATTTTAAAATTCTATTTTATTTACAGTGAACAGGACTCTTGATGGCAACCAGTCATGACGAGAGAGAATATTTCCGGTAAGTGTTGCAACTTTTTAGTTCTTATGGAAATTCCATACAATCTCTATTTATTAACATTAATTTGGTATTGGGATATAGCATTAAAAGCAAAAACGCCTACTCAATAGCAGCAATAAGGACAGTATTAGAGCACTACGAAATTCGGTATCATAATAATAATTACATATTTTTGTTTCAGATTGAAGAATAGTCAGTTTTACAAGACCGGCTTGAAATAACATTAACGTGGCATATCAAAAACTGGATATTTTCCGAATGTCATTTATCCTTAAAAATCACAGAACATAATACCTATTATATATTTTAGATTAGAATAAGACTATTCATACTGATTTTATCATAGTTCATGTGGCTGGGATAACATCCGTGAAAAAGGTTTTATTTCTCCGTACGTACCTTTAACTATATTTGCGAATTATTTAACAAAAATGTCAATTCCGGCAGTTTCGTGCTGCCACATAGCCACCAATAAAAATAATTCGTAATCACAAGTCAAAATTGAGCATATCGAGAACTTCACTGGTGGTACCACGCGTTGGTAGTAGCTACCACAAGTGCGACTTTATCTCAATGATCTTGAATGGTCTTCATCCTATTCAAGTGGTTAGTCACCTTCGTACGCGTGTATGCAATATCTCCTAGAAACATAAAAAACTCACAAAATTTCTCAGATAAAGTTCGTAAAAGCCAGTAGCCGGTAAGTGCAATATACCAAGATCTCATACACTTTTACCCATGTCTATACTCCTGGTACAGGCAACCTTTTATACCATCAGTTTGTGGTTTTGTGTAGTGCTAAGCTTAAAAATGTACCTTTAAAATATGGTGATTTTTATTTTATTTTCGTAATAAATCAAAATATCACCGTATTTATGTTATTGACATAGATTAGTTTTATTTGACAGAAAAATACAAGTTCAATTAAAATTAATTAGTACCACGTGCCGGTGCAGGTCGTTGGTACCTAGATGAAATTGTCACACATTATAAAAATGGTTCTAACGCTTAGAAATGTATTTCTTGCACTTAGAGAAGAAAACAAATGCATTTCTATATTTGCATTTCCCTATTACGCTATTGTGCATATGTTTTCTGTTATATCATGTACCTATAGATTAAATAACACAGGTATTATCAGAAATTAAATACATAGATGTAGTCAACATACGTTAGACAGATGCGGCGGAGGAGTTATAATCATGGGATAAGACTGGGATGTATTTGTTTATGAGGTCAAGAATTGTGCGACATATATGTCCTTTAACTTATTTAAACGCTCTTTATCGTTGCACTGCGAGCTATGAAAATTATCTTTGAGTTTACGACTTAGAAGAAAAAGAAGTAGAGGACTCAAAAAAGACTTTTCAAAAAGTCCAAACAATGGCGGCTCAATAATATTCTTACGTAATCCTGCTCGCAGTAGGTCGGTTTAATGTATTATAGTCAACTATAAACTAGTTATATCAAATACTCTAGGAAAAAATATTGGATGATCTCCCGTGTATCATTAAATAAATAATATTATGAGTCTTGTCTGATGTGCTGTCGTAATTTATGTAAATTTCATCAAATATATCACCTATTTACTTACTAGAATGCACGTTCATATTAAAGCAACTAGTTTACTACACTGATTAAACATCTAGTGTAGGATAATTAAGACTTAGTTGCAATACGCACTGAGGCCACATACGTGCAGCGCGCATTATGTTTTTTTCCTTCAGAATACTTACTGAAACATGCAACACGAACTCCCTGTCAGGCTACGATTTACTTACTTTGAGGAGCTAACCGCATTGGTGCAACGCAACGTATATGGTCTCTGTGTACTGTAATAAAATGTATCGACAGCTATATATCCCAATTTCATTAGTGTGTATGTATGTAAATAACTGATGTAAATAGCCTCTGTCTTTAGTGGTTTTTGCTCTATTGATAACTTTTGAGTTTATGAACGTATGTAGTTACTTATACCCGATGTTCAGTCGATTATAATAAAAAACTGTTTCACTGTAGCTATCTGGATTATGTAACTAGTGTGCTCTTCCAAGATTGGTCAGGCAGACGCCATGAATTCTTTAATACCTTAATAATTAATACCTTTATTATATTTGAATGTTTGTAGTACCTACGTATCTGTATAAGTTGCTAATTACCACTTTTTGCCGATGTATTTGTAGCGTAACTATGTTTTATGTACTGTAATTATTGTATTGTATTCGTTATAAATTAGATATTTTCACTGATTCATTATCATTATAGCAATAATAAAATATTAAAAGTATTGTTTTTTTTTTTCGTTGTACGATTTTAAGAGTGAGAATAGGAAAAATGTTCACGCTGTACCAGTGTAGGTAAGTACATAATAAATAGATTATATGGTACCTACATTACAGAATTTAATCTGTACACGTAGAATTGTAGGTATCTCAGAATATATTTTCACCTGCTGTATCCATTATTCCTGTACCTGAAGCGCTTTATAACACTCAGTCGTCTAATTACTTAGCCACGGCGATAAGCGGACCTCAGAGTCCTTGTCGCAGCTTTATCATTATCATTAGCCGTGAATAGTCTACCTACTGCTTACTTCATATACCAAGGTCTTTACTTATTTCTGCCACTCTCCTTTATACCTTGTCAAGCAATTAGGTAGATTAAGCAATAAGGTAGATACATATAAATGTATCTACCTTATTGCTTACTGCTATTAGATAACCGATATATTTAATAAATTACTCTGAAAAGCTTAAACTTTCATAACTCATGACGGAGACTGGTAAAATCTATCAGGAATGGTCAAGAACGATTTTGCTAGCATAAAAAGTATACAGACAGAACAGAACGAACTATTTAATCACAATTGCGTTAACAGTGACGTAATTACACTGAGGTACATTAAATTATGAATGCTTCGTAGTCAATTAGCCGACAAATTATTCCTTACACCATGTAAGGCGAATAGCAAATACTAATACATTGCATGGTTTTTCAAGTCGTATTTAAATTACGTGACTTAAATCGACATGTCGTAGGTACATATGTTTTAAATTGATCGAAGGGGTGAAAACAAAAGATAAGTCATATTGAGGTAAGAAAGCATACCACTCATAGCAATTGCACCCGCATATTTCACCAGGCAGCATTATTTCGATAATTGTTATGAAAAGAGGACAATTCATTTGTCATTTATCGGTCACGATTTTACTAAAGTACATTCCTCACAAAGTTTCGGGATAAAAAAGTGTACAATGTAAATTTTTAAAGTCACATTCATACACTTCCCTCCAACATTATTTTTAGATCCACAGCGATTTTACATTATATACAGTAAGTTGATATATAGGATAGGTACCTATAGACACGTATAATGTAATTAAAACCTATCTATTTTGGTTTCATACGTATTAAATATGACTAAGTAGATACAATGATCACTTTCTTTTCTTAAAAATAGTAAAAGAAAGTTCAACTAATGCAATAATCTAGACTTTGCGGTCTGATAAACATTTCTGTTTGGTAATAGAATATGAATGTGTATAATAGCGCAAGTTTTGTCTTAAGGTATAGGCAGAAGTCTACTCTTTGGGAGATCACTTTTTGCCAGATGGTTAGTTAAACTTTACATGTGAGAAAGGGCGAGCGTAGTGCTATGCATCGAGCACATTTATTGGACACACCAGCCCGTCCATATTCTCGGTGACCACAACGCTTCATACGATTTCACCACTCTGTCCATCTCGAACAGAGAGGGTGGTTCGTTTTAGGGTTCCGTGCCTCAAAAGAATTAACGGTCTTCCTGTCCGTCTGTCAACTTCTTTTTACTCAGGAGCGCGTGAAGGTTTCAAGTTGAAATTAATACCAAATACTCAGGTCTGCTATTCCTTGGAAGTGTAAAAGTTAACTTCTAAGTCAACGCAATCAAAAGATAGAGCGTTTATGTTTCATATTTTCACAATACATACTCACCTATAAGGAACTTCCTGTAGACCTAGAATCATGAAATTGCAAGGAACATTGTCGTAAAGGAAAAAAAATTAAACTGTAAATTTGTAGCAGCATTACATAATAAATAAGAATAACTTATTTAAAGTAATTAGTAAACTGAGCGCGATCTATAGATACCTATTAATGTATACATAACAACGTAACGTATAGGTAACAGTTTTCAAACGGCATAGTTAAGTTCGTCTGTCAATCGGGTGTATCTTTAAGTTAGATCCAATGTTATTAACATAAACATAATTTAAAAAGATTTTACAGTACTCACTTAATGCGCGAGTCCTACGCACAGTTGGCCAGTTTATTAATCACATTTTCGTCAGTAATATGTCCAAGCTAGCTTAATGTTGGGGTGCAAGTAGAGGGCCTCCACGAGTGACGATACCTAAGCAGGTCCGGCGCACCCCGGACCGTCTACCTCGCTACCATCTTTGTTGACTGACCAATCTCTACACCACGGCATAACATATTGCATGTGGCTATTGGCTCAGGCGATAGGAAGAAGAAGAAACCTATAGTTACGAGTACTTAAGGAAAGGCTTAAAAATTATATGAGCCCTACATTATTGTAAATATCTTGACGCTCTAACCTAACTGCTGTTTAGTGGTACCATTGACATTCAATAACTAGAAATGTAGAGGCTCGCAATAAAAAATGGCAGGTCCTCAAATATCGAAACCGGATCAGTATCAAAAGCCAAACCTTTCTAAGCTTTGCTGCTGCACCTATTAAGTCTTATTTTACCTTTTGTTGCCAGCGAGCATTTGTGGCAATTTGCCCATGGATAGACATGTATCTCATTTAATTGTTAATGGTTGGATGCTGCCAAAACTCTTTATTTGCCTATCACGTAAAAAGTATGTCATCATTCTTGAATCACGTAAAAAGTATGTCTCACTGCAGAACAAAGTATCCATTCGTAAAGTGAAGGAATCAGCACGCTTCCTCACTACGGGTTGCTGATTTTAGAGCATGAAATCCAAGCATCATCAAGATATTTTCCTTAAGTAAAATTACAATATAAAGTTCTACCAAGATACCCTGTAAAGTTACTCTTGCATTTACATATGTTTTCGTAGATATTTCAAATAAGTCCTTAAATATTTTAGAAACTATCTACACCTAAAGAGAAATTACTTTCCAACTGTGAAGTATTGTTTGTTTTAGAGAAGTAATAACAATTCAGTTTAATGAAAAATAAACTCTAACCCGTATGAAAGGTGATGAGAATAAAAACAACGCGACTTTTGTGTAATATACCAACCTATATAATTATAAATATAATATTGTCTCATTCCAAATTAAGACTCATGATATACTGACTATGAAAGCGTTTTTCACACAACTGACATTTAGGAAACAGGTGGTTTCGACTCAAGCCTTTATTGCAGTATTCACATCACACCCAAATAATTATGTCATTGTCTCGCTCATATCTGAGAGAAAGTAAGCTGTAGTAGAAATATACAATAGTGTATAAACAAAATAATGACATAGGTATTCTAATTCTAGGAAAAGTATAACGACGACATGAAGCGAGACACTAGAAAATTTAGATTCGAAATTTATATGCAAATTGTGAACTGTTGGTACCAGTACCACCTTTCTGTTATTGTTGTAATATAACAACAAAAACAATACAAATATTGTAATTTTAAAGATGAACTATAGAACTATAGACATGACTATAGAAATCGAAGTTATTAAGTCATCCGCTTGTGACACCCGCTATATCGTACACTCACGCGCAGTCTTACGGACAAGCACGGGGAAGGCTTACGCTGTACGCGAGCGGGGCGGGGACAGGCAGTACCGCGACGGACACCATCTTGAGTGCGCGTGAGTGCTTCTTAGTGTTGTGATTTTATTCATGTTCCATCCAGGTTAGTAATGTACTCTTTACACTACTTTTTTTTAACATTAACCTTTTTACAACACTTCTTTGGTTTAAGTAGAGTTGTATTAAATTACATTTAAACTCAAACCGGTTAAGTAATAAACCACTTTTACGGGCCGACCGAGTTAGTCAACTACCTACTTACTGGATTTTAAAGTTCGCTATATTTACTTACGAACATTGTAAGAGCCATTTCTTAATCGGGTACCGTTTTGAACTTGAAAAATGTTTAAAGACTTTTTAAACGATGTCTAACTAGAGATTAGGATGATACATTTTGGTAATTCTTTAGAAGTGACGTCATAGTGCAATATTATTATTATAAAAAATGAACCGGTAAAAGAGAGTTGATAGTAGATGTTATTATTACGTGGTATTAATGTGCATAAGCAAAGATAATAAGAACGAAGGCTTATTAAAAAGACTTCTCACTACTTATTTGTTTGTTTTATATATAAGGCGACCAAGCTTTCCCTGCAACTTGGTTCGCGAAATCGATGTTATCAGGATCCAGATTCCATACTGCAACAAAAAAACAGCATAGTAAGTACAAGAGAGTTTTAACACGTATTTTTGGCGTTCGAAAATATAGTGCTAATTCTAGATTAGTCGATCTTTGTTGAAAGTTTAAACGGAACCTTTAAGCCGTTTCGAAATGATTAAGTAATAAATATTGGACACGACATTGTGCGATAACAGTACCAATTCAAAAGACAAAGACTTATTAAACCAAGATTAATTTTTCTTTGTAAAGAAACTAGATTACCAAGGTTTCGTGTTTTTTACTTTTCTGTAGTGAAAATTAGCAGCGTTTTCTCTATAGCCGTGAATAGCATTGCCGACAATGGTTAAGCTCAGTCCAACTTTGGCACATTCTCAATAAAAACCGAGTTAAGTTTTTTTAGGTTATAGGAAACTTTAGATTTTATTTACATGATTTAGCGAATCGTGAAAAGCTATTTAAATGTTTGATTAAACCTTATGTAGGTACTGAAAACAGTAGAGGAGATGTCGGGGAAAGGGAAGTGTGTTTCGATGTAACACGTAATAAAGCCATTGCCAGTGATACCGAAAAAAAATTGTGAAAATACTATCGTTATTATAATAAATACAATTGTTATACTGTAGTAATATTGTATGTAATGTGATTGCCTTGTAATTCCAGAACTCTCTGTCATTCCAAAACTTGTTAACGTGCCTATGTGTACTTATTGTCACTCAATATTAATCTTGCGTGTCTCAGGCAAATGAATGAAAAACTCTTTGGAGAAATGTGTTTTTTCATCCTTTAGTGTCCTGCGAGGCAAAAGCCTCATCACTCACCCCTACATCTTGCTGTACTGCGCCAATCATTGAGAAACTAGCAAATTTCGACCAGTCTTCGCTTTCCTTTAAGGCAGCTGTCGTTTCCTGCCGCCTGGGACCCACTGTTCGGTTGTTTTTTGACCATAACCCGTCCGACATGCAGCAGATGTGATAAACATAGTTTCATTAAGCTTGGCAGCCGGAGTCGACTTGAAATGTGAATTAATTATATAATACGAGAACGCAGATGTAACTGCCAATTTAGGAATAAAAGCTATAAAAAGAATAACTACAAGTGACCTTATTTGTCATAACCTTCATATTGTTTAAGTAGGTACGTTTTGTTGAGACCGGCGCGAATGTAGGAAACTATGCTTTGAATGTGGAAGAAGCGTACGGTGTATGTAAGGACGCTAGCTTGTAGAGTTCTTTAGATAGGTACGGTTTAACTCTAGAAACGTATAATCTTAGAACAACAATTATGACTTGTTAATCAAATCCATTATTGTAAAACTTTAAGAGAATATCGCATTTGAATTTCGTTAAGTGTCATCAAGACTTTACGTATTACGTAAATGTAATATCCAATATAAGTAGGTAGGTAATAACACCCACTATCCGGTTACGTTAACCACAATCGAAGCCAACGGGTAATATGTGTCATATACGTTTATATAATATTTAGGATACACAATAAAGATACAACTTGCGCCTACATTTTGCTGGTAAAGGCCACAAATCCTTTGGTTTGAACTTCCATGTTATCTATGATTTACTTGAGCAAAACCTTTTTGCAAGACGGTATGATTAGCAAAGCTTTGTAATTATATGTTGATACTTCTAAACACCTTGCAGAGATTGCAATAAACGGTCATGGGAAATCATGTCCTAATTAATGATTTGCATTGGATTGATAAATTAATCGCAGTTTGTTTTGTTAACAATCTGTTTTTTCGCCCTTGACATATCCAATCACTGTTTAAGGCAATAGTATTTTAACCCTAGTTAACAAGTCAGAATAATAGAAAGCAAGTTGAACTCGTTCGTCTAAAGATAGGTCTATTATCACCATTTAGTTAGTGAATCTTTTGACTTACAACCTGGATCTAAGTATGTCTTGGTACGAATTTGTAATTCATTTCAGTTTAGATATTCAAAAGGAAATGGTCCCCAGTTCTAAAGTAATCCAGCATAGTCTAGACTGTAAACAAGAGGGTTGGATACTTCTTTTGCTATTTTGAACACGATTTTCAGGTTTAGTTTGTTAAGTGAGCGACAAACCCGCAAGATTCTGATACTTTGCGAAGCATTAACTTACTCGCAGATTGTTTCGTGCGTAATTCGACATAACCGCATGTCTAGGCTATTACTGATACTATTATAATATAAGAATAGTGTATTTTTTGTTCAGACCTTGACTGTCGCTGACATTTGAATCACAGTACTTTCAAATGAGTCAGACCAATGTCCAACTCAATCATTAAATCGTTTTAGGTTGTAATACAAATTGAGTATTTCTTTTTTTGGGACATAACCGGGAAAGTCGTCCACATTCGATGGATACAATGGCAAGGTAAAATAATATGGAAAAACATATGAAAAGGGTCCGTAACAAAGTTGTTACATCTTGAAATGTGGGTAGATCTATTTAAGTTGGTACTACGGTTCGATGCTTACAGATGCTAATCAGTGGACTACTAACTTCTAACTTTTACTTTTAGATATACTTTTTGTTTACAAATCGACGGTTTGGTATACAGCCGTGTCATAGGCATTGTAATTAGAGCGAGTAAATTGAACATCAGATTTACCAATCTTATATCTAAATATGTAAAGATAATCTTTATATATTATATATACATATAGCGTGAAGCGGAAAGTTTGGGTATATTTAAACGAAAATTACAAGGAATTTGATTAGTTAAAGTTTATATGGAGAAGAAGTGCAGAAAGCTAAAATTTGTATGATAATTACAGTCAAATTTTGGTCGCCACGGGATCTCTAGTTATTATAATTTCATCAACCTCTTTCTTATAATATTATTCCATTATTTAAGAAGAACACTGGTATGATAATATAATTATTTAATGAAAGTCTTAAGACTGAAAGTAACAACATACGTAGTTAGCTTTAAAAAATAAATTAAACCTTACAACTTGAATAGAGTTCAAACAATTGCTGTTTTTTTTTTAAATTATCAAACCTGATTATTGTTAACGCAATAAGTTATATCACGAATACAACAACTACAGAATATTAAAATACCATTATATCGCCGTTACAAAATTTGAAACGAGACCCACAAATCAGAAGGTCAAGGCTGTTTGATCAGACTTAAATGTATGAGATTGATTAAAACCTCTAAAATCATTAACCTACCTATTGCTCCCATGATCAGGTAAAAAGGTTAATGCTATATTTAACTATCCTTGACAATGAATAGACGTAAAAACAAAGGTGTAACAGTTCACAGAGTATATGAATGGTGACGTTTCACGTAGCTACTAACATCCGGTAGCTGGTTAGTGTGTGGTACAATCCTCAGCAGGACAGGCGGGATAGTGTGGTTTAGACACAAAGAAGTGTACCTATTACTTCACCGTTGCGACCAATAGGAAGCAGTTATATGAATATCTTTATAATTCGTGTAAGTTGATGTGTTAACGGGATTGGAGGCTGCAACCATCGTCACTGCAGTAGATTTCTTAATTAGAGACCCTGAAGATTTTATAAATACGATAAATATAAAGATAACTCTGTGCCATACATACCCGGCAGACCTCAGAATCTGATTGAGTAACTGGGAATAAAATCGTTTTCAATATCAATGACGTAATTTTTTTTCGTTAGTTTCGGTGATGAATTAATCTATGATTAGACTGCTTAAGCCTATTTTCCTTACTGCCAAAATCTCACTCTACCTCTATTACTCCTGAACTGTCTCTCCCCTTATAGTCATCCGCGACCGCTTGTCGACACACCACACAGCTCTTACACACATCAATGCGGTGGAGAGTTGAACAACTGGGTCGGCAGCACCGACGGACGCAGTAACGCGGGTTTTCTTTACTTTCATTATGTTTTGCAAAATAGCCAAGAAAATCCGCATTTCCGTTTATATCAGACACTTAGAATGCTAATCGTGAGTGACTAACCCGCTAGGATAGGATTTGCAAGTTTGCATGTCGTTTATTACCTACTTGTAAGAGTTGTGACAATCTTAAAACTAATATCCTGAAAGTTTGTTTCTTTCTTTTGTTACGTTCTTCATTTACCTTGTTTGAGTATAGTTTTAAATGGTAACCGCTATTTAAATAATTAAACTAGTTCACACGGGCTTCTTGTTTGATAGGAATCTCAATAACCAATGTAAGATCATAATGGTTTTGGGTTAATTAAAACTTTAAGCGGTACCTACTACCAAATGAAATCGGTAGTCGGTTCTTAGACGGCACGGTCAGAATAAAATATTGGGTTCGGACATCGCAATAGTGAGCAGTGAAGGTCAGTGACCTGTCGCCTTGAGTACCAGTGATCCGTTACCCTCGGTTGACTTTGATTTGACGGTGTGATTCCTTTTTTTATAGCTTGGTGTGCACTGTGCATTCATTATTTATATTAAAATTATAAATGTTACTCTACACTACACTATTTTCTTTTGTGATAAATACCAAATAAGAACCGCCCGAACAAAATCTGGCAAGACAATTATTACTTTTGAAGCACCCTCCCTGTACTTCCCTGTGGCAATTTACTGCGGAAATCTGGGATGGGGTATATCGTGTAGCAGCCGCGACTAATGGGTGTTTATGAGTTTTGGCAGAACAGAAATGGATGCATCTATTTACACTTAAACAAAACAGGCCGTGCATACTGGACAGCAACAAAATCAACTCCAAACTACTTAACTTCTCAAGTTTCAAGAAGTTATCTGTATCCACATGTGATCCTTTATATCAGATTAAATCACTTTCACTTTTGATACAAAATAATTGCTGAGTGACTTATATTAGTGTATTACATTACATAACGTTTTGAATAGGTATATAAGATATAATTATACAAAATACTGAATAGGTACCTACCAAAAGAACTTCAAAATACAGGAGTAAATTAAATATAGGTATACGTACTAGTAGGTACAATAAAGTAACCTTACTTTCACAAAAACTTATAATTTATATACTTAGCATTATTGGCACACATATTGCGCAAGCGCCCGCGCAACCACCAGTAGTCACAGTCCCGGGCCTGTAACTATCTCAACATCGTCGACAACTCGACAAAATGTCCGGAGAATGTTATCAAACTTACCGGTTATTGCAACATTGTTATATCTATTATCGAAACTAACTATACCTACGTATTTGTGACTTGTGACTATAATAGCATTAGTAGTAGCGAAGTTAGTAGTGGTCGCCCATTAACCGTAACTATTTACTTCTTGAACTCTTTTTTCTTGTTTCATATTAAATAACTTTAACTATCGAGTGCGTAATACAGATACTTATCTGGCGAAGGACGAAGGTGGCAGACATAGAAAACTGTATTACCAAACTCAAGTGGAGATGGGCAGGCCACTTAGCAAGATTTGGTGATGGCAGGTGGAGTAAGGCCCAAACAGAGAGATGAGAGGCTCAGAGGATTCTGTAGAACCCCTGGCAGACCTCCAGGTGGAACTGGTGGACTGACAGATGACTGGTGGATGTTGTTGCTGTACAGGGAAAGACCCCAAAGAAGTTTAAGAGGAATCTTATGCTTAGCAGTCGGTCACATAAACGCTGATGAAGATGATATTAGATTATTAGGTAACTTGTAACTTTGCCAAATGTAAAAGGGGTACAAATTTTTCTACTTAAATGAATTAGAATTGGTTGGTATCTATCTTTCTGCTCAAAACGAACTACATATTTGTAACTTAATTAGTATTATACCGATTCAGTAACTGATGCGTGATTTATTCCACGTGCTGCTTTAATGCGAGAGTTTCATTCAATTACTTAAGATGTTGAATATAATATCATATTTTCATTGAATGTAATGACATGGTATTATTAGGTATATCATGCAATAACCGCGTAAATTGTTAATCACGACATGAGTTGCGACAATTTTCGTTATTATGACATGCAAAAGATACTTTTATTACTTAATAATATGATAATACAAGTCACTATCATAAAGGTATACACTAGTCTACTGTCTTGTTCTTGCGACCTGTGACCTGTACTTGATCCACAGAGCCATGCACTAATGTAATATAATAAATAAAAATTTTATCGACGGCCTGGGTTTGACCTTGGTAAGCCTATTGTTTCTTAGGACGTATTTATGGCGTTACATAATTATAATGAGTAGAATAACTATGTAGCACGTGTTAATTTGTCGACCCGATGAATGCCTTATGTTAAGCATATCTTTTCGTGCAAGGGATAAAGTAGATTGGTACGAGATAAATTCATTTTGGTTCGCGACCCCGTCACTAGTCACCGTCAAACTAGTCCAGCATCCCGAATACAAAAGTAAGTATAACCGGAATATATAGTTAATAACATATGTATGCTTCACCAAAGAAAGCCAAGTACCTAACAACGTCGAAGAACTACGTATTAACTAAAACCCGTCTTTAGCATAAATACAGCTATCGCCTCAGGGGACTTTCGGTTAACATGGGGTAATAGATGCCTCGTAACTCGCAACAGTAGTTTATAACAACATATTATAATAGCAAGCTTGATTATTTTTTGCTTATATAGGTACACATTGTACCTTACAAGCAACTGCAAGCGTACCTCACCAACAACGGCCAATTGGCAAGGATTTACTAAGTTCCGAGGGTTAATGCAGTGCTCCTAATTACATTATATTTTCTTTCCCAGAAAATCTTTTAGTTAAGAACGATTGCGTGCCAGCGCAGTTATAATAATCCGTTCGTTTACCTCATTTGTTTACAACAATAAAGCAATATATCCATGCAACAGGGATTCTAGAAAGATACCAGTTAGAGTTTTATTAGAAAGTAGAAGTAGGTACAGCACCGATATAGCTTGACGAAAGAACCTGATTTGTTGTATATTATAGTTAAAAATATATTTTCTGACCCCTTAGACAAGTGGCAAAACGCTTGACGAATAGAAATGGAATAGAATGAATAATGTATGGGAATGACACATGTCATCGATAACATAGTCGAAACATTATGTCATTCCCATACATTTATCATTCTATTATATTTCTATTCGTCAAGCGTTTTGCCACTTGTCTAAGGGGGCTGAATGAAAAACGCTTAGCAATAAAACAGTATCTCGCGAGGTAAGTAGGCACTGAAAGTCCATTTAGATTGCCCTTGCACGTTTTCACCGCGAAGATCCATTAATGCTAATGAGTGAGTGATATAAACATGCAAAATGGTAATATTAAGTACTTAGTACACTTCATCTTCAACGGTACACCACATATTATCATTAATGTCTTTAACTACTTAGGGCAAGCCAATAATGATGAATATTGAATAACATTTTGTAATTAAGGTACTAGACATAGGTAATGATGACTAAAGGCCGAATTATAATTATTATAATATATAATTTAACAATGGTCAAAATGTATGCAAAATGGCTAAATATGTAGTTCAAAAAATGCAACATTAAATGATAAAAACTTAAAAAGTAAGTAGGTAAGTAAATCGGTTTGATATTTTACAATCCGCAAAAAAAAAATTTACTCATCTCACAAAGATATAATATATAATAGATTAGTGCAAAAAAACATATCTCCATATCCAATTATACTTCGTACGAGACCTTTGTACCTAAAACCTAACACGTTAGTGTAAATAATGCGCTTGTCCCTTGATATTAATATATATCGAATTATTAAAGACCAGAAACCTATACCTAAGTTTTACTTGAGAACAATAAAGAGCGTCAATAAACGCTAGCGGCCAAAAAAATGGGTAAACTTTTTATTATTTGACCTTTAAAACATGATAGAAAAGGTTATATATTTATACACTCAAAGTATGACAACTCATTTTATCTGTATTATAAACACTATGCGGTAACCTAAATACTTCGGCTAGGCTACTTAGCCTGATGACAGACATTAGCCGCTCTACCGCCGTGCTATTTGGATCGTAAATGTCTTCAATTCAGATGAGCATGAACACTTTTCGGTCAATTAAACTTGTACGGTACCGGCAAGGCTGATACGTGTATCTATTATATGGGTAGCGTTCCGCGGATGCGCTCAAACAAATCTTTGAACATGTTAAACGAAGCATTTAGTGTGTTTATGTACTCTTTATTGCTAAGACTCCATACAGCAGATAATGGAGGTAAAACACATCACTAAGCATGTAATATCACTTAAATCTGGAATCCGTATGGCTCGCTTCAGGTGTATTATATGTATGAATCTAAAAATACTTGAAATAATACTCTAAAATTTTAAATTGATACTTTCATGCTAATAATTTTCTAATAGAATAAAAGGAGATCAGAAGAAGACAAGAAGGTAAGCATTGACAATCTGACAGTGGCTGAAATAGGATAGCCATATTTAAATACGTAGAAATTACAATATAATTAAATACTTGAATAAGTAACGTAAAATACAAAAACAATTAATAAAATCGAATAGTTACGAACGGTAGATGTTTAAAATCATAAGCATGAAACCAGTTCTCCGATTGTTTTGCGATTTCATCATATCCAGCCGACTGCTGATAGTCTAGTTCAAACTTGTTTTGAATTTATCTTTGAAATCATTCACTTCTATTAGGCATGAAGTCTAACTTGAACTTGATACGAAATAGCGGAAATAACAGCTAAGATATAAAACCAAAAAAAAATTGTCAGTCAGAAGTCCGAAAGTCTGGTACCGAGAGATGATGTGGTTATACCGTCACCTAGGTTTGAAGTTTGAACTGATGAACTGAGATTTATTTATTGAACTTTCATATAAACCGTCCCAGTGGCTCTCATGTTATGAGTACATCTCCTGATGTAACGTGTTAATACACGTACCTAAGTAATCTTAGGTAATTAATTCACGTTACACCCGGCTGCAACTGTTCGTAGGAAAATTGATTCATATTACGTAGCAGCGACCTTTGTTTAGAACTTCAGGCTATACATGTGATGTACACAGCACACTCGAAATAATATTTTTCTAACCTCCCACTCTCAGACATGGAAATCTCATCTGGTATCCCATCCTTCATGTTAAACACACAAATAACACGATGACAACCGTCAACCGTGATCTTACATAATCAGGTTGCGAAAGTGCGTTATAAAAAGTTAGATCTCATTGAAATCTGTTGTTATTTAAAATTCATTTTCCATTGTAGGCACAAACAATACGCCGCGTTTTCCAATGGAATTAGAGAAAATTATAGTTACGCTTGCGGTTAACATAAATACTTAACTACACTGTAATAAGTTCGTTATGGTGAGATAGGCTATGATCCTCAAAAGCTTATATTGCAGGTTGCAGCTGAAAAGTAGAATTTAATGTTATCACTGTAGCTTTGAAAATACCAGACTTTCCATACAAACTTTCATCCCCTATTTCACCATCTTGGATATAATTATTCCATAATTTCTTATGTTTATAATTTTAACCCTTCAACTGATATTTAATTTTATACTCTAACTTTATACATATGTACGTATACGGAATGTATTGCTATATCGAGGTTTCTTCACGTTTATAAACTAATACTACTATACCAACGTAATACTAAAATTAATGTAGTAGTTATTGATTATTATTAATACGATGTTAGTCTGCAATTACCTAGTCCAAGTACTAGTACAAATTATATCTGCATTAGGCGATTTTTCACTGAAGAAGACTATTTCGATTATTGCGTATTTAAAGCGTAATATACACATTTACTCACAGATCCCGCTATCACTAATACCATATTTTCAGGCTCTCTAAGTGTAAATCTTACTATTATTTCTATTTCAATCTAATACATTATGGCTTGTCGACTGAACGCAACTTATAACCACGCTCTAATTCTTCGCCGTGTCAGTAAAGCAGCGGTATGCACATACCGGGGTATATAAATATCACTTGATTTACATACACCTATGGTGTATATATATATTTATATACATCTCTAGGTTATATCTCTCTCCGGTCGTGTCGGTCTACCGTCCTATCGGACTATGAGAGTGAGGGAATAGGGAGTGCACCTGTGTCTGCGCGCATACTTGTGCACTATAATAATTATCTCCTGCGCAGATGGCTAGTCTCAGCTGAGACAGGCCGCCGTGACCGAAATTCGGTCAGGAGGACATTATAACTTTGATTTTAATTATTAAAATCATGTGTGATAGAAATCATCTTGAATTAAAAAGTAGGTAGTAGGATTTTAATGCCGCCGCTTCCACGGTAATTTATTGTTAACAACTGCTTTTGCCCGCGGCTTCGCTTGCGTCAATTTAGATTGTTAGTTAGTATATTTAAATAAATAACTATTAATACAGTACTAAAGTTTCTAAACGACACGTAGCGCCATATATCTAATTTAAAGATTTTTAGTTCTCATAAAAGTTTTCACCCCCATAAGGGTCGAGTTCTCCAATTCCGACCAAACACGTTTCTAATTTTTTTAGGTATGGAAAGTATGGATTAAAAGTAAATGAATTAATAGATTGTTTATCACAAGTAGGTACAATTATGTAGGTATTCCTACTATCTTTGTTAGGAAATTGGATGATGTTTCATGTTACGCAACCTAATTATTGGATTAATAAATCGAGTAAAATAAAAACTTAAATAGAGCGTGAGATCATTAAACGGCAATGCGAATTTCACATTTTACGAAGCTAAAACATTTTACAATGAAGTAACGTGAGATGGGCCAATTTGTATCTGTTTAGTAACTCTTCTGTTTTTAAAAGTAGAATATGTGCGTAGGTAGTTTTATTATCATTTATGGTACAGGTAATGAAGCCAAGAAAGGTGTGATGTTGCTCATCTTTTAAAACCTTTTAAAATAATGCCCATGCTATAGAGAGCGTAACTATTGCTCGTCGAATTAAACAAAATCCAACTTTGTGGCCACCTATCCTAGGATTAAATGCACATTTCCTGCATAAAAGGAAAAAACCTTAACTGAGGGCAAGGGTTTCACACAGATATGGAACGAGCAATGACCGCCACGCTTGCTAACTGCGGAGCAGCGATTTCTTACCATTAAATCCGTAATCCAGGTTTCATAACGATGTTTTAGCTGCAGCCAAATATTTGTTGTTGGTGGTAAACCAACCAGGAAAAATATTAAATGAGGGTTGTTAGTATCAAACAAAAAAACAAAAGACAAACTTTTACCAGGGTAATAATTCCAATTATATAAATATGGCAGCATACCTATCAATAGTCCATCTACCTCATATCTATCTTATCATCTTATAATATGTCCGTATCTTATAAAATTTAAAATAGTTTCTCCATTGTCATAGAACTTAACAAACATAATAAAAAATACAACCTGTCAAACTGCGACCTTCTCTATAAGTAAGTCAGCAAACTTCCAACCTACCGATTAAAAAATACCTTTTTGAAATACCTACATTAAAAGGTACCGCAACCAAGTTTACAGTTCTTTTCGGAAGTGTAAAAACCTATAAACCCTGCAATATAAATAATAATTTGAGTGTAATTTCAAGAACATAAATCTGTGATTAGTCAGGGTTTTTGCTCGTTACTCGGCGTATAACAATACTAGAAAACTCTAAGATTAGCTATTTTATACATCGATGCAAAACTACGTTTACTCAAGATAATACTAGTGCTATGGACCTACCTAATAGGGCATGAATTTATTACCATTATAATTCTTTGTATCGACAAGGGTTGTCTCTAGTTAATATAGCAGCTAGATAGACAGCTCTAATTAGCACACATGACAATAAAGTATTATTATATTTATATGTTTTAATTCTTGTTACAGGATGACAGATTACGAGCGCATCAAACAGACGTGTCTGGAGAAAGAAGAACTGTGGGAAGACCCTGACTTCCCTGCCAACCAGTCCTCTGTGTTTTACTACCAAACTCCACCATTCCACTTTGAGTGGAAACGGTCAAAGGTTTGTAACGCTATTGATAAATAAGAGATGCGTAAATAGATTATGTTTTGTTGTGTTCAGAGTATCCATCGCACTGATCTGTTAAATCGCTAGGTTAAGCAAAGCTAGCTGTGGTCAGTCTTTAAATGAGTGACCGTTTGGTTTGGATCGCATCGAATCAGGAAATAAAGATTGCATCTGTGTTTGCATTCACACTAATTATGTGCACTGCGTAAAGTTGGCTAGATTAAGTAATTTGGCCGCCATGACAGAAATTTGATTAGAAGGATATTTATTTAATATTATATTATAATAAGTTCGTTGAGAAAAGTTTTGACTTTTTAACCTAACATATGATGAGATCAAACAAAGAGAGAAAGAGATAATCAGAAAAAATACAATGGTCTATATATAATAAAGTTAAAAACATAACACGAACAAATCGCATTGTACGAGATGTTATTGTGTGAAGTGTTTGATTATTATGAAGTAGGTACGGTACTATAACTAAAGAAGAATTTATAATAAGTACTGAGTTCTCACGCACTGGGATTATGTTTAAGTGTTTTCATTTTACTTGGAACAAAGAATACAATAATTACATTTTTGCATTGACGGTACCTAAATATTTGTAAAACATGATTGGTTTACATTCTTTCACACACAATGGGCATCATCCTTAAATCGTTTAACCTACAAGCAGTTTGATTTAGGCAGAAAGTAGTATATGAATCTAAAATATCATTATATATCACAGACTCCTAACTTAGGAGAATACTTCTGACTACCCCTTCACGGATTACAGTCATTATGATAGATTAAAATTAGGCTTTAGAATACAACAAACTTGTGTTATAAATTTATTAAAGTTGTCAATATTGCATCAATTACCTAACTTAATGTATCGCCCAGTGTTGAAACAGTAAATAAAATATAATTAAGTATTTATAAATCCAATCCAAGCAAAGACAACCTGGAGTACGTTCATATAAAACTCGATCGTTCTTATAGCATGAAACATGTGGGTGACGTGCATGTACCAATGTACATAAATATATTGTTTTAGTGGTATTTTGGGACCAAAAAAAATGTTACTTAATTACGGAGAGAGCCTAACATATCTTATAGTTATCATAAACTAACTTAAGTACTAACTTACAGCTAAGTATAAAAATATAACTCTGCTTATCCTATAACGCTACAATATTTCAGACATTACTTATGTATTGACTTTTAGGAAAGGATTGACTTTTAAGGTTTTTATAAAATAAAGGGTAGTGCTCTCCCGAGGAAAACACCGGTACACCAAAATAGCCGCATAAACATCCCTCATTTAACGTGGTTTAACGCTCCGCACCGTCCCTTGTCTCGTTGCCGCCGGCGCCGAGCCCGCTCCACCACTCACCCACAGCTCGACTCCGCGCTGTCGCTTGGCCGACACTGCATTAGCGCATCCATCATCCTAACCCGCCACGCACCGCTCTCACTTTTAAGGAATTAATAATGAATACATACAACAATTTTACAATTTACAAAATTAATAGATACTAATAATAATTACCTCTTACTTACACTTCAAAACAGCATGCCATTGAACCCCTAGTAAGAAATCGGTACCTACATAGAAAACCTACCTAAATCAAATACGGGTTCATAAATAATTGTTATTTTAAATCTCTCTCAGGTATCTAGTTGGCGTTTCCGAGATGACAAATAGTATATTATATTAGGCCCGTACACTGTATAGTGTACATCGACTTGCTTAATACGTTCTGACGTATAGGTGTGAAACGTGCATTACGATGCATATTGCACAGCCCCGGTAAGGGGGCAGCTATACGTTACTATAGGTATAGTGGTCATATGGGACCGCCATAAAACTGGCGGTCAAACAAAAAAGAAGGGAAATGCTCAAGGTGTACCCCTACATACTGGTTATATCTATCTTATACTAGCTTATGTACTAACTTAAAGCTAAGTATAAAAATATAACTCTACTTAACCTATATCTCTACAAAATTTCAGACATTACTTATGTACGCCGGTGTAATACAACGCTAGCGCGACTCAACTCGATCCGCACGCCATCTAGTTACATTTTTGGAAGCTCTGCGTGTACTAGGTTCTATGGACTAAAATTAATTGTTTTCCTTTTTAATCGTATAACCTTAAGTTACATTTACACAATAATAATAATAATGTTTATTTTCTCATCATCACACTGTGTACACGTAAAAAAATAACAACTTAAATAGAGACTGGTGTCTGTTATAGGTAAACCTGTGTTACAGATCACCAGGCTGCCCAGCGAAAAGATTCAAAATATCTATTTTAAAATCCAATATATAGCATAGCATGAGATCATACATTGTTAAAAATAATTATTCAAAAACTTAAAGTAACTTATCAACAATAAACTTATAAATGTTTGATAATCTACTTGTTCATTCTTCTACTTATCGTATGGTTGATGAACAACCTGGTGTCAGAGTTTAAACCGCCTGTAGGCCTCCGACATGGCTTTACACACCGTTGAAAAATCTCTCAGGTATGCCGGTTTCCTCACGATGTTTTCCTTCACCGGTTTTAGCAACTGATAACTAATTTTTAGTACGCACATGAATTCGAAAAGACATTGGTGCGTGCCGGGATTTGTACTTGCGACCTTTGACTTGGCAGTCCAACGGTCATACCACTCGGCTGTCAGTGCTCCTTGTTCATTTATATTACTTCATTCTAACACTTATATATTGCCATTCTTTGTTTTACATCGAAAGAAATACTAGGCTGAAACCTTTTTGGAAAGATTGTATGTACTAGGTTTTAATGAGCATAATATCTATTTTCCTTTTCGTACCTATTTTCACAACAAGCTCATAAATGTTTGATCTACTTGTTAATTTAAATTACTTCATTCGAACACTTACCTATATGCCTAATTCCATTCATTTTTTTACATTGAGAGAAATACTCGGCCGAAACTGAAAGTTCGGTCGGACACTATAATACAATCACATTTTTTGAGCAAAATTATCTATGTATATTCTACATCCTCATAATAATATCAATACTGATGTGCAGGGATTTTTGAGACCGGCTTCTTTGATCGAGTGGTGACAGTGAGAGAGATGGAGGTAACGACTTACCCTCTTACATACAAACGATGATAAAGCGAATATTATTGACATTTTTATTTTTTGTCATACAAAACACAGTGACTAATAGAGGTAAATTAATATTAATAATTATGAATTGTCAATATTCACAAGTAAAGGGTTAGTGTCCAGCACAGATAACCCCCTATAGACTCCGCGTAGAAGTCAACTTACGCTCACCAAACATATATTATATGCATTTGCACTGATGCAACTCGGCGTGCAAAATGACAATGGCATCGTGTTGGAATGACGAATTTATAAAAAATAGCAGACTTGGGGCCAAAGTCGACTCTTCAGTATCGACCAGACTTTAGAGCCGTGGTGACTAACAAAATTTAGCATTTTAATTTTGCATATTTTTTTTATTTTATTTTTTAAAAGAACTTCGCCGCAGACTAGGAATTTCTCCTGTGTCGTGGGTGCGTTTCACAAACATGAAATATCACATACACAAACACCCAGACTCGGGACAAACATCTGCGGATCGCACAAATTTTTGCCCCGTGCGGGAATCGAACCTGCAACCCTTAGCGCAGCAGTCCAATCGCTTAGCCACTGCGCCAATCAGGTCGTCATATTAATAAAATTAGTCGTAATACTTATGTAAAAATGACTACTTCTGCTGTGAAATGGTGTGGAAAATGTCTAGGACTTCAAGTTACAAAAAAGACGGGATAAAAATCCACCGGTTCGTAAAGTAATAAATATTGACCAATCTATGGGAGCTCAAGTTATAATGGATATTTAATTTAACTACTTAAAAGGGGAAGCATCTTTCGTTGATGTCTTTTTGAAAAGTCTCTTTCACTCTTGAGGCGCATTAAATTACCGTCTTTTTCCCACCAAAGTAATAGTGTAATGAAAAAAAATACGATTTGTGCTTATCGTTGTTATCGATATTTAAACTAAGTGTCGGCTGAAAAAGTACTATCGTTGTCAATATTTTATTTTACACATACCGGCACAATTAAGGGTTCATAAATATAGAACTTTTTAAATAACATCCTGGAGTTCCTATAGTAGGAGAAGAATATATTTTTATACACCAATTATGTTTATGAATATTACAATGACAAATGCGGAGAGCAAACTAATAATATTAAAATGGTTACCTACTGAATATGAAACAGTGATAATAATAATACATTTGTAATGTGAAGGCAACAGAATAATATTTTTTTATAACAATATTATGTATTCTTTTCTTTGGTGGACCGACGATATCGCGGAGTTGCGGGCAATCGGTGGATTCAAATGGCAAGTTGTCGTTCATTGTGGCTGATAATTATAAATCAAAATTCCATAAGTATTTACGCGATTCTGAACGCATTATAAGGCATTATATTCAACTGCTTTTAAATAATATAATTAATAATTTAAACTTTTAAATAACTCTACCTATTATTTAAGATAATAAAGTCGTACCCATATGAAATGAAGAAGTAATTAATTCTGTAAAAAATATCGATATCTTAGTTGATATTTGATGTCCTTGTCCTCGCACTACGACAGGTATTTAATCTAACGTGACCTTGAATTAACCAATAATGCCTTCCGCAAGATTTGGTGAACTCGAAAACGATCAAAACTTTCCACATGCGGTATCTATAGGGAGTGATCTGTGGTGTCCAGGTACATGCCCGCCTATAAGAAGTTATGTATTTTCCAAATACGTAGCTAACCTATTGACAATAATTGGGCTCACATCGGTTTCGCCGACTTTTGCGTTTTTTCGCAGAAACAAGATTTGTATTCTTAATCTATTCGTATGGAAAAAGTTTACAGTCAATTCAGTAGAGTCAGAAACCGAATGATGAGATCATAAAACACTGGTTAAACAGATAAATTTAGATAAGTAGTACTTATACATAAAGGTAATTATTAAATTATCATAACATCGCATCGGTTTGTTTTTCAAGTAACATACACAGTACTGTACGTAGTACTGCAGCCGTGTGGTATCCGGCCTAGAATTGACCACCCCCATTCCTCCCGTAGATGTCGTAAGAGGCGACTAAGGGAAATTCCAAAAGATGGATGGAAATCACAAGTCATAACATGACCTGCGAACGTTTTTGTCGTAGTATTAATTATCTAGGTGAGGGAGCACCTTTAGAGCAATTTTTGGCAATACAGCAAAGGATTGAATTTTAGAATCTTTACAAAATAAAGGGCAGTGCTCTCCCGAGAAAACACCGGTACACCAAAATAGCCGCATAAACATCCCTCATTTAACGTGGTTTAACGCTCCGCACCGTCCCTTGTCTCGTTGCCGCCGGCGCCGGGCCCGCTCCACCACTCACCCACAGCTCCGCGCTGTCGCTTGGCCGACACTGCATAAGCGCATCCATCATCCTAACCCACCACGCACCGCTCTCATTTTTAAGGAATTAATAATGAATACATACTAAGACAACAATTTTACAATTTACAAAATTAATACATACTAATAATAATTACCTCTTACTCACACTTCAAAACAGCATGCCATTAACCCCTAGTAAGAAATCGGTACCTACATAGAAAACCTACCTAAAGCAAATACGGTTCATAATTCATTGTTATCGATTTTAAATTTCAGGTATCTAGTTGGCGTTTCCGATATGACAAATAGTACATAATATTAGGCCCGTACAGTGTACAGTGGCTTGCCTAACACGTTCTGACGTATAGGTGTGAAACGTGCATTACGATGCACAGGTATACCTTAGTACCTATAGGTTTAATGGTCTTATGGGACCGCCATAAAACTGGCGGTCAAACAAAAAAGAAGGGAAATATTAGAGCTGTACGCTACATACTGGTATTATATTTATCTTATACTAGCTTATGTCCTAACTTAAAGCTAAGTATAAAAATATAACTCTACTTAACCTATATCTCTACAAAATTTCAGACATTACTTATGTAAGCCGGGTGAATACAACGCTAGCGCGACTCAACTCGATCCGCACGCCATCTAGTTACATTTTTGGAAGCTCTGCGTGTACTAGGTTCTATGGACTAAAATTAATTGTTTTCCTTTTTAATCGTATAACCTTAAGTTACATATTTTCACAATAAACTTATAAATGTTTGATAATCTACTTGTTCATTTAAATTACTTCATTCTAACACTTATATATTGCCATTCATTTTTTACATTGAAAGAAATCCTCAGCTTAAACCTTTTTGGAAAGATTGTATGTACTAGGTTTTAATGAGCATAGCTATTTTCCTTTTCGTAGTGTAGTACCTTTATATTTTATTTTCCTTTATTATAAGACATTAAAGCTTTGAAATGGATCTATACCTACAAAAAACATTCATTTTATGCTAGGAACTCTTAATAGGCATCAATTCGTCCTAAAAAATACCGCAATGAGACAGGTTTACCACGATTGCAATTCCTGAATGGGTAGTGGCAGAATTGTACTCAGCTAATCACGCAAATATTTTGCCAGTGACACTGAAGATATTATTCTTCTTACTCATACACACTTCATCATCACAATCGGCCGCGATAATTTGAAATGTTTTGATATTATATTTTTCGTAGTTTAGGATTTATACCAACTCGCTGTATTTCCTGGAAATTAATCAGAAATGTACAGTACTCCACCTTCAATGCGCCAGATTTACTTTAAGTCCCATTTATCAGCGGGCTACTAAAAAGGGCTACGGCAGAAAGCTCGTTTATCAAAAAGTGTGTAATAGTTTAAAGTAGGACATAATTATATTTACATTCAATTGATTTTCGCGAGAACTTTTAAATGTATGTAGCATTTTACACGCAACGTACAGCTTAGTACCTATCTAAGCCTCTTTTGATAATTACGAGACAACAATATTGCAGTTTTAATTGGAATTATACCCCTTTTATGCAGTACAGGTGTATTGATATGTTATGATATCAGACTTGGCAAATTTAAACCATAATATGGAAATTAAATCGTAATGGACACGCCACTTAAACCGGCGGCGTTTAAAGTTATTCATTATACTACATAACTACCCCCTTACCATGAACTCTTAAAGCAGGACAGTTTACCATGTGGAAGTGAGACGCCGCTACGTGCTGTGTCATGCAGCGTCTCGCTTCCACATGGTAAACTATCCCGCTTTAAGAGTTCATGGTAAGGGGGCTAGTCTTTAAACAAAGTCTTTACAACATATATAAACCTTGCTTACTGTAGTACTTACTTAGTAAAAAATGATATTGATTTATAAATCAAGGTAGGTACAATGTTAAGTAATAACCAGCCAACACTTACCTGCGTAGGTATTTGTCTAGATTGTAAAAGTGTAAAGTACTCCATAAACTTATTAGCTTAATCAACCTAAATTATATAACCAAATTAAGTCACTTTGTAACCCTCAATAAGACACATATTGAAAACGGATATTTTAATAAGATGAGGAAGAGAAATTAACTGCATAAAAAAGGAATGAAAATAAGTACATAAAATAATAAACATTAAAATAAAAAATTAAAGATCTTCACAAGTAACAAAGTCAACCAAGAGTAACGAAAGACAATTGCTGCCAGGTATTGGAGGCTGAAAATAATATTATAAATATTTTTTAGATTACTACTAAGTACAATCGATTTATCCAAAGTTTGTCTTTACTGCAGTACACTGCCATTTTAAGGGTTGTCTTTATCTGTGCTCTATTACCTTAAATCTCAAATTAATCTACCTCACAACTTTAAGCCTACACAATCCAGGAATTTTGTAAAAAACATTAATATTGTAAAAAATTGCCGTGAGTCCGGACGTGTACTGTTACATCATTCAACGAAAACGTCACCTACAGTTGTTTAAGACCGAACAATAAGTTATTAGAGAAAAAATGTGATCTGTCTCTATAATACAGACAATGCTTTGCTGGATCCATTTTATAATTTCGACTAAGTTATCACAGATACACTTTTCAAGTTTTGTTCGATATAGATAGAATAGGACGCCATTATGAAAAGTGGAACAATCGAATCTCGTATCCGTATAGTAACCCTGTATAAAAGCTCTTTAAAAAAAAGAGCAGATTGTTCTAAATTATTCGTCTGCCATTAGTGAGCTGTTTTATTTTTATGTTCTATCGATTTACATACGTAATTAAGATGTTAAATGCTATGTTATTATAATTCTTTATTTCATTTTTATTTAGACGTGGGTTGATATGTTGTACAATATTGAATGATAACCATTGTTCTTTAGAATTTTGAGTAAGTCGTTTTTAAGACTTTAACTCATATGATTATTGGTTTCCCTACAGAAAACTCACGTCCTGACTTACATAACATGCAACGATGGGTTTGTCATGTGAGAATATAATTCTCGTACGTTTGAGCCAGTGCATCGTCTTAGGCACTATGACTTAATGTTGAATATGAAGTGAATTACATATCTGTAATAAACCAAAACATTTCCAAAAGTATAATGCCAATGATACAGAAAACACAATAGGTATTGTGCAATATTAGAAACGTTATTATCAATTATACTAATAGCAAAATATGAAATTAAAAAAGTAAACAAAAATGTCATCACCCGTGTTTATGTAAATAAATAGGATAAAACACGATTGTCGATTGTTATTCGTTAGTCAACTAAATATAACACAATAAAACATTTAAAAGGCAGTGTTCGAGTTATTTAACTTTTCTTACTAGTGAGAAAAGTAAGTTCCAGTAGGAAGTAAACATTCTAAAACACGTGACACGAGAAAAAAGTCGTAGCGAAAGTTTATTACTAGAACAGAATAGAATAGAAAGAGTAAAAAAATATTTTTAATCAGTAAGGACAGTAGCAACACACAAAAAGTAAATATAAAAAAGCTGACATTCTCATAACAAAGTTAAGAAATTTTAAAAAATGTGAAAAGCAAATTGAATTGGCAACCTTCTCAGAAAATGCTGTGTTCGGAAAACCTAGCGCTGATTTTCAATTGGCACCCAGCAGCAATTAAATATATAAGTACCTGTACCTAGTTACCTACTTAGATAATACAAGTCAGTATGTGTTTATGTGTAGAATTATGTTAATCAAATTAACAGCTTTGTCGGGTTTTCCTACGATCCAACTTGATCCGTCGGCAAAATGCAACAGTATTGCGTTAGGTACAATGATATATCAAAATGTATAGATACGTCATTCAAAGAAAATCAACGAGAAAAGTGTTCCAAACTCTAAGTCCGAACTGCACTAGTCTTATGTCAAAACGGGCAACAATTGTACTACCCAAAACTTCAAATGTACCCTTTTCGAGTCTTCAAAATGAGCGCGCTAGTAACATATCTGTTTTTTTTTAATGTGATAGGTTAGGTGGTAGGTATGTGAAGAAAAACAAGTGCAAGCCCAGTTTATTAGTAAAGAAATAGTTAAGACAGTTATTTCCTGTTTAAACATTATAGGATCAATTTATATCAGGCTACGAAAGAGGGGCACTGGGAAACTTTTTTGGGTTGGAGAAATAATTGATTTAACCATCATCACTTGCCTAGCTTTTCTTCTTAGTTAGCTTCCAATCTAACTGGATACGAATACGTTTGTAAGGCTATACTAATTCATTTTTGGCGTTCAGCAGCCCGTAACGACTATGAAGAAAATGAATCATTGAGGCCGGAGGGGTAGAGAGTGGAAGGATCCGCCCATCTAAGAACTTAACGTGACAAGCCTTGGGTAACCATTACAGATCGATTTTGCACCTGTTATTTACTACTGGAGTTAAGTTACGGGAAATATGGACATACCTATCGTTATAATAAAATACTAATTATTTTAATACTAACTAAAGATATTGTTTTATGTCACTTTACCCATAATTTATCTTAATTGATAAAAATCTGACTAAAGTTAACCTACCTAAAGCAGAGATTCCCAGAACAGGCAACGCATATCTGGCGTTTCCGTAGAGGCATTCTTATTAATAATAATAATATCTTGGGACAGCTCACACACGGTCATCTGATCCCAAACTAGGCAGAGCCTGTATTATGGCAACCGGACAACTGATAAACATACTTAGATATTTTTAAATACATACATAATATAGATAAATAACACCCAGACACAGAACAAATAATTATGCTTTTCACAAAAAGATTGGTCCCGGGTGGGAACCTAACCCACGACCTCCGGTTTAGCAGTCAGGGCCACTAACCACTAGACCTATAGTGCGGTTTATAATTGTGCACAATAAATGTCAAGCTCGCTTCCTACTTTGGTATTTGGCGAAATGTGGGCGTGCAAGTGGTCACCTCTTCACACAAGATCGGGTCTCAAAACAAGCGTTTATAGTCTTAAAATGTCTTATAATTACAATCAGTCCATTTAAGTAAATGACTAAAGGCGAAGGTTCTAAAAAACGTTACATGCTGTTGGATATATCTACAGAATGTGTGCTGTTTTTTTTAATTCCTTCATGCTTTATATATAATTCACTTAGATATAATAGGTTTATAGAGTAATAGGACCAAATAATCCATTTTTAAATAGAAGTAAATGGATTAGGTTTGTTTATCTGCACCTGAAAATCACGTAGCTTCAATTGTATGAAGTTTGTGACACTGATTCATCTGGCTAACAATAAAGAGTCCTATATCTACCTCCGTATGTCTGACATTAAAACATGAAACTAAATCCTGGGACCTCTCAACCCTTCAACCACAACCTTTTCAGTAATAAATTTTATTACTTAACTATAAAGTGTAATAAGTCATAACATAATCTAAAATCTTTTTCTGATAAAAGACAAAAACTGTATCCTCACCGGCGGGGGATCGAACCCCGGTCTCCCGCGTGACAGGCGGGGATACTGACCACTATACTACCGAGGATTGTAATTGAACGGCCAAATTTAAGGTTCTTATACTTCTTGGCGTTACACAAAACATTGATTTCCTGCAAGCACAGTCCACTTGTACATCAAAACAAGGACTATTATTGAATTGTCAATGCAAGGTATCAGTGTGGGATTTCAGAACAAATTTTGTAGCATATGATAGACTCTCAAGCTTTTTAGTAGTAGCAGAGCCCCAATCCTTATTGCACGAAACGCATAGCCAGCCGCATCGTGAATTAGTTTTGCTACTGCACGCTAGATAGTGCAATTAATCATCACATTTAAATGTGGACCTTTAGGCAAGGACATAAGATCGTTAACGGCTTAACAAACATTTTATCAGCATCTGGCTATTTGATAAAAGATGTCCCATGACACATTAATTAAGTTTATCTTTAAAAATAACAGTAAAATTTTAAAATTATAAATTACAATTAAAATTGCATGCGTTCCGAAGTTTTCTCAATCGAATTAGTACTGAAAGGCTTATGTCAACATTGGAGTCAAATTTTAAAATTGTATGTAAGACCGGAAAATCGAATGTAATGTTTGTTTAATAAAGTGAAGTTGAAGAAATACACGATTTAGGTCTATAAGCCAAACTCGTACCAATTAAAGAAGATGTAAACAATTCAAATAAGTAGTTCAAAATGTAAAAATATGTACAAGTTATGGCTGGGCTCGAACTCAGGTGTCGGTCAGTACATTGTTTGCTTGCACTTCTATATACCTACGTAAACTGACCTATAACTTGAATGTTATCTAGCGCGTCTGTCTCTACAGACAGACGCGCTAGATAACATTCAAGTTAGGCTCTACAGCCTAAGGCTGAGGCAGAAGGGCGCGCACTAAAGGATTATTTTTTCCTTATAATTTATTGTAATAAGTCCTAGGTAGTGGGAGCAGAGGAAGGCCTATTGTCATTTATCACCCTTACGTAGAGTTCATTATTTGAATTGACCTGGTTATTAGTCGATCGTTATATCCCCTAACTAAATAGATCTGAATCAAATTGGGATATCCATGACAAAGTGAGGTTCTTCTCAAAAAGCTATATTGCAATGAATAAGTTGGACAAATTACTATTATTGATGCAGTGTCTTTTTATATTGGTCTCTCTTTGCATGAAGACACCTTCTACGTACAGGTCAAGCTGTATCTTCAGTTTTAGGTAGATACTAAAATTAATTTTCTTAAAACATATCCCATTGTGAAAGTTGTGTGCGTATGAAAATGTTATTTGTGGAGTTGGTTTTGTTTTTGTACGATGTCTCCAATTAATTCAAATTGTTTTTATTTCATGTAAACCACTTACAGGCGCTTATGAATCGTTAAGATACTAGTTGCACAATGACAAAAATGTCATTTCTATGGAGAAGAACCGGCAAGAAACTCTGAGGATCCCTCTTTTAAATAATATGAGATACAATATAGTGAATTTACAAGAAGTTACATTATGTGACAACAAAGCAAACTAATGTGAGAAAAAATAAAAATAAAATACAATAAACAAATTGGGTAAAACCCACAGTGCTACTAATTAATTACTACTGACTATCACAATTAATTGCATTGTTGTCACATTTACAACATGGATAAAGACCTGGCATCAATTATACAAAATAATTGCCCGAAAACTGGACAGTGGTAGTGAACCTACAAAAGAAACAAAATTGCAGTCAAGAGCCTTCAAGAGACTGAGGCTTTTAGATCGGGACTGGTCACATTTGCCAAGAAAGCCACATGTGCAGAAGAAATTAATACCAAGCTCTTCTATCCTTAACATAATCAATACACAATACAGACTGATAAAGGTTTTAAAGTAACATTTTTGTTTTTCCGTACCCTAGAACAAAATCAATAGAATCTTTGATAATAAATTCCGTGAATTGGGTTGTATTGATACTCAGTTTGAAAGAAACAAAACTTTAGTGATAATTTTTATTTTACATTTTAAGTTCAATTAATATACATAGATTATTACAAGAGCTAACTTTAATTTTATAACGATAAAAAAATTAGTTTTGTTAGCTAAAACTATTATTATTTATTGTATATGTACAGCTTACAAAGTTTTGTTCAATACACGCTAATAATTTACCCGGAACATTTTATTGTTGTTTGTAGCAAAGGGACAATTTACTAGAATTAGCCGTAGTATTTATACTACTACTGTATTATGTATATATACTAATATACTACTATATTATATAAATTAAGCTTTCTATTGAAGAAAAAATGGTTAGAATTCCTCCAGTAGATTTGGAGCGTATTCGTACAAACAAAAATATTTCCTCTTTTCTCCTGTATTTATGATATTATGAGTTTCATAAAGATATAGACAAGTGCATAAAAAATCATTGATTACAAAGAATGTATGAAAAGTAAGAGGTATATCGCATTGTTAGTAGGTGGTGGTCGACCTTGTCGCCTACTTACATATTATGGCCTGCTCATCTTGGCAGTTCATTGATACCTTGATCCGTTGGGTGGATGACGAAATTAATATTATTCCTTAAGCGATGACATGTTGCTAAACGAGACGGATTAGTGGAAGTGTTCTTTTACAATGGTCGATTTTTTAACGGTGTTCAAATTTTTTATTTATAATAGCTTATGCCCGTGGATGCTACTTCCTCCTCGCGGATTTTAATTAAAAACCCTGTACGAAATACGTAACAGCCATAAAGCAGGTATACCTATTTATTTTGTTATCAATTTCATTGGTTTTTCTTTTTTCCTACGGAACTTTAAATATTTTCGAAATCAAAAGTAGCCTCTGCAATGCCTGAAGACGAAGGTCTTTAACCAGTGTGTGTTGATGAGGCTTAGTTGCGTGTTAACAGCGACCGCAATTTCGCGGTCACTGGGTCCAGCTGAATGATAACGAGACATGGCGCTTAGAATCACAAAAGTTACTAGGAAGCAACAATAATTGTTACTCTTAGCAAAAAAAACAAGTAGGTACACCTACTGATAATAATCTCTCAATTCCATTCTTCGCAGAAATCCCTACTTAGCGACCAAGATAAGGTTCGCCTCTAATTAAAAAAAAACTTGCTTTCCAATTTAATTTGTTTAAATTACGAACAACTATTTAATGCACTTAAAAAGTTATAATCTTCATTTACAAAAAGTAATACAGCCAGTATGTACCTACCTTTTCTTATCAATTAATGACCTGATGATCGGCGCAGTGGCTAAGCGATTGGACTGCTGCGCTAGGGTTTGCGGGCTCGATTCTCGCACGGGACAAAAATGTGTGTGATTTGCAGATGTTTGTCCCAAAGTTGGGTGTTTGTGTATGTGATATTTTATGTTTGTGATACTCACAACGAGGCCACGATGCAGGAGAGATTATAGTGTGGGAGGACGTTTTTTTAAAAAAAATTGACTGTAAACTATTTCCTTACGAATAGATTAAGAATGCGAATCTTGTTTTTGCGAGTAAACGCAAAAGACGGAGAAACCCATGTGAGCCCAATTATTGTCTATAGGTTCGCTGCGTGTTTGGAAACTACATAACTCCTTATAGGCGGGAATGTACCTGGACACTAACCCTTTACTTATGAAAATTGACAATTAATAATAATTTACTTTTTCTAATATAAACACATTACCAAATCCAATCACATAAGATGATTAAAGTTTATGTAGGTTTGCAGTTAGTCACTGTGTTTTGTATGTCAAATAATAAAGATGTCAATAATATTCGTTTTATCATCGTTGATAGGTAAGTCGTTACCTCAATCTCTCTCACTCTCACCACTCAATCAAAGAGGCTGGTCTCAAAAATCCCTGCAAATCGGTATCAATATTATGAGGATGAAGAATATACATAGATAGATACAAATAATATAACACTTGTTACACGCATAATTTTCCTCAAAAAATATGATTGTATTATAGTGTCCGACCGAACTTTCGGTTTCAGCCTAGTATTTCTTTCAATGTAAAAAAATGAATGGAATTAGGTATATAGGTAAGTGTTAGAATGAAGTAATATAAATGAACAAGTAGATTATCAAACATTTATAAGTTTATTGTGTAAATGTAACTTAAGGTTATACGATTAAGAAGGAAAACAATTAATTTTAGTCCATAGAACCTAGTACACGCAGAGCTTCCAAAAATGTAACTAGATGGCGTGCGGATCGAGTTGAGTCGCGCTAGCGTTGTATTACACCGGCGTACATAAGTAATGTCTGAAATTTTGTAGAGATATAGGTTAAGTAGAGTTATATTTTTATACTTAGCTTTAAGTTAGTACATAAGCTAGTATAAGATAGATATAACCAGTATGTAGGGGTACACCTTGAGCATTTCCCTTCTTTTTTGTTTGACCGCCAGTTTTATGGCGGTCCCATATGACCACTATACCTATAGTAACGTATACCTGCCCCCTTACCGGGGCTGTGCAATATGCATCGTAATGCACGTTTCACACCTATACGTCAGAACGTATTAAGCAAGTCGATGTACACTATACAGTGTACGGGCCTAATATAATGTACTATTTGTCATCTCAGAAACATCAACTAGGTACCCGAAATTTACTATCGATAATTATTTAAGCGTTGAATTACTTTAATCGTTTATCCTAATTTTGTATACAATTGATTATGAACCGTATTTGAGTCAGGTAATAGGTTACTTCTATGTGGGTACCGCTTTCTTACTAGGGATTCTCTAGTATACTGTTTTGAAGTGTGAGTAAGAGGTAATTAGATACAGTGTTTCTTTAGGTACCAAGACAACAGTGTTTATCAATTCAATACGCAATAAATTCCTTAAAAGTGCGAGCGGAGCGTGGCAGGTTAGGATGATGGATGCGCTAATGCAGTGTCGGCCAAGCGGCAGCGCGGAGTCGAGCTGTGGGTGAGTGGTGGAGCGCGCCCGGCGCCGGCGGCAACGAGACAAGGGACGGTGCGGAGCATCAAACCACGTTAAATGAGGAATGTTTATGCGGCTATTTAGGTGTACCGGTGTTTTCCTCGTGAGAACACTGCCCTTTAATTTCGTTCAGACGGTTTATTTTTCTTCTTAGGGGTTCTCGATGGATAGCATTATCGTACTAGCGTGAAGAACGGCGGAGTATTTGAGTTTGTGTGACGAAGCATGAAGGATTAGTCGCAGATACCTACATCGTAAGGCATAAAGTGATACATATTTTGGTTAAAAAGTACCATCAGAAGGAACTTGTAAGAACTATAAGTACTTACATTAGTACATGCGTACGGCGTAAAACCACAAGCCGAGTATCGCACTTAGGACCACGGCATTTTGACCTTCTTTCAAATAGTTATAAAATAGAATAAACAAAGAACAATTGTGCGTGTTCTAATTTATCCATTCTAGCAACACGGTGTTGTTAGGACGGCTATTAACCTCCCATAGTATTCAGATAGCCTGATAGTAAAGTCAGCTATAAAGGCAGTGAGGGCGCCTGACAACATAAAAGAACAGTGACATAAAGCACTGCATTAAAATATCAATTAGGGCAATGTTTCCATTCTTATGACTTAAGTAATACCTAAGTATACAACGGGTAAATAATTACACGCTAATTTAGCCACGAATCATAAGTCTCATGTGTTATGTTGCGAGCTTAAGGCCATTTATCGAATGCCCGTAACCTGCAATAAAGCATCTCAGGGCGTGACTACGGCAAACAATTTATAAAAGAAAACCCGCATCTTCATCTCCGTGGATTTCGATTTAAAAAACCTGTACATAGCAGCAGTAAGCAGGTTTACCTACTTGAATCTGATTTTGTTGACAATTTGATACGTTTTCTTTTTTCCGATGCGGAGGAACTTCTTCACGGACCGGTGACTTTATTACGTTTTTCTTTTGCTTTTCCAAATTCGAAGTAGCTGGTATATATTAAACGTTATAATATCAGCAACCTGCCAGTAAAAATCCCATCAAAACCCGTCCAGTCGTCGCGGAGAAGCTGTAACCCGTGAAATTCCCGTGTTTATTTTTTTTTCGCGCAATTTAATATTTTCGTAATTCAATGTAGCCTTGATTAATTTATCAGATAATGAATTTCGGAGATATGGAACGAAACTCCTTATAACATCACAGCGGAACGTCATCGAGATAAGTGATAATGCTTTGTTTAAACGTGTAGTCGATGACTGACCACTAACAAGGGGACGGGAGTGGTGGGTTGGCCCCCCAAAGGAAACAATAAGGGCTTGTTAGAACGCCATCTATATCAACCCTAGTTGCAGTTTTGAGAGTGCAGGCTGTGCATGCAGGTCACGCATTCTTTGTCTAGACTAAAGATGGCGGCATTAATGGCTGAAATTATATCAGAAACTAAATTAATATTATCATTGTATTTTATAACTCCTCGAACGTTTCAGTCAATTACATTTGCTTTATTATTGCATTAATCTTTTGGATAGTAGTAGCAGCACCCTACAGACTGCCCCTTTATAATAATGAGTTTACTAAGAACGACACGAAATCGCTTTCAGCGGGCAATCGATTATATAACTTACCATACTAAACCTATGGTCCAAATCCCGGTAAAAATATTGAGGAATAGATAAGGTTAAAAAAAAAGAATAAGATTATAGAGAGCCGGAAGGCCGAAGATCCAGCTAAGAGGCATGCCATAGGAGAGGGTATAGTTATTAGCTTATTGTGAAAATATGTAACGTAAAGTTATACAATTAAAAAGGAAAACAATTAATTTTAGTCCATAGAACCTACCTAGTACATGCAGAGCTTTCAAAAAGATAACTAGATGGCGTGCGGATCGAGTTGAGTCGCGCTAGCGTTGTATTCACCCGGCTTACATAAGTAAGGTCTGAAATATTGGAGCGTTATAGGATAAGTAGAGTTATATTTTTATACTTAGCTTTAAGTTAGTACATAAGCTAGTATAAGATAGATATAACTATTATGTAGGGTACATCATTCTAATCCCTTCTTTTTTGTTTGACCGCCAGTTTTATGGCGGTCCCATAAGACCACTAAACATATTATAACGTATACCTGTGCATCGTAATGTACGTTTTACACCTATACGTTAGAACGTGTTAGGCAAGTCGATGTACACTGTACGGGCCAACTACGTACCTGAAATTTAAAATCGATAACAATTAATTATGAACCGTATTTGAGTTAGGTAGGTTTTATATGTGGGTACCGATTTCTCACTAGGGGTTCAATGGCATACTGTTTTGATGTGTGCGTAAGAGGTAATTAGATACAGTGTTTCTTAAAATACCAATACATACCAAGACAACAGTGTTGATCGATTCAATACGTAATAAATTCCGTAAAAGGGAAAGCGACGCAAGGCAGGTTAGGATGATGGATGCGCTAATGCAGTGTCGGCCAAGCGACAGCGCGGAGTCGAGCTGTGGGTGAGTGGTGGAGCGCGCCCGGCGCCGGCGGCAACGAGACAAGCGACGGTGCGGAGCATCAAACCACGTTAAATGAGGAATGTTTATGCGGCTATTTAGGTGTACCGGTGTTTTCCTCGCGAGAGCACTTTAATTTCGTAAAGACAGTTTATTTTTCTTCTTAGGGGTTTTCTATGGATTGCATTATCGTACTAGCGTGAAGAATGGCGGAGTATTTGAGTTTATGTGACAAAGCATGAAGGATTATTCGCAGATACCTACATCGTAAGGCATAAAGTGATACATATTTTGGTTAAAAAGTACTATCAGAAGGAACTTGTAAGAACTATAAGTACTTACATTAGTACATACGTACGGCGTAAAACCACAAGCCGAGTATCGCACTTAAGACCTCGGAATTTTGACCATGACAGCGGGCTAGATGAAACTTTGGGCAGTTATATCCATTCTAGCAACACGGTTTTGTTAGGACGGCTATTAACCTCCCATAGTATTCAGATTGATCGGTAACCATATTTTTTATGTGGTGATAGCCTGATAGTATAGTCAGCTATAAAGGCAGTGAGGGCGCCTGACCACATATAAGAACAGTGACATAATATAGGCACTGCATTAATATACCTATCTATTAGGGCAATGTTTCCATTCTTATGACTTAACTAATACCTAAGTATACAACGGGTAAATAATTACATGCTTATTTAGCCACTAACCATAAGTCTCATGTGTTATGTTGCGAGGATCCCACTGTTTTATATGCAACTAACTTATGCCCGCAACCCGCAATAAAGCCTTCCAAGGAGTGACTGCGGCAGACAATTTATAAAACAAATCACGCACCTTCATCTCCGTGGATTTCGAATTATAAAACCTGTACATAGCAGCAGTAAGCAGATTTGCCTACTTGAATCTGATTTTGTTGACAATTTGATACGTTTTCTTTTTCCGCTGCGGATGAGGTTTTACACGGACCGGTGACTTTTTTTACGTTTTTTTTTTGCTTTTCCATTCAATTCGAAGTAGCATAGGTATATAATAATCGTTATAGTATCAGCAACCTGCCAGTAAAAATCCCGTCAGAATCCGTCCAGTCGTCGCGGAGAAGCTGTAACCCGTGAAATTCCCGTGTTTTTATTATTTCTCGCGGAAGTCTAAATTTTTTCAAAATTAAAATTATCCTTTACAGTGCCTGAAGACGAAGGTCTTTAACCAGTGTGCGTTGACGAGGCTTAGTTGCGTGTTAACAGCGATCGCATTTTCGCGGTCACTGGGTCCAGCCGTATGATAACGAGACATGGCGCTTAGAGTCACAAAAGTTACTAGAAAGAAACAAAAATATTTACTCTTAGCAAGAAAAAAAAATAGGTATACCTAGGCACTGATAATAATTTCTCAATTCCATACTTTGCAGAAATCCCTCGTCAGCGACCAAGTTAAGTTACCATCGAATTAAAAAAAACTTTATTTTCAATTTGTTTAAATTAGGGACCACTATTTAATGCACTCAAAAAGTTAAGATCTTTTAAAAATGTCGTACAGCCAGTACCTACCTTTTTTTATGAAATGACGACCTGATTCCGGGCTGATTGGCGCAGTGGCTAAGCGATTGGACTGCTGCGCAAGGGGTTGCGGATTCGATTCCCGCACGGGACTAAAATTTGTGTGTAACACCATACATGTGGTGGCCTTCGCCAAACCCAGATGCTAATATTTGCCTTTTCTTTGGTTGCAGGAAATATACCAGAACCCATCATTCATTCATGACAGAAACGAAGTGTTCGACGTTGTACCTGGCAAGTTGGGTAAGTAAAATGCTTAGCGGCTGTTGTTTTTAATAGGTTTCACTGTCATAATTCTAACCTTACTTTCATATGAGCTATGCTAATGAAGAATGCAATGCGATTGTTTTTTGAAATAATAAATTAGGTAGCATTTATACTAACCATGTGTATTAAAAAATCATGTTAATAATCAAAATGCTATACTATATCTGAAATTATATTATTAATATTATAATTGCTAGCTGTATTTGCATGGCGAACAATTGATAAAATTTTCGTAAAAGCTTTATTCAAACTGTTTTTTATAGTACTGCTTTGAAATATATTCGGAATAAAAGTATAACACTTGTTTCCGTAACTAGGCATTTGTTTTACCTTATTGTTTTATATTCACAAGTGCTCAAGGTTGCCACACGACTGCAGATTCAAAATCTACCTTCATTATTGCTAGTATGCACTACTGCCTAAATTCTGCTCTGCGAAAAATATGAGACTGTGCAAATAGAGCTTAATGACTTAACCATCTCAACCAAAAACCAGTTAGAGACTTCGTTCTACACTGTTGTACAGTTGCATACATTATTTTTATTGTTTCAATTTAGTTTTATAACAAATCTATTAGTAAAACAAGTTGGTTGTAGGATAACGACTGTCTTTTTATTTAAAAAATAAACACACTTATAATAGACAACTCAGTTCACAAAGTATTTAATACATATTACAAAGTATTTTGATATTATTCTTTCCAACACCCCCATATATCAAAATGACAAACTAACTTCTTTTACATTATATATATACCTACTATTCATATATATCGCACAGTTTAAACAAACAAAGAATTAATAATTAATTTACTTTATAACAATTCCAAGTGTTTGCATAAACTCATAATGTTTTATTCCTGACAATCCTTTGGTTAACAGATCCGCAGGCATACTAGAAGTTGACAGGTACTTTGTCTCAACTTTATTATTGTTATTTACATCTCTGATGAAATTATATCGAACATCAATATGTTTGGAACGTTTATGAGAATAATTGTTGCTTGCCATATTCAATGCACTCTGGTTATCATTATACAGAACAATCTTATTGCAACAACCTATTAATTCACATTCTAAATTCTGTAAATATAAAGCATCTCTACATGCTTCTGACTAAGCCATGTATTCTGCCTCACAACTACTGAGAGCTACAGTTTTTTGCTTTTTACTTTCCCAAGAAATAGCAGAGCCAGATTTCATAAAACAAAATCCTGTATATGAACGTCTATCAATAGCATCGCTTGCCCAATCTGCATCCACAAACCCAATCAGTTCTGCTCCCTTTTTGGCATAATTCCAATGCATGTGTGAATAACAATCATTAAATTGACTAAGATAACTTACTGCATATGCAATATCTGGACATGTCAAGACCGCTAAATACATCAGACTACCTATTAGATTCTGAAAAGGTAAGTTATTATCACACACATTGGATTTCTTAACATTCAGTTTACATTCTATGGGTGTTTCCCAAATTACAATCTGTCATAATAAACTTTTTTGCTAACTGTTCAATATTATTCTCCTGATCTATTGTAATAACATTTTTATTCATATTAATTCTCATGCCTAAATACTGTTTAACTTGACCCAGATTTTTAATCTTATATTTTTGACTTAATGCTTCTATCAGAGACTTGGTTTCTCTCTCATTATTTGAAAATATGATAAAATCATCAACATAAATACCAACAATAGTTTTCTTATTATTACTATGACCTTTTATAAAAACACAAGGTTCAAGTTTACATCTTCTGTACCCTAAACTACACAATGTTTTATCTACTCTTTGATACCAAGCTAATGATGATTGTTTCAGACCATAAACAGCCTTTTTTAATTTTAATACCTTATTAGAGTTTTTAACAGGGAAATCTGGCAAATGCATAAAGATGCTTTCTTTTAAATAACCATTAAGAAAAGCTGTTGTCACATCTGAGTGAGTAATGTCCATATCTAATTGCACACTCAAAAGAAACAGTAATCCCAAGGTTGAATGCCATTACCATAGGTTAAAAAGTTTCCTGATAGTCCACACTAGCCTTCTGCGTGAAGCCTTTTGCAACAAGTCTAGCTCGATGTCTCACTTCGTTATCCCAATCAATTTTCTTTTTAAAAACGCATTTGCACTGTACTACACTAGCATTCTCTGGAGCATTGACAATCTCCCACACTTGGTTGCCTTCGAATGACTGTAGCTCTTCCCCCATAGCCTGCTACCACTGTTGTTTCTCAGGACAGCTGTTAGCTCCTGCATAAGTCAGTTCATCTTCTCCAATAGATGTAGTACTCATATTAGCAAAGCCATATCTTTTTGGTTGTTTTCTTTACCTTTTTTTGTTTTAGGAACATTCCTTGCTTCTACTTCCTGTTCTTTACTGTCACTCTACTGTCCTCTACACTAGGTTCTTCAGGTAAAAAATCATCTCGTCCTTCCAAGTATTCAGACTCACTGGAACTCAACTGATCATAAGAAGGTTCAGCCTTCACCGCAGATTCCTCTGACAATTCCCCCACTGAATCTGTGGTCTCTACTGGAACAGTTACAGTTTCTACATTTCTTGGCCTTTCCATAATCACAACATCTCTTACTAGTAGTTAAATTCTTTTTCACTGGATCATAAATTCTGTAACCCCATGATGTTTTCACTGAAACCAACCAATATATGCATCTTTGATTTCTTTTCCCACTTGGTTCTTTTTTCTTTTGGTACATGCACCATTCCAGGACTTCCAAATATATGTATATGCTGTAAATCTGGTTTCTTTTTGGTCCAAGCCTCATATGGAGTCTTTTCAATACCTGAAGCTACTGATCTGTTTTTTAAATAGACAGCTGTGTTAGCAGCTTCTGCCCAAAACCTTTTCTCCAGACCTGCTTCGAAAAGTAAGCATCTCGCTTTCTCCACTATAGTTTGCTTTGAACGTTCACTCAGTCCGTTCTGTTCAGTTGTGTATGGGTTCGTTTTCTGGTGTATGAGTACCCCTTTCTTAAAGAAATTTTGAAAATCATTACTGCTGTACTCACAGCCATTATGTGTACGCAAGATTTTTATTTTCTTATTTTGAAGATTCTCTGCCATAGATTTGAATTCTTTGAAATGACTTAACACTTCACTCTTAGCCTTCAGGAAGTAAATAAAAGTCATCCTGGTAAAGTCATCAATGAATATTAAGAAATAACATGCACCACCTATTGACACAGTTTTCATGGGTCCACAGACATATCTGAATGAATAATCTGAAGAGTCTCTGTAGCACGTGATCCAGAACTAAATGGAAATCTTGACTGTTTTCCTTCGCAGCATGTTTGACAGCTGGATTTGCTAGTTATAAACCGATCAGGATAATCCAGTCCTTCCACCAGTCCACATTTCTTTATTTTGTTCATTTCTATGCTATTATTATGGCCAAGCCGTCTGTGCCATGTATCACTGACTACTGTCAATAAACAATTCTGTGTTTGTATTTTCAACTTATATACCCCATCAATGATCAACCAGATCAGCTTCTGCCACTAAATCGTCCAATCTGTTTCTTACGAGACACTTATTGGGCTCAAATACAACGCTGTTCCCATTTTAAATCAACTCGCTCACCGACAAAAGGTTAGTCGTTGGTACACACAACACATTCTGTACAGTTATGTCGTAATTGTAACTTGTTGTTATTTCTATGTCACCTTAACATAAAACGGAACTTTTGTCTTATTGGCGACTATTATTTCTGGTAAACTTGATGTGTAATTAGGATTTTTCAACCAACATTCGTTCGGCGTCATATGCATGCTGGCGCCCGAGTCAAATAAAAGTCACTTTTACTGAATCCGCCACTTAGGAAAACAACATTGAAAGCATTACTTTGTTTCTTATTTTCTGTTTTCTCCTTCGAAAATGGACACTGGTTTCGATAATTTCCTTGCAACGGTAACAAGTTATTGTTTTCGTGTTGTTGATATTTGACGTATTCCGAGTCTGTCCGCCATGTTTACTAGTGCTGCCACCTTTAGTCGATTTTCTATGCCATTTTGCTGCTTGTGCTGAGTTACGTTCCGTTTCATTTATATTTGCCACTTCCATATCAAGTAATTTCGACTTGATTGAATTTGCGAATGCTATCACATAATTCGTCATATTTTCACAATTTTCTAATCTTATAGAAATCAGATGACCAAGCAACGTAATCCTCCGAGAAAATCCTGAATCGTCAAACAAAGAACGTAGTTTTGTCCACAATTCCTTCGCGGTGGTCGTATCCTTTATGTGCACGAAGAGCGATGAATCAATCGTCAAAATCATTTTTGCGCGTGCCTTTGTATCTGCCGCCGCTGTCGTTTCACTAGTTCCTTCTACCTTGAGGTAGGTACTTGTCCGCACCCGCTAAGATAAGCAAATTCTCTACTGCCCATTCATCGAAATTTTCGCGACCTTTCAATTTCGGCACGTTAGCGAGATAGCTGGAAGGAACTCATTTTGACTAACAACAACACAAAAAATACTACAATACCTGTTTTTACAAATTTAATGGGTCTGGGCCCATAACCTATTAGTAAAACAAGCAAAGAGAATATAATCACTACGTTTTAAAACAAGTTGGTTGTAGGATAACGACTGTCTTTTTATTTTAAAAATAAACACACTTATATTCTTTCCAACAGTATTAATGTTGTCAAAAAACATTTGAAACATACATAAACATTGATTCACTTGAGGTAAGTTGCATAATTTATTTATGAGTGCGTGATAAATACCTTATTACCTACTAGGCAACGCGATAAACATTTATTAATGTTACGATTTTAATGTAGGTATTGATAATTTGGTACTATAGGAAACTACTATGAAGCCCCGAACTGTGTGTAAATTGATTCCTATATTCCTGCCGTCTGAATACAATAATCGAATACACACCTGTCGTTAGTAATTATTTATAATTCATAGTCTACATAGCAATGGCCATTTAAAGCATGCACCGGCACAAGTAGGTCGTGAGAATGTACAACGGTTTGTTACGTAATTATGCACTTCCCGACGCTGCGTAATTTACTTTGATATAGAACATTATAAATGTCATGATAACAGGATAAATGTACAGCAAAATCTGGTTGGATTAATTGTTTCTTGAGTTTAGTGGTAGAATAAACCTTTTCTGGGTCTCATATTGGCGACTTCTTATGTTGCCTGCTTGCATTCAGAATGAAGTCACGTAGGAGATGGTCACACTTTGTGACCCCATCACCGCATTCCATTTGATGCGCCACAACGTCCTTTCGCGCCTCCAGACGTCTAGGCTGTAGCTACTAGCAGTACTAGCCCACCGATGCGACAATGAACCCTCATGCCCTCATGTATCTCGATTGAGAGAAGATGGTCACATATGCCAACGTGACGGTATGACCAGAAATGGTGGTTCTGAGGGGATCTACCCGTTCCAATGCAGGATGTGGCATTTTGTCTCGGGAAATCCTCATTTACTTTCTGCGTTCTGGGGCGGACGGATGCTAGACTCTTACCGGCTAAAACCCCAGGGCGTTCTCCTGACTAGCGGTTTAGGTCGAGGGACGTAGGATCTGCGTACGCTGCACCGCATCTATCGTCGCCTTCTCGAGGCCTATCTAGTCGGGCGACGAACTGCCCGGCGTCCGTCGCCCGCAGGCCGAAAGTAGGACGTGGCCTGGTTTAAAGACCGAATGACGACAACTTAACTTGCTTCCATGCCCAAACTCAGGTGCACCCAGCGTACAGGGATGGCTTACTAATGGGCAAATAACATCTATTTATTTAAATATAAAAATTGCGCACATACGCACTGTCTGCCATTGGAAACACCGCAAGTTGAAGACAGCTGAGAGCTTAAGCTTCAGTCTCTCGGCACTCATATTGCCGGACTCATATGGCTAGTTAGGGTTGACTGACGAAGAACTGAACCCAGCAGACAGAGGTTGCAAGTCGCAGCACCGCGCTGGTTTTGGATAGCATTCCTAACCGGGTAAAAGTCGATAGTGTGTCGAGCACGGTAACATATCTGATACTCAAAATCACTGATCGGTATTTGTTAAAGGTCATCCAAGTATATGCGCCGACCTTGACACACCCTAACGATGAAGTAGAGGCTATGTATGAGGAGATCTCCATATCAAATCTCCGAAACATAGGTACTTCACTGTTGTTACGGGAGTCTTGAACGCTAAGGTGGGCACTCGGAATGGCGATGAGTTGAGAGTAAGGTCGATTGGATATAGGCAGCGGAACCAGAGTGGCCAGCGGCTGGTCGACTGGTCATGGAGAAGGAGAAACTCTATTTGATGAACTCTTTCTTCCCGATGGTTCAACCAAAAATGAGATCGACTTCATCATGATTTTGACATGAAATCGCTCCGTCCTGGTTCTGCCCAAATTCCTAACCCCGAAAGCTTTCACCTCGAACTGCGTAATCGTTTCCAACGCCTAGCCGAATGCGAAATAGCGAATGAGATAAATAAGGGGTTGGTACAAGCTGTCTAAGCAGTAGAGTCCCAGTTTCTTTAGAACCCTACACCGAAAAGCCCCAGAAGCTTTCCAATAAAACCATTAACCCAATGAAAGTCCGGAATGAGATAAGACTGCAACCTTTAATTGGTGTCCGAATGTGACCAACTCAATAAGCGGATTTCGAAGTCTACGCGACACGATCTGCGCTCTTTTAATACTGCTCGTATTAAGGATGCAATTGAGCGAAACCAGGGCTCCAAAGTGTTCGCCAGAATTTCCTCTGTTGGGAAAAGCCAAATGACGGAGCTGAAGATCGACGATGTCAGTGTGATCTCATCGAAGCCGGAGATATTGTAAGAGCTCGAGAGGTTTTACGGACAGCTGAACAGTGTGAGTGTTGCTTAAGACACCAGAGCTAAACTGACCCGACACTACACTGAAGACATCCCAGGAATCAGCCAGTACGAAATAAGAGTGGCTCTGAAACAGCTTAAGAAGAACAAGACGCCGGGGATGACGAAATTACGACAGTCTTTCTGAGAGAGCCTGGAAACCCGGTCCCTTTACTCCTCCAGAAGCTATTCTGTTCCGCCATTCTCGAGGGTACTACGCCAGAAACATGGCATAGGAGTATGGTGGTATTCTTCTTTAAGAAAGGCGACAAAACCTTTTTAAAGAATTAAATAAGTAATTAATGAACCAAATTATATTATTTGATTACCGGAGCAGGGCCAATACTGTTCAGTATTGACGCTACCTCGACAATGCCGTGGTGCAGACATTTCACAATATGATGCAAGCAAAACGACAAAGAATTAAGATACAGAAGGTTCGATGCGCTGTGCCAGTAGGTTGTGATAAGTTAAAACATTCATAGTGTTATTTATACCCATTATTAGTCGTTTGTTTCTGTTTATAAAGTACCTCCACAGTATTTCGTTATGATAAATATATAACCGCAGGTGACTCTGAGGTAAATTTTGGGTTTTGTAAATGATAAAACGTAATTAATACAACATGCCTGTATTCCCCGAAAGGGTAGGCAAAGGTGCAAATATAGTACGACCACATTATGGCCACGAGTTGCAAAGTCCTACCCTTTCTTCTTCCAAACCACTAATGCATTAGACAACTGAATACCTATATTTGAAGACGAGAATGACAGTTTAAAGAGGCTGCGTTAATTAGCATCCTTTTAATTTGTATGAAACTATAATTCATAGAGATTCATTGCATCGTCGGTATCATCACCACTTACATTAGAATTATCACTACCAATGAAATTTGCTTAAGAAAATAGGCCTTCGTTTACAGAATATTAAATTATTAACTAATGAGATTCTATTATATTATTTAGGTATTAGATAAATTAGGTAATTATTTCTGTAAATAGGTCACGGTTCTTTACGATCAATGTTAAAATGTAGCAAATAGACCGGCTGATTATTCCTAAATTTATAGAGTATTCATTTGAAATATTCAGCTAACAAAAAAATAATATAAGCGTTGATTTTTAATAGTCTAATTGATCAACCATAGACTCGATTCTAAATACAATTAAACATACATTCTCTTATATAACAAAAATATATTGTCTTTGTTGCTACTTTAACCAGTTTTGGCTCATCAGACTCGAGACAATTGCGTTTAGAGTAGAGAGAAAGTGCAATTGTTACTGGAGTACCCCTTGTGAAATTTTTCTTTGTATACTAAATACTTTTAAAGACAAGATGTGGATACTGTGTTTGCTTTTTTCAAGTACAGAACAAACATTTAAAATAAAAAATACTTACATTAACTTAATGACGAAACAAGTGATGATACTTTTGTTTTACTAAAATTTGTTCTATCCTATAATATATCTTGTATTCTTCTTATGGTATAGTTGATGAACCACCTAGTGACTTAGTTTAAACCGCCTGTAGGTCTCCGACATGGCTTTGCACACCGCTAAACACCGCTTTCAGGTGTGCCGGCTTCGTCACGATGCTTTCCTTCACAGTTTTCAGCAACTGATAACTAATTTATAATACGCACAAGGGTTCGAAAACACATTAGTGCGTGCGGGGGTTATTTTGTGAATTGAAACTAATGATGAGATGAAATCGTTAAACGCTGAAGAGACTGTTTGTAATATGAAAATAACAGCTTTTTACTAAATGCATGTGAAAGTAGGTATATTATGACGATACTTACACAAAAAAAAAACAATTTTTAGTCTGTCTGGTTCTGCTAAATCTCCGACCGATTTCTGTAAGACTTTCACTGGCAGATAGCAGATGTTATAGGAATAACTTACACTACATTTACTTAGAAAATAGATTAGGGTTCCATTCAAAAGAATTAAACGCACATACATAAATACACGCCTATTTCCCAAAGGAAACTTAACAAAATCAGACTTAAATAGGTAAATCTGCTTAAGCAGGTATTGGTTTTTGAATCGAAATCCAAGCAGATGAAGTCAAGGGCGAAAGTTTGGGATTAACTGTTTTACTATATATGGATCAGGGAAACTGACTTTGTTTTTTGAAACTCAAGAGTTTTGATGAGATGAGAGAAGAGTAATGATGGTGACAGAAAATTGTATGATAATGATCGTGTTCGCCTGCGAACGTTAATTGACACTAAAGTGTAATAATTGTGTGTTTCTCATGTAAGTGAATATGTCATTCTTATGTGATATAAATAATCTTAAACCGGTAAGTTTAACAATTGAGCACTGTTTAATGCGGCAGTTTAATTTTTTTTCTGCAGTCATAGCATGTTTACAAGTTTTATAAAAAGTAAGCCCACTGTTTTAAATTTTGCCTTTTGGCCAAAGCCTAGTGCGCATGCTCCAACCCAACCTAGACTTTTCAGTCCCAGTTTTACTCGTATATCAGACAATTTATATTTTTTGTTACGAAGGGTTGGCTACTATCAGGTGTCATTGACGTCAAATGATGCATGATTAATGCTTTTAGCCATACAAGTAACTGTGTAGGTATAGTATCTATAAAAAATCAATATTTTAACTTATGCATGGTCATTCTTTACATATCTTCAAATATTCACCTGGAGGTCGAAATTTTACACTTCAATTATGCTTAATCATTATTTCCTACGATTGCGTAAATTCCCTGCATGTGCCCAACAGGGTCGATAATTATCTCTTTACTGTAAGTTTACCACCTAAGCACTCATCGTGGAATGCAATAAATGATTGAGGCGTATAACTATTTATTTTCATGTGAAGAGAAGGTACATGAACAGAAAATGTAATGTTATTAAATAGATAAGTCAAGAAAAAATCTTATTGTCATTCCGCGTAATAGATCAATAACTATGGGTTTGATTGACTGTAATTATTTTTCTTTATATTAAACTGCAAATATACGGCATAGATAAAGCATTAAAAATTTATAGATTAATAGAGAACTTAAAATATTTTCAAAAATAATATTTTTTCCTGTATATTTGGTAAGCAGTTCCACATAAGCCGTAATAAACTGACCTTTCATAGGGCGATATAATTGTGAGCAAAGATAAATGAAATGTAATAATATGAAAATAAAATGATCTAATCATACAGTGTGTAACGGAAAGGGTATATCTATCCGAAAGTGGTGAAGAGCATCACTGGTACATAATTTCAGCGCAAAAAAATTAATAAAAGGTATCCTATTTTTACTGAATTCAATTCATAAAAAAATGTGTCACCGCACTACGTGGGACAATATCTTTTTAAGCAAGTAATGTAAAAATATATTGAACAACGTTACAGCGTTACAACGTTGTATATCGTTATATATTGGCTAATATTTACTATGGGTTGTTGCTTTAATTTCAGCCACGAATGCCATCTTTAGTCTAGACAAAGAATGCGTGACCTGCATGCACATCCTGCACTCTCAAAACTGCAACTAGGGTTGATGTAGATGGCGTTCTAACAAGCCCTTATTGTTTCCTTTTTTATCCAGGATGCCTTTAATGCAATAAAATATTATCATTGATCGAGTGTCACATGCGAATGAATGATGAAATATACTCGTATGTAAGTTTAATAAAAGTGTTTGTGTGTTGTATTGAGTAATAGAAACTGGCGCCTATATAGTTGATTAGTGGTGTCCGGCAACCCCTAAAAATGTTGTTGAGATCGAGTCTTATTATTGTAATTACAAAAAGATCCCGGCGAATTAAGAACCTCCTCCTTTTTTTTTTAAGTTGGTTAAAAAGTATAAGTGAATAGAAATATGACGAGTAAAAAAAATTGAATTTAAGAGCTCGCTACTTCAAAAAGATAACTCCTCGGCGGGGGATCGAACCCCGGTCGCCCACGTGACAGGCGGGAATACTAACCACTATACTACCGAGGATTGTGATAACAAGCCTGAAATTCTGGTTCTATTCCAAAGTTCCTATTAATAAGACGATGCTTAATTGTACACACAATCACTCGAAAGTAATTTAAACTTGCTTGAGAGTTGTACACCGCCCTTTTTGTTTTATGTATTTTGAAGTTAAGGTTGAACCCGAGTTTCAATATTTATTTATTCTGTATACAAAAGTGAACAAGGCGGACTTAATGCTTTAATTTCTGTCGTCCGGTTTTATAATTATCTGCGAATTATGTTCAAGCATTTGAAAGTCTTCGCGAAGCGTTAACGATAAAGCTACCGAAGCTTTTACTAAGCTAGTTCAAAAATGTAATGAAAAAAGTAAAAAAAACGAATTTCAACATTATTTTAGATATCAAAATTCTAACTGCCTTTTGGTTTAGTGTCCGCCTAGCATGGCATAGTCATTTTGTTTTTCCTTTTGGTAGCTCTCGATAATAACATGGAATTCGACCATTTTTAACTTCTTAAACTAGACTTTAAAAAAAAGAGGAGGTTCTGTATGGTATGGTCGTGTAGGTATGTTTTTTTATGTATGATTGACTCCGTTAATTGTGGACTAATTTTGAAATTTTTTGTTTTGTTTATAAGAATATACTACCAAATTGGTCCCCTATAAAGATTTTCATGATCCGATAATGAACTTCGGAGATATGGAACGGAACTCCTTAAAACATCATAGCGGAACGTCATCGAGATAAGTGATAATGCTTTGTTTATACGTGTAGTCGATGACTGACCACTAATAAGGGGAAGGGGGAGGGGAGAGGTGCGTTGGCCCCCCCACCCTACCCACACTTTCCAAGATTAGTAATATGATCTTATCTTGTGAGGTATCGTCTGAAAGGGATTTTCATGAGGATTTCAAATATTAACCTTACAATAGTCTGGTGTGGATAAATTGTAGGCACCACTTAAAATCGTAAAAAAATAAATTAATAAAAGAAAACCGCCTTCCACCACTTCACAAAAATAATACTTTATTCAATTCACTTCACATAAGCGAAGTTGAAGTCGGTGCCAAATCCAAAAATTCATTAATTAATACAGTAAAAATAGTAGACCTTAAGTGCTTCCACAAAAGTTTTAATGCTAAAACTATAAAGAGAGAAGCGGAAGGCCGAAGATCGAGCTCAGAGGCGTGCCATAGGAGAGGGTATAGTTATAAGCTTATTGTGAAAATATGTAACGTAAAGTTATACAATTAAAAAGGAAAACAACTAATTTTAGTCCATAGAACCTACCTAGTACATGCAGAGCTTTCTAAAAGGTAACTAGATGGCGTGCGGATCGAGTTGAGTCGCGCTAGCGTTGTATTACACCGGCGTACATAAGTAACGTCTGAAATTTTGTAGAGATATAGGTTAAGTAGAGTTATATTTTTATACTTAGCTTTAAGTTAGTACATAAGCTAGTATAAGATAGATATAACCAGTATGTAGGGTACATCATTCTAATCCCTTCTTTTTTGTTTGACCGCCAGTTTTATGGCGGTCCCATAAGACCACTAAACATATTATAACGTATACCTGTGCATCGTAATGTACGTTTCACACCTATACGTTAGAACGTGTTAGGCAAGTCGATGTACACTGTACGGGCCAACTACGTACCTGAAATTTAAAATCGATAACAATTAATTATGAACCGTATTTGAGTTAGATAGGTTTTCTATGTGGGTACCGATTTCTCAGTAGGGGTTCAATGGCATACTGTTTTGATGTGTGCGTAAGAGGTAATTAGATACAGTGTTTCTTAAAATACCAATACATACCAAGACAACAGTGTTGATCGATTCAATACGTAATAAATTCCGTAAAAGGGAAAGCGACGCAAGGCAGGTTAGGATGATGGATGCGCTAATGCAGTGTCGGCCAAGCGACAGCGCGGAGTCGAGCTGTGGGTGAGTGGTGGAGCGCGCCCGGCGCCGGCGGCAACGAGACAAGGGACGGTGCGGAGCATCAAACCACGTTAAATGAGGAATGTTTATGCGGCTATTTAGGTGTACCGGTGTTTTCCTCGCGAGAACACTGCCCTTTAATTTCGTTCAGACGGTTTATTTTTCTTCTTAGGGGTTCTCGATGGATAGCATTATCGTACTAGCGTGAAGAACGGCGGAGTATTTGAGTTTGTGTGACGAAGCATGAAGGATTAGTCGCAGATACCTACATCGTAAGGCATAAAGTGATACATATTTTGGTTAAAAAGTACCATCAGAAGGAACTTGTAAGAACTATAAGTACTGACATTAGTACATGCGTACGGCGTAAAACCACAAGCCGAATATCGCACTTAGGACCACGGCATTTTGACCTTCTTTCAAATAGTTATAAAATAGAATAAACAAAGAACAATTGTACGTGTTTTAATTTATCCATTCTAGCAACACGGTGTTGTTAGGACGGCTATTAACCTCCCATAGTATTCAGATAGCCTGATAGTAAAGTCAGCTATAAAGGCAGTGAGGGCGCCTGACAACATAAAAGAACAGTGACATAAAGCACTGCATTAAAATATCAATTAGGGCAATGTTTCCATTCTTATGACTTAAGTAATACCTAAGTATACAACGGATAAATAATTACACGCTAATTTAGCCACGAATCATAAGTCTCATGTGTTATGTTGCGAGCTTAAGGCCATTTATCGAATGCCCGTAACCTGCAATAAAGCATCTCAGGGCGTGACTACGGCAAACAATTTATAAAAGAAAACCCGCATCTTCATCTCCGTGGATTTCGATTTAAAAAACCTGTACATAGCAGCAGTAAGCAGATTTACCTACTTGAATCTGATTTTGTTGACAATTTGATACGTTTTCTTTTTTCCGATGCGGAGGAACTTCTTCACGGACCGGTGACTTTATAACGTTTTTCTTTTGCTTTTCCAAATTCGAAGTAGCTGGTATATATTAAACGTTATAATATCAGCAACCTGCCAGTAAAAATCCCATCAAAACCCGTCCAGTCGTCGCGGAGAAGCTGTAACCCGTGAAATTTCCGTGTTTATTTTTTTTTTCGCGCAATTTAATATTTTCGTAATTCAATGTAGCCTTGATTAATTTATCAGATAATGAATTTCGGAGATATGGAACGAAACTCCTTATAACATCACAGCGGAACGTCATCGAGATAAGTGATAATGCTTTGTTTAAACGTGTAGTCGATGACTGACCACTAACAAAGGGAGGGGAGTGGTGGGTTGGCCCCCCAAAGGAAACAATAAGGGCTTGTTAGAACGCCATCTACATCAACCCTAGTTGCAGTTTTGAGAGTGCAGGCTGTGCATGCAGGTCACGCATTCTTTGTCTAGACTAAAGATGGCGGCATTCATGGCTGAAATTATATCAGAAACTAAATTAATATTATCATTGTATTTTATAACTCCTCGAACGTTTCAGTCAATTACATTTGCTTTATTATTGCATTAATCTTTTGGATAGTAGTAGCAGCACCCTACAGACTGCCCCTTTATAATAATGAGTTTACTAAGAACGACACGAAATCGCTTTCAGCGGGCAATCGATTATATAACTTACCATACTAAACCTATGGTCCAAATCCCGGTAAAAATATTGAGGAATAGATAAGGTTAAAAAAAAAGAATAAGATTATAGAGGGCCGGAAGGCCGAAGATCCAGCTAAGAGGCGTGCCATAGGAGAGGGTATAGTTATTAGCTTATTGTGAAAATATGTAACGTAAAGTTATACAATTAAAAAGGAAAACAATTAATTTTAGTCCATAGAACCTACCTAGTACATGCAGAGCTTTCAAAAAGATAACTAGATGGCGTGCGGATCGAGTTGAGTCGCGCTAGCGTTGTATTCACCCGGCTTACATAAGTAAGGTCTGAAATATTGGAGCGTTATAGGATAAGTAGAGTTATATTTTTATACTTAGCTTTAAGTTAGTACATAAGCTAGTATAAGATAGATATAACTAGTATGTAGGGTACATCATTCTAATCCCTTCTTTTTTGTTTGACCGCCAGTTTTATGGCGGTCCCATAAGACCACTAAACATATTATAACGTATACCTGTGCATCGTAATGTACGTTTCACACCTATACGTTAGAACGTGTTAGGCAAGTCGATGTACACTGTACGGGCTAACTACGTACCTGAAATTTAAAATCTATAACAATTAATTATGAACCGTATTTGAGTTAGGTAGGTTTTCTATGTGGGTACCGATTTCTTACTAGGGGTTCAATGGCATGCTGTTTTGATGTGCGAGTAAGAGGTAATTAGATACAGTGTTTCTTTAGATACCAATACATACCAAGACCATGACAACAGTGTTGATCGATTCAATACGTAATAAATTCCGTAAAAGGGAAAGCGACGCAAGGCAGGTTAGGATGATGGATGCGCTAATGCAGTGTCGGCCAAGCGACAGCGCGGAGTCGAGCTGTGGGTGAGTGGTGGAGCGGGCCCGGCGCCAGCGGCAACGAGACAAGGGACGGTGCGGAGCATCAAACCACGTTAAATGAGGAATGTTTATACGGCTATTTAGGTGTACCGGTGTTTTCCTTGCGAGAGCACTGCCCTTTATTTCGTAAAGACGGTTTCTTTTTCTTCGTAAGGGTTCTCTATGGATTGCATTATCGTACTAGCGTGAAGAATGGCGGAGTATTTGAGTTTATGTGACGAAGCATGAAGGATTAGTCGCAGATACCTACATCGTAAGGCATAGAGTAATACATATTTTGGTTAAAAAGTACCATCAGAAGGAACTTGTAAGAACTATAAGTACTTACATTAGCACATTCATATGACTTAACTAATACCTAAGTATACAACGGGTAAATAATTACACGCTTATTTAGCCACTAATCATAAGTCTCATGTGTTATGTTGCGAGGATCCCACTGTTTTATATGCAACTAACTTATGCCCGCAAACCCGCAATAAAGCCTTCCAAGGAGTGACTACGGCAGACAATTTATAAAAAAAATCCGCATCTTCATCTCCGTGGTTTTCGATTTAAAAAACCTGTACATAGCAGCAGTAAGCAGATTAACCTACATGAATCTGATTTTGTTAAAGAAAAGCTGTCTATATACCTACACTTCAACTTTTGGTTCTTAACGACGCGACGTGTGATTAGACGCGAGAAGACTGTATTAATTTTTTGGGAACGTTTTGTTCAAGGTTGCTTATTTTGCACGAAGGACAATCATTTCTTAGTTAAGACTGCAATTGCAGATTTATTTTGGGAGAGAAATTGAATAATAAATCTGCATCCTACAAAAAACCAGACTGCGAACAGTTAAGGTTTACTTACACCAAGTTACATATCAATAATAACAAATCCTCATAATGCATTATATAATAATAGGATGTCCACGATTACCTTTTCTAAATTAAGCTTTGTGAAATGCACCAGGCCATTATGTAGGTAGGTAAGTACTTACTAATAATATTTTGTTATTGATGCTAATTAGGTCGAATTTAAACTCGTGCTGCAACCTATACCTGCAACCTAAGGAACCCATAAGTAATAGATGGCCCGAAATGGGGCACCAAGCTTGTGTCACAAGCGATTTAATAAACATATTTTGCTTGTGACAGTGAATTAAACAAAACTGAGAGCAACAAATACAAAAAGAAATTACAAAGGTGTAATTAAAGCCCCTCGAAATAAATGAACGAACAAAATGTTATTTTTAAATTTTTATACCTCATGCCTAATTAGATAGCTAAAGGACATGGCCAATTTCTGTATGGACATAAGTATTTTGTCATGGTTAGTGTACACCAATGATTTTTGGTGTGTATATTTGAGACTATAGGCTCATCAAATTACTATAAATAAATAACTCAAAGAACTTGTCATTCCAGCAGACCAGACGTAAACAGTATTATTATTCCTCCTAATATAGATCGCTTGCAAAGAGTGCATAGATCATGATTTTGCTATGACAAACTTATAGGCGCTATAAAATAGCGAGCAGTTGAGATATTAGGTAATACGGTATACTGATATAAATCGTTATAGTTTTAATATTACTGGGTATTAAAAACTAAAGTAATTACCACCCCTACTACCTAAATTATTGACCGATTGATTTATTTATTTGCAAAAATATGAGAACATTATGCGACAATGCCAGATCCTGCCCCAGCCGTTTACAGAAAATGTAAATCAATGAAAAAATTATAATGAATAAAGGACCTTTTCATATTAATCTGTTTTTCTTTAGAACTTGCGAATTACAAATCAATGTTAAAAGGAATTCAAGCCCGGAAATTCCCTTTTGCCATTTTCCATACTCTAATGACAATCTGCGTTACGTGTTACGCATAAACATAACTAAAAAGTTTTATTTAAGTACCTCTATAAGAAAATCATATTACATAAAATATTATTAATTAAGGATTATAATAATGCGTAACGTATAATACGTTAAGGTATAAATCGTTAAAGAATGTGCAAATAATTATAAATCAAAAATGTGGTATTACAATCATAGTTAACTTAAGTAGTATGCATGGTAAGGGACGTTTATTAATATATTTTAAATTAACTGTAGTCGATTATGGCGGAAGTTATCGAACGGTATTTTGAATTCATCTTTCATTACTTATTATCTTTAAATAAAAACTGACAAGTCCAGAGAGGTTACAAACTACGTATTTATTCATTTTCCTATTTTTATTTTACAATGATATTTACCATGTACATATGTGTACATGGAATGTACTTTTCCGGCCATGTCCTTTACATTTAGAGGACTATTAAAATAGTGTTGTTTGTTAATGCTATTTCATGGTTATTAGAACATTAAAGGTGCTGCAATATTTAGCTGAAAGTCAAATAATACTTAGCCTTAGCTTTGCCTTGCATTCATAAAAATATAAAATCGTTTAAGCATAATTTTCAAATGATTTTATAAAGATTTTGTTGGAAAGAATAACAAAATACTTTGTAATATGTAACCAACTTGTTTTACTAATAGGTTACGGGCTCAGACCCAAAAAAATTGTAAAAACAGTTATTGTAGTATTTTTTGTGTTGTTGTTAGTCAAAATGAGTTCCAGCTATCTCGCTAACGTGCCGAAATTGAAAGGTCGCGAAAATTTCGATGAATGGGCGTTCGCAGTAGAGAATTTGCTTATCTTAGAGGGCGTCGACAAGTACCTCAAGGTAGAAGGAACTAGTGAAATGACAGCGGCGGCAGATACAAAGGCACGCGCAAAAATGATTTTGAGGATTGACTCATCGCTCTTCGTGCACATAAAGGATACGACCACCGCGAAGGAATTGTGGACAAAACTACGTACTTTGTTTGACGATTCAGGATTTTCTCGGAGGATTACGTTGCTTCGTCATCTGATTTCTATAAGATTAGAAAATTGTGAAAATATGACGAATTATGTGACACGAATTGTAGAAACTTCTCAACGTTTGAGCGGATTGGGCTTTGCTATAAATGATGAATGAATTGGTTCATTATTACTTGCCGGATTACCAGAGCGATTTATGCCTATGATTATGGCTATAGAACATTCCGAAATTATTTGATATGGAAGTGGCAAATATAAAGGAAACTGAACGTAACTCAGCACTAGCAGTAAAATGGCATAGAAAATCGACTAAAGGGGGCAGCACTAGTAAACATGGCGGACAGACTCGGAATACGTCAAATATCAACAACACGAAAACAATAACTTGTTATAAAAAAAATAACTGGATTCGGTTTTTGACAGCAACCGCGTACGTTTGTTTTTTTGTGGTGTCTACGAAGATTTTTCGTTATTAGTGATTTGTGTTGATTTTAATCCCCTTTTTTCGACTATTCATTCCCGATTATAGTCTATTGTAAGTTTTTTTAATGGGTAATACCAGGCCTCCCGATCCTCCTGAGCCTCCAGACCCCCCAAGTGATGCATCTCTCTTCACTCACTCCCCGGCGCTAACGGTAACACTTCCATTTGAAGGTAACTTAGATGATGGTAAAAATTCAACTTCCAGAAAGCGTTCAGCTCCCCCTGGCTTGGACAGTAACGCACCCAAGCAGGCGAAAAATACGATGGGTAGACAGTTGTATACTGCTAGAGATTGTCGGCCTTTTTTGGTTCATGTCTCACTTCGCAACGAGCAGTCCGTGGGCACAGTTTTACACCCTCTGAAATTTGGCATGTTTTTATTAAAAAACAAAATTACCAATGTGTGTCGTGATGGTGTAAAGCGACTCGGCAGGAACCGAGTTTCAGTAGAGTTCAAAAATTACCAAGATGCTAATGGTTTTCTTTTAAACACAGTGTTGGTTCAATGCAAGTATGTAGCTGTTATCCCTCAATTTAACATTACCAGGATGGGTGTTGTACGTGACATCCCAACGGATTGGACAGATGAAGAAGTAATGCAGAATATCACGGTTCCGGAAGGATGTGGCCCGGTTATTAAAGCCAGGAGAATTAACCGCAAGGTTACCTCTTCTGAAGTGACACCGGAATGGAAACCGACGCAAACAGTAATTTTAACCTTCGATGGGCAAATTCTTCCATCAAGGGTATTCTGTTTTCATACAGCTCTCGAGGTAGAAAAATATTTGTACCCTACAGTACAATGTTATAATTGTTGTCGTTTTGGCCACACGCGAACTCAATGTCGGTCCAAGCCGCGTTGTTTTAGATGCGGTCAGGACCATTCTGGTGATGGTTGTAGTATCCTGCCAGGTGAAGCCTTTTGTGTTTCATGTGCTGGAAACCACTCAGCGAAGGACAAAAGCTGTCCTGAATTAGTCCGCCAGAAGAGCATTAAAGCTCTTATGGCGGATAAAATAATCTCATATGCGGAAGCCAGTGGTATGATTCCTGCGGTTCGTCGATCGTATGCTGAGGTCGCCAAATCCCAACTAGATTCTTCACCAATCCCTTGTTCCCAAAGCTCAAGGACATCCTATCGGAAAACCGTATATCTGAAACCAAAGGCTAGGAGTCCGCTATCTCCTAGCTATAACAAAAAAGAGCACAGTGATTTAGTTAGTGAGTACTCCTTTTCCCCATCTAGAAATGGGTGTGCGTTATCACCGGAAGGGACAATACCTGAAGGAAATAAGCACAATAATAGTAATACGTCTAATATATTAAACCTCGTATCAACAATATTGTTATCTCTGTTATCTAATCCGGTTCATCTCCAAAATATTCCTGACCACGTTGCCTTAAAACTTACATCTATCTTAAAATATTTTAATACAATTCCATCCACTAATATTCCTGCAATGGAACGTGAGGAGTATTTCTCCCAGGAAATCTGATCTTTTATATTTAATAAACAAGTATAAACCATCGGTCTGCAGTATTGCTGAGACATGGCTGATTCCTGGTTACAACTTCAGGATTCCGTGTTTCTCTAGTGCTCGCCATGACAGATGTGACGGGTACGGAGGATCTGCCCTGTTCATGTCAGACATGGTAAGGTTTTCACCCATTCCCCTTCCCTCCGTTAGTGACAATATCAATGTTGTTGCTGTTAAGGTTGAGGACATAACTATTTTCTCTTTTTATGTTTCTCACCCAACCCTTAATGACTTAGCAGCTATTAGGAATCTTATAAGTACTCAAAGTGGGCCAGTTCTCGTAACAGGTGATTTTAACTGTCATCACTATAGATGGGGTTCAAATGTTTGCGATAGCGTTGGCATAGGCTTGGTGGACATATTAGATGACCTTAATCTATGTATAATTAATGACGGTTCTGTCACTCGTAGGCCGTCGCTTGGGCAAAATAATAGTTGCGTCGATTTGACATTCTGTTCATCGAATTTATCCAGCCTGCTAGTCTGGAACCGATTGAACTTGTCGTATGGTAGTGACCACTATCCTATTTTAATAAAATTCCCTACTAAAGGTATCCCTGATAAGATTTCTACTCCACTTTTGAAACATCAACTTAATTCTGCTGATTGGAGATTATTTTCCAAAATATTAGATCAAAGAATTTCCTTACTTCCATCTGTCAACATAAATAATGCTAAAGAATGCTTTTCTTCCTTTTCCCTTACTGTTTCCTCCACGGCAGACGACTGCTTGCCGTCTAAAAAACCTTGTGCTGGAAGAATTCCCTCTCCTCCGTGGTGGGATAGGGAGTGCACTAGCATGATTGCGGCTAGAAACCAAGCTGAAAAAGTTTTTAACAGTAATATGAACCAGGAAAATCTAATATCCTTCAAGCAAATTTTGGCCAGATCCAGAAAACTATTTCGTAAAAAGAAGCGAGAGAGTTGGCTAGGTTTTTGTAATTCGCTGAAACCAGCTACTCCAGCTTCAGTAGTGTGGAAAAGAGTAAAGTCATTTAGGAGTAGTCTTTCTCCAGTCTCTTCAAGTATTCTTCCTGCAGAATTGGGTCACCAATTTTTGGCAAATATTGCTCCGACTTATGTTCCATCTTTAGAAGATTCGGAAAGTGCCATCGCGGATGACTTTATTTCCAATGACCCGTTAGACAATCCTTTCTCTTTTGAAGAGTTTCAATCTGTTTTAAATCATGTCAAAGATTCCGCGCCAGGAGTAGATGGTTTTCCCTACTCTTTCATATCCAAATCAGGCTCAAAATGCCTTCAATATTTTCTGGACTTGGCCAATTTTTGTTTCATCAACGGTTACGTTCCTCCTTTTTGGAAGGTTCAAGTAATTATCCCTATTTTGAAACCGGGCAAGGATCCTAGTGATCATTGCTCGTATAGACCAATCGCTTTATCTTCCGTACTGTTAAAACTTTTGGAGCACCTCATTAAAAATAGGTTAGAATGGTTCGTTGAGAGTAGGAGGCTGCTGGCACCGTCTCAGTTCGGCTTTCGAAAAGGTCTGGGTACTTCTGACAGTGTAGGTACTCTTGTGTCAGAAATCCGTCTGGCTCTTAGCCGGAATGAGTCTGTGGTAGCTGTGTTCCTAGATGTTTCATCTGCATATGATTCAGTGCTTCTCCCTATCCTCAGGCAGAAATTGCAGAAGCTAAAAATCCCGTATAGGATGTGTCACACTATATGCAATATTTTATCTAACCGTTCCATTCAATTGAGAATCCCTGGTAAGCAACCAGAACAAAGAACAGTCTGGAGGGGATTACCCCAGGGTTCTGTGCTTAGTCCTCTTCTTTACAATATATATACCGCTGACCTCCCATCTTGTCTTAATTATAACTGTAAAGTTCTTCAATATGCTGACGATATTGCGCTCACGATCTCTAATGCATCGATCCAGGACGCCGCGACATCCATGAATGTTTCTTTGTCTGCTCTTAATCAGTGGCTTTTGGAGCAGGGCCTTACCTTGAGTGCTCCAAAAAGTGTTGCGGTCATATTTACGCGAAGACGAAGGATCCCCTCTTTGGACATTAGTATAGATGGACAGAGTATTCCAATAAAATATAAAACGAGGTTCTTGGGTGTTACGCTAGATAGTAAACTTACAGGGGTGGACCATATCAACGAAGTTGTTAAAAAATGTGAGCGGTCAATTTCTGTCCTCAAGGCTCTATCTGGAGTTTGGTGGGGCGCCCATCCATTCACCTTAAAACTAATTTATAATGCGTTGGTCAGGAGTGTTTTGGATTATTGCAGCTTCGCTATTCAACCTTGCAACAAATTGGCCATTCGCAGATTGGATAGTGTTCAGGCTAAATGTTTGAGAATCATAATGGGTGCCATGAAGTCTTCTCCCATAAACGCTCTTCAGGTTGAATGTGCAGAACCGCCGCTCAACCTAAGACGACAATATTTAGCAGATCGATTTTTGTCCAAGGTTTTCGCTCTGTCTTCCCATCCACTTCTTCCTATTTTAGAGCAAACGGACTTATCTTTCAATAATTCATCCTACTGGAATAACAAATCTATTCCTCCGTTGATAGTCAGATATAGGGAGCTTAAAAACCTCCCTTCGCCTGTTTATCAATACTCTGTCCTACCATCTTTTTCTTCCGCATATGAGGTGGTTAACTTTAGGCCCAAGATTGTCCTGAACCTCAATATATCTAAATTTTCACAGGACGTAAGGGGCGACTTTGCTTTGGCCATTGATAGGTTCTGGAAGGGTTGGAATCTATTTTTTACAGACGCTTCAAAATTGACTCCAACAGGCTGTGTTGGAGTGGCAGTCTACTTCCAAAATTCAAAAATTTCCCTCTTACTTCAGTGTCCACCAGAGTCATCGGTGTTCACTGGAGAATGTTTAGGTATCCTAGAATCTTTAAAATTTATAAAAGCTCACAATATTAAAAATTCAGTAATTTTTTCAGACTCGCGTAGTAGTCTTCAGGCATTGATGCAATGTCCACTGCATAGTCAAAATTTTAGTAATATTCTAATGGATACTAAAATTATGTTAAATGATTGTTATAAAAACAACTTTAATATAGAAATTGTTTGGATCCCTGGTCATTCGGGTATTGCAGGCAATGAATGTGCGGATTCGTTGGCTCGATTTGCCTCCTCGAACCAGGTTGAGCAAAAATACTATTTTATTCAGAATAATGACCTTAAAAATGACTCGAAGCCAAAGTTGTTTCTTTCCTGGTCAAAAATGTGGTTAGAAAGTTCGAAACACAAGGGGTTTTATTACGCAGGTGTGCAACCAGACATCCGGACTAAACCGTGGTTCAGCAAGTTTCCATCTGTTCCAAAAAAAATTGTCACAATCCTATGTAGGCTGAGATTGGGGCACTGTTGCAGCCCGGTCTTTTTGAACAAAATCAATGTCAGAGACAACTCTCTCTGTGATTGTGGTCTTGACTATGGATCCCTTGATCATATATTTTTCGCCTGTCCATTAAATTGCAAGTCGTTTGACTTGTATTTAAAACTTACGCAAATTAAAATTCCTTTACCTATTAACTTTCGTTCCCTTTTATGTAACTTCTGTCCTTCTATTATTAAAACACTCTCTAAATTTATCAGACAAAATAATATTAAATTGTAGCTCTTTAGGTTTTAATAACGATTAAATAAAAATAGACCCACAAAAATGTCTAACTGCAAACGTTGCAGTCTTAACTCGAATCTGGCAGAATAGTTGGAAGTCCGACTCAATTGCCACAAGAAGAAAAAAAAAAAAAAAAAAAAAAAAAAAAAATAACTTGTTCCCGTTGCAAGGAAATTGGTCATTACCGAAACCAGTGTCCACTTTTGAAGGAGAAAACAGAAAATAAGAAACAATGCAATGCTTTCAATGTTGTTTTCCCAAGTGGCGGAATTAGTAAAAGTGACTTTTACATTGACTCGGGCGCCAGCATGCTTATGACGCCGAACGAATGTTGGTTGTAAAATCCTAATTCCACATCAAGTTTACCAGAAATAATAGTCGCCAATAAGACAAAAGTTCCCGTTTTATGTTCAGGTTGCATAGAAATAACAACAAGTTACAATTACGACATAACTGTACAGAATGTGTTGTGTGTACCAAGTCTCACGACTAACCTTTTGTCGGTGAGCGAGTTGATTTGAAATGGGAACAGCGTTGTATTTGATTTCGTGGCAGAAGCTTATCTTGTTGATCATTGATGGGGTATAAGTTGAAAATACAAACCCAGAATTGTTTATTGACAGCAGTCAGTGGAGATACATGGCACAGACGGCTTCGCAATATTAATAGCACAGATATGAACAAAATAAAGAAATGTGGACTGGTGGAAGGACTGGATTATTCTGATGGGTTTATAATTAGCAAATCCAGCTGTCAAACATGCTGCGAAGGAAAACAGTCAAGATTTCCATTTAGTTCTGGATCACGTGCTACAGAGACTCTTCAGATTATTCATTCAGATGTCTGTGGACCCATGGAAACTGTGTCAATAGGTGGTGCACGTTATTTCTTAATATTCATTGATGACTTTTATTTACTTCCTGAAGGCTAAGAGTAAGTGTTGTCATTTTAAAGAATTCAAATCTATGGCAGAGAATCTTCAAAATAAGAAAATAAAAATCTTGTGTACGCATAATGGCTGTGAGTACTGCAGTAATGATTTTCAAGATTTCTTGAAGAAAGAGGTACTCATACACCAGAAAACGAACCCATACACAACCGAACAGAACGGACTGAGTGAACGTTCAAAGCAAACTATAGTGGAGAAAGCGAGATGCTTACTTTTCGAAGCAGGTCTGGAGAAAAGGTTCTGGGCAGAAGCTGCTAACACAGCTGTCTATTTAAAAAACAGATCAGTAGCTTCAGGTATTGAAAAGACTCCATATGAGGCTTGGACCAAAAAAAAAACAGATTTACAGCATATACGTATATTTGGAAGTCCTGGAATGGTGCATGTACCAAAAGAAAAAAGAACCAAGTGGGATAAAAAATCAAAGATGCATATATTGGTTGGTTTCAGTGAAAACATCATGGGGTTACAGAATTTATGATCCAGTGAAAAAGAATTTAACTACTAGTAGAGATGTTGTGATTATGGAAAGGCCAAGAAATGTAGAAACTGTAACTGTTCCAGTAGAGACCACAGATTCAGTGGGGGAATTGTCATTGATCAGTTGAGTTCCAGTGAGTATGAATACTTGGAAGGATGAGATGATTTTTTACCTGAAGAACCGAGTGTGGAGGAAGAGATTGACAGTAAAGAACAGGAAGAAGAAGCAAGGAATGTTCCTAAAACAAAAAAAAGGCAAAGGAAAAAACCAGAAAGATATGGCTTTGCTAATATGAGTACTACATCTATTGGAGAAGATGAACTGACTTATGCAGGACCTATCAGCTGTCCTGAGAAACAACAGTGGTTGCAGGCTATGGAAGAAGAGCTACAGTCATTCGAAGACAACCAAGTGTGGGAGATTGTCAATGCTCCAGATAATGCTAGTGTAGTACAGTGCAAATGGGTTTTTAAAAAGAAAATTGATTGCGATAACAAAGTGAGACAGCGAGCTAGACTTGTTGCAAAAGGCTTCACGCAGAAGGCTGGTGTGGACTATCAGGAAACTTTTTCACCTGTGGTAAGGCATTCAACCTTGCGATTACTGTTTGCTTTAAGTGTGCAATTAGATATGGACATTACTCACTTAGATGTGACAACAGCTTTTCTTAATGGTTATTTAAAAGAAAGCATCTGTATGCATTTGCCAGAAGGTTTTCCTGTTAAAGACTCTAATAAGGTATTAAAATTAAAAAAGGCTGTTTATGGTCTCAAATAATCATCATTAGCTTGGTATCAAAGAGTAGATGAAACATTGTGTAGTTTAGGGTACAGAAGATGTAAACTTAAACCTTGTGTTTTTATAAAAGGTCATAGTAATAATAAGAAAACTATTGTTGGTAATTATGTTGATGATTTTATCATATTTTCAAATAATGAGAGAGAAACCAAGTCTCTGATAGAAGCATTAAGTCAAAAATTTAAGATTAAAAATCTGGGTAAAGTTAAACAGTATTTAGGCATGAGAATTAATATGAATAAAAATGTTATTACAATAAAATCTATACTTATAATAAAACTGTAGAGAGGTCAATTCTGTACATTGAATATATATTCAAAATTAATATTGGAGGATGACTGGTGATTGATACTGATGCCAAAAATGCAATCAGTAAATTTTTTGTCTGTCTGTCTGTCTGTCTGTCCGTCTGTCTGTCTGTCTGTATGTGCACGCATGGGTCAAAAACTACTGAAGGGATTTTAACCAAACTTGGTACGATTGTAGTCCATACGCCTGGGCAGGTTATAGGCTATATAATATAACGCTAAAACACATAGGAGCTGAGCAGTAACGATAAATTTGAAGTAAGTCGGATGAAAATGCGCTTTCAAGCTCTTATCCTCGCATACGTCGATCATACACCAAAAGTATGTATTACAAAAATGATGATCTCTAAAAGATCTACAAAAACGTCCTCAATAGTATATATCTATCTTTTATAAATTAGCCACAATAACGTGTTTAATCGTTAGGCACTTCTTCAAGTGTATTAATAAAATATATAAATATATTGTATTTCACATAGATATATCGTTATCCAACTCCAATATTCAAAAAGTACACTTTAATATCTATTTTATAAAAAAAAAGAAATCGGTATATAAGATATAGATGAAATAAAGGCGGGGGCATTCACGCGCCACCTTATCGTCCGGTTCAGCAGTAACAGCTCCCTCAGAGCTAACTGCGAGAGACATTTTCGAAAAAAAAAACGCGCCACCTTCACTCACATTGTCACTGTTAATGCGAACGGACGTGGTTCTTATTGACTCTTTGGAATCTTCTTCTTATCGTATGGTTGATGAATAACCTGGTGTCAGAGTTTAAACCGCCTGTAGGACTTTACATGGCTTTACACACCGTTGAAACATCTCTTAGGTGTGCCGGTTTCCTCACGATGTTTTCCTTCACCGTTTTTAGCAAATGATAACTAATTTATAGTACGCACATGAATTCGAAAAGACATTGGTGCGTGCCGGGAATTGAACTTGCGACATCTGACTTGACAGTCGTACTACTATGTAAAGATTGACATGTATGTAAAGACAATTTACATGTATGTAAAGATTGACGTAACTTTTTTTTTATGAACCGATTATAATGAAACAAATTCTAAATGTTATGGGAAGCTGCCACAATACATCAATGAAAACCGCATTCAAATCGGTTCAGTCGTTTCTGAGAACGCACTAGCGTTAAAACGCACAGACAAACCGACAAACGGACAAAAAATTTAAAAACTATATTCTTGGCGTCGGTGACATAAATACAGAGTGTATAAATTGTTTTTCTTTTTTAAAATTGAATGTACAGACACGGGTCGTTTACGATTTTATTATATGTATAGATATAGATTTTTTCTCATTACCGCATAGACAATTGTAATTCTCGCAGCAAGTAACACATACGGTTCTCCGGAACTTATTTCTGTCAAAGTAATTTAACGACTTCTAGCTCAAAGGCATCCTTCAGCTGTAACATCATTGAGGCGGACATTCTAGGAGCAAGATAGATTTTCTATCCTGTGTATAACGATTTCGGCTGAGTGTATACAGCCTTATGCTTCGCCATGACCATCAACATCAACCATTACCATTGACTCACGCAGTCATAAAGTAGCCTTTAATCTTACGAATACTTAGCTGCTTCTTACACGCACACACAATCGTACGACGCTTACTCTTAGGTCACGAGTTCTCTATAAATTTTGTCTGTTGAGATACTGATACATTGCGATCTACACCAAACCTAGCGAAATTGTGGGAGTAGGTACAATATGTGCACCTCTGCCTACGCCTTCGCGGAATACAAGCGTGTCGTTGTCGTATGTTTTATAACAATATTTTTTATAAGAGTCAACTGCAATGATTCCCTATTTTAACTTAATTACGAATAAACCGACAAACAGACAAAATATCCAGAATAATAGAAATGGGTTGTATTGTATAGGTTTCTAAAACGTCGCCCCACACTAGGAATTTCTCCTGTATCGTGGGTGCGTTTCACAAACTTGAAATTTCACTTACACAAACACCCAGACTCGGGACATACATCTACGGATCACACATTTTTTGCGGGAATCGAACCCACACCCAATCGCTTAGCCACTGCGCCAATCAGGTCTTTTTTAAATACCGGAAAGTATTCTTATTTAAATAAGTGGTTTAAAGATTTTTAACCTACTTAAAAAAGCTTGCCTGGTAGGTATTTTTTTCTGTTAAAAGTTCAATTTACTACTGGTGTTTTATCCGAAATACACGCGGACGAAGTCGCGGGCAACAGCTATACATGTAATAAAATAGTACGGCATGGCGTAAAAACTACTAAATCGAATTCGCTGAAACTTAGCTAATATATTAAAAACAATTTAAAAATACTTTTGCTGTTTCCGAATGTCCACGCGGACGGAGTCGCGGGCACTAGATGTGCCCGCGACTCCGTCCGTATAAAATAAAAAGACAGTCGTTATCCTACAACCAACTTGTTTTACTAATAAATACACTATGAGCAAAGCGATTGACTTATTAGCGCTAATTTAGACGTACTAATCTATATATTTAACAAATTCCGGTCCAAAACCGTACAATCTTATCGTATGTTGATGACACTTTTTGATTCCAGGTGACAAATGGATGGTGTCATGCCTCGGAGTTCTTTACCTCACAAAAGGCCTTTTCTACAGAGTGGTGCCTGCAGACCAAAGGGTAGATGAAGCATATGCTGGCGTTTTCAGGTATAATTATATTTAGGCTTTTAATACAAATGCCAAAATACTTGCACAATTCACTTTGCAAATCATCAAATTAAGCATTGAGACAGGTATCTCTACCTCCCCGCGGCGGGTCAGTTTGGCCTGCCGGACGAGTTTCTGGACTCGTATCGGGCGCGTCCCCCGGGTGGCTGATAGGGGAACGCCGCGCAGATATGCGCGGTACCGGTTTCGACCGGCGCGGACCAAAACCAGGCGTTGGGATCGCTCCTCATTGCTCGAGGACGCGATCAGTGCGGCGGGTCCGGTCAGTCAGGTGTTGATTGGCCGGGCGGCGACTTCGGTCACCGTCGGACAACCCGTAAGCCTCACTGAGAGGAACGGGGGCTCGCATCGGCTTTGCCGGGACGGGCTGCGAGGAGAACACCTCTATAAAAAACCAAAGGTGTCTGTCGCTTTTGGGGGGTGGGGAAGTTCGCTCCCGGTACGTGTCTGTTTTCAGACATGACTGTGGATGCGAACTAGCGACATGGCACGGGGATCGCGTCTTCGCGAGAGGACGCGATCGATGCAGCGGCGGGTCTGGTCGGGTGTGTTTTGCCTGGCCGGGCTGCGACTTTTGTCGGCGTCGTTGGAGTTCCGCTCTTCGTGGTTTTGCGAGGATGCGGAGTGCCCGTCGGCGTCTCGGACGTATTCCGAGTAGCGGCGATGGGCGTGGAGCTTGATCCCCTCTCTCATACTGGAGGGGGAGGAGGACGCAAGCGCGGGCGGCGGGTCCGGCTGCTCACGAGAGTGACAGTCGGGCATGGCAGTGGGCCACCGTCGGCCGAACCCGTACTCCTGTTCTTTTGGGACAGGTACGGGGGTCTCTTGCCTTCATTGGCCGGGGACCAAGTGAAGAAAACACTATAAAATCACCTCGAAGCTCGTGTTTTGACATCCGGCCGTGGGCTGCATGGCGGGGGAGCAACTCCGTCCCAAGGATGTCACAGGGGACCGTCCCCTGTACAAAAAAAAGGAAAAAAACAAAAATGAAAATGGCAAATGACAATAGAAATTTACCCCAGGGAGGTACCGACCGCTCCGCGGTTGGAGAATCCTCTGCGGGCCCTTCGGGGTCCGTCTGCCCCTCGTATTCTGGGGGGGGCAACATCTGCCATCAGAGCCGAATGGGCTCTCGGACGAGCGTTGTGGCGTCGGACTACGACTCCGCAGCGAGCGTCAACAGTGACGGTGTGGTGAGCGGTAGGCCGCGCAAGCTCCTCCGCAAAAGGCCACGATCGACGGGGAATGCGGCTTCGGACTCTCGGTCGAGTGATGATGCCAGAAGGGCATCCGGGAGCAACACTCCCAAAAGAGGAAGGGGCCGGCCTCCTACAACTGGGGAGCACATGGGGCTCACCAAAAGTAAGGCCGCCCTTGCAGCTGCCAAAAGGGAGGAGTACCTTCGAAACTCCGAAGATGAGGTGGAAAGGTGTGCGAAGCGCGCTGACACCTCAAGGAAGGAGCTGGAGAGGACCCTGGCTGGGAGTGATGGGCCCGAATCAGCGTTGGCAGCCGGCGGCGCTGTCAGGGACTGCTTGGACGTCATCCGGAAGGTTGCCACGAAATCTGGCAACCTGAAGGGGGCGGGGCCTGAACGTTCATTAGGGCGCTAAAAGAGTCTGCAGAGACCATCGAGAGGTCACTGCAGACTCTCCAGACGCGGACGGTCTCAGAGGAGACAATCTTGCTGCAGGCAGCCAGCACCAGACTGGAGGCGGACAACTCCCGCCTTCAGAAGGAGCTTGCAGACCTGCGCAAGGACTTTGCGGAACTCCAAGGCGAGGTGGCGAAGCAGCGGTCGCAACCAACCGCTCCGATCCCGGAAGTTCGGCCTATGCCGGATACCGAAGAGTTTGTGCAGAGAATCATGGTCCAGGTGGGGACCATGGTGAACGCCCGGCTCGGGGCGTATGAGGAGAGGCTTCTGCCTGAGAAGCGTCTGCGACCCCCACTGGCCGCGGACGCGAAGAAGGCAGAAGCATCAAAGCAGCAGGAGCAGCAACAGCAAAGGCCGCAGCAGAAGCCGAAATCTGCGAGCTCAGCTGTCGCTGCACCCACTCCTCCTGCTGCCACTGCCTCGAAGAAGGGCAAGGGGTAGGGCAAGAAGAGCCAAGCTGCGCCCATCCCTGCCACCGCAACGGACACCACTTCGCCGACCGCCGGGACCAGCACTACCGAAGAGGGCTGGACCTTAGTGGCGAAAAGGCCGAAAAAGCCGAAGAGGCCTGAGGGGTCTGGCGGTCCTTCTAAGCCAGCCCCCAAAAAGGCAAAGAAGAAGAGGCAGGCCAAGAAACTGCGTCCTCCGCGCTCCTCCGCTGTCGTTATACAGCTGCAACCGGGGGCGGAGGAGCGAGGTTTGACCTACGCCTCTATCCTCATCTCTATCCTAGACACAGGCAAGAGACAAAGTGCCCCTGTCTGACCTGGGCATTGCCAGTGTCAGGATAAAGAAGACGGCGACGGGGGCCCGAATCCTGGAGGTGCCGGGAGTCGCCAGCGGCGATAAAGCCGATGCCGTCGCCAACAGGATCCGGGAAGCATTCAATGTGGAGGACATACGAGTGTCCAGGCCAATCAAGACTGCGGAGTTGCGCGTCTCGGGCCTGGACGACTCCATCACCCCTGAAGAGGTAGTGGCCGTCGTTGCTCGTGTGGGCGAGTGCCAGCCTGACTCCATAAAGGCTGGCGAGATTCGTCGTGGCCCTTCGGGCATGGGCACCATTTGGTTGAGGTGTCCAATGGCAGCGGCAGGCAAGGTGGTGCAGGCAAAGCGCCTCCTCATCGGGTGGGTCTCGGCCCAGGTCAGGCTGCTTGAGGCCCGACCCACTCGTTGTTTCCGCTGCCTACAGAAGGGCCACATCCGAGTCGTCTGCCAGTCAGAGGTCGACCGCAGCGGTGAATGCTACCGCTGCGGACAGGTCGGCCATATTGCGCGACAGTGTGGTGCAGCACCGCACTGCACTGCTTGCGCAGCCGCTGGGCTGGCTGCGGACCACCGCATGGGCACCAAAACCTGCGATAGGCAGCTCGCCAAGGTGCCCAAAAAGAAGGGAGGGAAGGTCGCTCCGCAACCGACCCCAACACCGGCCGCGAACGCCGGGGGAGAGGTGGTGACCATGTCGGATTAAGATATGGCCCACCGATTCCTCCAGGCGAACATCAACCACTGCGCCAGGGCACAAGACCTGCTGGTCCAGAGCATGGCGCAGTGGGAGATACACATCGCGGCGGTTGCGGAGCCCTATTTCATCCCGCCCAGGGACAACTGGGCGGGTGATGCGGCGGGGGTTGTTGCCCTCGTCTCTTCTGCTCCTCTGCGGGTTGTCGCTAGGCGTCCAGGCTGCATAGCAGCGGTGGCGGACAACATTTTGGTTGTGGGGGTGTACTTCTCGCCCAACAGGGTCCTTGCTGAGTTCGAGGTTTTCCTCAACAGCTTGGAGGCCCTGATTGGGCAGAACCGCCCCCTTCCAGTTCTTCTGCTTGGGGACCTCAACGCCAAGTGTACGGCTTGGGGTTCCCCCGCCACCGACGCTCGCGGCGAGCTCGTGGAGGAGTGGTTGTTGACGTTGGGCCTGTGCGTCCTCAACCGGGGTTCGGTCGACACGTGCGTGCGGCAGCGCGGCGGGTCCATAGTGGACATCACCTTCGCGAGTCCTGTTGTCGCGCGCACGGTCGCCCACTGGAGGGTCTTAGAGGGGGTGGAGACACTGTCCGATCACCGGTACATCCGGTTCGATGTTTCCACCCCTTCGTCGTCATCGTCGTCGAGTCCACACCCACCGGCATTTCCTCGGTGGGTGCTCACCAAACTCGATAGGGACATGGTGCGGGAAGCGGCCTTAGTCCAGGCCTGGGTTGGCTCACCGGCGTTCGTGGGGGTTGACCAGGAGGCGGCTCGGTTCCGGGATGCGCTGTCCACCATCTGTGACAGCGCGATGCCCCGGGCCAAGTCGCGGCCTTCACGACGTCAGGTTTACTGGTGGACGGCTGAAGTGGCGGAACTGCGCGTGGCGTGCTCGGCGCGCAGGCGCGAATACGTGCGCCAGCGCCGAAGGCGTCCCGCTGACCGCGAGCTCGAGGCCCGGCTGTATGATGCCTACAGGGGGGCAAAACTGTCCCTCCAATCGGCCATCAGTCGGGCCAAGGATGTGGCTCGGCGGGAGCAGCTGTCCACCCTCAACGCCGACCCATGGGGGCGCCCATACCAGTTGGTACGGGGCAAACTCCGCTTGGGCGCCTCCGCTGACACAGACGCTGGAGCCCATGTTCCTGGAGACGGTGACGACGACCCTCTTCCCAACGAGGACGCACCACATCCCCCCGCCGATGCTCTCGCGAGTGGCGGTGGACGACGGGGAGGTGCCCGCGGTTTCCACCGCGGAACTTGGGGCGGCAATACTTCGCCTCAAAGCGAAGAACACCGCCCCAGGTCCAGATGGCGTGCCGGGCCGAGTTTTGGCCCTGGCACTCAAGGCCTTAAGGCCCCGACTGCTGACGATGCTCGACGCCTGCCTGCAACGCGGAGAGTTCCCACAGTTGTGGAAGGCAGGCAGGCTAGTACTGCTCCGGAAGGAGGGGCGCCCTATTGACGCTCCATCCGCATACCGGCCGATCGTGTTGCTTGACGAGGTGGGAAAGCTGTTCGAGCGAATCATCGCCGCTCGCCTCGTCAAGCACCTGACCAGGGTAGGACCCGACCTGTCAGAACACCAGTTCGGTTTCCGGGGGGGTCGATCCACCATCGACGCAATCCTGCGCGTCAAGACCCTCTCGGACGAGACAGTGTCGGGCGGCGGGGTGTTGTTGGCTGTGTCTCTTGACATTGCCAACGCCTTCAACACTCTGCCGTGGAGTGTCATCGTCGCGGCGCTCCGATTTCACGGAGTGCCGGAGTACCTACGTCGAGTAGTCGGGGCCTATCTGGGCAACAGGGTGGTTGCCTACGAAGGTCGTGGCGGGCTGGTCACCAAGCAGGTGACGTGCGGTGTTCCACAGGGGTCAGTCCTCGGACCTCTCCTGTGGAACATCGGATACGATTGGGTCCTGCGGGGCGCGACTCTCCCGGGTGTCAGCCTGGTGTGTTACGCTGACGACACACTAGTGCTGGCCCGGGGGAAAACACACCGAGACGCGTCCCTGCTCGCCACGGCTGGAGTGGCCCACGTTGTGGGGCGCATACGCGCCCTTGGCCTAGAGGTGGCGCTACCAAAATCCGAGGCCCTGTTTTTCCACGGGCCCCGGAAAGCGCCACCTGCTGGGTCCCACATCGTCGTAGGGGGGGTTACTATTCACGTAAGGTCCACCATGCGGTACCTCGGGCTGGTGCTCGATGGCAGGTGGACCTTCGACCCCCACTTCGAGCGATTGGGGCCCAGGGTGGCCGCCGCGGCGGCCGCCTTGGGGCGGCTGCTGCCAAATTTGGGAGGGCCGAAACAGAGTGTTCGACGTCTGTTCATGGGCGTAGCCCGGTCGATGGCGCTCTACGGAGCACCGATCTGGGCGGAATGTCTGACGCCGCGCGGCGCCATGTTTTTGCGGCGTCCGCAGCGCGTGATGGCTGTCTGGGTCATCCGCGGCTACCGCACGGTATCCGGCGAAGCAGCGTGCTTGCTAGCCGGATCCCTGCCGTGGGACCTGGACGCCAGAGCATTGGCGGACGCCTACCACTGGCGCAGAGAGCTGGTGGCGCGCGGCGATGGGCCTCCGCCCAGAGCCGTGGAGCGGCGCATGAGGGAGCTCCGTAGAGCCCTCGTCCTGGAGTGGGCGGTCAGGCTGTCTCGCCCAACAGCGGGACATCGGACGATCCAAGCCGTCCGCCCACAAATATTCCAGTGGATGAACAGATGTCATGGAACACTCACGTTTCGGCTGACACAGGTACTGTCATGGCATGGGTGCTTCGGCAGTTACCTGTGTCGAGTGGCTGGCAGGGAGGAATCTACTTCCTGCCACCACTGCGTTGGCAACGAGGACACGGCGCAGCACACGCTCGAGCATTGTCCTGCCTGGGCTGTGCAGCGCCGGACACTCGTTGCCCAAGTGGGGCCGGACCTCTCGCTCCCAATCATCATCGAGGAGATGGTAGGGTGTGAGAGGTCATGGAGCGCCATCGCAGACTTCTGCGAAGAAGTGATGGCGCTCAAAAAGGCTGCGGAAAGGGAGCGGGAACTCAACTCCGCTCTCCCAATCCGCGCCCGGCGGCCCCGGCGGCGGCGGAGGGCTGACAACGCCCTCTACCAGCCGCCATAAGACTCGGCCTCAGGGCGGCAGACGCGGCTGAACTGCCGCCCGCTCAACAGAGGCCGAGTCGCGTGTGCGCACATAGTGCGCACACCAAAGTTGACGCAAGGGGCACGCAACCGCCCCTTGCCACAGCAGGCCTGCGGAGTCCTGGGTTGGGAGACCCACCTCCGCACCGAATAGGCCTCCGCTGAAGTCCTGCGGCCCCCTCTCCAACAAGGGGGCACCGATGTTGAGTCCGCCCCTCTTTACAGGGCGGATGGCGCCGGCGGGGTTGGCGGTAGAATGCTGCAGCGATCCCGCCTCCCCGCCATCAAAAGCGCAGAGCAGGCATGTGAGGTTTTAGTGGGTAGGCCCCTGGATCTTATTGGGTTCGGGGGAGAGTCCCACATACCCTCGTCGTCTCCCAACGGCGGGGGATGCGTAATGCATTTCCTCACTTTAAAAAAAAAAAAAAAGGTATCTCTACCTCCAACTATCACTTTATTATGGCGAATCGCGTGGGTACATTATATCGCTGATATTTTAGTTTGGTACATTTTCTATTGCCTTGATTTACAGATTCCGTCTTTGGTGGTGCGGACAATGGCTCGAGGTGCTTGTCGACGATCGTCTGCCGACTGTCAACGGCAAGCTTGCATTTCTCCAGAGCAACCACACCGAACAGATGTGGCCAGCGCTACTCGAAAAGGCCTACGCAAAGTAAGTTGAAAAATCCTATTTAGTATTCATCTGTACGAAAGTCACACTTAGTTACGAGTAATTGTAGGAACTCCTTGGGGCTTACCACGAAGTTTTAAAATAATTGCCAAGTTCCGGGCAGTTTAACTTTGAAGGGTAGCCTGACAGGTTTTCTATTTGTACCATGATCATTTCCACAAGAGCTGCAATGCATCGATTTTACATCTGCTGTATTGTCTCTGATCAGCTAAGTCTAATATCTTCATAATATAAACAAACGTTCGGAAATACTTATCCGAGAAGTTATCGGTTTTACGGTTTAAAAATTTTTATCGAAGTATTTGAATAATAGATTTTTATAACGAAGATAATAATTAAAACAATATGTTTTATCACTAAAAATCGCATTAGACATGATTGAGAGGCTAAAAACCTTTTCAACACTTAAAACAGACAATTTAGACACTTGATAAAACGATTGCTATTTTCGATCGATGACATGTACGTCAGTTTGTATTGTCTACGAAATAGATCTACCACAAATTAAAGAGGAACATTATGTTGATTTGTTTCTCAGAATCATACGTTTATATGCGATAATATTTATACGCGATTGTCATATGGCTATTAAGGGTATAAATACCTAAATAGTACGTTCACTATTCAATAATATATCTGATAGAAGTATACTTTTTAATAAACAATATTCTGGTCGTGTGGGGTAAAAAGAAACACGTAGCATAATGTCACTAGATATATTTTCGTAATCAACATCTTATAACGAGTACAAAAGTGTTATTTTATGCCTCAAGATGTATGTTTTCTTGATACCGAGCCTAACATTATAAAACACACTACATCCATACACCAGCCGATAGTTCTTTTACCGATCCTCTGCAGTAATAGTCACAACTAGAGCACTGTTATCGTCCAAGAAAATGACGATAGGTCGTTTTCAACCCATTTAATTGGTCAAATCGGTAGACCGTAGGCATGTCATGTACGAATTTCGTAGAAATCTTACAGCACAATGGACACCACGGCTTAGTCGAGTATTTGCTAATAACTTTAAGGAAAATTCATTAAAAATTATTTAGAAATCCACAATATCAAAAAATTGTCAGTTTCAAACTGACATTATTTTCTCATTCCGTTTTACAGTAATTTTAACTATGAAGTATTAACTTATGTTTCATTCTTAGATAAAGGAGGTTTTATTAACATGAAGATCTTCAATATAAACGTAATATTATGTAATTTCATAGTTACACTTTTTTATAATATGCTAGTGATACTTTTACGTGGAAAAAACATGTATTTTATTTAAAAATTACCAAAACAGGTCAATAAAAGATAGTTTTTCACACCTGTTTAATCTGACAGCAAAGTAGTTCAATTCTCAAGGTTTGTATGTCAAAAATTACTTCATGGTACGATTATTTGCAGTCCAGCTACTGTCAAATGATCGCTCGCCGGATTAGATGACGTGTGTGTTATTTTAAGGTGCAAAATATCAGGACAGTTCATTTTTCGTCGAAAACAGTCCTGCTATAAGGGTTCATGGTAAGCCCCCTGATCATCATCAGCCCGTTGCAGTCCACTGCTGGACATAGGCCTCTCCCAATGTAAGCCACAAAGCCCGGTCTGCTGCTTTATGCATCCAGTCATTACCTGCCCTCTTATGTAAGATATCCCGCCATCTGGCCAGAGGACGACCCACGCTACGTTTACCAAGACGCGGTCTCCACTCCAGAACACGCTTACTCCAGCGGTTATCGGTTCTGAGATATATGTGGTCAGCCCATTGCCACTTCAACCTACTAACTTTCAGAACTATGTCGGTCACTTTAGTTCTCTGACGGATCACTTCGTTCCGAATTATGTCCTTCAGAGAGACTCCGAGCATAGCTCCTTCCATAGCACGTTGAGCGACTTTGAGCTTATGGATTAGCCCCACAGTCAGTGTCCTCCTGATAACGATATATTTTATTGTTATGAAAATTTAGGATTGTGTACGAGTACTCTGAATTAGCCGACGTCAATAATTATGATGAAGATTATGTTTTAACTATTTTTGCTTGGCTACCCGTGAGTACCTTTAAATATTTACGTACAGACCTCGCCATATTGTTAACTTATGAACTGTGAAGTCAATTCACTTGTCAAACAAAAGGAGGATAAAACAAAACTCCTTTTTTATATTACGAACTAATAGTAACATTTTATTATCCTGTATTTATATAATCTAACCAAATCGAAATATGTACACTTTAAAAATTATCATAAAATGTCCCTACGAGCAAAATTATTTAGTGCCCACCTAATCTATAACAAAGAAAAAATATCCTACTCTTAGGTAATTGTGCAAAGCATTCAAAATTATCCTTAAAAATCCAAAATTATCCATATATCATATACATAAATCCAACTCGCAGAAAGTAAAACTTTAATGTGTATTCGCATTTCAATAATTACGTGTTACTTTCGTTTCCAGACTCCACGGGTCTTACGAAGCTCTGAAGTACGGAAGTCTACTCGATGGGCTCGCAGACCTCACGGGAGGTATCACAGAGTCGCTACAAATGGCCGAGCTGACGGATGCCGAAATTCTGAGGAGCTTATTAAAGAACACCAGTCTTGTTACTGCACACCATGTAATCGCTGTAAGTATATTCTAAAGCTAACTGACGTCAAAAATCCATGTAGGTATAAATTACAGTTTTATGATATTATGTAAAGACTAGCTTTTGCCCACGGCTTCGCTCGCGTTAAGAAGTCATCTATTGTCAACATTTAGAACTAAAAATTATTTTGTTCGTCTTAATTTATTCGTTCCATTAGGTACTGATAGGTTCAAACTAATACATTTACATCCTCCATCATCCTTTATTTTGTCCCCATGGGGGTTGAATTTATCAAAATCCTATTTAAGCGGACGTCTTCATCATAGTAGCTCCAATCTTTAATTTCAGTTCAATAAGTCGAAAGTCTAAGAAGATTAATGCAAACTTTCATCCCCTATTTTATCCCAATCCTTTCTTAGGGGATGCCTACGTCATAGTAGCTTTATGCATGCAAAGTCTCAGCCCGATCGGTTTAAAATTGACAAAGTTTCATACAAACTTTCTTCCCCTATTTTATACCCTTGGGGGTAGAATTGATCAAAATCCTTTCTTAGCGGGTGCCTACGTCATAACATCTACCTGCGCACCAAATTTCAGCCCGATCTGTCCAGTGGTTTGGGCTGTGCGTTGATAGATCACTATGTCAGTCAGTCAGTCACCTTTGAGTTATATATATTTAGAAGAAAGACAAAAGTCAGACCCCAAAATGATGGCGTGTCACCAGGCAGAAGTGTGCTACTTGTGGATAGAATAAATCAGATTATCAAAAATATAACTGTCAATTTTCTACCATTTTCAAGATTATAAATACTTAATATACGTACCCGAAGTTACCACATTTGTCAACACAATAACAGAGCACAATAAAAGTTTAACTCTAAAGTTATATTTATATATATTTCAGACACCTGAAGACAGAATACCCGAACTTCAAATGGAAATGAATTACGTTGTGTTGAACGTGGAACAGGTAACTAGTTTATTGTTATAGATCCTTTGCAACACACATTGTATGTTAAAAATGTTGTACTGACAGGCCAAGATACGAATTTCGATGGAACCATCTAGGTCTCTGCATCTACCAAAAGCCTAGAAATTCTTAAGTTGAAATTCAAAATCGGTTCCGAAAATGTGGAAACACAAAACAGAAATTCTCACCCATTCTTTAAGAAAATAGAAGCTAAAATAGAAGCTATTTAAAGACAAACGTGGCGTTATTAATTTACGATACCTTTCAGGTGGAAAGCACAAAAGGTCCAGTACACGTAGTGCGAGTGCGTCGACCACTGGGGATAGGAGAAGTTCCTGTACCTTATATAGTTTTAAATCCGGAATCGTAAGTTTTAATAAACGTACTTAATTATTTGAATTTAGTGCTACGGCGTAGCCGTGTCGTAGCACGTACGCGGCCAAAAATCACAATCTCTTTCGATAAACGCATTTGCGAGTATATTCTGGTTTTATTGATCAGCAAATACTATCTTCAAGGTTTTAAGTAAATCTTCTTCTTCTTCCTCGTTTCCTAATGACTGAGGGTCGTGACCACATGAAGTCGTTGCCTTCTCCACCAACGCTTTCCATCCTGGACGGTTTTCGGCCATGCGGACAGATGCCTGGAAATTTCCTCTGCAGACTTCCTTAACCACATCTGTCCATCGGGTTGGTGATCTTCCACGGCCCCTTTTTCCTTCCACGTTACCAACTAGAATGAGCTTCTCCAAGCTATCAGGCTCTCTCCTAGCTACGTGTCCGAAGTAGTGTAGGAGTCGTTTCATGCAGATGGTCGACAGGCGAGATTCAACTTTTAATTCCTTCAGAATCGACGCGTTTGTGCGACGCGCCGTCCAGGGAATACCTAACATTTTGCGCCAGCACCACAATTCGAACGCATCAATTCTGCTACGAATGCGTGATTTCAGTGTCCAGGTTTCAGAAGCATACAAAAAGATAGAGAAGATCAGGGTTCGCATTAACTTTACTTTGGTAATTTTGCTGATTCCTCTGTTTCTCCAAATCTTACCTAATCGCTGACTTTGCGATCTGGGATCTTCTTACTACCTCTACTTCACAATCACCATCTGCAGTAATCATAGACCCAAGGTAAACGAACTTCTGTACGGCATCCAGGTCAGATAGCTCTCCAGTCCGTTGTAATGTACCGGCCCGATCCACAAACATCAACTTGGTTTTAGCTCGGTTAATATGGAGTCCATATTCCACACTCACTCTTTGTACCCTTTGCAGAAGCTCAGCTAGTTCTTTTTCATTTACCCTATGATGGTGGTATCATCTGCAAAGCGTAGATTATTAATGAGGTGTCCTCCAACTCTTATGCCTCCATTCCAATTTTCCAATACTCTTCTCATGATATCTTCTCCTATAAGGTTGAACAGTTGCGGCGAGAGTATACATCCCTGTCTTACTCCACGGATGGCCTGAAAAGGGCCTGACTCTGTGTCTTCTATTCGAATCTTTGATTTCCCGTCAAGATGCAGGTTTTGTACAAGGAAAGTCAAGTGTTCCGGTATTCCCATCTCTCTCATGACGCTAAACATTTTCTTCCAGCTGATACAGTCAAAAGCCTAGGCATAGTCGATGAAACATAAAGCCATCGATACGTTGAACTCGCGTGCCTTTTCGATTAACTGTCTCATGTTTAGGATCTGTTCGCGAGTACCTCTACCCTTGACAAACGGCCTGCTTTTTTGCTATCCGTCTTTGAATGAAATTCTCCAGCCTCTTATTGATAATGTGCAGAAGTATTTTGCTCGCGTGTGAAGTCAGCGATATGGTGCGATAGTTTTCACACTTCTTGGTAGAGCCTTTTTTATGTAAGGGAACTAAGACTGATTCTACCCAGTCTGCAGGCCAGTGTCCCGTTCTCCAGACTTTCTGACATATCCTGTGCAAAATTTTTGTGCCGTCAGAACCCAACCATTTTAGCATTTGCACAAATATCCCATCACCGCCATAGGCTTTGTGTTTGAGACGTACGACTGAGGCTTCCACTTCATGAAGAAGTGTATCTGGTTCCCTTTCAGTGTGGTCCATGCGTTCTTCAATCGCGTCGTTGCTTTCACTGTATAGTTGCTGACAGTACTGGCGCCACCTGTCAAGCACAAAATGTTTGTCCATGCGTGGAATTCCATTTTCGTCTTCGATAGTCCAACTTTTCGGCCTATAGTCTTGAGCCAAGAACCTAACTTTTGCAAACATGTCCTTGGTGTGCGCATGGTTTGACGTTTTCTCAATATCGCGACAGACTTCGTTAATGGCAGCATTCTTGTCTCTTCTGCACAACCTTTGAACTGTGCCATGTAAGTCAAGGTATCGACGTCTCTCACAGTCGGAGCTTAAGCCTACTTCTTTTAGAGCTCTCCTTTCTTCAGTGATGCTAGTTTTTTATTTGAAGCTTTTAATCGGACCTTGAGGGCAGCTCCTAGTAACTGGTGATCACTACCGCAGTCAGCGCCCGGTCGGGTCTTAGTGCAGGTAATTGCCGACCTCCACCTTTTACTTATCATGACATAATCAATTTGGTTCCTATAATTACCGTTGGTTGACGTCCATGTATAAAGTCTTCGCGGATGTTGTTTAACGAATTCATTATAGTCAGGCGGTTTTCTGCGCTAAAATCAAGTAGCATCTGTCCACGATCATTCCGTTCACCTAAACCAAATCTGCCCACGATTTCTCTAAGGTGGTCATCCGAAGTTGTGGCTCCAATCTTTGCATTGAGGTCTCCGAGCAGTATAGTAATTTCTTTGGATGATATGTTCTGATAAACTTGACTTAATGTGTTATAGAAATCGGTAATGTCCTCCTCACTAGAGCCAGATGTAGGTGCATAAACTTGAATAAGATTTATAGGGTGAGGCCATGCCCCCAATTTAAGTCTTATAATTCTGTCACTTATGGTGTTATACCCTATGATCTTATTTACTACCTCCTTAGAAATTAGAAAGCCAACTCCGCTAAAACTGTTGTCATTGCTTCCCGCATTTATCATGGTCATTCCTTTTTCTGTCTTTGAGTGACCATTTTCTTTTAGATGCGTTTCACTTAAACCCAGAATGTCCAGCCGATATCGGCCCATCTCATTTACGACCACTTCTAATTTCCCCGCTTTCTTTAGGCCGCGTACATTCCATGTACCTATCATAAGAGCTTGATGTTTGGTGTTAGGCTTTAAGTTAGTGTTGTTAACAGTTGCCCAGTTTCTGCAAGTAGCCTGCTGACCCACCGTCTTGCAGCCGGTAGCCAATTTCACACCAGAAGACAAGGAATCTAACTGGCGCCGGGCATCAGCCGGGTGGCATGACAAACTATTTCTTGTTATGGACCTCATGATAGCTTTCTTGGGATATTAGTCGAGATAGTGTCCCATTCCTTTCCTCGCCAAGTATTTTAGGGGTGATTTGAGCCCCAAGGCCTCTCCGCTCTCCCCATACTTTAAGTAAATAGAGAAGTGTAAAGTGTGTATAAGTAAAACCTTAGATATTGCACTATTAGTCCGTCTTTGAAATTAAGGCTCAAACCGCATAAGTCTTGTGCCATGTTGTTGTCATGATTGACTTAAAAAAAATATTAGACAAACGCCAATATTATCTATACGTAAATATTCTTACGTGCGTATGTAATACAAATACGCAAGGGAACATTAAAACTACTGTCAAAACGGTTAAAAATAAATGATATCATTGTTTTGATCATATTATTCATTAGCGCCGTCAGAGAATTTAATGTGCATATGTAATAAATGATTCAATTAGTAAAGTTTAGTTTATTGCGTCACGTTCTATATATAACAATAACTAAAGAAAAGTACTTACAATTTTCACAGCTGGCACACCATCCCACAACAAGAGAGAGATCGCTTCATTTCAACGCCGAAAGGTATCTGGATGCTGTTCGCCGACTTCCAACGCGTATTCACTCGCATCGAAATCGTGCACTTGGATTCAGAAACCTGTAGAGCAGAGCCGTTTTTAGCTGACAAGCTCAAATGGCAGATGAAGATGCATCAGTCTGGGTGGAAAAGAGGAGTATCAGCTGGTGGCTGCCGGAATTACGTGCGTAAGTATTTTTGTAATGATGTTAGAACATATTTGCATATATCACAAATAGTTGAAATAAACTAATCAACACAATTTATATCTTTATCGACAACTGATCTTGTCGTAGAAAATATTATAATACTAAAAGATGGTGAATTTAGATATTTTTGCTAATCTAAGCAACAAGACTAGTAGCCCGGGAGGTACCGTTGCATTTTAGGCAGTGTTCATAAGCCGATCGATTGCCAGCTTCTTCAATAAATCTCGAATGACTGATAAGTGAACCAAGAGTCAGCTGACGCACCCGCGGTGGGTGTAAGATTGAAAGGTTCCGGAAGTGGTAATTTTTTGTTATTTTTTAAGTCATAGTATGCTGCCTGAAACTTTATTTTATAAATAGTTTACATCATACTGAGCCAAAAAAACATCGTCAGCTGCATGGTGGAGCAGGAATTATGCGTCAGCCACTCGCATGAACTTATACCATATACCATTATACCAAAACATTATAGTGTCGCCAAACTAACTAAAGTAGGCCCAGATATATAGAACAAATTGATCAAAAGTTCCCCACATCTCTTCATCAATTAAAATAGAGCTAATGATCTTACAATGGCTGAACAATTTTTTTATGAATGATAAGTATCTAATATAAGCCAATAACCATCTCTGATAAACCATATAACCATTACTGAGAACCACATTAAATTCGGTCAAGCCACTTTGGCAACATTCATTTGTGCGCACACAAATATAAAAACAACCTCCCTCAGAAAGTAAAGCCATCAATTAAAACGTCAAAAATAACACCTATCATTGAGCCATAAAACCCGATCGAATAACACCTATTTAAGACAATGTCGCGGCGAGGTACCGCTTAAGTAAGTCTAGTGTTGTAAAAAACTCAAGTCTTTTAGTCTTCATTTCGAGACTTGAGTCGATTTTCAAGACTAGGACTCGTTAGTCACATGAGTCCGAGTCCTTTGAGTTCTTTGAGTCTTTTGAGTTATTTGAGGTAGACTGAGTCATGAACTTGAGTTGTTGTATTTAATACACCTAACCTAACCTAATCAATTGTATCCACCTGAAGACTGACGATTTGCTGAATCAAAATTATAAATATATAAATATTTTGGGACTTTCTATTTTTACTTTTATTTACTCCAACCAAACTATGGCTATGGATTTAGAGGACTCAGTCATTAGTCTTTTAAAAAGACTCAGTCTTTGAGTTCTTTTTGGCAGGACGCAAGTCTTTTTACAAAAGACTCCAAATTCTGAAGGACTTGAGCTCTGAGTATTATTTATAAGACTCGAGTCTTCAAAAAAAAGCTCTAGCTTTATAAGACTCGCAAGACTTTTTTTTTTTTATTCTTTTGTTTTTTAGGGACTTTTAGTCTATAAGACCATGTCAGCCCCATCATAACCTATAGTTACAATTTATTCCTTACATATGTTAAACACTATTAATAGTTTTATAAATTAAGATAGCTGCCTCGGAAAGGGGTTCAGCTAAGATACTTTACTCCAAGACTTGAGTCTTTAACAACACTAAGTAAGTCAGAACCTTCATTTGATGGAGTTTGAGTACTATCTACTAAGTTACTTTTTTTTGGTTATTGCTCTAAACACTTAGCTGTACCCCGTCGCGACTGTGTTAAATAGGTGTTACTCGATCGGATTTGTATCTTGTAAATGGCTGGACCGATTTTGATAAAACATATTTAAGAACTACCGCTAGAAAATTTGCTTTATAATTTAAAAAAAATCAGGTAACCCGTTTCAGAGCTACGGTGCCACAGACAGACACACATAGCGGTCAAACTTATAACACCCCTATTTTTCCGTCGAGGGTTAACAAAAACAAACGAACAACTAATGTAAAGGTAAAATAAAATAAATTAAAACCTTCTTCAAAAAACATGAACTCAATAGTTAAAAATCTATATCTATACTTATAATAAAACTGTAGAGAGGTCAATTCTGTACATTGAATATATATTCAAAATTAATATTGGAGGATGACTGGTGATCGATACTGATGCCAAAAATGCAATCAGTAAATTTTTTGTCTGTCTGTCTGTCTGTATGTGCACGCATGGGTCAAAAACTACTAAAGGGATTTTAACCAAACTTGGTACGATTGTAGTCCATATTTCTGGGCAGGTTATAGGCTATATAACATAACGCTAAAACACATAGGAGCTGAGCAGTGACGATAAATTTGAAGTAAGTTGGATGAAAATGCGCTTTCGAGCTCTTATCCTCGCATACGTTGATCATACTCCAAAAGTATGTATTACAAAGATGATAGTGTCTAAAAGATCTACAAAAAAGTCCTTAATAGTATATATCTATCTTTTATAAATTAGCCACAATAACGTGATTAATCGTTTGGCATTTTTTCAAAGTGTATTAAATTCAATATATAAATATATTGTATTTCACATAGATATATCGTTATCAAACTCCAATATTCAAAAAGTACACTTTGATATCTATTTTATAAAAAAAAAATAAAGAAATCGGTTTATAAGATATAGATGAAATAAAACTTCCAAATCTCGCCGCGCCAGTATGGGTACGGCTATACGGTTGATTTTTGTTTAACGTTCTCAGGAATCGTCAGAGGAAAGAGCGCATCGTTTAAACTCTATAAGAATCTGTTTACGCTGAAATTATGTATTTTTTATATTAAATTACATTTTTTGTTAGAAACGATGCAAAACAAAAATTACGGTTTTAAATAGATTTTTAAACGGCAGCGAATATATATCTATAGCTGGGCCCGCGATTCCGTCCGCGTGGACATTCGGAAACAGCAAAATTATTTTAAAATGTATTGATGATTTTATTAATATATTACCTAAGTTTGAGCGGATTCTAATTAGTAGTTTTTACGCCAAGACATACTGTTTTATTACATGTATTATTATTATATTATTATTACATGTATGTAAAGATTGACGTAACTTTTTTTTATGAACCGATTAAAATGAAACATACACTAAATGTTATGGGAAGCTGCCACAATACATAAATGAAAACCGCATTCAAATCGGTTCAGTCGTTTCTGAGATTAGCGCGTTCAAACGCACAGACAAACCGACAAACAGACAAAAAATTTAAAAACTATATTTTTGGCTTCGGTAACAGAAATACAGAGTGTAATAAATTGTTTTTCTTTTTTTAAATTGAATGTACAGACACGGGTCGTTTACGATTTTATTACATGTATGTATAGAAGATATAGACTTTTTCTCATTACCTCATAGACAATTGTAATTCTCGCAGCAAGTGACACATAAGGTTCTACGGAACTTATTTCTGTCAAAGCAATTTAACGACTTCTAGCTCAAAGGCATCCTTCAGCTGCAACATCATTGAGGCGGACATTCTAGCAGCAAGATAGTTTTTCTATCCTGTGTATATAACGAATTCGGCTGAGTGTTATGCTTCGCCATGACCATCAACATCAACCTACCATTGCCTCAGGCAGCCTTAAAGCAGCCTTTAATCTTACGAATATTTAGCTGCTTCTTACACGCACACACAATCGTAAGACTCTTAGGTCACGAGTTCTCTATACATTTTGTCTGTTGAGATACTGTGCTGGATTGATGGCAATAGGCTCGCCCCATTACATTGGGATCTACACCAAACCTAGCGAAATTGTGGGAGTAGGTACAATATGTTCACCTCTGCCTACGCCTTCGCGGAATACAGGCGTGTCGTAATGGTATGTTTTATAACAATATTTTTTTATAAGAGTCAACTGCAATGGTTCCCTATTCGAATAAACCGACAAACAGACAAAATATCCATAATAATAGAAATAGGTTGTATTGTATAGGTTTCTTTTTGCTTAAATAAAACGTCGCCCCACACTAAGAATTTCGGCAGTATCGGTGCATTTCACAAACTTAAAATACCACATACACGAACACCCAGACTCGGGACAAACATCTATGGATCACACTATTTTTTTGCGAGAATCGAACCCACAACCCCTAGCACAGCAGTCCAATTGCTTAGCCACTGCGCCAATCAGGTCGTCACGGTTGTCTTTTATCCGTGGCATTTTTTTTCTACATTAGTTTCAACAGAAACTCAGAAACGCACGCAACGGATTTATTTATGTTCTCTTCTTCAGTTAAATATTATTTTCAATAGACTTTTTGTAACTTTCGTAATTACCGTTCAATTTTTGCGGTTTTGTTAAAAATACCAGAAAGTATTCTTAGATAAATAAGTGTTTTAAAGATTTTTAACCTACTTTAAATAGCCTGCCTGGTAGGTATTTTTTTCTGTTAAAAGTTCAATGTACTACTGGTGTTTTATACAAAATACACGCGGACGAAGTCGCGGGCAACAGCTATACATATAATAAAATAGTACGGCTTGACGTAAAAACTACTAAATAGAATTCGCTCAAACTTAGCTAATATATTAAAAAAAAAATTAATATATTAAACATTTTTTAAAATACTTTTGCTGTTTCCGAATGTCCACGCGGACGGAGTCGCGGGCACAGCTAGTAATAAATATTTTATTTCATTCACTTTACATAATGCGAAGGAATGGTGGGTTTTGGCACCGACTTTCACTTCGCTTGTGTAAAGTGAAGTGAATAAAATAGATATATTTTTTTACTTTTGAGGTCGTGTTTTTTTTAGGGGTTTTTAATTATTTTTTTTTAAGATTTAAGTGGTGCCTAGGCTTCATCTGCCCCAGACTTTTGTAAGACTAATATTTGAGATCCTTACAAAAGACCTTTTCAAACGATACCTCACACAATAAATTTAATCCAGGAAAGTGATAGAAATAGGGTCAACGCACCCCCTCCACCTCTTCCATGTTAGTGTTCAACGATGTGTGCTGAAGAATTAGCCAGATCAAGCAGCATACATTGTAGATCTTGCACAGATTCGGCCACAAAGACTATATCGTCTGCAAATCTCAGGTGTGAGATGTGCTTGTCGTTTATGTTAATACCCCGTTCAATGTTTCAATGCATTTGTGAACAATTTGGGGGAATTAAAGATTGTTAAGATTAATACCAATAAATATTATTATTATTATTATCGGGAATAGGTTCTTTTTCATAGCTCGATGGCTAGTATAAACCACATTTACGGGCCTAAGCCAAGTAAATGCAGCGTGTGGTGTGTTATTATGTTTATGGTGTGTTGTGATGGGGGGCTATATCATTTTCGTCTATTTGCAGAAACTTTCTCACTATTCTGCATGTATTTAGGATCGCTGCTTTCTGTAAGGTTATGTAAATAGTTTCTTTCAGGTCCAGTAATTTTAGGCTATGCAGAAGATGGTTCGGGATTACGCCTGGATTCTATTATTATTATTATGATAATTAACGTCCCCTTGTCTCACTCCTCGATGCATTGCAATCGGCTCAGACTGTTGGTTCTGTACAGGGACGGTCATCATCACGGCGTCGTACAGACACCTCGTTGGTCTAGTGGTCGCTAAGCGCGACTGCTGAGCTCGAGGTCCTAGGTTCGAATCCCGGGTTTTTCCATTAGGTAATTCTCAGTAGCAGCACGGAGTCTGGATTTGTGCCCGGTTGATGGCAATAGGCTCGCCCCCTATTATATTGGGACCTAAAAACATAACTGGCGAAATGTGGGTGTACTATAAAAGTGCACCTCTACCTACCCCTTCGGGGTATACAGGCGCGATGTTATGTCATGGTTAATATTGTTCTATTACCTTTAAAATGACACATCCCACCTTTAAAATTGAAGTGGCTTAACTCGACATTTTGAGTAACGCCACTTCAATTTTAAAGGTGGGATGTGTCATTTTAAAGGTGCGACATGTCACAACTTGATACAGCCTGAGGACAGCGCCCATACTAATTTGCCAATTCTTCTTTTTATTACTTATTTATGTAGGTAGATCAAATCTTCTCAGGAATGGCTCGTGACACTTAAAGTCACTATGTTATTACTAAACCTTAACTTAACATAATTCTAGACTTTTTTATTTAATTTCAGTATTTTAGAAGTCGCGTTTTTTGTTTTTATAAATTACTTATTCTATTTATCTTTAGTGCATCAGCTGACGGTCTGTCCACCGCTACATACGCAGCTGACTGTTGTTTTCGTACTTTTAATTATTAAAACAATCACCACACCACAAATTCATCCGGCATACTATTACTTTATTTTAGGTTTTTTTACAAGTTCATGCGAGTGGCTGACGCATATTCCCTGCTCCACCATGCAGATGACGATGTTTTTTTTGCTCAGTATGATGTAAACTATTTATAAAATAAAGTTTCAGGCGGCATACTACGACTTAAAAAATAAAAAAAAATTACCACTTCCGGAACCTTCCAATCTTACACCCACCGCTACTTGAGCAGCTGACGGTCGGTTCGCTCATCAGTCATATAAGATCAACCATCGATGACAATATCAGCATCGGCATACTATGACTTTCTGTTTTGCAACGGTACCTCCCGGGCTATAGGAAATCCATCCAGAAATCAGAAAAAAATGCATGTATTTTTACAACAGTAAGGATTTTTTTAAATGTATGTTTTGCGTAGCATAAATAATATTAAGAACTTAGAATAGAGAGTAAAAGGAATGTCTTCTCCTTTTGTTTGCAGACTTCTTCCACACGAACCCACAAATTCAAATAGTCCTGTCTGAACCAGATACCGTTATTATATCTCTAAATCAGCACTGCATTATGGAGCCCAAAGTTATCGGTTTCAGCATCTATAAAATGCCCACGGCTTTGACCGAGACTGCGAAAGCCCTGTTTTTTAGGAAAGTCAAGAGTACCATTAATTCTCAATACACAAATAGTCGGCAAGTCACTCATAGGTACGTTCTAACTTATTACTAGTTACTACAGTCCAAAAATAGGAACATTCTGTTCGTAAACCTCACGCCCTTTAAGAGACTCCAATATTGGTTGTCAATAAGCACTATATATATGTGTATATATATATTTAAATATCAATATTATCTTAATTATAAAAAGCAATAGTTGTAAAATAAACGTAATACTTCTAAACATAAGATAAAACTAAATTTTAAGCTTCTGTTAATATTGTGAAACAATATTCAACATTCACTATCGCGACAATTTCCAGATCCCCGCTAGAAGCTAGTGCTTTCATCATTATGCCCACAACATTCGAGCCACGAGACGAAGCCAACTTTACTCTTAGGATATACTCGAACAAATTAATTAAAATGAAGGTGCTGGATAATCCACCAAAGATGACAAAGACAGCTCTAGTAAAGGCTCCTCCAGTGGTTGAAATGAACAGCTTCGCGCAGTATGAGGCTGTATTCCTGCAACTAGCTGATGAACATAAGACGATAGACCCATTTGAGCTACAAGAACTTCTCGACGCATGTCTTCCAAATGATTACATCAAGAGCTGCGCTTCGATAGACACATGCAGACAAATTGTACTGTCCCTAGATGTATCCTTTTACCAAACGAATCGAACGTGCTATTTAATCTGAATTGTAACTTCTCATATTTCGTTTTCAACATAAACGTATAATCCATAAAATATTCTAATCATCTCTTTTCACCGTTTCTTCAATTTCCTTAACTAATACCGCAGAAAAAAGGAATAGGTCGGATCTCATTATCCGACTTTAAAGACCTCATGTGCAGTTTAAAACACTGGCAACTAGTGTTCAGGACGCATGCCAGAGAAAAAATGGGGGTGCTACGAGCTGAGAGGTTCCGTGATGCTCTTCGAGACGTCGGCTTCGTAGTGCCCGAAAAAGTAATGAACCTCCTTGTGTTAAGGTACATGAGGAAGGACGGCATGCTTAGATTTGGGGATTTCGTCTCAGCTGTGATGCATCTGCACCGAGCGTTTGGTAAGATATCTTGATTTGAACATTAGAATAATGTAAGAAAGGAAAGTTAAAAGAACCGAATGACAATAAACGGCAACAGGCCCTAAAAACGACCTCATATTTGTGTTCGTATCCCTTTAACCAAGTACAACAAAAAAGTTAATTCTTGACACTATTTCACTGAGTGAGCAGCCTTAATATCTCATTAATCTCTTTCAGAAATATTCCACAAGAGCAATAGTCTTCGCACAGATGGTGTTCAAATGAATCTAACAGATGTAAGCATTTTACAATTCTCCATTTTTTCTCCACTACATACTTCTACCAGCTTAGCAGTGTAATTACTGTAACTGTAACGATAATATGTTTGGCAGATAATAATTATGTGATGTCCCTTTCATAAATCCTATATTTTTTCCAAGTGGTCACTGGACTTAACCAGAGAGGGGTTATTAATATTTCTCGTTGACTACCTTGTTGGTCTAGTGATCGATTAGCACGACTGTTGAGCATGAGGTCCTGGGTTCGAATACTGGGTCAGGCAAAGTCTGGATCTGTGCCCGGTTGATGGCAATAGAAAGAAAGAAAGAAAGAAATAGTTGTTTATTCAGAAAATATACATTTAATAACAATTTTTTACTTTTGCCAAACTGTATAACAGTTTGCCCCCTATTATATTGGGTCCTATAACATTACTGGCGGAATGTGGGCGTACATATGTGCACCTCTGCCTTCTCCTCGGGGGTCCATATAGGCGTAATGTTATGTTGTTTTGGTATTCTATTACTCGATGTTAATAGCATGTTGCTAATTAAAATAATTGTTTACAGTGGCTGAAAAGCGTTTTCATGTGTTGAAAATAACTCAAGCATGTTTATGATGAAAACCTAGGTACTTACTAGATACCTAGTCTCCAAGATCATCAAGAAGCCAGCTGAAGCTCAGAAAACTTGGACTAATCGATTATAATCATGAGTGATTTTAGGAACTTTATACTTTTTATGTTAGTAATAATAAACATTTTCGGATATATTGAAATAACCAGTGTTGTGGCGTTTATGCTAATTACCTCTTAGTTTAAACTGCAACAGAAAGCACACTTATGTGTCTATATAACCATTATATTTGCTAACTTCAAGGTTGTGATACGAGCATATAAATACGGATCTAGTTTTTTTGAAATGCTTACCATGAGCATGATACTATAATATTACATGTATATAATATATATTTAAGGTATATCGTATACCTTGCCTAAAATGTATTATTATTATATCAACTTTTTTATAGAAAACGACGTCTACATTCGTATAACTTGTCTAGGGCCTATGATCTATTTTATACAATCTTCACTTCCAAAGCAATATCGATGTATATTTTGCTATAGGCTGTTACTAATAGTTTACTATAGTTATAGATATAACCAGCATGTCATAATACTTAGTACGTGTCTTGCGACATTACCTATAAATACTCAGTGCATTTAACTGTTACTTTAGATAATGATTAGTTATAATTTCTTTGTGTTCTATATAAGTCCGGTTGAAATACAACTACCTATTTACGTTATTATAGATACCATGACATTACATTATTAGGCATTACATGACGTATATATTATATGTATAAAAACAACTGGCTTGTACAATATGAATGTCGTAATGTCATAAAATCATGGTAAAAAAGTTACATCCTGTCTCCTCGGCTAATAAAGACCTAATTTTTATCATTCCCAAACTTAACATTGGGAGGGGAATATCTATTAGATATCGGCTCTGATATTTGTTCAAGGATTTCCCAATTCAAAAAGGGGTCGATCATTTTTCCGAGGCTTTTCGTGTCAATGCCTTGTCTAAACATGCTTTTTAGGACACAAAAACTATTACTGCAACGATCTCGCTTGACTCAAATAATAATTATAATATCTTTATTATGTTTAATTGTAAATAATAGTAGGTATCGTAAATCCACCGAGTCGGTAAACTTGTTTTGTATTTGAAACACCAGAAATTAAAGCGTCATAAATCGCATTTTTTGTTTTTGTATTAAATTATATAAATATATTTTGGTTGTCAAATAAAAACATTGTTTGAACCTATTTTGTTGTTTTTGTTCTACAGTCACCAGCGTCAGGTGTAGGCACCTACCTAACACCAAGACCATAGGTAAGCAATCCTTATACTCAACCAGCTACTGGCTACATGAGAACATTTAAACTTATTTTGAATATCTCTTAAACTGGCTCTTTATCATTTAATTAAAGGACTAGGATATTAGGTAGGTACCTATCAAATCTGTGCCAGAAATTGAACCCAAGACCGCATGCTCAGCATTTCAGCAATATTGCTTAGCAACTTAGAACAACGAGGCTGTAATAAATTAAATAGCATTAATATTATTAATAGGGGCGTTGCTACCGCCGTATCAGGTATACGGGGCCCCCGGACTACAGGGGCCTACACCAAAAAATCATAAACTTCCCTGGAAAAAAATCAACGACCAGTATCGAACTTGAACGGAACCCATCATGAGCTGGTTACGCGGCAGAGTCGCGGGCCGAACGCTTGTTACAACTAAAAGAATCTCTGAACCCTAAAATGTAGAGGAAGTAATACTAGAACACAGAATGTGTTGCTACACCCTTATGGGGTCTATAATTATTGTGGATAGCGTGTATTTGTTTTCTGTTAAACTAAATACTCAGAATACAGAACAAATACTACATAGTGCAATAAATAAAGTAGGTATATCACCTTTACACACTTCGCGTGGGTAGATGTCTGCTCGTCAACAGTAGTGGTTAAGATAACTACAAAAGGTACATAACAGCCGTGTGAACCCGTGACCTTTATGGCTTATTTAACAATATCCTATTACTATAGATAGCCATTGAAAAGCTGTGTGGTGAAGTATAATATCCATATTTATTGAATTATTTCTAGTAGTAAGTACCTACCTAATTTATTTGAAACTCACTTGGAGTGGATATCAAACAGGCCCCTAGAGTAAAGCTAGTAGTGTAAGAAATTAATATTGTAACCCTAAACGCTAACTGTAAGAAACTACAATCAACAATTAAAGAATAGGAGAATAATTTATAATGATGATCATCATCGTTATTTAAAAAAAACACTACCTACCTAATGTAGGTATATTTTATAAGGCTATAAACTCGCTAGGTTCGTAGTAAAAATGTGGTTCACAACCTTCTCATTACATTGTTAGGTGCATGTGCGCATCGAGGAAAGCATACAATTTGCCATAGTTAAAATGTTCCAATTACTTATGCGGTAGCATAAGTTATCCGTAGGTAAAAAGCACTATATACTTTGTCTTTAATTTGAATCGTGGAATCCATACTTACTTAACTTTTTATTAATCTTATTGTACTCGACAAGCCTGAATCTTTAATCTAAGGTAATTCTCTCGTCGTAATGTACTCATACCCCCCGCGCACGTCACACGTCACGTCTTACAAAGTACGTCATTTGATACTAGTGGTCAACAAGACTTACATTTCGCCATTAATTAGTATATCTTCGGTAGTATAGTGGTAAGTATCCCCGCCTGTCACGCGGGAGACCGGGGTTCGATTCCCCGCCGGAGAGAATCTTTTTCCTTTTTTTTAGTTTTTTTTATTCTACTTCTGTACAAGCTGAATGTTTTTTTAAAAGTAAGTAGAAATCTTAATTTTATCAATACTTTAAATACATATTTAGCAATTTTATGTAAATTTGTTTACTATTTTACTCTACAATTCCACTCTATGAACTCGTGTTCCTCTTCCTATAAATAATAACTACGGGATGAATAACAAACTTTTTTCAATTGGAACTTTTCTATAATTTATTCATCTTTCTACTTACCAACTATTTATAATACAGATTACTATTCTAAGCAACATAATAATACTATTTACATCAAAACTAATAACAAGCAAATCTCAGAAATATAGTTATCTGTACAAAAGAGGTAACAAACAGGTTCAATTCATACTCTTATAGGATGAAATGAGTTTAAAACCACTATTCTGCCTTGTTGGTAGTGGTAGCCAGGTAGATTTTCTGTTAGGTAATTCTCAATAACTATGTGACCTTTGGTATGTTTGACTAACTGACTGATTGTTTAGTATTAATAATTATCAATCAACTTGATACTGTATATGTATACCTAGTAAACATCTTTTTTAAGATCAATATAAATTCTAATACCATCAGACACCAAACTCAAAACTAAAACCACAGAATATGAATCAATTACTCAAGCTACAATCCTAGATATCAAAGGCCAGGCCTGATTGTGGTTATGATCACATCACTCATTGTTCTACTTAGAATACTCAATCAACACCCACATTTTAAGAAGGTTGTGTGCAGTTTTAACTTGCCGTACATTTAAGTGGATTCACAAATACCCAGTTTAGCCCTTGCATCTACCGGCTAACTGAAATATCTTTTCTCCATAACTAAATATTGAGCGTATATTTATCTCTTTCCAAGTGTAGTGACCCACATGTGGGGCAGGGCAATTGTTTTAACTATTGCATCTGCTTCACGCACAGTCAAAGTGTTAAATGATTGATGAGGCGATGATACTGTGTATAACCATAGTATTTTAAACTCAGATCAACCAATAGGAGGATGATCATGAATATTAGTAATAACTACAATTATTTGTCATGTGACTTTTGTTCTACATCCTCACTGGTTGGCTCCGTGGCTGCTTTGTGTAGTTCATAAAGCTGGGCAAGCTGCTCATCTGTCATGTGGTCTAAGAGCTGGGGGTTCAAATACTCTCCAACCTTCTTCTTTTTCACTTGTTGTAATGGCTTCGTCTGTTTTGCTATTGTTATTGCATAATCCTGTAAATAATAAAACCGCAAGTCAACTTCACATGGTAAACTAAGTAATTATAAATCAATGTAGGTCCAATATGTTTGTTAAGAAACCTGTGCTTCATTCTTAGCTTACAACTCAATTATCTAACATAATCACATTCACTGTATAAGACACTAGTATGTAGCTGCACTCACTATTTGGTTTGAGGTGGTGAAATAACTCATTTTATCTTGTTCTTAAGTATACAGGTATAATCCAGTTACTTACAAGTAGTCATTAGTAATATTCTTGTGTTACAAACATTTTTGTATTTATTTTAATTGTTTATTCTTCTACTAAATTCGGCCGCTCGTTGTATGTGGCCAGTGTGTTAAGTAGCCAGCAATGAGGAGGCAACAAAGATTAATAATAATGAGAGATGACTAGAGTAGGAATGAACGGAAAGCATTGCTGTCAAAAAAATAACAGTTCAAAGTAAAACAACACACACCGTCCATTCATTGAGAAATATTTTGGCTTCTGTTTCATTACACTTTTTGTGTCTTTTAAATTCGTCTCTCGCGTAATTGTCGCCCATGATGCGTAGTTCAGGCGGTAGAGCGCGATGGACTCGGAATATTAGCTTATAGAGGCGACGAACTCGAGATACATGCTCCAATGAAGTCATCCCGATTTCTTGAAAATATAATTTAACTGTAAATCAATGCAAAGTCAATTTAAACCACATTGTTCTAAGAAATCTGTGCCTTTAACAACTAAATCGGATATTTGACGGTTAATACGTTTATTTTCTTTAATTTTGTGTGGTAATAATGCTTCAAAATAATAAAATTACAACTGAAATATTGACCGAAACAACTCACAACATAACCTATCGTTGACCAAATAATTAGGAAATCGTACAAACCTTCTACTTATTTGGTTATTATTAAAGATGTTAGAACGTTCTAAATAATTTAAGATATTATTTTAATTCGATTATAATGTGGATTAAGTTATAATACATAATAACATGACAGAGACAGCAATATCATAACAGTCAACTGTCAAGTGTCAAACCATAAATATTAAATTACCAACCCTTTTTTTTTAAATCATTTCTTCGATCGATCGTTGTCATTCAACGTAGCAATGCCACCTGCCTTTTAGGCAAGTTAAGGTCATAGCTCATTAGAGCTACCCGGCATCCGACCTGCACCGCCTTGCCTCGTGTGATTAGTATTCTTTATATGGACTTTTATGGATATGCGCTCACTACATCAACTCTGTCATCAACTGCATCACCTAATCGCCTCGGTCGTAAGCCGTCCATGCGCAGACGGCGAGTTGACAACTCGCTGCTCACATGCTTGCCTTGCGTAGCTGTGCATTGAGAACGCACAAGGCCCGAGTGAACCAAGCGTTGCCATCGAGTGCACCGCCCACGAGCGTAGACCTGGTGCCAATCAGACTACTCGGAAATTCGTGGACCACGCGAAGTCCAGACGTTGACCACGTGAGGCCCACTGGATGACCACGCGACGTTATTGGTGACAACGCGGCATCCACCCGTAGACCACCTGTCGACGAGTGGACGCCGAGCAACGATACGGTGCGTGTCGGGTGCCGGGTGGCTCTAATGAGCTGTGACCTTTATGCTTCGCCTGACACCGTTTATTTATACCTATGTTTATACGTAGCTGCAGCGTAGCTGCTAACCTGCTAACCATCTACCATACCGGGATCCCCTAGTGCTAAGGAATCTGATAGCTAAGTTCACAGTTTCTGTACATTGAATTACAAAGTATTCCGTGATTTAACGGTGGGCTTTGGGGCCCTGGCTGTCATTAGTATCAATTTTAAAATCAATAAATATTAGAAATTATAAATTTTAGAAATATTTTCAATTCGTATCAAGTAGTTATTGTGTTCCCAATTCCCATGGATAAAAAAGTACTTTTATTTTGCTGTTATTTTGAATTTGATATCATTACAAAAAACAAATAGAACTTCAATTTTATTTATTTTTGACTTTACGTAAATCGAGTCGTTCGATAAAGATTAGGCTGTGATTACTAGAGTCATTCCATGTAAAACCTAGGAGACCTTGATTTTTCATACCAGAAACACATCAGCTCGTTGTTTAAACTTAAGTCGTTATTTTGATAACTTGGGGCGAGTGTTAAGTGGAATATAAGTATTTCAATTTATTTAGTAGAACAATTTTAATCGAGAAGAATTTTGTTACATTTACGATAACTCCATCTACTGCATTATCTCATAGGACAATGATATTATTATTGTTATTCTCAGGTACATGCACAAATGTAATGGAAAACGCTATCTCTTATTTTCTCTATGCTAGTAGACAGGTTTTTTTTTGTAATTTCATGACCACAGTCTATTTAGAGATTAACATTCTTATAGTGCTTCTTTATCTAGACCAGATATATATTTTGATTTTAATGTTTTCAGAATGTTGTTTGCTTCTCATAGAATAACTAAGTTTGTAATAATACCAATATCGTTTTTTCACTCTTCCTATAAACAATAGTAGCATAAGCAGCTCAAAAAAGTTATCAAGTTGCTGGAAATAAATAGGAAAATAAAAATAAACAATAAGATACCTAAATAATTTATTCTCAACATTGACACTAGAGTTCAACAATCTTGTAGCATAGACGTAAAGAAGTACTCACTACCTATACATCAAAGGCTTACGCAGAGTCCTTCGTTCCTATGATATTTCCCGGAATAATAGAAAATTCTACTCAGAAATTGTCACAATTCAAGGAGTATAGTATATCTAGGTATTTACAAGACTACTTGGGATGTATCAAATACTATCGCAAGGTGGCGCTGCTTAGTAAAGAGGGTAAATTCACTACTATGTTAAATTAGGGCTTTTCGTATATGTATTGTAAACTAATAGCATATGTAAACATCACAAAACCTCATATTAAGTAATGCCACCAAGCACCTAAAACGGAAGTTTATTGTTGACACAAGTTATATTATTACACGCCGGAATTAAACAGTTCATGTGAATGTACGACTGATAGGCTATTGGACTTCATATTCTCAGTATAATATTACAGTAAAAGATCCTGCATGTCTCAATACCTTTAGAACCGCAACTACTTATGCTAAAGGTTACCAGATTAAGTACATACTAATTTTTATTTGTAATATTCGTTGCAACTATCAAGAATCGCGATAAAAATCCATGGATACCTAAAAACATTTATAATGATTATCATTAAATAAAATTTGTGAAAATGCAATCCATTTGGACTTTGTATAATCACTGTCATACTATATATATAATTATTTTAAATGTCGGTAAACTATGTTTCAACAAGCACATTAAATGTAGGTAGTTGCTGTAAAATATTTTATGAAATATTCATTAATAAAATTTTAATCCGTAATAATTAATAGGGTTTATAAAACTGAGTATAGTATACAACCCAGATAAACCACTTTACTACAGTTATTCCATTTATCATCATTATGTCTTCTAAAAACAAATAATCCTATTTATTTTACTTTCAATGCCTGTTACGTCGTTTTTTAAACCTAGCCGGGGCAGGGCTAGGTTTATGATACTGCTAGATTTTCTCTTGTATAAAAGGGTGCGCCAGGCAGTGGTTAACCGATGCTCTCTTCGCTGGGTCCAACATAAGCATACGTTCCAAGAGGTCTTTTAACTGTGTAACCTTCTTAGCCTCTGGTGGAGGTAGTCTGTGGTGCGGTGGAGCCAGCTCAGATTGTAGATCTCTTGTTGGTTTTATACTAGAAATTATAACTACTTTTTCCTAAAAAAGAATATAAAAATTATTTGTAGGATAGAAAGTAGTATAAATACTTTTTATGTGTAAATTTATAAAGGAAATTTGAAAAATGATGGACACGAGCGGGATTCAAACCCGCGACCTTCGCCGATCCGTGGCACTGCTCTAACCAACTGACTACTTTTTATGTGTATAGTATGGTCGCAAACGATAGAACAGTGTATGTGCGGGATCACTGTCAAGTGACAGTTAAAAGTTTTGTTATGGAAATAAATAATATCCCTTTTCATGATTATTCAAAGTAAAACTAAAACTTACCCTTTCAGTAATCTTATCTAACTCATGATACAAAAAGTTACAATTTGCATCAAAATGCTGTTCTTTGAAGAAGCCCTTCTTGATAATCTTATTCGGTATCTTTCCCTTTAGATCCATAAAATATTTCAACATTTCATTGTTCGATTTTCCACTGAACATGATTTTTCCCGTTGACAGTTCATATATCGTACATGCAGTAGACCACATATCTATACCATGATCATACGTGACCCCGAGAATGATTTCGGGTGATCTATAGAATCGAGACACTAGGTACGGCGTTATTTCGTTGTCAGAAACGTGGGAAGCCGCGCCAAAATCACAGAGTTTTAGCATAAGCTTGTTTTCATTAACGAGAATGTTGTCAGGTTTAATATCTGAAAAGATTGTGACATAATGAACTTCAGTGACTATTAATAATGATGATACCATTCAAAGATAGACTTCAGTACTTGAATCGATACAATTGGCACTTCACAGAAATTTATTTGCCTAGATTAAGAATATTACGAGATCTCAATGTACGTAAACACATCGTATTTTTTACCTGCATGCAAAATCCCAGTTTTCTTTAACAGTTTCAGAGCTAAAAGCATTTGTTGCGTATAGCTCCTGACAGCCTTTACATGTATCCCGCTATTCTTGCCATACTTTTTGAGGACCTCCCTGAGGTTCATGGAAAGCGGCTCCATCACCATACACAAGTGCCTCTTGTGGAAAAAGTGGCGGAAGAGACGGAGGCAATGGAATTTATCGTCGGGATCAGCGTCGTTCAGCCGTTTTAGAATTTCCAACTCACGAAGTCCAGTTTTATGCCTAAAAATGACAAGTTGTTGGTAAATCCTAATGAGCTTTTACTGTTTATTTAAAACACTTTTAAGCAGGTAATTAAGATCTATTTATTATTTTCGTCGAGCATGAGTTGAAATTATATCATTAAAAATAATTCAATTAAAATAAATGCTTGTAATATACATAAAACGGTTTATGATCTGCAACTAGGTAGCCCCAATTCAACAGAGGAGAGAAGGTATTCCTAAGAAATGGTTGAAGGTGAGAACTTAACAAAGCGAGGTCCAACAGAACTTAAATAACAAACTTACATGATTTCATTGTTCCTAATGATCTTAACAGCCACATCACTGTTACCGCGCGCTTGGTCCCTAGCGCGCACTACGTTAGAGAATACACCTTGGCCTGTATAGCCGTACACTGTATATCTGTTGTCTAATGTCTCGCCAATACGCACTCTGCAGCACAAAAAAAAGTTGATTAAGTAAAAGCTATGTGTCACAGAAATATAAAATAACATTAATGAGATACAATTCATTTTGCTTACACAATAGGCAGTTTTAATAACAAACCTGTAATATCCTTCAGCATCATCCCAATTGTCGGTCAACGAGGGGTTTTCTAACGCGTTTTTGCTTCTCGGCTTACCAGCTGTTGGTGTCTAAAAATTTAAAGATTATTTTTGCAACATTATATAAAAAAGTGATATCATTTTGATACATACTAAAAATAATGTCCCTTACACCGTTATTGAGAGCTATACTCACATCAACACTATCAAAGTTATCCTGGTCAGCGAACATATCCCATTCTCCACTCTTGATAGATTTCTCCAGCTTAAGTTCAGACTTTGGCTCATTCTGTATTTTCCTTATCAATGCACTAACATTACTTCTATCTGATTTAGATTCTTTCAAGTCTTTCTTGTCTTTGGCGTGAGTTGTATCTTTAAATAGCCGGATTTCTGGTGTATCGGAACCTATTTTGCTGCTAGTTTTAGACTCAAGTTTTCCGTCTGTTTTCGGTGGTGACGTGATAACAACATCTTCAGATTTTGGACTGATTGTTTCGCCGCCCAGCCGCTGCAATAAGATTAAAATTGATTATCGTACCTTTCAAATCAACTATATATGCTAGTCAGCGTCGTTTGCAGCCGATCTTAACATAGAGGGTAACTTGATAGTCATACCTTCATAAGCTGCTCGCGCTGTTTCCGCCTTCTCTCGATGATCTGTTCCTCAGATTCCTCCTCATCGTCAGTGTTAATGGATATGTTAAGTTCTTCATCACTAGAACTGGGAACTATCTGTGTTACCTCGTTTGTTGAACTCTGAAATACAGAACAAAAGCACATTACACTAACGCGACTTTATGATGAAAAATCATTTTATCAAAGACTAACTGATTAAGGGTTAAAACCAATAAATAAATAGTATCACATAATTATTGAGAACAAAGCTAACTTAATTAGTCTATTAAATTACAGATAATGTAATAAACAAACGAGCATTGTGCTCGAGATTGATTAATATTATGAGATGAATATTTTCTATAAGTTCAATCCGAACTAAAAATTATTTTGCAAAATCTAAAAAGAAAAATCTTTAAACTGGATTCGGTTATGAAGTTTGTGTAAATTCTATCCTTTAAGCAATTTTAAAGCAAATAAATTGAAATTGAAAAACATTTAGAATATTGTTTAAATCCGGGAACCGGCTTTGTTATTTTACGAACCCTGTAATCTCCCCTTGAAAATTTGTCTCGCGACCTGTCCGAGTGTCGGTCACGTGATCGTCGTTCTCGGTCTCCCAGCCGATGGTCACGTCGTGGAGGTGGTGAACGGTCACGCGACCTACGATGAGCCCTAGTAACATCTTTGTCTCCTCTCTTTCTTAATTCTGACGAGCGACGATCCCTTTCTCGCTCCCTCTCCTTTTCACGTTCTCTGTCTCTCTCCCTGTCTCGTTCCCGCTCTCGTCTCTTTTCTCGCTCCTTCTCTTCTAACTTTCGACGCTCTTTTTCTTTCTTCTCTCTTTCTTCTAATCGCCGTTCCATTTCTTTTCTACTTTCCCTGTTTATGATTTCCCTGAGATCTTCTTCGTGTCTTTTAGTTTTGTGTTTTTCTCTTTCGGTTGAGCGATCTTTACTTGATTTATGTTTACTCCTTTTATGCTCGTGATCTTTATCCTTTTTTTGTTTCTTCAGAACGGGCGACCTGATATCGTCATTAATACATATAACGTCATTAGATTTGTCATCTTTATTTTCATCATCACTCTTTTCGGAACAATAGGCAACAAGGCGAGCTTGGAGCAATTCCTTCTGCTTCATCAGTTCTTCCAAGTTTAAATCATCTTCTATTAGTGTCAGTTCTGGGCTTGCACAATCTTCTTGATAATTCTCAGTCTCAGAATTAGAAGATATTATTTCTAAAGTTTGATGTTTTTCGATTTTTTTATGGTGGTTAACTTTGCTATGACCTTTGCTTGAGGCATCGCCATTTTTAGGTTTTGGAACTTCTATAGGAGCGCGTTTGTTATGCTTCATTTGATCAGACTTCTTTATCAATTCCTCAACATCTGATAAAGATGTTTCACTTTCTGGTTTGGGGCTCTTATGCTTTTCTTTCTTAGATTTTTTTTTCTTTTTACACACTTTTTCTACGTTTTCTTCTGCAGCACGTTTATGTTTCTTGTGCTTCTTACTTTTCTTTTTCTTCTTAATTTCGTCATCAACACCTTCGCCATTCGTAGACTTTTCAGTCACCGCCTTTTTTCTGTGAACAAAATAAGTATGTCTACACTTACTAGATGTTTATTCGGCGATTCCTGTCCCGAGTCGATTTCCTTTGCAACATATCTAACAACTCTGCAATGTTAGATTATTACATTAGTAAGTTTTCCAGTTTTGCGTGGTTGGTTACAATGCAACGACGTTTTAGTTTCATTATTAATTTCGTAATAAATGTAACATTGGGCAATGGCTCACTACTGACAAGAATGCTATCAAAGGCCAAATGAATAAACCTAAATAATTAAAACGATTATATTTTCGATTCAGTGATCAAAATTCTAGAATTGAGATGAAACGCAGTCGGCGAGGCTGTTGCGCTGTGCACTCTAACGACCAAACTGAGACAAATACCTCCATCTGGATTGATTTTATATGTTTTCCAAATCGATGAAATCATCATGCCTTCCCTTGTTTTCTCCTGCAAACCTGATAGATATTTTAAATTTTTCAAGAATAGTATTAATATAAAGGAGTTAGTGTGCTAGTTTACTCTTTTACTGTTTATTTTTGCCAAAACTGGATGTTTGATCACAGTGGTAAAACTAGCCATTTTATATTTAAGGTAAAATCAAAACGAACGGATAACTGTTAGAATTAAATACTATGGCCAAATATATTGGCTCTAGCTTCATTCAGAGAGAAAACCGGGCAATACGAATGTATGGACGAAATTGGTAGAGGTAGGCAATTCACTAATTTGTTTTCGTTTTTTAGTGCATGATTTGATGCATTTCTTCTCAAGTAAAAATTATATATAAGTAAACACCGAACAACAAAAACACTAGCTCTCTAAAAAAAACACGTGCGTTGCCCGTAACCAAACATTTCTTTCCAACTTTAGTATTTGTTGTACCTTGCTTTGAATTTAGGGGTATTTAAAAATTCTATAGAAATGTCTATTGTTAAATCTGAATTGCTCATAGTTGCGAAGTAACGTCGGTGAATATCTAAGCCATGTTGATAGTTTTATTTATTTTAGATTTTTACAAACACGTAGCAATCACATCACCAAGTAGCGAATGTCAATTTTGGTGCAAAAATATTAAAGCTTTCATTGTAGATAACATAAAAGAGATTTTATGTAAAATTTGACAATTCACACATAAAAGAGGATGCACCAAAAACTAAAACGAATAAGTTGGATATTGATTATATTTTTTTATGAAAGTTTAAGGATTAATGCTAAGCATGGGTATGGCATTGGGCACAAATCAGAAATGGTAAACTAGAAAGGAAACAGTACAATATTAATTCTTGTTTCTATTCCCAGGAATGGAAAACCACTATTTGTTGAGAGAGTCATAATCTCATTTTAGAATCTTAGATAAAAAGGAGAAATCGGAGATTTAAAGTATGCTATAATAATAAGTACTTGTTACAATAAAAGAGAAGTAAGAAACAGTTTCTGTACTAATTTAGAGCTGCTGTTATGTACATTGTTGTTAGTGGTAGATAATAATGGTTATAAAAATTTATTACTTACTCTTTTCCCATTTTACTGGTGTGGCTGCTTGCACTAGGGTAATATCTGAAACAATGAGAAACAATGTTGTGAATATGCGGAATGGGCAGTTGTACACAAAAAGGTAAATTGTCTTGCGTTAAGACGATTCTGACATATTGATTAACAAATTAATACCATTTGCAATTAACTACTTTGACGGGCTTAGCACTAAAACTTAGACCATCTAAGTCCAATGTATTAAGTGATAAACAGTTTAATGGGAGCTAAATCAACAGTCAATAGCCACTAAAACTAACTAATAAAATGCTTTAACAAGAAGTAATTCTGATATTTTGTCACAATGACTTAAAAACATATGCATAACTTTTTATTTTAAACATTGTGATTATTTTATTTGCATGGGGATTATGGCAACCCGCCCCCCTTCTGAAAGTGGGAGGCCTTTGTTCAACAGTGGACATCTATCGGCAGTTTATGATGATGATTGTGATTATACCAGCAGTCATTATTGTTATTTGAGCTGTTATAAGGCTCAAATCACACCGAGATTGCAGCGCCCGGCAGTGGCGAGCAGTTTCAGTGTCTTGAGACTTTAAATGTTATCTTCATTACAATAATACATCGGTGAGCTCATGGTGCCGCGGCCTGCAACGCGACGTTTTTAAGTTTCTCAAGCGATACTATGTATTATAGTAATAAAGATGACATTTAAAACATGACAAAAGAACTGCATCCATATTGGTGCAACCGTTTTAGAGCTACGGTGCCACAGACAGACAAACAGACACACATAGTGGTCAAACTTATAACACCCCTCTTTTTCCGTCGGGGGTTAAAAATTATGACACTGCAACTGCTCGCTGCTTGGCTACCGGCTGCAGCCATTTCTGTGTAAATTGAGCCTGAGCGTTCTTTATATAACACTACAGAGCGGGTGCATTATTATGATATACCCCTGGCCTACACAGAGCGTTACAATAAAGGCCAAATAGTATTATTTTACAAATTACTATTTTCTGTAGTCATACTATGTGTAATTATGTATTCATCATTATATGAGGCATGAAACTTTATTTTTAATCTTAAGTTCAATGTTAAACTGTCTGTCAGCATGAACACATGCTTAAAAATGTAGATTTTGTATCAAAGCAGCATAAAAGTACTTAAATTTTTCTATTCCAAAATTAAAATTATGCTGTTTGAAATTCAAAATGTTTTTATTTCATATAAACCTATTACAGACACTTATGAAATGTCAAGAGACTAAGTGCAAGGTTCCAAAAAGACATACCCATGGAGCGGAGCCATCAAGAAACTCCAAAGGTTATGCTTTTAAATAAAATATGGTCTTGTTCAAATCAAACAGACAGTATAGTATAACATTAGTATAAAAATGGTATATTGTTTAGTCAAAGCAAATATTATTTCACATCTGAGCAATTATAACATTAGCAAGAGATGCATCTAAATTACTAAGGAACAAGCTCAGAAGCCAAGAAATACCCCACACATAAGATCTAAAATATATAAATATTGACCGAAAAGTAATAAAATAAATTCCATTGTAACATTGTCTGAATGTCAGAGTGTACAGTTAGAATCACGCAAAATATAATATTTACGGGCAAATAATATGTGCAGCACAAAGATACAATTGAAAGCCCCATTTTAGATTGTAATAATATAATTCACACCCAGATTTTACCAGGTATGTTATAGAACCCAATGTTATAGGGGGCAAGCTCATTGCCATAGACTGGTAACAAAACTGAACTTTGTGCTACTACTAAGAATTGAAAAACTCAGTAACCCTTGCCTGGCTCAGGATTCCAACCCAAAACCTCATACTCAGCAGTCACGCTTAGCAACCTTTAGATCAACGAGGCTACAATGAATTGAAAAATATCTCAATGGGAAGTACACCTCTAATAATGATGACTAACAAAATGTCATGATAGCGCGACAAAAAGCTACACACATATATGTTGACCACATGGATCTAAAAAGAGAAGAAATTTTTTCGAAAGCTTTGCTAAACTTTTCCAACATGGTGAGCGGAACAGTGTGTTATCTACTGTGTACTTATGTCTTCACTGAAATATATTGAGACAAACCTCACAATCGCTGAAACTTTTTTAAGAGCTACATTATAGCTTATAATGAAATTTGGCGAGAGCTTTAGTCAGGATAATCGCTAAGGCTTTCTGTTGTCAAATTAAATAAATACCTATTAGATCGAAATATAAACATGTGTTTATTATAATATTACCAATATCAATTATACTAACGATGTATTATGATCTTTATTCAATGAGATTTACTACCAATACACGAAGAGAAGAGTAATTTTGTAAACTTTACCTCCATTAAGATACATTTAAGGTAATACCCAATACCCAATATAAACTTAATTAATATGGGGAAATAAGACTCAGCATGCATAACAGGTCGTTTTGAGGTTATAATAATGGAATATTAACAATGCGATATTATTTAAATAGGAAATTTTTACTAAACATAGGTCAGTACCTTTTAATTAAAAATAACGATTGTTCTACGAATGATGCGCCGCCTGCAAACACTTAAACTTTATTGTGGTAAAATGTTTCTGTTTTTTCACTTTATGCACTAATGGAAGATATTAAATTATCCGAGGGGTTCTGCAAAAATTATTAAACGTGACATTATTTCTAGTCAACCCACAAGAACTTCTCTACAAGACATAGACAATTTTCATTTATTAGAATGTAGTTAACAGCGTTGCTTCGAAGTATAGCACAGATCTTGCGTCAAAAAGCCAGTGTTTTTTACAATTATCTAGTTTGCATTAAGAATTAGCTTTCCATTGTTAAAAGAGTCTCTTTATTACTGTATGTTATATGGCACTAAATGTTTTTTTAAATTATGATAGCGAAATATACAAATAAGTTTTCATATTTAAGAGAATTTTAGTTTTTTAAATGAACAATCTAGTCACCCTTGTTTGGCTCACTCTTAATATATTTTTTTCAAGTGACATGGATGAAAGATTATTAGGTAGTAAGTTTTTATAACAATAATAATTACACAAATTAGTAATTTGTAGGACCGCACTACAAAAATCATGTTGTTACAGTGACAGTAGTTTAACTGTTCACTGTTCATGTTGCATAAATATTGTATTTTTCAGAGTAAAGTAAAGGGTCAAGTACATGATCATGTTGTACCTCGAGCCTTGTTGATTCGAAAGTCAAACAATTAAAATGATTACTGACCTAGATGAAACAACGGACTAGCCCTTGACCTGCCATACTGTCCAAACAACAAAATTCTTGCATTGCCCCATCACGGCCACTGTTTTATAGGATTCTTAGTAACTTCTTTAGATCAACATGCGCTGCCAATATTGACGTGCATAGTGCATATTATCTACCATAAAATAATGAGGGACAATTAACACACCTATACTGGAAATAAAAGAGATTAGTAGAAAATCTTTGTCTTTAATTTGCAAAAATTGAAACCATAACAATTGGTAATAACTTGTTAAGTTTGTCCAGCGCCCGCGTTTACCCCTCGCTGTTATTAGAAATGAATAGGTATTTTACACTTAACAGCATTAAGATCTATCTTTCTCTATACATAATGCAACAGCTTCCAAGTCAAACTATAAGTAGTTGTCTTAAATCCGAGTTCGTCCAGTTTAATTCATACATTTTATTAAACTCTCACATCGATGATAATACACATACACATGGTAGTAGACAAGTTTAGTAGTAGAATAATTATTAGCCCGGTGACCCGATCGGGTATCAGAAACTTTCCTTATTACCATAAATATTACGTTATCTCTCCTCAATCCTCATTAGTATTATTACATTGGTTCTTTTGTTTTCAAACTGTATTGATTAATTGATTATAAATAAAATAAAATCGACATTAATACATGCTCTATAATATTTAGGTATACCCTATCTATAAGTCTATTGTCTATTCTCATGCTCGACAATCTGTTGCTATTGGCATTAGCTCAGGCTAAGTTTAAAGTTAAAGTTTTATTACAAAAAACTTTATGAAGTAAGTTGAAGTCAATAAAGTATCAATTAAAAGTACTTTTTGTTAGTCTGACATTCTATTCCTTGAATATTTTGTGATATCACCTAATTCATGTCAGTCTTTCTTATTACAGAAATGAATAAATCAAACTATTCAGTACGGAAGTTTTGTTATGACGACGAGACGGGAGAAACTGTTACCTACAACGTAAACGAAGAGACTGGAGAGCCATTGCATGAGACCAATTCACCGCCCCTTTTTAAAGACCTAAGAAGACTTAACGATACTCCAGAACCCACGGCCAAATACATGAAGTTTCCTCGCGGCTACATGAGCAAGACAAAAAAATTTCAGTCTTTAAAAGCTAATATTATAGCTGGCTCTAATAAGATAAGTCACCGCCTCCTTCTCATTCCTACACTGATGATATTTCCTGGTCTCTTTTGTGTTATTCTCATGATCCTAGAGGTGTACCTGCATGTCCGATGCCACAAAAAGAACAAATTGTTGAATGATGAAAATTTGTATTACCGCAGTCCTTTTCATGTAGTCACTAGCATATTCTGTGGAGTATGCCGTGACTGTGATACAGCTTCTAAAATAGGACAGTTACAGGATCAGCGACGCAACCGTTATGATTATTTTCGAAGTATTGTAATTTAATTATTTATTTTTAAATTAAAGTGTCAACTAGGTGTGGGTATAGTATATTAAAAATTAGGCGAGATTGAATATTATGGTCAATTTTTAATATTAACACAACATTTTGACTGACTGATCTCGTATAAAAATTAGTAAACATAATGTAACTTACATCATTCAAGTTTTTCCTAGTTCATTTAATGATCAATATGAAGTTATTTGCGTTTCATATCTCTTGGGACTTGAGTACAAAGTGTATTTAATACTAATTGTATTGATGTAATTGACATGTATCTATTACAATATACATTACTTGTAAGTAATTAGTTTAACAGATAAATTTTTATGAATACTAATGTTATATTAAAACAGTATTTTTGATGATTGTTGTGCAGCCAGCAATTAAAATATGTAGTTGAAAGGTTAAATTTCCAATCAATACCCACATAATTTTTAAGTTGAATGGTTCATAGTAGTGACAATTGGTAATGGTTGTCCTAACATCATAATATAGATCTTTTATTGGCACTTTAGTTCAATTAAAATGATACATCATAGCTAAAAAATGGTATTAAACCACCATAACAAAGTTAATACTTTAGATTTTAAATGAAACAAATGACAATAAGTGTAGATTTTAAAGTCTTGATCAAGGTGAACACTTTTACTTTTGTTTCATTTTATGCATACATTAACCTATGTTGATATTGTACTTTGTAAGCTAAATTGGACTGATTGTGACTGAACTACATTTAAATGTGATGCAAAATTATATAATTATGTACTTAGATATTTCTTGCAAAACCAGTCAAGACTAAGTCTTGTATTGGATTGTGATCAAAGACTGAAAACAGCACATTGAGAATGTGTAAAATTTGTACTTCTGTCAGTTTTAATACCAAATTATAATTAAAATTAAAATATTCTTTTTATTCTAATTCTGTTGACATTGTAAGTAGACCCAAGTGCTAAGATCAAAGAAGCCTTAGAAGGATGTTAGTCTTAATTTCATGATGGTCTAAAAACATTTTGTTCATTTTTTTGTGATTAATGAACTACAAACGAGGAATATCCCAATATAATAATAAATAATACTTTTTTGTTTGTAGGTACTACCTATCTATTAATTTTGTTATTTAAGTGTCATATTTCACTTCATAAATATACTTTACTGGCAGTGAATAAAAATCATAAGTGGATGATGTTTATACCAACTGACAATATTTCGTGTTAGTTGCTGAATTAGATCTTAATCTTGATTATTTCTTATTGTTTTGCTATAAATATAGTTTTATACAGTTTGTTTTTTGATGGATATGATCATTAATCGTATCTTTTAGTCGGCACAAATCTAGCATTGTTTTGAAATGTTATTTGAAGTAAGGTGTGAGCCTAATACTAATTGTTGCTAGTTACTTACTCTCTATTCATTTTAGTTTACCAGCGTTATGAAGGCTTTAAGATTCAATCAATGTTTGTGGTGTCTGTCTGTTAGTTAATCAATATATTTTATTGTTTAGATGAAATTGCTTACGTATTTTTATGAATAAATTTACGCTATATTTTGTTAGGTGGTGGTATTATTAGAATATTGTTTATAGAATCTATGATGCTGTGTTGGTGCTTTGCGTTGCGTTGTAATGTGCGGTAATAAAGGTTTATTTCGTTAACTATGGTATTTTGATAATGTTTCCTTATCTTTTCTTGCTGGCTAATTTAATATAATAGATAGGTAGTTTTTGCTTTATCTTTTTGCACTCAATCCCAGACATTTAAGATCGATGGTCGATAAACGACGGTAAGAGCATCTTTTATGTAATGTTAGACTAGTACGGCCTCTTAATATATATGATATATAACCAAATAAGACGCTCGCCAATTAAGTATACCGAATCACTACATGTTAAAAACAAAGTCGCTTTCTCTGTCCCTATGTATGCTTAAATCTTTAAAACTACGCAACGGATTTTGATGCGGTTTTTTTTTAATAGATAGAGTGATTGAAGGGGGTTATATGTATAATAATAACAACCATTAAATAATGGAGAAATACTTATAATATAGGTAAATTTTATACCCGTGCGAAGCCGGAGCGGGCCGCTAGTATTAATAAATAAAGTAGTATAGTTGTCATATTATTGGCAAGGTACCTTCAATATGTACCCACCTATTTGAATAGTTGCCTACTAAGAACTGAGTGGGCACCTACTTGGACCTGACAGTACTGGACAATACAGGAGAATTATCGAAATATCCTGACTTTATAGATTATCGAAGTAGGTACATTAAAAAATCATCATGATTTCCTTCTTACCCACATATTCAGAAACGGCTGACAATAATTGTTATCAGAAGAAGGAAATTCCAATCAAAGAATTAGTTATCAACTGCAGTAGTTTCCTGTCTACCAATATTATTTAGTAAGTATGTAAGTATCTTATCTACCTATCTTAAGTATTGTCTTTATCAATACATAAATAAAATTGGAATGTCTTTTATAACATCAAAATAACAGCTTTTTCTCAATGCAGATGATGCTATACACGACGCATAAGAAAAATAATACCAATTTTTTTGTCTGTGTTCCGGCTAATTTCCGAAACGGCTGGTCCGATTTTGACAGGAGATAGCTAATGGTTCAGGGTCTAATATAGGCTACATTGAATTTCAAAAGAGTTTTGTGTTCCGCGGGAGACAAGAATAACGTGGGAAATTTGCGAGTAACTGGTACTCCGCGAACTGCTGGACGGATTTTGACTAGAATTTCACGGGAAAATAACTGATGTTGTATGGAGTATCTTAAGCTACTTTTAATTTTGAAAATAGTTAGAGTTCCGTGGGAATAAATAAAATCCTATAAAATTGTAACCAAAATCAGATTGAAATAGGTAAATCTGCTTACTGCTGCTAAGTACAGGTAATTTGAATCAAACTTCCGGGCATAAGCTGCTAGTAATACATAAAACAAAAACCTATAAACGCGCACAGAATCACAAAATCAATAAGATTTAAACATCTGTAGGGGGAGGGAGGGCTGTCTGCCCACGGTACATTGGTAATATGTATCTGTAAGTGTATAGTATCGTCAACGACGCATAAAGCATTGTAAAGTTCGATATCTATTCTTCCGCGCCGGCTATTTCGCCGGCTGGGGAACCGGTAATCGGAATTCAAATGCCGGACATGACGCGTATCCCACATCTCCAGCATTAATTCGTTTAAACTCATATCGATAAGTAAGTTACGAAAAGTTTATCGATTCTATGTAGGATTATTTGATAGGTAATATGTAAGTGCTTACATATTATTACGTAGGTAGTACCTACAAGGAAGTTGGCTAGGTACTTATTTACTTAATATGCCTACGTTAGTGTCTAATTGAGCGTAATTAACGGATACCTATGTTAAAACTTGGTTACCTATCTACTTGGGTTATATTTAGATACACAGTTAACACACGTATTATGTAACTAACAATTTAGTTAAACTACAAATTTGGACTATCATTACATTTGTATTAACTACTAGCTTATGCCCGGGACTTCACCCTTGGGCCTCGTGGATTTTGATTAAAAATCCTGTAGGTACGTAGCAGCAGTAGTTTATGAAACTCACCTTCTTTATAAATAAAAGAAACCCACAAGACGATGTGTAATTGTAAAATGTTAATCATATAGATACCTATTTAATAAAATATAGATACATAAGTATCTAATTTACAAAACACTAATCAAACGGAAACGGAATGGGAATACTTAAACCGTATGTTTGCGTCTGAGATGTGTTATGTATTGAACATTCTAAAGAATTATTTAAGTAGGTAGGTAGGTACCTACTTAACTACTAGGTACTTATTAGATGACATCAAATCGTTATTATCTGAGTACGTATTGCATGTCGGTAGTAATTTGCCACGTAATGACCTATCTAATTAAGAGAATATTGCCATAATAACAGTACCCACTTAACTATAAGTTATGCCTGAAACCGCTTGGAAAGGATACTATTTGGTACCCGTCCTATTTCTGCAAACAAGCGGCTCACGACACCGTTTTAAATTCTTTGTTAACAAAAGGGAAAAGTCTTGTTAAGCGTTACTAGATAAGAATGTGTATGTGTAAGCGCTCTTGCTGGCTGCCCTTCTTATTTCTCTTTTTACCCGAATGCCAAGGAAGGGTTATGTTTTTTGCGCGTATTTTGTATTGAAGTTGTTCCCGTCAGTAAAGGTCTACTTGCATCAACAAGTCTTTTTTAAGGTTACCATTGATTTTATTCCTCGCTGCCCAGCTCCTATACCAGGCGAGGTTACACTTGGCAGTAGACAGCTGATGTCATTGTTTAGGTAGGTACCTGCATCGCAATAGCTGAACTTACGTCCCACAAGTGCGAGCTACTGGCGCCAAATGTGCGAGTTGACGTAAGAGTCACGTGCAGGTTGTTGATTGTGACGTGGCGGGGGAATGGAAGGCGAGTAGCGAGAAAAATAAAAAAATGTTTCTAGTACCTAGTTTCTCAGATGCAAGCTACAGAGCTACTGACTGACTGGCACATAAGAGTACATCGTATGATTCGGTAACACAATACGAGTATCTGTTCTGCAGTAGCTCACAAAGTATTTAATAAAATTCATCATCATTCATCATCAGCCAAAGACGTCCACTGTTGAACATAGGCCTCCCCGTTTAAGCGGGGGGGTTTGCCATAATCCCCACGCTTGGGGATCGCAGTACTGGTGGTGGAGTTACAGAAGACGCTGCTGCCCATTTTCAGAATTTTCCCTTAGTCGCCTCTTACGACACCCACGGGAGGAAAGGGGGTGGTCAATTCTATGCCAGATACCACACGGCAACTCCCAGCCCCCCTCTACTGAAATTTGGGTGTTTTTTAATTTCAATAGCTTCCCGTATCATCCTAGGAAGGAATCGATTTTCTTTGGCAAGGATTTGTGGTTTATCAAATCTGATGTAATGGTTGGCTTGGTCAAGCGTATGGTCACAAATTGCAGACTTCCTGGCACGGCGGTGTATAATATCGGCGATATGTTCTTTTACGCGGGTCCCTGTTTCTTTTTGTTTGGCCTATTTAAGAGGGACCACAATCACAATCGAGCTTGTATACGCCTGTATCTTGTAAGGGTATGTGGCACTTGATAGGTGGTAGAAACTGGCTAATCTTCTTCGGTGGCTTGGAGTAAGTTTTGATTGAAGCACGCTTCAAGATGTAGCCAATCTTGTCTGTGACTCCCTTGACATAATTATGGTAGTACTGCAGGTTGACGCTCAACTGTGGCCGGTTACCCTCGGGGTTTGTGACGAAGGCGCGGTATTCGGAGCTTGTTGTCGTGCACAACATGCTTGACGTGATGAAGCTCAGCCGCCAGCTCATCACAAATTCCTCGTGCTCTCTGTAACAATGATTTACCGATGGTAGATAACTTGTGTATTAAATAAATCATATTTAATACATTACCTGAACGTTTTAACGATTCTATACCATGTAATATATCTATAGAATACCGAATTATACAGATTGCCGTATTATATATTTTAATTTACAAATTTTATCTGCCACACCTAACACATCTACATTCATAGATTCCTTAAAATCGCGATCAATGTTGTCACTCTCATTACAAGCCATGAACTTATGTAGAAAATATAAAGGACAATGCCAGATCCTGCCTCAGCCATTTACAGAAAATGAAAATGAATGAAATAAATGTAACGAATAAAGGACCTTATTATAATAATTAGGTTTTCTTTAGAATTTGTAGATTAAAAATCAATGTTAAAAGGAATTCAACCCCGGAAAATAATAACTATCTGCGTTACTTGTTGCGCATGACCATAACTAAAAAAGTTTTGTTTATGTACCTCTATAAGAAAAATCATAATTTATAAAATATTTTTAATTAAAGATTATAATAATGCGTAACGTATAATACGTTGTAGGTATAAATCGTTAATGATTCTGGAAATAATTATAAAAATCAATAATGTTGTATTACAATCATAGTTTTGCATTTATAGATTCTGTGTAACGAAACGTTATTGAAGCTCATGCGCGTAAGAGTCTTATGTCAAACTTAGAAGTTTAAAATTGTCATACATTCGCTCCAATGATATTTAAAAAAAGTACAGATATGTTACTAGCGCGTTTCATTAAGAAGACTCGTGAAGGGGACAATTATAAGACTAGTACAGTTCGGCTTCAAACATCAGAACACTTCTCTCGTTCATTTTGTTAGCATAAGACGCATCTATAATTTTTGACATAGCATTGTTTCGCTCTCTGTTTGTGTTTTTTGTTATTAGATTCTACAGGCATTTGGTCGAATGTTTAGTTATCAGTAATAAATATTTTTGTAACAGACTTTTATTGAGTGGGGCAAAGTTCTATAGAGCTTCTGGCATTGTCCTTTGGTAGTGTATCTACTAATAATTTAATTATTAACATCACGCGCACTTAACAACTTCTAATATTTCAAACTCAAATCCTCAACAGTCATCGCAAAGATGACTATGTTTATGTGTATCTTAACAGTGCATGGGTACCTCCCCTAACAAGTCGAAGGTCAACGACATCTGTCAAAAAAACGATAGAACTAATACGAAGACTTCATTTCTGCCGAAATGTATTTAGTAGGTGCTTAGGTGCACAATAAAGAGGCAAGATGCGCGCGCATCAGAATACCTTCCCTTCCTCTACTTTCAACGGTCAAACTTTCATTGATGACCAATAGATGGCACTACATGTCTTAAACAGCCGCGCAGATACAAAAGCATATATATAGAAAGAGGGGTAGCAGAGCTACCAAAAACAGCTTTATCGAATTCCCGTGTGCAGGTCATTGAATGAGACTGTAAAAAAGGAAAACCCACCAGCGGTATACATTACAAGTAAAACCTCAATTCACATAATAAAACGTAAATAAGTAACTGCCAATCGACTTGTTATTAGATTGTGGTCACGATAACGTAGCAACTATGTATGGGTATCGGTAAGGTCATCGAAACCAACGTAACATAACGTCACATCTAATTGGTTAAAGACGGCCCTGGGTATATTGCGAAATATTAAATTTTTCATCACAACTTTCACCCTATCTTGAAAATGACTGAACCGATTTTGACAAAACATGTCTAAGAACCACCGCAACAAAAACCTGCTTTCAAATAAAAACAAACCGCATCCAAATCGGTTCACCCGAAGAGTAGCGGTTTTTGCGTCTGAGGATATAAAAGCTTTTAAATAAAGTAATCAATAAACGTCCGTACAGATATAAGATTCATTATTTTGTACGACTCATTAACTTTTACAAGAAACGTAAACGTTATATATAAAAATATGACAGTTAAATCGTTACCATGTAAATCAAGATTAGGTACACATAATTATAGACAATAATTAAATATTGTCTTCAGGTGGTCCAAAATCTTACATACGCATGAAAGCGGTCCGGTATTAAAAACCGTTCCGATAAATTCGGTGTAGAAGGTAACCCCTGTTACAACTACCTACGACGCAAATAAAGCAGTCAAATTGCACCTGCGCAGAGGGGAGATGCATCAGTCAATAATATTTCGGACACAACTTGTGCAGCGTCGGTCGCGCCACCACGGCCATCATTCTGTAGTGTTTGTTAACTAAGTATCTCTTTTCTATCGGCTCCTAGAGACTAGTAGTTGTGAAATAAGATTGAAAAGTTGCTGTTAAAGTGGGTAAGTAGAATTACGTATCGCAATATTATTAAATTATGTAAAAAAGTGAATTCGTGTGACCGCATGTCGAATCATAGAAACAGATTATAAAATTATTAATTACTTACTTAGTTTAGGTGATTCTTGTGATCATAGAAGCTGTAATTTTCTTTTGTTAGTTTGTGATTAAAGATTATTTTGGGAATACAATATGAGCGGGACATCCAGTAATGGCGTCAGAATTTAGCCCTTTAACCCTTTTCTCCAATATTTTAATATACCTACCTACGTTTGGGGTTTTCGATCATTGACGGGTCGTAGCGAAGTAATAGCCGTACGGGTCGATCGATCAAGGTTAAGGCACGTTTAACGGTTTACCCCAGCTTCATTCATGTAACTTTCCCAGTCGCAATACTGTTAGTCAAAGGCCCGACAGTTTGACCAGTTTTCACAATGGGTCGTATTATCCTAAATTTGTATTGAAAGGTCAGACAGACTGTCGCTCCTTATAATCAGCTGCATCCAGTTAGACTGGAAATTGACCGCAGCATGAATGAAGGGTTACACAGACATTATAAGTGTTTTATTTTTATTTTTAGACATGGAAAAGGTTACCGGTGTCGTCCGTCGTTTCCTGTGGGAGATGTCAGTGAAAAATATCAATACCCAAACAGGGAAATTACTTATGGATCCTTGGACCAACTTGTGTTACTGCAGGCATGTGTTCAAGGCCAGAAAAAAAACCTGATAACTTCATACATCAATTTCCCCCCCCATTGATGTTTCCCTAAACCATGCCTTCACCACGACTTTGGCAACTAACACCGGTATTCGGATAATTATGTATCTTGAAACCTTTTTGTAAACCTTTTTTTAAATGTAGTGTAGTATGCAGCGCTGACACTACATAATTATTAATTTATGTCTTGTAATACATTATCTTTTTATCAATATTTCTGTTTTTATCTATGTGGCTCTCACTATAATATTATTTAGGTTTGTTAATGTAGGTAGTTGATAAGAGTGTCTCTTCATCAAAACATAAAGTCAGATTCAGAATACTTTCGTTTGTTACTTGTGTTACCTATTATTAATGATTATACAACGAGCACATAGTCTATTACATTTTTAGAAATCTAAGTATGTACGACCTATTTTTAAACTCTTTACTATGTACCTCTTACTTATATATATCTACGAACCTATGAAAATGATGTCGTATATTTTTCTGACTTATTTGTAAAATGAAATTACTTGTCTTCAAATGCATAATTCCATTGGATGTAGAACTAAGTTTATATAACAATATATTGTGGAATCCTTTGGATATTTTCAGGTTGTATACAGCCTATTTTATAATAAAAACTTCTTAATTCCTTTAGCAAATTTAGAGACAGGGTAAACAATATCTTTGTATAGAATCATTTTAGGAAAACAATACGTAAAGGGTTCAGGCCAAAATCGTTAATATCGGATTGTGATTAAAGAGACTGATGAGGATATACTAGTTAGGAAGGTTTTAAAAACTGCGGTAAAAATGGCCTTCTAAAGGTTAAAAAACGACTAAATTAAACGCCCTGCCCCCCTAGACAATTTACCATTCTATTCGATTTCTATTTGTCTAGCGTTTTGCTACTGTCTAGGGCCCCTGTTACTGTACTCTTTACACGAAACAAAATTGATCGTTTACATAAATAAGTTTGTATAAAATACGCAAGTCCTACACCTACATATAACCTTAAATCTAAAAAATATTTTCTTCTTATGTACTCTACCTAAATAAAAATAAATGTGTATGTCTCAAATTGTTTCTTATTTCTGTAAATTCCTACCTATACCTTGGTTAATATTAATTATTCACATTTACATAATGATCCCGATAACTATGACTCTAGAAAAATGTATCCGTAATTTAAAGAATTCAAATGAAAGAAAATTCAGTTAAACATTCATTATTCTACAAATGAATAGAAATAGGGAACAATAAATAACCCTAAAAATTCGAAGATAGGTAGTTACTTAACGTATTTTAATGAATGATATTTCCTGTTTTTTTGCACACTTTCCTACCCTGATAGCAGGGGGCTGAGTAAGCAATTTGTTAACAAACTGAGATTGAACGTGGCTGTAAAGGATCAACATCGAAATCACGGTCAATGTAACTATTTACAATTATTATTGTACACCTATGTGAAGTGGAAAGGGTTATTTGAAGAACGGGATGGCTGCAGGATTCGAGGCGAACTTTAAAATTCATAATAATGAAGTTACCTCTCTTAAACTACCTACTGCTATATTATATACCGCAAATATACAGTTTATTATTGTAATGGTAGTGAAAAGAAAATCCAGAGTTATGAATCAGATACAAAGATTCCGCAAGATGATTGATAGAAGCACGAAAATTATTATACTTGAAATATTTGTTCCAGTTGTAACAAATATGTCTGAATATTGTTGTAAGTATGTTGTGAACATATTGCATTACTTGACTAAAATTCAAGTTTGCAAAAAGCATATTATATTATTGATTATTCCGTCAGAAAGTTAAAAACTTAACTAGAATAAGGTATTTACACACGACCTTTTTGCTGGTGAGTAGATCGTGTTTTAACAAAGTAACATTTATAGCAGAGCTGTGACTTCGCTGATTAGTCGTGCGAACATTTACGTCGTGAAAGGGGACGAGCGCTGTTACGCGCCAGTGTAGACCATGCCTAAACGAGTACTTGCGCACTAGAAATGCACGCCAATCGATAACTGCATGCGGCGACCATTGCAGCCGCTCCTACAGCAAGCCGTCTCCTGTAGAATTAAATAACTCCAGACACTGACGAGTGATTGTGAACTTCGATAGAGAAGATTATAATACAAGTAAGTAGAATCATGCCTGTAGTCTCTGAAGGGTTAGGAACAGATGTACTCCTTACTTGCCTCTTGGGTGTAACCCGAATTTCGCTGCTAATCATCCCAAATTCCCATTTGTGCCCAAAGGCCATACATAATTATATCGGGCCGTTACCTAGTACATCGCCTCGTACGACTTGCGTTCCGCGTCAGAAGCAGCAATATTTTATAAGCAATATCTGTCAGCATATGGTAATATTTTATTACATGCAAAATGTGTTGTGAAAAAGGGCGTCCGCCATTTGCGATATCATTACAAAACGCTACGCGTGCAAATATCCGCATCTCTGGTATCATCAGTCTTTGCAAACATCCATTTTTGCGAACAGATAGTACATTAGTGTTGTGCAAAACCTAGTGCATTATTAATATTTATAAACGCTCAGAATATAAGTACCTTACATACTTAGATACCTTGTTGCATAATTTGAACATAAAGTATAAATTAAGAATGTAGCTGGCGTTCCTTTTTATCTTCATCCCAATTCAGGATAAAGAGCAAGTTTACGAAAATACAAACGCTGTGAAAGGTGAATTGAAGTTATGCTTGCGTTTAAATACTGCGAATTATGCTGCCTAGTAAATCTATTAATATAAATCTCTTATCTTATACATTACGTTCTGATGCAATTTCTATTTAAATTATAATTTCCAATGGGAAGGGAAATAAACCCAGACCCTATCTAAGTAAGAATCTCATCATAAAGCTCTGTTAGCATTAACTTCGTTCCAATTTCAGCCATGAACCCGTGGGGTCCGTCATTCGGACGTGTCATCAACATCGGCCGGCCGGTCGAGGGCATGATGTCCGGGCGCTCTGAAGACCCGCCAGACGATACTGGCTCTTCTATCGGTTGCCAAATCACTTCGCATGAACCTGATGTTACTGACACGGCAAAAAATTATGAGACTTTTTAAGTTAGTGTAATGTTCACATCTGACACATACATTTGTATAATATATTGTATGTGTTAATTTCTCTCTGTTGTGTGTTAGAAAGACAATTCTCGTACATCTAAAATTGAGTCATTGAGCTCAATGTATAATGTAGGTTGAGTGGTGGTTTGAGTTTTGTGTAAGGCCTACCCAAATGTCCTACAGATGGTACGAGACGTCTGTCAGGACAGGTCGACTCAAATCAGCTTTGGTTTTTCTTCAAAAGACCATCTCAGACGAACTACCTTATTGTCACATAAATTCAACCCTGAGTTTGAAAATGCAGTCAGCATTAAGTTCCTCTCCTTAACTTGAAGTCTGACGTGTAAAAGTGTTCGTAAAAACCTATTCACAAAAATTAACATTTTACTTATTTCTCTGTTAAGAATAATGTAATGTGGACTCAGGATTTTACGAAAACTATTGTATAGATGTAGGTGAATTGTTGTTGTTGTCAGTCCCTATATGTCTGTGTAACCAGTTTAAGATAAGTTAGTAACTTAAGGTGTATCAATGTCTTCACTTAATCTAGTAAGCAGCTGCTATTTTAAATTTCAAATATAACACGAGCACGTGTCTCAGTTAGGGATCTAAAGGTCATGACCTTAAAGGGGCGCCCCAAATTCTCAAAAGATCGATAAGGGAAACCCTTCCGAACTTTCAAGGTTACCGTCAGGATTCTAATGTTATGCACAAAATGAATGTCATATCGTGGAGCGATTTGTTTATAAAACTTTATAATGTAAGTCTTGTAACGCCATGTATTATGTTTAATGTACTTAAAAAAGTATTTGTCATTGATCTGCTGTCTTTGTGTCAAGTTTTAATAAATGTGGTCTATGTGTATTTCTGGTGCTGCTGCTTGTAATTATTTAACGAATGAACATAAGTAAACGCTTTATTGTCACTACTAACACACTTTAATAGCTTCACTTAATTTAAGTGCCTTCTTCTAATTGTGGGTTCAAAATGAAACTTAGTACATACCTACGTATTTGTAGTTTGCTGACACTAATTAGGTATCGTGAAGCTAAAAAGATCATGAACATAATAATATAATTACCTACATAAACAACGCTTTTAACTGCGTTTAAAAGAAAAAAATTATAATGTGCATATAACTGTACAAGCGTGGGGTGCTAGGTATACCTATAATGTAATAAATGATCTTGGATATCAATTTAATGATTTATAAGTACCTAATGCTTTTATGATAAAATTAAAAAAAAGTTCCCTGCTCTTACATTTAAATACCTTTAATTATTTTAGTTTAACTTTTTTATGCAGTTCTGAGTGTGTTTTAGGTTTTTAAAATATTATTTTAATTCAAATTTAAATTAGTTTATTTGCAAGAATACCTATAGGTATACAAGTAGTAGGTAAACAAGTATGGTCTTAAATATAGAATTATCGTCCCAATATATTCTACCATAACATATGGTGTGCAAATATTAAATTTATAAATGCTAAGAAAAATGTATTAATTGTTAATTTAAACAAATTATATTAATTTATTACATTTGCATTTATAAATCTCCGATGATATTAGATCAATATTGTAGTTGCTAGAGTATTATTAGTATATATTTCTTGGATCATATGTAAAGTATTCATTAACTTCGTAGAAACATTTTTCCTTCAGTCATAGTATTAACTTCTTAAACAAATTCAAAGGTAAATCTTTAAATTCATTAGGTAATCTGTTATATACCTTAATAGCATTAACATAAGAGTTTCTTTTATATAATTCGAGCCTACATTGTGGAAAACAGAGTTTATATTTATTTCTAGGAGCTACGTTTCGTCTAGTTACATCTATATGTTTAATAAAGTGTTCAGGATGTTGTTTAACGAATAGGCACAATTCTTTAATATACATGCATGGTAATGGTAAAATATTGAACTTTTTAAGTGTGGTAGTGACCACCCAATTCACCAAAGTCCACCTTATTGTTCAAGAACCGCCTAACTCAGAGACATTTAATGGTTACTTGTACTATCACTAAGGTTTTCTTTGTGAAATCTTTACTTAGTGTCAGTTTAAGTAAACATTAACGTCTCTAAGTGCGGCGGTTAGATATAATTAGTAATTAAAGTGTGTTTTTCATATATACAACTTGGTTAAATGAGAAAAACACTATCTTTGTAACTTAACAAAGACCTTTATGTGGCTTTTGTCTGCCGGACTTAAATCTCTTAAAGGCACAGTAAGGAAAGAAAGAAATATATATTTATTGACCCAAAAAACATAATAATAAAGGAAATAGAAATACAAGAATAAACAGAAAACAAACAAGTAAAACAGATTAAAAAAGTAACATATTATTTAAATATTTTTGTGTCAACAAGGCCACAGCTCAGCATATTGTCAGAGTAACCAGACTGTAGAGCTGGCCATCCGACGCTAGTTTTCAGCTGTAACCCACGAGTGTCATACGCTCGAAACCAATATCATTATAAAACTACGAAGAACTATAGGTATACCATATAGGTGTACTCGTACTATAGGCTATATAGGTATACTCGTAGGAACGACGAAGGCAAATATTTGCTTTCATTTGGTGACTGCAGTCTGCTACTTGGCAACACCCCTTTGTCAATTATTGATTTTTAGGGTAGCGAGGGACGAAGGGTGTACCTTGTCCCGTTCCCAAGCTCCCTTCGTTCCAACGTTCCCTCGAAGCGTTCCTAATTATGCCGTGACGTATTTAAAAAAAATTGAATGTTCAGAAGGTAATTTTTTTTTTAAGCATATAGTAATCCAGTCTAATAAGTGCGAGAACTGCAAGTTGAACACGTGAGCGCACCGCGCTTCGAGCTTGACCCTACGCGAGGCGATTACGTTACAATTCTAATTAGTGTGCTTTGCAGTTAGGAGTTTCACACAAAGACGCACGGCTCGAGTGGATACGGTGGCGATACCTTTCCGGGTTGATATGTGTTCTACGACCTGGAATCGTAAGTAAAGTCAGAGTAAGGTTTCAGATTCACAGAATAATATAATTTATTTCAAGGTTCTCATGGATCAAAAACTTTGCAATTTTCATTGTTTATTTATTCCTTGAACTAAAATCAGATTTGTATTATGCACAGCAGCTAATTAAGGTAACCGTGGCAACACACTGAGTGAGAGGATAGGGGTGTAGGGCGGAGCATCTCTGAGGGCCTGTCTCACCGGGCCGCCATGGCAACGTCGCGTCGCCAGGAGCGAAGACGCAGCTAGCTCTGGCAACCTGGGAGTTCTTTCCTTCACGAGTTCTAATAACTTGTTATCTTAGAGATACTTCATCTTAGCGATCCTAATTCCGCAAAAAATGGAATGAACAAATGCTTTCGTAATGAATGCTTACAAAAAAGTGGTAGGCAAAGTAGTAGCTGTATTTAGTCAAGTCACAAAAAAAATTCGTTAGAACCAATTCATTACCTATTTTAAATTAACGTGAAACATCTTAACACAATATGCACATATAATCATTCGACTAAGCAAATGAACAGTGCTTTATCGATTTCAGCGAAATGCAGTGTTGACAATTCTATGTATGTAACATAACATAACATCACGCCTGTATTCCCCGAAGGGGTAGGCAGAGGTGAACATATAGTACACCCACATTTCGCCAGTTATGTTGTAAGTGAAGATTTACAGTCGTGAAGACGACGAGCGCTGTAACGCGCCAGTGTGGACGATGCTTTAACGTGTACTTGCGCACTAGAAGAGCACGCTAATCGATAACTGCATGCGGCGACCATTGCAGCCGCTCCTACAGCAAGCCTTCTCCTGTAGACATCAATAACTCCAGACACTGACGAGTGATTGTGAGCTTCGATAGAGAAGAATACAATACAAGTAAGTAGAATCATATTTAATCATGCCTGTAGTCTCTTAAGGGTTAGGCAGAGATGTACTCCTTATAATTCCTATTTCGCTGTTAATCCTCTCAATTTCCAATTTGTGCCCATACTTGAGAGCCCATTTGCCTAACATATGTCGGGCTGTTTGTTACCAGGCCCATCGCCTCGTACAAGTTGTTTTCCGGCGGCAGAAGCAGCTATACTTTATCGGTCAGGTCATGGTAATGTTTTATAAAAATCCTAAAATGTATTGTGAAAAAAGCGTGTGGTCGTGCCCGCGATTTTGAATCATATGAAGAGTAATATGAGGAAAGTAAGTAAGTAAGTAGCAAGGAAAGTAAATATCAGGCTCTGCCTATCCCTTTGATTTTATTCAGTATAGACTCAGTGAATGTCAATTACAAGATCGACCGTATCTTAGTAAGAATCATAGAGTGTGGTGTCTGTCACTTGGATTAGATACACGTAATACTCCTTGCTCATTAAACTATTGTTTTTATTTGAAATCGTTTCTGAAGTTTAGTGCTTCTTCAATAATTTTAAGACCTTAAAGATAATTTAATTTATGATGAAAAAGGGGATTTGTTCCATTTACGTGTCATAATAAAACCTTAACTTAATCAGAAGTGTTGTTACATTACATTACTCTTCCGCTGCAGTAAGTTATAGCTCTGTTAACATTTACTCCGTTCTAATTTCAGCCATGAACCCGTGGGGTCCGTCATTCCGACGCGTTATCAACATCGTCCGGCCGGTCGAGGGCATGATGTCCGGGCGCTCTGAAGACCCGCCAGACGATACTGGCTCTTCTATCGGTTGCCAGAGCAACCTAACGGCTAGAACATGGAAACACCAAATCACTTCGCATGAACCTGATGTTACTGATACGGCTGAAAATTATGAGACTTTTTAAGTTAGTGTAATGTTCACATGTGACACATACATTTGTATAATGTATTGTATGTGTTAATCTCTCTCTGTTGTGTGTTAGAAAGACAATTCTCGTACATCTAAAATTAGGTCATTGAGCTCAATGTATAATGTAGGTTGACTGGCGGTTTGAGTTTTGAGTAAGGCCTACCCAAATGTCCTACAGATGGTGCGAGACGGGACGTCTGTCAGGACAGGCCGTCTCAAATCAGCTTTGGTTTTTCCTCAAAATACCATAACAGACGACCTACATTGTACAAGTTGACATAATTCAAGTTATATGTGTTTTTTTGTATTGTGAGTGTGATTTGCAGTTTGAGTATCTCACACGGCCTTCCCCAATATCCTGCAGATGGTACGAGACGAGGCGTCTGTGAGGATAGGTCGACTCAAGCTGCTTTGATTCTTTCTTCAAAAGACCATCTCAGATGAACTACATTATTCTCACATAAATTCGACCCTGAGTTTGAAAATGCCATCGGCAATCTTTTACTTATTCATCTGTTGGGGATGATGTAATGTGGACTCATGATTTTACCAAAACTGTTGTATAGATGTACGTGAATTGTTCCCTGTATGTCTGTGTAACCAGTTTAAGATATTAGTTTAAGTGTATCCATGTAATCACTTAGTCTAGTAAGCAGCTGCTGTTTTATATTCCAAACAACACAAGCACGTGTCTCAGTTAGGGATCTGAAGGCCATGACCTTGTAAGGGGCGCCCCAAATTCTCAAAAGATCGATAAAGGAAACTCTTCCGAACTTTCAAGGTTAACGTTGGGATTTTAATGTTATGCGACAAATGGATGTTAAGTCCTGGAGCTATTTGTTAATAATATTTTATAATGTATGTCTTGTAACACCATGTATTATGTTTAATGTACTTAAAAAAGTATTTGTCATTGATCTGCTGTCTTTGAGTCAAGTTTCAATAAATGTGGTCTATGTGTATTTCTGGTGCTGCTGCTTGTAATTATTTAACGAATGAATATGAGTTTACGCTTTATTGTTTCTACTAACACGTTTTCTGAAATCAAATCTTGAAAGTAAATACTAACCTACTTCTTAATGTGGGTTCAAAATAAAACTTAGTTCGTACCTACGTATTTGTAGTTTGGCTGACAATAATTATAGTCAGAGAACTACGGACCAAATTTAAAATTGATAACTATCAAGCTAATTTTCCGTGAGTAGCTTCACTTTCACTTTCACTTTGATGAGACGTCCTACTTTTCAATTACAAAACCTCTCGATTGTGGTAACTAACAGGGCTCACACTACAACTTTTGAACGCGTAACTTTTTGCGTAGAACAGGGATAACGTAGCACGTAATTTGCAGGACATTGTGGCTGTTAAATTAAATAAATATAAACCAAGCAACAGTAAAAATTCTGCTAAGTATTAATTTTTGACGATCTCGTTATCGATACAGTCATGTTGGAAGGATAACAAGGTCATAGGAGGATAATTATTTCGAACAAGCAGATTTTGTACTTTAAATTTGGTCTGTGGATCCCTGACTATTAGGTATCATGGAGCTAAAAAGGTCATAAAAATAAAATAATAGTAAAATAATTTAAACCACCCCTAACAACATTTAAAAGTAAACAATAATAAAATGTATATATGATGTACATTGTACAAGCGTGGGTGCTATGTATACCTATAATGCAATAAATGAACTTGGATATCAATTTAATGATTCTTAAGTGCCTAATGCATTATAAATTTTACCTTTTTGATGCAGTTCTGAGTGTGTATTAGGTTTTTTTAACTATTGTTTTAGTATAGTAGTGACTACTCAATTACTTGCCTTATCATTCAAGTTCATCATCATCAGCCGGAAGACGTCCACTACTGGACAAAGGCCTCCCCCTTAGAACGTTACAATGAACGACAACTTGCCGTTTGCATCTACTGGTTTTTCGAGTTACTTAGATATAATTCGTAATAAAGCATATACGTGTTTTCTTCATAATATAAACAACTTGGTTCAATGAGAAAAACCCTGGCTTTGTTACCTAATAAAGACAGTGTATTTATTCCTGACACTTAAACCCCCTTTGTTCTTTATGACAATAAATATCCATTCTTTGTTTGTTTTATTTAAACCTGGCAAGACCGGCCCCTTCACATGAGCTCTCAAAGCAGGACAATTTACGTTGTGTAAGCGAGACGCCGCATTATACTGCACGTTGCGGCCTCTCGCTTCCACATCGTAAACTGTCCTGCTTAACGAGCTTATGGTATAGGGGAAGGGTTACAATAACTTCACTCTGACCATTATGTGGCTTTTGTCTGCCGGACATGTATATCTTTAAGGCACAGTAATCAGTAAGGCAAATATTTGCTTTCATTTGGTGACTGCAGTCCGCTACTTGGCAACACCCCATTGTCAATTATTGATTTTTTGGATAGCAAGGGACAAAGGGTCTTCCTAGTCAGGAGGCGTTCTCACTGAAGCCGCTTATTTTTCAAAATTCTTTGAATGTCGTTCCTTCTGTGTTTCCATTATTCCTACAATTAATTTGACTGAATGGCTTTTTTTGTGATCATTGAAAAACTTTTGTCTACTCAGCGAGACGAGGCAGGTGGGGGTCATAGCACACATATCAAGTAAGAAAAGGATCGTCACGGATTGACCACGTGACCGCACCGCGGTTTGAGCTCGACCCAAGGCAAGGCAATTACGTTACGATTCCGATTAGTGTGCTTTACAGTAGGCAGTTTCATACAAAGACGTACGGCTCGAGTTGATACGTTGGCGATCCCTTTCCGGGTTGATATGTGTTCTATGACCTGGGATCGTAAGTAAAGTGTTACGGTTTCAGATACACAAAAAAAATATAATTAATTTCAAGGTTCTCATGGATTAAAAACGTTGCAATATTCGTTGTTTACTTATTCCATGAACTAAAATCACATTATCATTATGCACAGCACCTAATAAAGGTAACCGTGGCAACACCCGGAGTGAGAGGATAGGGGTGTAGGGCGGAGCATCTGTGAGGGCCCATCTCACCAGGCTGCCATGGCAACGTTGCCAGGAGCGAAGTTGCAGCTAGCTCTGGCAACCCATCTCCAAGCGGCCGACTGACGAAATACAGAGGGAGTTTTTGTCTTCATGAGTTCTAATAACTTGTTAACAGACAAGCTGATTGGCGCAATGGCTAAGCGTTTGGACTGCTGCGCTAGGTATTGCGGGTTCGATTCCCGCACGGGACAAAAATTTGTGTGATCCGCAGACGTTTGTCCCGAGTCTGGGTACTTGTGTATGCGAATGAAACGCACCCACGATACAGCAGAAATAGTTAGTGTGGGGTGACGTTTAAAAAAAAACTTAGAGATACTTCTTTCAACAAATGGAACGGAATGGAATAAAAACTGTCACTAAAATGAAAACTAATATCTTATCTAGGATATACTTAATAAACATCTCGTGATCTCATCATGATGCCGAGGTGAGACTGTTAAATTATTACACTTGACACATTTATTTTGATAGAACTAATGCTGGACCTGCTTGACATTAACAAGAAACATCATACTTATTATTTTACAAACACTTTGAACAAGTCGACTATCATCATTCGACTAAGCAAATGAATATTGCTTTATCGATTTCAGCGACATGCAGCGTTAACAATTAGAGGTACTCCCATCATTATTTCAGCATTAAGGCATTTGCATACGAACTTTTCATAGGAAGCTTTGCTAGCACGTCAAGTAAAATTTATATAAGTTGAAAATCTGCTGAGTTATTATATGATTTAAAATAGTGAACGTAAAAATTTACAGTCGTGAAGAGGACGAGCGCCAGTGTGGACGATGCTTTAACGTGTACTTGCGCACTAGATGTGCACGCCAATCGATAACTGCATGCGGCGACCATTGCAGCCGCTCCTACAGCAAGCCTTCTCCTGTAGACTTAAATAACTCCAGACACTGACGAGTGATTGTGAGCTTCGATAGAGAAGAATATAATACAAGTAAGTAGAATCATATCTGTAGTCTCCGAAGGGTTAGGCAGAGATGTACTCCTTACTTGCCTCGTAATTTCCCCACGTGGCATCATGACGGATGGCATCCTCATCCGTGGGCATATTTCGCTGCTAATCCTCCCAAATTCCAATTTGTGCACATACTTGGGAGCCTATTGGCCAAACATACATATGTCGGGCCATTCGTTACCAGGCCCATCGCCTCGTACAACTTGTTTCCGGCGGCAGAAGCAGCTATACTTTATCTGTCAGCTCATGGTAATGTTTTATAAAAATCCTAGAATGTATTGTGAAAATAGGGTGTGTTCGTGCCCGCGACTTTGAATCATATGAAGAGTAATATGAGGAAAGTAAGTAAGTAAGTAGCAAGGAAAGTAAATATCAGGCTCTGCCTACCCCTTTGATTATCGGTATAGACTCAGTGAATGTCAATTACAAGATCGACCGTATCTTAGTAAGAATCATAGAGTGTGGTGTCTGTCACTTGGATTAGATACACATAATACTCCTTGCTCATTAGACTATTGTTTTTATTTGAAATCGTTTCTGAAGTTAAGTGCTTCTTCAATAATTTTAAGACCTTAAAGATAATTTAATTTATGATGAAAAAGGGGATATGTTCCATTTACGTGTCATAATAAAACCTTAACCCAATGAGAAGTGTTGTTACATTACATTACTCTTCCGCTGCAGTAAGTTATAGCTCTGTTAACATTTACTCCGTTCTAATTTCAGCCATGAACCCGTGGGGTCCATCATTCCGACGCGTTATCAACATCGTCTGGCCGGTCGAGGGCATGATGTCCGGGCGCTCTGAAGACCCGCCAGACAATACTGGCTCTTCTATCGGTTGCCAGAGCAACCTAACGGCTAGAACATGGAAACACCAAATCACTTCGCATGAACCTGATGTTACTGATACGGCTGAAAATTATGAGACTTTTTAAGTTAGTGTAATGTTCACATCTGACACATACATTTGTATAATTTATTGTATGTGTTAGGAGCGTATCTCTCTCTGTTGTGTGTTAGAAAGACAATACTCGTACATCTTAAATTGGGTCATTGAGCTCAATGTATAATGTAGGTTGACTAGCGGTTTGAGTTTGAGTAAGGCCTACCCAAATGTCCTACAGATGGTACGAGACGGGGCGTCTGTCAGGACAGGCCGTCTCAAATCAGCTTTGGATTTTCTTTAAAATACCTTCACAGACGACCTACATTGTACAACTTATATGTGTCTTTTTGTATTGTGAGTGTGATCATAATGTAGATATTTTTAATATGTGACTCGTCTGACAGTTTGAGTATCTCACACGGCCTTCCCCAATATCCTGCAGATGGTACGAGACGAGGCGTCTGTGAGGATAGGTCGACTCAAGCTGCTTTGGTTCTTTCTTTAAAAGACCATCTCAGACGAACTACATTATTCTCACATAAATTCGACCCTGAGTTTGAAAATGCCATCGGCATTAAATTTCTCTACTTAACTTGAAATCTGATGTGTAAGTCTTCATAAAAAACCTATTCACAAAAATAAATCTTTTACTTATTCATCTGTTGGGGATGATGTAATGTGGACTCAGGATTTTACCAAAACTGTTGTATAGATGTACGTGAATTGTTCCCTGTGTGTCTGTGTAACCAGTTTAAGATATTAGTTTAAGTGTATCCATGTCCTCTCTTAGTCTAGTAAGCAGCTGCTGTTTTATATTCCAAACAACACGAGCACGTGTCTCAGTTAGGGAGCTAAAGGTCATGACCTTATAAGGGGCGCCCCAAATTCTCAAAAGATCGATAAGGGAAACCCTCCCGAACTTTCAAGGTTAACGTTGGGATTTTAATGTCAAGCACAAAATGAATGTCAAGTCCTGGAGCTATTTCTTTATAATAATTTATAATGTATGTCTTGTAACACCATGTATTATGTTTAATGTACTTAAAAAAGTATTTGTCATTGATCTGCTGTCTTTGAGTCAAGTTTTAATAAATGTGGTCTATGTGTATTTCTGGTGCTGCTGCTTGTAATTATTTTACGAATAAACATAAGTAAACGCTTTATTGTCACTACTAACACGTTTTCTGAAATCAAATCTTGAAAGTAAACTCTAACCTACTTCTAAATGTGGGCTCTAAATAAAACTTAGTTCGTACCTACGTATTTGTAGTTTGACTGACAATAATTACAGTCAGGGGATCCCTGATTGTAATTATTATCAGACCAATCGGACCAAATTTAAAATTGATTACTATCAAGCAAATTTTTCGTGTCCGTGAGTAGCTTCATTTTGATAAGACGACCAACTATTACTACATAATTCTAAAATCTATAAAAAAAAATATCGATTCTGGTAGCTAACTGGTTTAGTACATCACACTAAAAATTTTATGTAGAACCGGGATAACGTAGCACGCTATTTGTAGGACAGTGTGCAAGCAACAGTAAATAATTCCGCTAGTCATAAATAAATGTTAACGATCTAGTAATCGATACTTGTTGAAAGTATAACAAGGTCAACAAAAATGATTTCTAACTAGCCGTTTTTTTACTTTAAATTTGGTCTGTTGATCCCTGACTATTAAGTATCATGGAGCTAAAAAAATAACTAAAACCACGCTTTTAACTGCATTAAAAGCCAAAAATAATATATGTATATAACTGTACAAGCGGGGGGTGGAGGTAGTAATGATTTTAAAAAAGTGCTCAGCGTTTACATATATATACCTCCTATTATTTTTATTTTTTATGCAGTTCTGAGTGTATTTTAGGTTTTTTAAACCATTATTTTAGTATGGTAGCGAATACCCAATTTACCAAAACCCACCTTATTATTGAAATTACTTCGATATAATTCGTAATCAAGCATATACGTGTGTTCTTCATAATATAAATAAATAACATAGTTATTTGAGAAAAGCACTTACTTTGTAACCGAACAAAGACAGTGTATTTATTCATGAGACTTCAACCCCTTTTAATTTTCTTGACAATAAATATCCATTCTTTGTTTGTTTTATTTAAACCTGGCAAGACCAGCCCCCTTACCATGAGCTCTTATAGCAAGGCAGTTTACGGTGTGGAAGCGAGACACCGCTACGTGCAGTGTAATGCGGCGTCTCGCTTCCACAACGTAAATTGTCTGGCTTTAAGAGCTTACAGTATGGGGGCAGGTCACAATTACTTCACACTGACCATTATGTGGCTTTTGTCTGCCGGACATGTATCTCATTAAAGCACAGTAAGGCATATACTTCCTTTCATTTGATGACTGCAGTTCGCTACTAGGCAACACCCCATTGTCATTGTGATTTTTGGGGTAGCAAGGGATCAGGGTCTTCCTCGTCAGGACGCGTTCCCTCTTACGTCGTGATGTATTATTCAAAGTGGTTGGAATGTCGTTCCTTCTATCTTTTTTTTCCATTATTTCTGTAGGTAATTAATTTGACTGAATGTTTTTTTTGTAATCATTGGACGAGTTTCGTCTGACCAGCGAGACGATGCAGGTGGGATCGTCAACAATGTCGTATGACACTTTCAGATTGTTTTCAGATATCCAAAAATTGCATATTTTTTAGTTTTCATTCGCCGAGTCTTACGGTAAGTACCATAGCGGAGCGGGAACATGGGGGAGAGGAAGCTCCTTGTTTTATTCTTAAATTTTATTGACAGTCCGTTCAATTAAAATGATATTGACTTGTATTACATTAGTGACACGACGGATGACAGCAGCAGAACAGTTGATATTGTAATTAGCGTTTTTGTTGTAATGCCTTCCAAGAATTTGAAATTAAAGTTAAATTCGGTTGAGTAAGTGAGTTGGTCTTATGTAGCTTCGAACTAAGTGTAGTCAGTCACAGGTAAGTTTAGTACCAGCATTCGTATTGTTGCTTAAGTCAACTTTCAGAAGTAAACTTACAAGGCAGAGCTCACATTAACATCTATGAGATGTAATTCTTGTAAATTCTTAAAAATTACACTAATTAAGATGACGTTTTCATTTAGACACAGTTGCTTATAAAGGTAACCAGGGCAACACCCGGAGTGTGAGGCTAGGGGTGTGGGCGGCGCGTCTGTAAGGGTCTGCCTCACCGGGCGGTCGCCATGGCAACGTCGCGTTGCCAAGAGCGCAGATACTTTTGGCGACCCATCTTTGAGCTCGGAGTTCTTGTTATCATAAGATCTAATAACTTGTTATCTTAAAGAATCTTTTACTAAAAATATTGGTTCTCCTAAAATGCTTCCGAAATTAGTGCTAACAACAATTAAATGAAAACAGTTAACTATATAAAACAGGTTATTTGTTTTTTTGTGAAGTGACAGTAGACATTAATTTTGATTTAATGATCAAATCCCGTGATCCCATCATGATAACAAGGTATGACAGTTTAATTATAAAATCGTAATTGAAACATTTATTTAGTTAGAACCAACTGTATTTAAAATCCGCGATATTTGACAAAAACTTTGCACAAGTCGACTAACATCTTTCGACTTAGCAAAGTCATATTGCTTTGTCGATTTGCGACCTGTCTGTTACCATGAACTCAGTTTACGTTGTGGAAGCAAGACGTCGCATTACACTGCACGTAGCGGCGTCTCGCTTCCACAACGTGAACTGTCCTGCTTTAAGAGTTCATGGTAAAGGGGCTGCAGTGTTAAGAGGTATTTTTTCTTCACTATTTTAGCAATAAGGCATTTACATACAAACTGTTCACTGTAAGCTTAGCTAGCACATCAAGTTACTATACAAGTAGAAAATCTGCTGAGTTATTATATTATGTATTATTTTTAAATAGTGAAAACACGTTTATTTACCCAACTTTGTCGATGTATGGAATGAATAATATTAAATCAAATACCTTGTTATTGCTGCGTTACATACATTTTGCAAGAAAACCGTGTCTAAATAAAGCGACATTTCTAGCACAGAGCTGTGACTTGGCGTGATTTGTCGTGCGAAGATTTACAGTCTTGAAGACGACAAGCGCTGTTAAGCGCCAGTGAGGACGATGCTTTAACATATACTTACACACTAGAAGTGCACGCTAATCAATAACTGCATGCGGTGACAATTGCGGCAGCCGCTCCTTCAGCAAGCCTTCTCCTGTAGTTTTAAACTACTCCAGACAGTGACGAGTGATTGTGAGCTTCGATAGAGAAGAATATAATACAAGTAAGTTCAATCATGTCGTGTTATCATTAATTGCTGTGCTTTTTAACAATAAAGTTTAGTCAACATTTTTCATACATTGACGCCTGTAGTTTCCGAAGGGTTGGGCAGAGACTTCTACACCTTTGCCAAGAAACTATACACTTATATTTTCCAAGTCCCTATAAATCATACAGGGGGAGCTTATTGGCCTTTTATCGGGTACAAACCTGGTCATCTGGCTTCATAAATTGACTTGCTTTTCTAAAGACGATAGTGGATAAATTCGTTATTATGTTAATCTAATTCTTATAATAGTTATATCTTACAAAATCTATCGATTTTCGGCATGTCCTTGGCCTAATATGTGTTTTTCCTTTTAGTCTTGTTTTGTGAAAATCGATTGTCTATTATATTGCAAAAAGGACAGGTGTCGCGCCCGCCATTTTGTATGCGATGCTAATGGCTCTGCGTGCTAAATCTTTACAATCAAAGCCTTTACATAATATATATTTCGTGTAATATGTATATTAGAGTTACGCAAAATTGAAAGGATCAACCTATTAGAATATTTTAATTTACGAACTTCAATGTTTGCGGTATACCTACAAAGAAATTTATTTTTAAAACCGTGTATAATGTGTACCTACATGAAGTGTTTTTACATAATTTTGGTATCAGCAGCATGCCCATTGGGTGTTGCAATATTATTTAATTACTTATGACTAAATAATCCACTTATTGAATTTTTTTTACATAAAATAATCATTTTTATAAAAAAATTTTTTAGAGCATTCTTGAATAGTTTGCCATCCAGCCCCTTTACCATGAACTCTTAAAGTTACACAGTTGACAGTTAACGTTGTAGAAGCGCGACGATAGAAATGATTTTTTTATGTATAAATGGGGCGTAAGGGGGCGGTTTTTAATATGAACAGGTAAGTGGTTGAACACTATTATTATCATAGTACATAATTATGTAAGTGCAAAACGTCGTGCATTATACATTTAACAAATGCTCAGAATATACCTAACTCATCTTGTCACGTAGACAATGTTGCTGGCGTTCCGATTGGTCGATCTTTATCTCAGATACTAAGCTGGGTTATAGAGACTTTTGTATGAAAACTAAACCGGTAAAGTGTGGTGATTGAATGTTTGGTCAAGACTTTAAAATGATGTCTTATTTTATAGGTATAATACAGTGTGTCTCAAAAGAAAGTTTCATATTTATATTCATATTTATTTGCATTCCACAATGTAAAGAGGATGTTACAGAATGTCTTAGAGCTAAGTACAATCGTGGCCCCTGTAGGGCACAGCAAATTAAAATTAATCTTACATCTAAAATTACAAGTATTAAAACGATCAGAAAATTTATAAAATTATTTAACGTTGCCATCTAAAATTACTAAAACAATTACAACAACAACTAGGTCTAAAAATTAAACATCTTTATTCAAACGAACTAAAGAACTATAGAGTAAGTAATATATAAGTAATAAAATAACAGGCATTTGGTACATATGGACTAACATAGCGGGAGTTAATATTGGTAAGTGTGGAGTGTTTTGTGTATTATGTTGTGTATAGGCAATATTGTTATCATTCATGTATTGAGTAGTAAGCTTTGTTGATGAGGGTGTTCTTGAGTGCGTGTATGAATTTAGTTTCGCTTGTTTCATTTTTTATAGAATCTGGTAATTTGTTATAATTTTTAATTGACATTACCTATGGGCAATTGCTGTGAAGTGTCATGTGTGAAGAGGGAAGCATTAACATGTTCTTGTGTCTAACTGGCCGATCGTTATGTTTATTTCCGCGGGTTACGAAAAAGTTTGTATGTTTTCTTACAAATTTACATATTTCTAAGATATAAACTGATGGTAATGTTAATATTCGATATAGTATGTAAATTGGTTTGCAGCTGTCGGTTTGCTCTATATTAACTATAATACGGATTAATTTCTTTTGGAGATTGAATAGTGTATGAGCGTCGGTACTGTTTCCCCACATAATAATGCCTTAGTTGAGCCATGAGTATGCGTAGGCGTAGTATGTGGTGAGGGCAGTCTGTATGTCGGTAGTTTTTTTAACTTCTCGTAGTGCGTAACAGAATTTGGAGATTTTTGAGTGTATATGTTTGAGTGGTTTCCAGGTGATGTGTGTATCTATTTATGAGACCTAATAATGAAAATTTGTTAACGACCTCGATTTTTGTGCCGTTAACTGTCAGGTTAACAGTAATCGGAGCTTTTTGTCTTGGATGAAAGGTCATTACTTTTGTTTTTTTATAATTTATTTCGAGGTTGTGCTTAGTTAATCATTTTGTTGTTTTATTTAGTATTATGTTTAAGTGTTTATATTTTGTGACTCGGTAAAATAAAAATTAAGATGTCTATAAAAAAATGTTTATTAGTTATCAAAGCACAGTATTTAGTAATTAAGTTTTTTTTAATAATATCGTCGTAATGTAAACCTTGTTCTCGGCATTCATTTAGTCGAACGGTAAAATTTCTAAAGTGGTGAAAACCGCGAATACTACAGAATCTTCTACGCGCTACAGTTGCTAAATCACCGTTTTAGTAAGACTCTCGCAAGCACAGCGCACGGTCCGCTCCTGAGTAACATTCCATAGTAACTCAATTCCCAAGAGCCAGCCCCCATACCATGAACTCTGAAAGCAGGACAGTTTACGATGTGGAAGCGAGACGCCACTACGTGCAGTGTAATGCGGCGTCTCGCTTTAAGAGTTCATGATAAGGGGGCAGGCCACTTAATTATTGGCATTGACCCCGCGCCCTTGAGATTCGATGGGTTCGCGCAGTCAGTTAAACAAATGTAAACTTTCTTTGAGGCACCTTGTATTATAAACTTATGGATCAAAGTCTCTTAACTTATCAATTACTCCAAGTTATGTATTTTTTGCTAATTGAATAGTATTTTATACTAATAAAGGCGAATAGCGAATAATTTATTTGCAAAATAATAAAGAGAATGTCAGGACTAGGATCCTGATCTAAGTAAGATTCAGTGGTCGCTAAAAATAAAATTCATCTCTCTCTCTCACAACCCAGTTAAACAAGCGACAATATAATTATGTGCTTACATAAATTAGATAATGTCAAATGCAAGATTATTATACAGAAGAAATATTATCCGTGTAGCGTCTGATATATTTTTGGTAACATCTAATATCCACCTAAATTATCACGCTTAACGTAAAGCTTCCCTTAGATCCCATTGAATTCCAACGAGTAGCTCGTAAAACGGACATATTATGTACATTATTAATATGTATTGTAAAGGTATTACAATTTTCACAAAAACTTTAATGTACATATTAAGAAGTATTTTTTCCTTAGCAGTTAGTTAAAGCTCTGTTAACATTTACGTCATTCTAATTTCAGCTATGAACCCGTGGGGTCTGTCATTCCGACGTGTTATCAACATCGTCTGGCCGGTCGAGGGCACGACCGGGCGCTCTGAAGACCCGCCAGACGATACTGGCTTTTCTTTCGGTTGCCAGAGCAACCTAACGGCTAGAACATGGAAACACCAAATCACTTCGCATGAACTTGTTCCTGGAACGGCTGAAAATTATGACACTCCTTAAGTAGTTAGCTTAGTATAATGTTAGTTTAACAGAACACGACATACATTTGTATAATAAATTGTATGTTTTTAGAGCGATATCTTTCTCTATTGTCATTGAGCTCAATGTATAATGTAGGTTGACTGGCGGTTTGAGTTTTGTGTATGGCCTACCCAAATGTCCTTCAGATGGTACGGGACGGGGCGTCTGTCAGGACAGGTCGACTCAAATCAGCTTTGGTTTTTCTTCAAAAGACCATATCAGATGACCTACATTGTACAAAATGACGTAATATAATTATATGTGATTTCTTTTTGTATTGTGAGTGTGAAAATAATGTAGATAATTTTATGTTTACTAATTTGTCTGGCAGTTTGAGTATCTCACACGGCCTACCCGAATGTCTTGCAGTTGGTACGAGACGGGGCGTCTGTGAGGACAGGTCGACTCAAGCCTGCTTTGGTTCTTTCTTCAAAAGCCCATCTCAGACAAATTACATTATTATCACATAAATTCACCCCTGAGTTTGTTACGGTATTTCTACTCAGAGGTAGTCAATAAGAAAATGCCCTCCCCATCAAATTTCTTAACATAGGTTAAAATCTGATGTGGTGTTTTTATAACCTATTTACAAAAATAAATTTATTTTCTATTGGAAAAAATGTACAAATGTAACGTGGACTTAAGATTTAACAAAAACTGCTGTAGAGATGTACGTGAATTGTTCCCTATGTGTATAAGTATACCTATCTCTGTGTAACCAGTTTAAGATATTAGTTCAAGTGTATCTGATACAGTAAAAGCCCGAATATTGGTAAATCTAAGGTTTTACTAGTAAATCCGCAGATTTACCAACGTCAGTAAATGTTAGGATTTTTATGATGTATGATAATTTTTCGGGCTTTTACCGTCAGAATTTAGTAAATGCTGGGTCTTACTAAAGACGGTCGGTAAATGTTAGTTTTGAAACAATACATCTTCGAGTATTAGTATATAGTATACACGCTCACTGTGCTTCCGCGGCCAGTGCATGTGACAGTAGTGAGTGTAACAAACTCAATTCAATATGTATTATTATAAAACGCTTCTAGCTAGAGATGGGTCTATTGACTGACTAGTCGGTCGCTTAAAACCTGACTAGTCGTCTAGCCGCCCATTGATTTAGTCCTGATCGCATCGGTAACTCGAGATTTTTCGTCGCGCTAGTATTGTTACGTTACAGCCGGAGTTCTTTTAGAAAAATCAAACTTAAAGCTGTAAATTACATAGCTAAGACAATTTATAATTATAGTGAAAGTACTCGTACTCGTTTGAGAAGAAAGTGCGGACCCTCTTCTTTAACGTATCCTTGGCAGAATTATCTTAATGTTATCCGATTTATAATAGTATATTATTAATATGTGTAGTGTATTCTTACAAAATATTTATGTATTTTGTTTTGTTTTTATTGGCTTAATTTGTTTTTTCTATGTATTTACTACGTATTTACTTTATTGTTGCACATATCTCGACATCTCGGTACCACCCGTTGGTTGACTGGTAGAGAATGCATTAGACATTAAGTCCGCCTTTGTTTACTTTAGAAACATAAATTTTAAATAAATAAATGAAAGTACAAACTTAATTAAAATAGAATCATGTCGAAGAAGAAATCACATTTATCTTTAGAATTTAGAATATAGACTTTCTTTGACGAATTGAAGGATGATTTCATTTAAGTCACTTTATTTCTAGCATAGTAAAGTAAATGTTTATAAAGTAATGTAGTTGGCCCGTTGGCCGACTAGTCTATCTCTATTGTGTGTTAGATGGACAATTCTCACACATCTGAAATTGAGTCATTGAGCTCAATGTATAAAGTAGGTTGACTGGCGGTTTGAGTTTTGTGTATGGCCTACCCAAATGTCCTTCAGATGGTACGAGACGGGGTGTCCGTCAGGACAGGTCATCTCAAATCAGCCAGTCGCCGACTACAAATATAGCATGTTGACGACTAAAAGGCAACATCTCTACTTCCAGCGCTTTAATATGCCCACTCTAAAATTAATTTAGTAGTACATTGGCTGGGTTGATCAGTAATGTATTTCTCATTATCTACCATTTATTTAGTATTAGTCACGGCCTTATACGCCTCTAATGAACAAGATTTGACAAATTTTTCAACAATTACCATGTCTCTGAGGTAAACTGGGTACCAATATGGGTTGGTAAATCTTAGGATTTACTGGTTGATTTTAGGATTTACAGTTCGTGGTTTTACAGTAACATATCCATGTCTTCTCTTAGTCTAGTAAGCAACTGCTATACATTTCAAACAACACGAGCACACCCTATAAGGGGCGTCCCAAATTCTCCAAAAGATCGATAAGGGAAAACCTTCCAAACTTTTAAGTTTAATGTGGAATTTAAAAGTAGTCAAGACGTAACTTTAAGCATAAAATGAATGTAATGAACTATAGAGCTATTTATTCTTAATATTTTATAATGTATGTCCTATGTTTAATTTATCAGTATCTAAAAATATGTGTCATTCATCTGCTGTCTTTGTGTCAAGATTTTATTAAATATTGTCTATATGTATAACTGCTGCTTGTAATCATTTAAAGAATGAACATAACTATACGCTTAACTGTCACTAATAACTCGCTTTAATAATTTCACTTGATTTAAGTATGGACTCAAATCTTGAAAGTATAATGCTCACAATGAAACTAAGTACCTTTGTATTATCATAGAGCTTCACAAAAATCACAAAAATAAGTTCATTGTAAAATAACTAAAACAGCGCTTTTATAACAGTACAAGCGTAGGGTGTTAGATATACAATACAAAATCTACAAAAAGTTTAAAACAAAATAAAAAGAGATCCCGACGAATTGAGAACCTCCTCCTTTTTTCTGAAGTCGGTTAAAAACAAAATGAAAATTTTGAGAAAAGCCACGACGGATATAAACGTTTTAGCAGACAAATGATAAAAAAATGGTGAAGAACCGACTAAAGATAAGTAACTACTAATTATTTAAATTAGGGGAAGGGAGTAATAATCTGCTGAGGGCTGCCATTGCTGTCTCTGATTCCAATTCTAACTACGCATTGAAGACATGAAGACTACCATAAGATAAGAAGATAACATTTAAGTTTCTTTTAGGGCTAAGAATGACAACCCTCGATGGATTATTACTTTCTTCACTTAAGTTACCCAAAGGATTCCCAAAAAAATATTTTTATTCCTTTTTCTACTTACAATTTTAAATTCGTTGTGGGTTGTATGACTTTTGGTGCATTTCGTTGTGGGTTTTCTCAAAATGTTCAATATAGTTTTCTTTTATTTTAAAGTCTTTATTTTATTTTATATTATAGATTTCTTACATTTCAACCTAAATGTATGTATAAAACTTGTAAACATGCTACAATTAACACTCTCCTTATACTCACACTCAAACTGGAGTATCTTATCACTTTCAATCAGAGAGTGTATATGCGTGGTGAGAAGCAACTGTTCAAAACAGCAATGCGTTCGATATTAGTTGAATCGAACGACCACCAATATATGAGTAATTTTGTCAATTTTAATTAAATTACAAAATTAATACACGGCTCAGTGAAATTATTTTTAAGTAGATTATATTGCCTATAATAATATCATTAAATAAAATGTGACAGTTTACGCTAAAATTTTTGAGAATTATGGTAAATATTTTTAGAGTTCTATTTTACGATTTTTTTAATCAGAATTCTATTTTATTTTCGATTAAGTCTTTGGTTTAAAAATTTGACGGACCACTAAATTTTTTTCTGGCTTGTCATATGTACCAGTACGCCTAGCTTTGCGACAAAAACTGAGCGTTTTACGCTGTCCTACGGTTGGGTAGTGTCCTAATATGTGTTATGGAAAGTACGCATGACAACAAAACAAACGAGCCCAAACTCGACTGTCTTAGTATTTTGGAGTCTGTGAGATCCAGTAGCAGTCTTCCGGCTACATCATCAGATCAGCTTCATGGTACCATCACATTGCAGTTTCACAAAACTAACTTAATTAAGTAAGCTCGGATAAATAGAACAAATTGATCAAACCTTTGGAAGTTCCCCATATCTCTTTATCAATTAGAATAGAGCTGATGATCTTTAATTAAGTAATTTTTTTAAGGAATGATAGCGAATAGCCTTCGCCGATTAACCATATACCTGTTACTGAAAACCGCATCAAAATCCGTCAAATCGGTAACGAGAAAATTGGCAACATTCACTTGCACAGGTTTGTACAGAAAAGAGCTGATGATCTACAAACGGCTTAACTGATTTTCTTGAATCATGACTAATAACCATCTCTAATTAACCATATTCATTTCGTTAGCGAAAACCGCATTAAAATCGGTCAAGCCGTTTTGGTGAAAATTGGCAACCATCACTTGTGCATTTACAAACAACTTCTCACCCTAGATGCATACACCTTCTCCGTTCCCTCGTGGGTAATGTTGGTAAGTTAATAGAGGTATTACAGAGACTAACTCTTTGTAAATTTAAAAATATTTGTATATTATAATTCGCAGGTAAGTATATTTGGTTAATAGTATCTAATTGCTTTTAGCTATTAAGGCACGCTTTTATTCATAGTTCACTTAAGCTATATTGCAAACAAATAAACCTAAGGTGTTTTGGAATTATTTTTATTTTATAATTACTTCTATATATTGTATTTATTTATTCACTTATTGAAGAGGCAGAATGCCTTAATATTTAAAGAATAGGGTTAGAACTGTCCTTACTTTCGCGTCTGTCTAGTCTAGAATCTTCTTACTTCGGTAGGAAGCAAAATTTTAATGATTTATTTGTAAATTTCTGCAGTACAAATTCCTTTTATTTGATGTCTTTAGTTTTTTTTCTTTCTGCTCTACAACATAAGAGCTTTTGGTCGCGGCTTCGTTCGCGATAAACTATAAAAGTTTTTAAATACGCTTAAAATGTGATTTGAATATTTCCCACCATAAATCTAAATTTCTGATTTTAAAATATTATCTTCTTATGAAATATTTCATCACCTTTTTCATCCCCTTAGGGTTTCATTTATTAACGTCACTTGGAAATATGTTTATTTATTTCTCACTATACATATGTAATTTTATAATCTAGCAATACTAATTAAATATCAAGTGTTGTAGATTTAGCCTCCAAACTGGCAAAGTTTTATAAAAACTTTCAATCCCTATTTAAAACACTTAGAGGGATCCATCTAAAAAAAAGTAACCGATGTCCTTTTTTGGGTCTTAAATTTTGTACGAGTCAAATTTCATCAAATCCGTCCTGCGCTTTATTCCTGAAAGTATAATAGACAGACTAACATACGGAAAGAGTTACTTTCACATTTATAACACTAGGTTTTACCAGCTCGCGTTAATTTAAAGAAATTAAGATTAACATAAGAATAATAATTTATTTAATTCAAGTTTCACAGACTCATTAACTTAAATATTAAAACACACTCAGTCACATTAAATAATCACATACAGATTTAATATAGAAATAATACAATTATTCAAACATTCAATTAAATTAAATTATCAAAACAAAATACAAATAGACAAGCAGTATTGCCACATTACATGCGTTCAGTGTGTAACCTACAGCAGTGATTAATTTATTAATTAATTAACAAATTACTGAAGTTTCTTATAATCATTAAATTAATAATGTTACAAACGACAGTCAGCGCCATATATCTAATATCAAGATTTAAATTCTCATAATCTCATCTTTTCCCACCCTTTTCACCCGTAAGGGTTGAATTGTCAAATTCCGAGTAAACACGTTTCTTATTTTTTAAATAACACTAAAAATATATCTTTATATAAAAAAGAAGTAGCGTGTCCTTTCTTGGGTCTTAAACTTTCTACATGCGAAATTTCATCAAAATCCGTCAAGCGATTTAGTCGTGAAGACGTAACAAACAGGCAGAGTTACTTTAACATATTTTATAATGTTATGAATGGAAGTATGGATTGAAGTATAGGTACAGTACAGTATACATCTACAGTAAAACTTTATAAGATTTCCCAACTAATTTTCCCAGCAAGGTACTTTTCACAAAAATGTATAAAACCGGCAACATTTTTAGTTTTTTTTTTATTATCTCTGGGAGAAATTTTAATATGTCTCTGTCAATACTACATAATTGACTTTTTCTAATATCACGCCAGTCGGCTTTAATAGGGTCTGAAAGTCGGTGGTGTAATTTGGTCGAGTGAAAACCTTTGATCAAGTATTGATTTCTTATAACAGCAGGTAAGTACCTAAGTTTATAACTACTATTCGTTTCTTATAAATACACAAGACAGATCGAATTTCAACGCAAAATAAGTCTCATATTAGAAAACAATTATGATGGTGGGCAATGTGAAAGGAGAAAAACCGAAATTGTACGGGCTCTGGTCTAAAAATATCTGCTGCCCCAAGGTGGACTCTCCTGTTGATGGATTCATACTGTTGGACCAAGTATGCGCGCATCAAACTCTAACCCATCGTTTTAAAATAATTCGAACTCATATAATAGTGAAAAGGCACATTTTCTACCATTTATTTTTTTGTAAATTTCTACCATGTAGTTGGCACAATGCGCGACAGCTGAGTTGAGGTCCTGAGTTTTATTCCCGGGTCGGGCGGTGTTATTATGTTTTTTTAATAAAATGATTCTCAATAGTAGCACAGAGTCTGGATTTGTGCCCGGTTAATGGCAATAATCTCGCTCGCTATATTAGGACCTATATCATAACTCGAGACATGTGGGTGTACTTTACAGTATACCTCTGCCTACCCCGTCGGGGCATATATAAAGACTGTATGTATGTATGTTTAATGAAAAAAATGCAATCACAGAACACTACTGCTATGAATAAGTTACTGGTTAGCCTGAAAAAACACATATGTATTAGGCATAGAAATTGAAAAATAGAGCTGACCTGACCTCTGTCACATTCGTTTTTTTTAAATCGACTTTGGGTTTTTTCTACATACATTTTAGAGCATTTTCCTTTGACAGGAGAGCCATTTCACAAAATTTTGACGTTCGAATTCTGTCAAAATTGTCATGTGTGCGTAGCACACCCCCACAAAAACAATACAAACAGTGTAGCGCGAGTTTTGAGACGGACATAAAAATCTTGATCGTTATGACAATGTTTCTTATTCGAGATTTATGAAAATATTTTTATTTCATTAGTAATTTATTTAGTCATATTATAATTATAATCACCAAATACAAATATATGTTTTGTAAAATTTATTTTAATAATAAATGTAAGCGATTGTATTTTTGGAGGTTATTACTCAATTACGCAAAAACGGTTAAAAGGATATAAAAAATAATTGCACATAGATAGTTTATAACCTGGATACACATAATAAAGGCTACAAGCTACTTTTCATGCGTAGAAAAAATCCAAGTGGACCAAGTCGCGGACAAAAATAGTACCTACGGTCACGATTAAAGTAGCCGAATATTAATCTTATAAAATATCTTAAACTAATAAGATAATATACTGTACTTGATAATAAACAAAACCGAAAATAATACATAGAAAATGAAAACGTTGTGGTCGTAGTATAAACATGCATTTGCAATACGAATTTTCGTAATTTGAAATTAGAAAAAAGTGACACAGATTCTACCTCTTTGGGCGCTCGGGCCCGACTGATCATTCTACGTTTGTGCATCGTAATTTATTGTGATTTGGAGTAATATTTAAAATGATATGATTTCTAATTAAATAATGGAATTTTGAAAATCACTGTATTATTAGATTTCTTAAGGTGCATAGTTTATTAGGACATGATTTTAAAATTAAAATATACCTTTATTCAAACCAAAAAGTCGCGATAAAATTACAGTATAAACCGTGAAAATAGGTTACAGTTTTATTTTTTTTATCAATTAAAAGTGTTATTAATCGAAAATTTTCAATAAAAATATATGCATAATGCTTACTGTTTTTTTATAGTTCACATTTGTGAATGTAAATGATAGAATTTGGAGGCCGAAATTGACTCTGCGATGATTTTTCAGAAAACGTGTTGCGGGAGATTGATCACCATATAGCAATTAAGTTATTTTTTCTAAATCTACATTTTACATTTATATATAAATTCCTAAATATTACCTAAGATGGTAAATTACGCGTCCGAAATCTTAGAAAACTGCATAAAAATGTAAAATGGCTCTTAAGGTGTATATCATAAAATGATATGTTTATTATGTCAATGATATGGTACTGTGTGTAATGTCATTTTTATTAATTATGTTATGCAAATTATACAAAAATATTAGCTTTTTGCAGTTCTTTTCTTCATAAACTTTAACTGTGCTATTTCATACTCCTCTGTCCGCGTGATTTTCGTGAAAAGGTACCCAAACTTTTCGCTTCAAGTAATAATATATATATTTGAATCATAAGCAATTACGGTAAAATTTAGGCCGCACCACCAGGACCTCTTGTTGAATTGAATTTAAAATCGATGATGATACCTCAGAAAGCTTAGGACAGTCAATAAGGGTACCAATTAATTTGTATTTCAAAAGGTGTATTATATGAAGGATAATTAATTTTCTTGTTTAAGATTAAGAAGTCGTAGAAAAACGCCTGCCTTTTAATAAATTAACTTTGAATACTCTTGGCTTCTAACTGTCCATTACGGCGGCTGGTCTATTGAAACAGCCGCCAACAAAGGTAACCAGGGGTGACACCCGCAGGGAGAGGTTAGGGGTATAGGGCGGCGCGTCTTTAAGAGCTTGCCTTACCGGGTCGCCATGGCAACGTCGCGACGCCGGTCCACCAAAATGAATAGACAGTACCTTTAAAAATGAAGTTACATATTTTACTGGAACTGAAAATGAAAGATCTTCTTCTACCCCTGTTTTATCCATTTCTAATAAACCCTGTTCATCATTATCGTGTTTCTATGTATCTTACCAAACTCAAATTTCATACCTTTCTTAAATATTCAGATAAATTGATCGTCATTAATAAACCGGTGCTTTGTGTTTTATGCTTCATCTATTATTTATCATATTATTATGTGAACTTCATCTTTTATACAGCATTTTTTATTTCATTACAATTAACCTCTATTTCTTACGTTTACTAAATGTATTTCTTCATTTCCTTGCTATTGTACCTGGCCTAACAGTTAGAGTCATTTATATTCTTCTAAGCGTTCTTTATCATTTATTTTTTTATCTACTTTCATGTCGTAATATTCTAATTATAAAATTTTGAACGAGTTTATATTGACATACTTTATAAACACAATACCGAAATAGAAAAAAATAATTCATTATAACACTATTTCTCGAACAAAATAATGATAAAAAGTATTTTTTTTTCCATTACGATATAGGTTAACCAAGAAGATAAATCACGAAGGAGAATGCATAACTTTTTTTAATCGATCTCCTTACATATACGGTGTACCTTATGTATATACGGCCGGAGCGTGAAGTTTTGTTGTGTAAATTTTACTTATCTGTGGTTGCGCTAAAGCGCGGTGAAGAGCTGGGTTTTTGGCGCCATTTTTACGTTTTGTCTGAATTTAGTCTTTTTATTTAGATTCAATCTCAATGTATGAAAAAGTAGATAAAAAGTTGTATAAAACTGCACATAATATCACTCGTGTGATACTAACACACACTCGTGTTTAATACCCCTCATTATGCAACAGTTTTATAAACGACTATTAACTATGTTGTTAGTTGTCACACACCAGTATTTTTTTGCACGTGCACTATATATTATAGACCATTCCATGTATTCTCCATATTGATTAATATTACTGAATGATGTATTGTTAATTTAGTGGGTGCAAAGCGCGACTGCTGAGCTGAAGGTTCTGGGTTCCGATACCATGGTTGGTGAATCTCAGTAAAAGCACAGAATTTGGAGTAGTGCCCGGTTAATGGCAATAGGCTCTCCTTACAACAAAATAGGTTAAATGTAGGCGTGCACCTCAGCCAACCCCTTCAGGGTACAGGCGTAATGTTTTGTCATGTATTCGTATTCTTAAACTTATCATATTGCTACGGGTATTTTGCGCGACATGACAACTCTTACTAAGATTTATACAAGTTTATTTAGATCACATATAACTATTTGACATTTTTGGAGCTTTTTCACAATTATGTTAAAAGCTTATGTTCTGTATTAATATCGGAGAGAATATTCTAGAGAGTAAGTACTATTGTACTTGCATTCTATGTTTCTTTCTGATTAAAATACAGTCGGCATTACTACTTTGCATTTTCCATATATATGTATAAAGGCTTTTAGATTGTTGGTAAAGGGTAATTAAAATGACTTAATGAATAACTGTGCAAGTGTGCATCATTGTATCAGTCTTTCCTCTTAAAGGTTTTGTGTCCCTAATCCAAAATTTCTCCCTACATATGTTTAATATCAACGGCTCCTTATCACTGCATTAAAATAACATTATTGGTACTGCACATAGCCCTGACTTTCTTTGTCCGCGGACTAGTAAGCTAAGTGAGTGCATTTTAGTTTTTATCTGTTTTATATCGTTTTATGCGAGCAGAGCGAATAAATTTGCTAATTTATTAGCTTATAAAATAGCTTAGCAAATTAGCAAATTTATTAGCTACCCTCATTTATAACAATAGATCTCAGTCTGCCACCGGCGGAGGCTTACAGTTATGTACTTAAGATAAGGTAGTCCTTTTCTTCGCGGTCTTTGCATCTTATCGTCATTTTCCTAGAACCAATAGTATACGAAGAGTGATTTATTTTTAAATTAGTGTGACTTTTGTCACTTGATAAAGAAGTGATGTGCCCAGAGCAATAATTATATTATATTTTAAATTAAATTAAACAAACAAACTGAAAACCTCAATTACATTGAAAAGTTTAATATAGGTATTAATAGTAATGAAATCATCGAAACTGTTGGAGCAAGCCTGTGCTCATATTAAAAAAAAACATTGCATAAAGCAGCCACAACAGCTCATTAAATGTACATACTTACAGTGCCGTAACTAATTAGCCTTTTATGCGCCCAGTGCAAGCTTCTTTTACAGTGTAACAGTGATGTTTATTAAAAATAATAGTTCTATAATGCAGACACATAGTCCATATAGTTCCAGGCAAACGAATCTTATTAGTTAGAATGAAAAATAAACATAATAACAGAAATCAAATACGAAAAAAATAAAATAAGAACATTAAAACTAATAGGAACTCTTAATTACTAACAGGCAAGACATATTTTTTATGCCGCTATTTCTAGCCAGCGCTTATACATTTTAGTGGAGTGCAATCTAGCCACTACTTCTTTGATAATACTGTATTTTTTTATATTAATGTGTGTGTCATTGTCTGGTCCTTTCTTCGCCCTGTGCCTGAGCGACGCGCGCACCGCCCTGTTAAGGCATATTTACCTTAATTGGCTGCAGAGAAACTAAAATGAGTAACTGTATCTGCTAGACCTGGTAACAGGCATGACCTAAATTTCACAGGATTAATAACTAACAGATAAAGCGGAAGTCTCATGCATGCCTTCCGAAATGTGATTTATTAGTTGTTTGTTTGATGATTACCATATTTTATGCTTACTTTACGATACATTTATTTTATTCTAGTTATTTTTCAACTAATTATTGTACAATATCATTTGAAATGATTTTGTACAATAACTACGTTTTATATACCCTGACAATAACATTGAACTACAATTTTCGAATCGCCCATAGATGTTGCTTATCTACATGCCTTAATAGTTTATTAAATAAATAATTAAGACGAGTGTGAGGTTCCGCAGAAATCAAGAAAACGCGGTAAATCCGTGGGTCAGCTACTTCGCGATAGCTGGACAGATTGTGCCTGGACTTTCACAGGCAAATTGACGTATTAACTATAAGTATGAATAACTTAGACTACTTTTATTTTTGTCAAAATTTTAGATTACAAAAAAAGACAGAAGCCAATGAAAATTGTAACAAAATCATATTCAAATAGGTAAATCTGCATACTGTTGCTGCCTACAGGTATTTTATTCAAAATCCACGGAAACGAAGTCGCAGGGATAAGCTAGTAATTATATATTAAGCATTAATGTGTTAAGTTGATACATAACTAGAATTAAATTAGTATAAAATATGATAATTTTCAAACAGCAAGCTTAATGGCATTGAGGAGGTTACAGAGTTAATACTCGGAGAACTTATCATTTCCTGCCAAATACTGAATGACAAAAATTAAAGTCTGGCCCACTGGTAGGAAGGCTCCAGTTCCAGTACCAAGTGTTTATTAGTGACCAAACTGCCAGGAGAAGACTACACGAAGTCAATCTTCATGATCGCAGTGTGCTTAGAGTTCCAGCTCAGTAATGTGGAAATCGAGGAAGTCGTTTACTGTAAGCATAGTATGCGTTAGCAGATTCATGTAAGAATTTAATCCCGATTCAAGGAGAATGCGTGTTTGATTTTCTGATGGCTAGAGTTCCCTTTAGAATCCTCAAGAAATGTATCCATTCCAATAGATATATAACAACTAATACAAAATAATGTTCATTAAAAAAAGAATTTATGACCCTTGTTCTCTAGTTGTTGTTGTTGATGTGTGTATTGTATATATGTGAATATATGGGCCAGAAACCAGGGCGAAAGGGACTTACACTCATAATAATAATAACAGCCTATAACTGTCCCACTGCAGGGCAAAGGCGGCTTCTCGGATAGAGAAGGATTGAGCATTGATCATCAGGCTAGTCCACTTCAGGGTTGGCAATTTCAGATAATTAAATCCATCCTCACAATGTTTTCCGTCACCGTTAATCATAGAAAATCTAAGAAAGTATTTATGACATCGAAAATGCCACTTTGATACTTACCTGCGTTTGAACCTGCAACTTTTGTGCATACAAATCCGTTATGTTAACCACTAGGCCGCCACGACTTACACAATACTTATTTTATTCAACTGATTTTGACTTCCTATCCGTAGGCAAGACTGTAACTTATATAATCATTGTTACATGAAAGATATTGTCTGTCACTGTAGTGCAGCTGCCATTTGTCACGACACCGATGAAATGTAGGAAATGCTTCGTCAAAATAAGCTATGGATGGAATAGAAATAAAAAAACGGACCAACTCTTTACCATGTATTACAAATGCGGCCTGTAAGTAGGTACGAGAAGATCTTTCTTGTTCTAAGTCATGCGATCGCTAAGGAACAAAACTCTTTATTCTATCTTCTATATCTACTTAACGGATTTTGACGGGATTGTCACTGGCAGGTAGCTGATGTTTTACGGTTATGACTACTTTTGTTTTCAAAAATATGTATGGTTCAGCGGAAAATTAGAAAAACACGAGAAATTCGCGGGCTACAACTTCACCGCGACGGCTAGACCGATTTTGACGGGACTTTCACTGGCAAATATTTGATGTTATAAGGTCTATTACATGTTACTTTGAATTTCAAAAATATTTATGGTTTTGTGGGAAAATTAGAAAAACACGAGAAATTCGCGGGCTACAACTTTTCCGCGACGGCTGGACCGATTTTAAACGGGACTTTTACTAGCAAATAGCTGATTTTATAAAGGGTACTTTTAATTTTGGAAATATTAAGGGTTCGGCGGAAAAAATACCTATAAAATTTCGAACAATATCAGATTCTAATTGGTAAATCTGCTTACTGTTACTACAGACAGGTAATTTTAATCAAAATCCACGGGGACGAAGTCCCGGGCATAAGTAGTAGTAGTCAAATATATACATATGTATCGTTTCGAATGATTATCATGTACACAATAAACGTCTCTTTTAACACTTTTAAACCTGTTTACCGAGAATTCAAATGAAAAGAGCACTGCCTTTAATCGAAATGGGGTTGTCACCAGTGCAATACGAGGGGCGCTGGCGAACTGCATCTTATTTAGTCTGACTAGGATCTCGGGCCCCGACGGTTCACGAATATAGCAGGCCAATTGCCTTCATCTTCACGGATAATGCAGGCAATTGGCCTGCATACAACAAAATGATGCGACTTAACTTAGAAAATTGTATCGGGAAAGTCAGACGCCGCTATCTGTCTCAACGACAAGATGGCGAGAGCATGCAAAACACCTAAGCAAAAAAACGGCATAGTGTTCAAGACTTCAAGTGCAAGTTGAAATTAGTGTAAAAACTTAAATGCTTCGTTTTATGTGCTAGTGTTATAACCGTGTTATTATAATTATCAATCAATTCGTCTAAGTGATTAGTGCCAAAAACCAAATAAAGTGTGCCTTAGAGTTTCTGCTTATTAAACAATATTTTATGGAAGTTTATTAGGACAGTTTGTGAAAAGATCATTATTGCATTTTTTTATTAATTTGACACTCGGGTAGTTTATGACCTAGGGCTTAAACTAAGAATATTATGTGACCCCTTGTTGGGTAATAGCTAAAGGTAACTAATGATAGAACAGCTTTTATGTACAAACCTATGTTTTAAAAATAAACAATTTGACTTGATTTGATAAAAGCTTAGAAAATCTAGATAATCATGCGTTCTAACAAAGTTTCATCGTTTTCTTATTTATTAATCAAATAGTCATCGTAAGAGTGGTGGACCGACGAGTAAGCTTTTGTTTTGGATTATGATGTTGCTAATGAGCTGGACATACCTTTATTATTGTACTAGCTGCGCCACGCGGTGTTATCCGCTACATATTTTCGGGATAAAAAGTAGCCTGTGTTAAGGTATCAGCTACCACCAAATTTAGCAAAATCGGTCAAGCCGTTTGAGCCTGAACGGGTTACAAACACACTCACAAACTTTCTCCTTTATAATATGTAATGTGGTGTCATTTACCTACTCGTGTAAAAGTACTGGAGAGAAAATATTGGTTGAATGTAGTCATAAGAAGAGTTGCTCCTCGTGAGCCAACAAATCAGACGTCAAAATATATACCAAGACAAGATTGATTTCTATTGACTGAAGTTTAGTTTGAGGAAGCTCTAACTTCCTGTTTTAAACTCATCCTCACCCCTGACTCAAGGTTCGCTCCACTAAGATTTGGAAAATTAAGATAATTATTGTACCAGAATTGGTAGAATGAACTATCAAACAATACAAATTATATGCACCAAAATTATACTATATCCAGACAAATAAATGATTTTCTTCTATCTTATATACTTAGTATAGGACAGGGATATTTTAGACTTCACATTATGCTTGCATTGGGTAAATAAAATAGATTTCTCTGGAAATAAAATCAGGTAAGGGTGACAGTGTGCTCTAGGTTTCACATATGCGCACTTGCTCTGTGCGCAGCCCAGTTCAAACCGTTACGCAATTAATAAGTGCATACTGCATTGGCGGGCGAGATCTCCGGCGGGAGGCTGACCGGAGTGTAGAGAGACCGGGTGTCCTGAATTAGCTGCTGAAAAATCTATCTGGTGGTTGATTGAGAGGTAGGTTTAGCTAAATCATCAATATTCAACTCAATATCAAATCAATTTAAAGTAATAATTTACTAAATTTATCTTTTCAAAGTTCTCTTTGTGTGGGTGAAGTTGGGTGGGGCTTTGGTAATATTGATTGGGGACCAGTGTAAAGATGGTTTAATTGTTTCAAATTCACGAGTAATTTCCATTTCTTAATTATTTAGCTATATGTTTTTCGAAAAATATCTGAGTTGAATATTGCAGTTATGATTACGTAATGGTTTTCGTTGATGTAACATGATTGAGAATTAAGGACTACGAACTTGCTACGGCGCCATCGAGGGCTACGCCCCATCGCCTATATGAATGATGTTCTTATTTTCGTAAATTAACACCTTATTTTAATCCAAAGTGTGTCGTATACGCGTTAAAAATATTCATAAGTTTTAATCAGACACATATATTTCATGATAAAGAAAGAAAAATCAGAGGGCCGAACAATAATGTTACATCGATAGGAGGGCACGGTCGGAGGGAGGGAGGGGTTGAGCAGTTTATTAGTGCTGATTACAGTTTGAAGTGATTTAAACCTTCATATTTGAAGATTCAAATGTTCTAATAGCTAGTACTCGTCTATATTTCTCTGATTTGGAGAGATACCGTTTTCATTAGGGGATACCTTTGTTGTCCATCCATGACACGTGTCAATATGCGCGCTTCGGGCAGTCATCTTGAATGCGTTGTCAGGCGCCATTTTGTAGTGAGTCACAAGTGCTAACAATCAATCAGATATTATTATGTGTAATATTAACACATAAACGGCAAGCATTTTACAATTTTATTTAAGTGCTCAATAATCTTTTTTCTACTTTATTCATCGATTCATTTGAAGGATCCCAGGAATTATGTATTTTTTTAAGGATTGACTTGATTAAGGATCTTGTATACCTACATCAGTAAGTAATTGCTTCGCTTACTATAGAGATTGACAAGACAAGTTGTGATATTTAACCGCCTAACTTAGAAACGATAATGATTACTTATACTATCACTAAGTAAAGGTTTTCTTTATTTTTTAAATCTTTACTTAGTGTCAGTTTAAGTAATCATTAACGTCTCTGAGTGTGGCGGTTAGACTTACTCAGTAGCACTGATGAAATTTGACAAGACTCTTAATATTATAAGTTGCAGGCAGAAGTCAGTAAGATTAATTCAAATAGCATACAAACATTAAATATTTTACTATTATCTAATTAAATCTATACATCTAATTTTTGTGAGCGCGGCAGCGCTTTTGCAAATATGTGCCTGAATGAAGAAAGGTATTTTACAGTGTCCATTATAAGTCTACAATAAACAAAATCTTAGAATAACAAAATATAAAAGTAATAAAAAGAAGCTACTGAGTCGTATCGTAAGTGGAAAACTATAGCAGAATGGTGTACTAGCGAATCAGTTAAACTCTAATAGGTCATTTTATAAAAAGTTGAAAAAAAAACAGACATTCCTAACAGATACCTAACTAATGTGATATTTTAATGTCACTTATAGCTATAGGATTGATTACAGTGAGTAAAATAGGTACTGAAGAATGCCCGCAAGTTCTATCGCAATTTTAATATTTAAAAAGCATAAGTAGAAATCTAGGTATGCGCAAGTAAGGTCACAACGGAGTTCAAATAAAAGCATAGCAAAATTTTATAATAATTTAATTGGTGTTAGGTACATAAAAATCTAAATAATGTATAAAAATTGTAATCCCACTTACTTTTCATATTAATGATAAAAATGAAAATGTAATACATAATAAAAAAAATAAAGGTGACTACTAACTACAATACTCCAGAGTATCTAAACACGGAGTGAATAAAGTGCCCTCCAAATTCTTACAGAATCCCGCAATATTGATACGCACTAATCCAAAATCTGCCACTTCAAGAATGATTTATTAATTTCACTCACATATCCGTGTTTCACTGCAATTGTTTTGATCGATCCATAATGAAGTGTCGTTCTAGGCTTCATCGGTATCTTTTGAGAGATACAATATAGTATATTGATACAATTATCCATTACTATAGTAAAAAGTATTAATGGTTAGCGCAACTGAATCATTGATAGAGATTGACGTCGTTCCTTATTAGCTATGCTACCTCGTCGAGGGTGGGTACCGCACAGAGACCACAGGATTATCGTAAAGCCCAAATATATGGAAGTGGCACGCAGCAATGGTTACGCATGCGCTGTATCAGTAATATCGGATAAAGAAAAAGTTTAGTATTTTAACTATAATTATCTATTATAATAACTAGAGGTCGCGCGGCGGTTGAAATTTGACCGTAATTACAATATAAAAAATGCTTTCTGCACTTCTAGCTATGGCAAATCTCACACTTCTCCGAGCGCGATATTTGATTAATTTTAAATACTAATTTGACATTCAGTAAGACTAGAGAATAACGACTAAAAAATATATTAAGTTTGTCCATTAAAGTTAGGTAGGTTACAATTTTTTTTAATAAAATGGCAGGTTACCTCTACTCGCTCGCAAATCGCCAGTGTGATAGCAACCTTACATAAAACTTCTAACATATTGAACAAAAATGCAAGACGACTGTTTAATCAATAAGTGGGTTTAGTACACTATTAAACTTTGGGGCACCTGATTGGCGCACTGGATAAGCGATTGTACTGCTGCGCTAAGGGTTGCGGGTTCGATTCCCGCACGGGACAAAAAATTTAATGGTCCGCAGATGTTTCTCTCCAGTCTGGATGTTTGTGTATGTGATATTTCATGTTTGTGAAACGCACCCACAATACAGGAAACATTCCAAGTGTGGTGCGACGTTCTTTTTATAAAAAAAAATCGTTTTATGGACTTTGCTTTAAAGGTCTGTTCTTATTTCAGACGACTGCAAGAAACATCTACAATGTCTAAACAACGACCTCCGGACCCTTGTACAGGAAGATGTGGCAACCAACCTTGGTGTCTGTGTGGGCGTCCAGCAGTGCTGCAACAACAACAGCAGCAACGGCAAGAGGTTTCCGAATCAGTAGACAATTGGCTAAACCATCAGCAAATGCTGCAGCTGCAAATACGTGACGATACCCATCGAAGTCGTCGACAGCGTAACCACCAGGGTGCAACGCAACAGATTCCTCAACGTGTAGGCAATGAACAACGCGATGGACAAAACCGTCGAGAGCGGAGTGCTGTCAACGAGGCGCAGAGTTATAATATTCAACCGAGTAGATATCGCAACGCTATAAGTGAGACGCGGAGCTCTCTGCGTAATGATAATATACTGAGTAGACTTCGAAATGCTGTAAGCGAGTCGCGGACACCTTTGCGTATTGATACACAATGGCTACGACTGTGTAATGCCGTAAGGGAGGCGCGGAAATCTTCGCGTAAAAATACAGCACCGCATCAACGCGATCAACATGTCGCTCAGTGCAGTAGTAAAAATGCTCGGCACAGTCGTCGAGATGCTCATTGTAGCCATCAAGATGCTCATCAAGGATCTGAGGATGTGCCTGTGCGTGATACAGGAGATGATGAATTCAATGACTGCCGCAACCGTAACCGTATTTATCAGCGCAATGGTTACCGCGCTCTTGAGATCAACCCCTTATCTCACCAGCGCGAGGCACAGCGCAGATATATCCGAGAAACAGAAAACGAAGTTCAGCGTGATTTACAGCGGTTGCGAAACCGTAATCCGCAGATCTATTGTCTCCGGATATTTAGTAGTGACATTCGTCGTAGAGCTCTGCGCATATCTACCCGCTCTTTTCTGCGCTCTGCTCTGGTGGAAATGACACTTTCTCCAAACTATAGTACCGACCGTCACCGCGCTCTTCAGCGTCGTACACCACGCAGTATTCGACAGGAACATCGATGCCAAGCCCTGCGAAACAACCGCTCTGCTCCCGGTATGTATGCAAAATAAAATAAAATTTACATCATAAATTATAACTTATTCTGAGGTCAAAATAAGTTATAATTTATGATGTAAATTTTATTTATCGGTACTATAACAATACAGATAAATAAAATTGACTAAATATTATTTTCTTTTCCATAGTAGGAAGCGGTCTGAAATGCAACCGCGATGTAACACTGATACCAGCTTATAATTTTCTTACAGTAGAGTCAAGGCCTCTTCTTATTTCGAAAAGGAAAAAGCTACTGCGGGATATATATAATAAGAGGCTAGACACGCAAAATTGCAACAATGCAGGTCAATTAGATTCCAAGTTATGAGGGATCCCAAGTAGCCCGAAATTGCTCGTGGAATACGTATGTCCCACTGCCGGAGTGTCGCCTTGTTGCTTCACGAACTTGATACACATTGTCAAGTGGTTAGACATTTGGACACCAAGGACTTGCATTACCTCCTTTTCATGTTTCAAAGTATCCATTGTTACTTCATCATCATCATCATCAGCCGGAAGACGTCCACTGCTGGACAAAGGCCTCCCCCTTAGAACGCCATAATGAACGACAACTTGCCGTTTGCATCCACCGGTTGTTACTTAATCTGCCATTATTGACTATATTGGTAAGACTTTTTTTATTTTATATTTCAGGGCCCAGTGGTATCAATGAGCCTTCGACTTCGGCCGCTGCGGGTCGTCGATTCCCTAGTAGAGTCCCGCGTCCTAGTACGTCAGGCAACGTCATATACATGATGAGGGACCCTGACGAAGTGCTATCTTTTGTAAATAGTGCAAACATCATTCAAGTGGTCGAACGTCCGCCCGTCGTGCTTAACACTGGTACGGTGGTATTTTTAAATGACTGAAAAAATATATAATATTTTGATATTCAGTTATCAAATAGGAACAGAGCAAAAAAATTACAATATTTATTTGGTTATTATCTGACACGACATATTAGTAGTAGGTAGGTATACGTGTAATAAAATTAGTCGAAGTTTTTTTAAGCCGCTTAAGAAGCACGTACTTTGAGGTTGGTTAAGAGATTAATAGAGTTGAGTATTTGCTTGAATTCTTTCATTGTAGTCCTCAAAGTGTGCTTCGAGGTGCTAGATCAACCTACTTTGGAAGGACGGTGTAGTATTTTTACTATGAACTGGCGGCATATAACAGGCAGCACCTTCAATTATGATCTGTCTATGTTCTTACAGAGCCTGCCGTGGCCGGGCCCAGGCAGCCTAACCATACTGCGGTGATCGGGGCGCCTCCTCGTTTAACACAGACGCCTCAGGTGGTCTACTTATTATCGCTCCTTGACGCACACGGTGACGTGGATATAGATGCGTACTACACTGATGATCCTGGTACGTTCTATGTTTACAATGCGTGCAAATGTGTCTTGGTTTCCATTATTGCTGAGCGATCCCAAGTAACACACACAGCACACATTCAAGTTTATCAACAAAGCTAATTTGCTACAAGTATTATACATATCTTCACCTGTATGCTTGTCAATAAAATCCACAAGAAGTATAGAAATGATTTATGCCTAAAATGTAAGTAACAGCAAATACTAAAGTCATGTTTAAGTTTAAATTTATTAATTTTACTATTTTTTATATGCGTTTTCCGACATGCCTTGTCTAAATGCGATAAAATACATTGATTATAATTATTATAATGTATTAATATGTCGATTATAAAAACTTGCGCTATTTAAAAAGAGGCGAATATTATAAATATACATAAAAAATTTGCCGTGTGGTATCCGGCCTAGAAGAAAAGGCGAATAAGGGAAAATTCAGAAGATGTGGGCAGCGTCTTATGTAACTCCACCACCCCCCAAGCCGCTTGCCAAGCGTAGGGATTATGGCAAACCCCCCCGCTTAAACGGGGAGGCCTATGTTCAACAGTGGACATCTTTTGGCTGATGATGATGAATATAAATGTAAATCGCCAAAAATTTATGCGTTTCTTCAATATGACAAAGGCCTTTGGGCCTTTACAAAGACATACACTATAGGCTGTTGTGTAATCTATTTTAAATTAAAAACATGTTGTCAGCCGATTGTTACGATCGTAATTTCTTTACCATTGTGTATGCTATGGCTACAGTATAAGGTCACTCCACCCGCATCCTAATCTAATACCCATACAATGCAAATGCAATACAGCATTAGAATTTACTATTATTATTAGAAAAACGAAGCAATCTATTTATACATATATATAATAATACTCAAATAAAGTGAAGTGACATATCAATTATTGGTTTTTATAAATAAGAGAGGTTTACAATGACTGGTGCGTCGTTAACTCGGTTCTTATTTGTATTTATAGCCAACGCTGCAGGAGGTGCCGCACAGCGCGCCCTAAACGAACCGCGAGCCGCGCGCGACCCGCGCTCCCCGCGCCCCCCAAGCGCCCCGCGCGCCGCCTCGCTTGATCCTGCATATGCTTGGGCAGTGGTTCTCACCGATGAATTGACCCTGACCATTGATATGCAGGTCATGCTTAACCTAGCCGGTAATAATATTATAATTATAAATATCAACGACTTCTTCCTAGAATTCACATCATATAAAGAAAAATGGTAGAGTTTATAGCTACTCTAGAAGTGGCACGGTAAAACTGCTTATTATGTCACTTAAACTTAGCACATATCTTTATCAATTCCTATAATTTCGATGCCATCCTACTTCCACGTGACATTTCATTGTTTTGCCGTTTCTGAAGATCAAATATTGCGTCGTTAACATACATCTTTCTAATTATAATATAATTCTTTCTACATTCATTAAAACTCATAGTTACACGCAGTCGTGCATCGGCCGATGCTCTTTTCAGAGATTGTTGCTGTGGCATATTTCATTACACTCCTATATAATTACAATCGTTCAGACTCTGTCTCTCTTTCGAAACCTGTGCCAAGTTTCATACATAAAAATCGTTTTGAAAGATGGTCAACTGGCAAAACGCTAACAAGCGTTTGGTGTGCTGACTCTCTATAATAGTAAAAAGTCACTATGGCTGTCAATTGTTTTTATATATCTTTAGTATGCGTACTATTTATTTTCAAGGTGCCGGCAGGCGATCATCTCGCCCACTATGGAGACTGAACCATACCCAGGTTCAGCTGGAAGCTGAAAGCCCTGTCCGTCCGCTTGATCCGCAGCGCATGTTTGCGCGCATTCAGTACTTCGGCGCACAGCCCTCTGAACAGACGTATGTGTGGGCTGTTTTTGACGTAAATGAAGTCAGGGAAGTGTCATTTCTACCCCGACCTCGCCGCCGCCATGGTACGTATGAATAAAAGCAGTTAATCGTAAATTGAATCACCTTCATAAGATTATAATTTTTAAATAATCTGTTATAATTTGCCGACATAAATCTTATAAGTAAATTAAAAGTAACATAATAATAACACAAGAAGATAAATAGAGACATTGAAAAACAAAAAAATGAATCATAGTCTTCTCTTTACAATAAAATCAGAAGTATAACTCAGCTGTTATTTTGGTCATTTCAGACTAAATGGAGATTCCGCAATCGTAACATTTGAAGAGTACCCACGGCAACGACTTATGTTAATGTATAATAACTCCAGGCGCTGCATAATGTATTTTCACTTTCTTGCCATCTACGATATACTTGATCAACTCCGACGGTCTAGTCGGCGCAGATAACACTTTAATTTAACTTTTTAAAATTAAAATAATAAATATTTCTTAATGTTAAAAAAATTAGAACAGAAAACATTTCGGTACAGCAATATCTATTTGATTGCTTACCTAGTTATACCTATTAAATGAAACATGGTTGTGAAACTAGACTAAGCGAAAAATGACTACTATTAGTTTATTAAAGTAGCAAAAGTATCAAAACCATTGTTTTTGAAGATATTTTGCGGAATATCAGGGTACATTTCGAAAACTATATCCTGCTACATTTTATTTACATAATTATATAACTCACACCATGAACGCTCTATTTATTTGCATACTATAAACTATATTGAAATCAAATTTTAAATATTTCTATGTGTTAGTTAATAAGAGGTGGCTCAAACACATTTAGACGACCTCCCAGACGAGCACCCACGACACAGGAGAAGTTCCTAGGGTCGGGCGACGTTTTATTAAAATTATAAAAAACAATAAAAAATTGTGTATTGCGTAGTTATAAGGGTTAATGACAACTTGACTAGTCATTTCGCTTATAAACACCTAACCCTTTAGTTAATAATTTGTGTCTCAAATCCCAACTACAGTTGCTTTGTTGAGAATCTTGTTCCGCATCAGTGTTAGTTATAGCGACTTGAATGTAGTTAAAATCCTCCTACCTTCATTATTTTAATTTCAAGTTTACTTTTTTATGATAATAAGCTTTATTTTTTACACGTTTACCTAATTAATTATATAAGCAAACTTAGTTGAAATCTAATTCTTGGTTTAACCAAGATTTATTGTCTTACAAAATTAATCATAGTTATTTATTTTTATTTATTACTAGCTGCGCCTCGCGGTGTTACCCGCTACAGTTATCAGGATAAAAAGTAGCCTATGTGTTAATCCAGGGTGCCAGCTACCTACATACCAAATTTCAACCAAATCGGTCCAGCCGTTTTTGCGTGAAAGAGTAACAAACATCCACACATCCATTCTCACAAACTTTCACATTTATAATATTAGTAGGATTACGTAAAGACTGTTCCAAGATTTAAAAATATCAGTGTTGTAAGAAAGTTTTAATTCTTAATTTGAATGTATACTTTTACACCTTTAGATTGTAAGGAGACTAAGTCTACTCTACTTCAGAGACGTAATGATAATAAATAGTTAGTAGTTTATCTTTAAACATATGTACTATGTATTTTCCGAATCTTTCAGTCTCCTTTGGTTTATGCTCGTTAGAATGAGCCTTGATTTAAATATAATATTATGTATGTGTGTATATTCAACAAACACAAATGTTTGTCATAGGACATTTTTAATGTTCCAATCGCATTTACTGCGATCCCCAAGCCGCTAGCCAAGCGTGGGGATTATGGCAACCCCTCCCTACTAAGGGGGAGGCCTTTGTCCAACAGCGGACTTTTCCGGCTGATGATGATGATGATGAATCGCATTTGGCGGAGGAACGCTGTGTACTAATTTCGCCGATTCAACAAATTGAAATCGAGCCATGTTACCTAGAACGTAATAATAATGATTGATTGATTTATACACTCCTATTTTTTAATTAGTACAAAAACTTGAACCTTTATTGGGACAGGTATTGTTATTCAGTTATTATTAGTGAAGTCATATTTAAAAAATATTCATTAAGAGACAAGTTATTTACTTACATGGTTTGAGTTTCGACGCGATTTTGCCGGGACATAACAATGACGGCCGAATACGTAAACAAATACAAAAATACTACGCGTACCATTTTTAGTAGCAACTGCAATTCATACTGATACCAGATCAGTTATGATTTTACCAATTATTACTATTTTAATAGACAATTTTGGGATGTCGATTTTTTATATTTTGACTGCTTACATATGATCAGTAACGGGTATTGAGAGCCCCATTTCTTTAATTTTGCTAATAAAAAAATAGCCGTGTATATTAACCGTATAAGTAAGTAAAATGATTGCCTAAGGGCTTGTATACGGTGTTTTAGGGAGGCATAGTAGGCCACCCTTGTCGCTTTAATTAATTATAAATGTATATGAATTACTTTATGCGATAAAAGCATAAACTATTTTCGGTCATGTTGCAAGGCCTAATGCCAAGAAACAAAACGATTTTTACGCCGCAACGGCTATATTATTTACTATATAAATTTTAAGAGTTTACATTTACTATTGTCAACATTGACGTCGTTGTTAAAACAATTTAGTATGTAAGATTTATAGGCAACACTCAGAGACGTTAATGATTACTTAACCACTAAGCAAAGATTTCACGAAGAAAACCTTTACTTAGTGATACCTAGTTTAAGTTATCATTAATTGTCTCTGAGTGCGGCAGTTAATATGTAAAATTTATCATTATGAGTGTTGTATATTCGTTAACTCTGTAACAGCCATGTTACCGGGCTAATTTTACTCAACGTAACACTTTTATCTAAATGTCTTTACTGTTTCGTGTTTGATGTTCAAAATTACGAAGGTTTTCTGAATAAATGATTCTCTCTCAATAATGCCTTTGAGTTGACCCCGACCTACAAAATTACAAGTAGGTATTATTCTAAAACGGGCAGGTTATTTAATTCAAACTAGGCTATACACGAACATTATGAAGCATAACCCCTATAAAAAGTAACAATACACAAACTGGCTATCTGAATAGAATCTTTTTACCCAGAATGTGACAGTTCTTTATTGACCTAGAATTATTGCAGGGTAACAAATCACAGACTAACATTTTGTCGATGAATTTAGGAAGAAAGTAGCCTTACTTTTAAAACTACTAAGCTACATCCATATTTAATTTCATAAAGAATTATCAACTTAATTAGAGGTCAATGCAATTTAAGAACTAGCAGAGAAACCAGATGATTTCGATTGTATCGTTAGTCATAATAATGTGTTTATTTTATTTTTTATTATTCGTTTCTCGTTATTGCAGTTAATATTTTTCGTTATTGCAGTAAATATTTCTCGTTATTGCAGTAAACGTTTCTCGTTATTGCAGTAAATATTTCTCGTTATTGCAGTAAACGTTTCTCTTTATTGCAGTAAACGTTTATCGTTATTGCAGTAAATATTTCTCGTTATTGCAGTAAACGTTTCTCTTTATTGCAGTAAACGTTTCTCGTTATTGCAGTAAATGTTTGTACCGGAGCGGAGTGCGCAGCCGCAGTTCAGTTGGCATTCGAGTGCTATGTTCATTGTAATAACGTTAAAGAATATATTAGTCAATCCTATGGAATTGAAATGTTCGAAAAGTAGGTATTATAGGAATAGTCCTTTCTTAAATATTATTAACTAATTACTCAGGTTGGTAAGTCATTTGTTTTTAGAGAATGCATGACTTGCATGAGTTACTTTGGGATGACTACCACAATGTAATCTATGACATATTATGTAAATCCCACAAATTTTCCATTCTATTCGATTTCTGTTCGTCAAGCATTTTGCCCCTTGACCAGAAAGCTAGTAATAGTAAAACTAATCTGAAATGTGCTCTCTTCTGGAGTAGAATATACCGCTGTCTTCTGGAGTAGGTAAAGGTCCATGTAAAGGTTTGATTATTATCTTCTCTGAAAGCGTTTGCTTCTGACAGTAAGAAGCATACTCCTTTAGAGAAGATAATTCATACATATACACAGGCAGGTGCCGTAGCAGTAGCGGAAATCATGTACTCCAGACTCTAAATGTAATGTCAGCGTTTGTGAAATAACTTTTCCCATATTTGCAGTACTCAGAATTTCGAGGAGCCAAAGTCCAAATCATGAGGCTATGATACCTCAGAGACTATATTGACTGTTATCGTAAAAAGAAGTAATCATAAATCTTCCTTCTTCTTGAACAGATGCACTAGTTGCTTGATGAGAATTATTCGTTTTTTAAATAGCCATGTCCTATAATAAAAATATTTTCTTTAATAGAACTGAAGAACATTCTTACAAGAAATCCATTCGTAAATCAATGAGCTATAAAATGGTGTAAAATATAAAATTGTATAAACTTAATTACTGCAGCTGCTACGTCGTAGCCGAGGCCTACGACGTAGGTGTCGTAGGCCTACGTTTACTTTACGTAACTACTGCAATGAATTGACTTGGTGTTATGCATTTTTTTACAATAAAATGAAGAATCTATGATTGTTTTTATACCGTACTGTTTTATGGTCACAAAAATTAGAACTTTTTGATGTTTCTACTAACAGATTCTTCATATAAATTTTACATTGCGTTATTGTCGAATGAACTCCAGGAGTCATGTTTGGACTGAGCTGCCATATCAAAAATAAATATTTTGGACAATTTCCAATGTCTAAAATATTGCTTGATTGTAATTATGATTGTAAATGCATTACGAGAATTATTAGTTTTTCAAAATTTAAGGTTATTTGTCCGCCATTTTGTTGTGTACCACTCATGAATTTTGTACAAGTTATAAAGTTCATGACTTCATGGGCAGCTACAAAAGAAAAGCTTCAAGCTACGATCACTAGACAAATCGAAAAATACAGAGCATTAAAATACAGATTTTTGTATATTGTTGACCTCAGTTTTACTTTCAGATGTTGTATTTTTGCAAACATGGTGCTTCAATGAGGTCTTTAACATAAACGAGGCAAACAATTAGATTTTATTTTTAGTTAAGGTTACGGTCAATTTTAAACTACATACAGGGTATTCATAAAACACCGATAACCTCTCAGTTTTAATACCAAATGCAATATTGACCTGATGGAAATGAATGTTTTTTTTTTTAATAAAGTTTATTTAATATCATGTACCAGTACTTTCACACCATGTAAGTCTTATTAGTGTTTAGAAAAAAGCTGTATAGAGATAGCATCGTCCAATCCCTCTTTATGCAACGATCAGTATTCTTGTTGGTGTGAGAATAAATGACTTTTCTAAGAATACCTGAAACCCATATTTACTACTTCAGTTTATTGCTCTGCCAAACAGTCTTTAATAAGTTTTAAAAAAAAAGCCAGGGTTTGAAAAAGTGATTTATATTAAATTAAATCAAATACCAAGCCCTTACAAACAGCATATAAAACAATTATTGTGTTGTGTTCCTAGCTTCAAACGGAAGTACTGTTAACAAAATAAGGTTCTATTTCCACATGGTTGTTAAATAAAAAGCACATTATTGTCTAAAAAGTTTATTAAAATCAGACTTTTAGACAGATTTTATAGTACGACAATGAGTAAGTTTAAAATACTTACTAGTATTTGTTGACACAGAATACGTGCAAAATGAGCCAGACTGCGTAGCTACAGTGCGTCTGCAGCTGGCTGTTATCTTACATCACTAACCGTCGCACTCAGAGAAGTCAATGATTACTTAAACCGACACTAAGTAAAGATTACACAAAAAACCTTTACTTAGTGATAATTTAAGTAATCATTAAATGTCTCTGAGTTCCGCGGTAACACATTTAATTATCATTAAAACGCCATTAAGCGTACCCCTTACATACTAACATGCATTAACATGTATGTCATATACTACGGTTACAAATGTCGTTCCGACAAACATTTATAGTAGATTGGTATTTAATACACTTTCCCTGTCTTCCTGTATGTTAACACTCCATTTTATCATAAATCATCTTGTAAACATTTCCAAGAAGTATACCTACATTCTTAAAATTAATAATAAGAGTGTCTGTACAATTTTTAATTTAATTTGTGTTTAAAACTTAAAAGTATTATATAGCCTTTTACAGACAAGCTAGGCTTGTTATCTATCTTAAATTATTGTTAAGTATAGTTTAAAAAAATATTTTTATTCAGTCGGACTTAATTTATTACTAATTTATTTTATTATTGTACAATTTATTCTAGCCTGTACTTTGTGTTTCATTGAAGGACGCTGGTACTTTACCAGCACCTGTGGCTGACTGCTATGCCAGAAAGTGCGTTTGTAGGCCCTTTGTTACGGTGGACGAGAAGCGGGGCACACGCGTCCTATCCTCGCTGGATATACTGTACATTTTGTGAAAATTAAAAGTCTATGAACAACCCTAAAATTGTGACAGCAACCGACTGTAATATTTTGTGAGTGTCAGTGTTGTTTTAAATCCGAAACATTCAATAAAGTCATCGTGACATCAGGTGTGATAGTGTTTTCCTCAGGACTTAGTGAACTAAGAGCTGATCAGTTTTAGTAGGCAAACTACTTGGAGTCAAATACAAATCCTTATCTACCTTTGATAAAAAAATCTTATCGTTAGTTTAATAAAACGCCTTCAAATAAACCAGCAATGACAATAAATTAAATAAGACTTGATAATATTTCTTAAAAAAATAGTACCGGAAAATAAAAACACAAACAATAAAAACCAGAGACCTCGAGATCATAAGCTAGTTTGACAAGATAGTAAGTTATATTTAGTGACACAATTATCTGTACCAATCGTCGTGTAAAATAATATTGATTTTGCGCTAATAGCAAGGGTGTGGTGCCGTATCTATTGCGCATGTGCGTTCAACAAAAGCGCATGTACGTTCCACAGTCACTAAAGCGGCTAATATTTTTTTTACAAATAAGACATTTATCAAGGTAGATTCCTCAGCATAATTATCATCCATCGATATCCATTCTTTTTAAACCTTAAAATAGTTAGTTACACACTCAAGTTATACACTCACTGGGTCCGAATACATATAATAATGACCCCGGTTTGACTACATTTATGATTAAAATAACCTAAAGGGCCTCAGCGTGTATTTAGCCTATGTGCTTACGTGAGAACCCTAAAGACAAAAAACATCTGTAGACTAAAATGTTGTAAAAAAGGTAAAACACGTCAAGCTCCTATTTTAGCTTAAAATTAAATCTTAACACGAGTTGACCAAAACTGTTGTAGAGATTCCTGTCTCTATTCAGTAACAAAAATGAATAGTAAATTTATACCAATTGATTTAGTTATTAAACAAAGTAATTAATTATATATGCAATTCATGAAAAGATAGAGACAAAAGTTAGAATTTTGAATGAATCATAGTTGTTTTATTCATCCTCTTCGTAGTATACATTAATAACATCCCTCCAATAGATTACTGTAAATACTTGCGCCACCCACACGACGTAAATCGCTTCATATATGAGTACGATTTTTTCAAAAAGTGAATCCTATTCTTCCTGAGGCTGGTGATCCGGGCGGTTGCCTGGGTTGTCTTTAGGGTTATCTTCCGGATTGTCTCCAGGATTATCTCCAGCGTCACCTGCCTCGTCGGCCGGCCCGACTGCACCGTCAACATCGTTATCAGCATCTTGATTAGCTTCAATGTTGAATTGAGTGGCGATAGCCAGCATGCCTGTATCGGCTAAATCTCCTTCGTCCCGTATCAGGAATCGTTCACGTTCACCTTCCGCTCGTCGGATGAAGATTCTGCCATTAGAAACCCATACGTAGCGCCATTTGGCGCGCATAGCCAAGGTGCGAGCTCGCCGGAAGAGCAGGTGATTACGTCTTGTCAGTCTCTCATAGATAAAGATCCGATGGGGTTCTACATGGTCGAAGCCCATGTCTGCAGTCGTAGCACCGGGCGTGTTGCGAGCAGCAGCCAACAGCTCGGCGCGCTGCGTGCGGCGCACCAACCGCAAAGCAATATAGCGTGGTCTAGTAATCACACAGTTTTCATCTACCAAGGGCGGTGGGCCCAATCGCTCCACCCACACTACGTCGCGCTCCTCTAATTCAACGTTAAGTTTCTCAGCTATCTTCAGCACTATTGTCATGAGTGAGATCGTCGTGGACTCCGGGATACCGCCAATAGTCACATCATTACGGAGCATGTATTGGTCTTTTTCTTGTAGTTCCTGCGTGCATCTCCATAGGCCTTCTTGCAAAATGGCGATCTCATTTCTCCTTTGACTCATTATTATATCATCCAATGTCTGGATACGCTCTCTGTTGCGAATTAACAGGATTTTCAAATCAGCTAGCTCAAAGCTCATATCCATTATTGTTGATTTAAGATGGCGCAGTTCCCCGCGAATAGTTCCGAATCTCGGCTGGAAAGCCATTATGCGTCGTTACTCGGATGGGTGAAAACTGTACGCGTGATTGTTGAACACTATTTCTTGACGTTTTCAATGTTCAGTTAGCAAAGAAACGGGTTATGATGAAAAACCACTATTTAATATATTAAACTGTTATATGAGATAAAATTTATGGACAAGGCTTACCGAGCCGTCCTGCGACCGCTGAAAACAGACTGTGGCAATTATAAAATGCATTCAATCAATAACTGGATTCGTTGTGCGCAAGTGCAATAAAAAAGCCTGTGTTCCACTGTGACGTGCGATGACGTGATTTATGTTTAGTGGCCTGAGGAAAAGTTTCGAGAATTTAATGGCCAAATCATATTAATAGTATTTAAATAGAAACAAAATTTAGTTAAAGATAGTTCTTAGTTTAAGATAAAAATCCAATTACAAATAAGTAGAAATGGCGCGTGAAATATGGCAACCCCTTGTTATGAGAGCAACAATGGTAGATAAAATTAGTTGTATGCATATTGATGAATTTGTATGTATATTTACATATTATATAGGTATTCTTGCAGGTATATATAACAAGATCTTGTCAGGTTAGCTTATGTGGAATGTTTACAACAATCAGGGAATCTCATGAATTTTACATAAAAATATTATGAAAAACAATTATTGTCAGTAACAATATTTTTGATTCTAAAAACTTGACATCGTTAGGTATTTTTCGAAACCTGTATATTATGTTGTTTATTTTAATAAAACACACAATTTAAATTATACTTTTTCTTTTTTTTCTTTCCTCCTGGTATTGTTTTAACCGGCCGCCTCTTAACATGAACTCTTAAAGCAGGACAGTTTGTGGAAGCGAGACGCTGCATTACACTGCACGTAGCGGCGTCTCGCTTCCACAACGTAAACTGTCCTGCTTTAAGAGCTCATAGTAAGGGGGCTGTACTTTTCTATGTGCTTTTCAGTCATAATACTTCTGAGATTCAATTATTCGTTGAATAGACAGCTGTTGAGACGCAGCTATTGACGATGATGAGAAAAATTAAAAAATGCGTTCACATTTAGCTGGGTCATTGTTTCTCATATAACAACATATCCAAAGTATATTTAAAACGATTTATGGTAACTTCACGATGGAAGTATAAGTAACTAACACATACTAAAAAAGATTTTCAAATTTCACGTCCTTACCCTGCAAGAATCTGCATTAACACTTATTTGAAAAAGCTTGTTACCAATAGATGAACTAATGTACCTGCACAGCGAATGTATTCTGGGATCACCTCATCTTAGTAAGTCTGTTATTTGGATCAATTGTCTTTGAAGATTTGACTTGGCTAGTTTTTACCAACAAACCAAATTTTAGAAAAGTATGTTAAAGTATGTAGTAAAAATATATAACAGTCTATGTACAAAAAGTTTGCTAACTTGCAAATAATACAGCCGTGAAGTAAAAATAGCTGAGTCGAATCTTAGGACTTTCTACACTGAACTTGGCACCCATATAGATTTCAATTCTTTTATTATAAGTATTATTTAATACAAAACTTGGCTCTCATTTCACATTTATGTTTTGAGCTATGTAACCTTTAATATTTAATATATTATTAAATAATTTTTCTGAATCATTGATAAACTTTTACATCGAATACAATTACACAAATTCATTGATAATGTTATGAAAACATTTGTTTTATCAATTTTGCAGCATAATAATTTACTTGTATCTAGAGTGAAGCCTATTATAAAATATATACTACACATTAAATTGAATACACTAGCACTTACTTTATTCCTGTGTGGCAATATGGTAATGTGGAATGTAGAAAATCCCAAGAGACCAAAGGTGAATTATGAATAAAGCTGACATTATCAGGACTGTATTTGTGATTCACTGAACAAGTTTAATTGATTTTTAATTACTCCTAATATGACATAATTTCACTCTGATGTTATGTTATATAAGGAGATCAAAAGCATGAGTGAGAGATAAGGAGGAGGATAATCAATAGATTTTTTATAATTGTAATAAAAAACTGGAGGGGTATAATGATATAAAAACAGTTCTACAAGACATTTATTAAAATTCGTCACATAGCAGATCATACAATGAATTTAGCAAGAAGCCAACACATTTAAATAAAAAAATATTAAATCCAATTTCATTCAAATATGCTCAAAGTCCAAATACTATAGGATTACTGTTAACAAAATTATACAATAGCATATTTTCAAATTAAAGTTACATAATAAAAAACACATAATACGTTCTTGAGAATTAACTTTCCTATAGCATGCTTAACAGCCAGTTTACATAGCCTTATTATTGAAACAGTTATCTGTTCTTAATAAAATAAACAGATATAAAATGCAAAAAGACAAAGTGACCGAAATATGAGTACAGACATCGAGAATACATAATTCCGTTTACCGTAAATATACGATTACGATATTTGGAATACTTGTGCACTTTTAATTAACTGACCAATTAGTGACGGCAATGTCATCGCGATTGCGATGTTCGCCTTGAAGATAAAGTAGACCGACGTCATACACAGTGTTAGCTAAGTTATTCCATGTTCTAGCCCTTTTGTTGCCTCGGCAATACAGAGAGTCGCCGAGGTCTTTGGGAGCGTCTCCGGTATGCCCGGTGAAGACCACCTAATTTAGTATGAAGACAATTACACGACACATTTAGATAAAAATTTGTTAAAATCCAATTCCATTCAAAGTTGCTTGAAAAAATTACTTTCCTATAGCATGCTAACAGCCAGTTGACGGTTAACAGCCAGGTGATGTTCTTAATAAAATAAACAGATATAAAATGCAAAAAGACAAAGTGACCGAAATATGAGTACAGACATCGAGAATACATAATTCCGTTTACCGTAAATATACGATTACGATATTTGGAATACTTGTGCACTTTTAATTAACTGACCAATTAGTGACGGCAATGTCATCGCGATTGCGATGTTCGCCTTGAAGATAAAGTAGACCGACGTCATACACAGTGTTAGCTAAGTTATTCCATGTTCTAGCCCTTTTGTTGCCTCGGCAATACAGAGAGTCGCCGAGGTCTTTGGGAGCGTCTCCGGTATGCCCGGTGAAGACCACCTAATTTAGTATGAAGACAATTACACGACACATTTAGATAAAAATTTGTTAAAATCCAATTCCATTCAAAGTTGCTTGAAAAAATTACTTTCCTATAGCATGCTAACAGCCAGTTGACGGTTAACAGCCAGGTGATGTTCTTAATAAAATAAACAGATATAAAATGCAAAAAGACAAAGTGACCGAAATATGAGTACAGACATCGAGAATACATAATTCCGTTTACCGTAAATATACGATTACGATATTTGGAATACTTGTGCACTTTTAATTAACTGACCAATTAGTGACGGCAATGTCATCACGATTGCGATGTTCGCCTTGAAGATAAAGTAGACCGACGTCATACACAGTGTTAGCTAAGTTATTCCATGTTCTAGTCCTTTTGTTGCCTCGGCAATACAGAGAGTCGCCGAGGTCTTTGGGAGCGTCTCCGGTACGCCCGGTGACGACCACCTTCATAGGTGAGCCGGCGCTATTTACCAGCCGGTACGGCGTACCACGGGGCGGATTCATGTCTGAAAACAATACAATATTTATGTTAAAAAAACACTCGCTAACTGGCTTTCTCTAGTCACATCGCATAAACATGAATAACATTAAGTTCCCTAATAAGTAATATGATGAAATAATGATAATCAAAATTTTCTCAAAATGGCGGTCATGTACCTAACCCTGGGTTTTAAGGAAATACTGTATGTTATCTCAAAGATGAAAGTTGACCTAAGTCGTAATCGAAAATCAACATAATTATACTTTTCTAAACCTTTTCCTTGTCTAAACCTTTTGAAACACCTAATACAAACTTCTTGAAATAGGAGCAAGTCAAAAGTAGAGTATCAATAGTGATGATTGAGGGAAATCTATAGCGAAAGACTTACCGACGATGAAGAAGGGCTGCAGCACTGAAATTGACTGTCTTTTCCTCGATTTAAGAATAATTTAGATATTCAGGTGTGGTCTGAAGACCGCTTGTGGATTTATTGATTAAATGTCACTTGGCGACAAGTATTTTAAGCGTTGTAACACTAGGTTTACCACTTTGATACCATGGTTAAACTAAAAACGCTTCAGCGGCATAATTGAAAACTCTTATGTTTGGTAAGGTATTAAATAAAAATATTTAACTTTATTGTACTAATGACAACCATTTTTTTAATGAGCCAACTTAAAATATTACGTACAAATCCAAGTATAACTCAAATTAACTTAAGAAAGTTTCGCAACAGACTTATGTAGGTAGTATCTGTCTGGCCTTCTAGATTGGGGTATTTTAAGGTAACGTCAAAAGCCGAACATTACATTAGTAACGTTATATATTCGAGCAGGGTGTCGGAAGAGAACCGAGCATTACAGAGCGCAACTTGATACAATGTGTAAGATTTTGATTCAAAGTCGAATCTGAAATGTAACATTACAAGCGAATGCTCGTCAAATCAGGGAGGCAGTATTGTAATGTAATGTTTAGAATAGAATCTGAAATGTTACATTACACGCGAATGCTGTTGGTGAGGGAGCATCTTTAAAAAAAATTAAGAGCGAGAGATAAACTTATGTGTCTCTTATAGCACAGCGATTGTACTATTATCACGAAATGCTATTTTTATCCTTTATAGCAGTATTCTGGGATCACCTCATTTTAGTAAGTCTATTCTTTGGTTTGACGATCTATGAAGATTTGACTTGGCTAGTTTTTACCAACAAACAAAATTTTAGAGAAGTATGTTAAAAGTATGTACTTAGTTAAAAATATATAACAGTATATGTACAGCACAAACAAGAAGTTCACTAAGTTGCAAATACAGTATAGCCTGAACGTAAAAAATAGCTAAGTCAAATCTTACATTTTCTGTGCCATTTATTAACTTTTACAGTGAATATAAATACTGTTATCTTCATAGAAAATATTATGAAAACTATATGACTGTCCTAAAACACTCTCAACACAAGTCTTTTCCTTTTTTAATTTTTTGCATAATTATTTCTACAAGGAGTAGTTATCTAGAGTGAAGCCTATCATAAAATATATACTACATATTAAATTGAACGCATTAGCACTAAATTTATGCTTTCGTGGCAATATGGTAATGTGAAATGTAGAAAATCCCAAGAGGCCAAAGGTGAATTATGAAAAAAGCTGACATTATCAGGACTGTATTTGTAATTCACTGAACAACTTAAATTGATTTATAATTACTCCTAATATGACATGATTTCATTCTGATGTTATGTTATCAAAAGCATGAGTGAGAAATAAGGAGGAGGATAATCAATAGATTTTAAATAATTGTTATAAAAATCTGGAGGGGTATAATGATGTAAAAACAGTTCTACAAGACATTTATTAATATTTGTCACATAGCAGATAATACAATAAATTTAGTATGAAGACAATTACACGACACATTTAGATAAAAATTTGTTAAAATCCAATTCCATTCAAAGTTGCTTGAAAAAATTACTTTCCTATAGCATGCTAACAGCCAGTTGACGGTTAACAGCCAGGTGATGTTCTTAATAAAATAAACAGATATAAAATGCAAAAAGACAAAGTGACCGAAATATGAGTATAGACATCAAGAATACATAATTCCGTTTACCGTAAATATACGATTACGATATTTGGAATACTTGTGCACTTTTAATTAACCGACTAATTAGTGACGGCAATGTCATCGCGATTGCGATGTTCGCCTTGAAGATAAAGTAGACCGACGTCATACACAGTGTTAGCTAAGTTGTTCCATGTTCCAGTCTTTTTGTTGCATCGGCAATACAGAGAGTCGCCGAGGTCTTTGGGAGCGTCTCCGGTACGCCCGGTGACGACCACCTTCATAGGTGTATAGCCGGCGCTATTTACCAGCCGGTACGGCGTACCACGGGGCGGATTCATTTCTGAAAACAATACAATATTTATGTTAAAAAAACACTCGCTAACTGGCTTTTTCTAGTCACATCGCATCAACATGAATAACATTAAGTTCCCTAATAAGTAATATGATGAAATAATGATAATCAAAATTTTCTCAAAATGGCGGTCATGTACCTAACCCTGGGTTTTAAGGAAATACTGTATATTTTTTCAAAGATGAAAGTTGACCTAAGTTGTTATCAAAAATCAACATAATTACACTTTTAATTGTCTAAACTTTTTGAAAAACCTAATACAAACTTCTTGAAATAGGAATAAGTCAAAAGTAAGGTAATAATAGTGATGATTTAGGAAAATCAATAGCGAATGACTTACCGACGATGAAGAAGAGCTGCAGCACTGAAATTGACGGTCTTTTTCTCGATTTAAGAATAATTTAGATATTCAGGTGTGGTCTGAAGACCGCTCGTGGATTTATTGATTAAATGTCACTTGGCCACAAGTATTTTAAGCGTTGTAACACTGGGTTTACCACTTTGATACCATGGTTAAACTAAAAACGCTTCTGCGGCATAATTGAAAACTCTTATGTTTGGTAGGGTATTAAATAAAAATATTTAACTTTATTGTACTAATGACAACCATTTTTTTAATGAGCCAACCTAACATTTTCAGTACTATCCAAGTATAACTCAAATTAACTTAAGAAAGTTTCACAACAGACTTATGTAGGTAGTATCTGTCTGGCCTTCTTGATTAGAGTATTTGAAGGTGTTCCCTCACCTACAGCATTCGCGTGAAATGTAACGTTACAAAGCCGAACATTTCATTAGTAATGTAACACATTCGAGCAGGGTGACGAAAGAGAACCGAGTATTACAGAGCGCAACTTGATACAATGTGTAAGATTTTGATTCAAAGTCGAATCTGAAATGTAACATTACAAGCGAATGCTCGTCAAATCAGGGAGGCAGTATTGTAATGTAATGTTTAGAATAGAATCTGAAATGTTACATTACACGCGAATGCTTTAGGTGAGGGAGCATCTTTAGAGAATTTTAAGAGCGAGAGATAAACTAATGCACCTGTTATAGCACAGCGATTGTACTATTATCACGAAACGCTTTTTTTACCTTCATAGCAGTATTCTGGGATCACCTCATTTTAGTAAGTCTATTCTTTGGTTTGACGATCTTTGAAGATTCGACTTGGCTAGTTTTTACCAACCAACAAAATTTTAGAGAAGTACATATGTTAAAAGTATGTACTTAGTTAAAAATATAACAGTATATGTACAGTACAAACAAGAAGTTTACTAACTTGCAAATACAGTATAGCCTGTACGTAAAAAATGCTGTGTCAAATCTTAGGACTTTTTACACAGAACTTGGCACCCATATAGATTTCAATTCTTTTGTCGGTGAAGTATTATTTAATACTTATAAATATGAACTCGGCCCTCATTTGACATTTAAGTTTTTAGCTAGGGGGCTTTAATAAACGTGCCAATTTCCATGTATTTAGAGTAAACAGTTTAAGAGTTGTGAAAGGTTAAAAAGTAACCCGAAATGGTTCGTGTAACATTACACACAGCAGCTGCGTCGCCAGTTCCTTTTTTCATTACTTGGCTGGACACGCTGCCGCTTGACTAGATTACTTGTAAGCCTGTTGGACAAGGTAGCCTTCTTTCCCTAGGCTTTACATTTTCTGTGCCTTTTATAAACTTTTACAGTGAATATAATTACTTTTATCTTCATAGAAAATAATATGAAAACTATATGTCTTAAAACACTCTCAACGCAAATCTTTTGCTTTTTCATTTTTTGCATCATTATTTATTTATTTATTTTTTTTTTATTTAAAAAACGTCGCCCCACACTAGGAATTTCTCCTGTATCGTGGGTGCGTTTCACAAACATGAAATATCACATACACAAACACCCAGACTCGGGACAAACATCTGTGGATCTCACAAATTTTTGTCCCGTGCGGGAATCGAACCCACAAACCCTAGCGCAGCAGTCCAATCGCTTAGCCACTGCGCCAATCAGGGCGCCAAGTATTTCTACAAGTAGTTATCTGAAGCCTATCATAAAATATATACTACATATTAAATTGAACACATTAGCACCAACTTTATTCTTGTATGGCAATATGGTAATGTGAAATGTAGAAAATCCCAAGAGGCCAAAGGTGAATTATGAAAAAAGCTGACATTATCAGGACTGTATTTGTGATTCACTGAACAACTTTAATTGATTTTTAATTACTCCTAATATGACATAATTTCATTCTGATGTTATGTTATCAAAAGCATGAGTGAGAGATAAGGAGGAGGATAATCAATAGATTTTAAATAATTGTAATACAAATCTGGAGGGGTATAATGATGTAAAAACAGTTCTACAAGACATTTATTAATATTCGTCACATAGCAGATAATACAATAAATTTAGTAAGAAGACAATTACACGACACATTTTAATAAATAATTGTTAAAATCCAATTCCATTCAAAGTTGCTTGAAAAAATTACTTTCCTGTAGCATGCTATCAGCCAGTTGACGGTTAACAGCCAGGTGATGTTCTTAATGAAATAAACAGATATAAAATGCAAAAAGACAAAGTGACCGAAATATGAGTACAGACATCGAGAATACATAATTCCGTTTACCGTAAATATACGATTACGATATTTGGAATACTTGTGCACTTTTAATTAACTGACCAATTAGTGACGGCAATGTCATCGCGATTTCGATGTTCGCCTTGAAGATAAAGTAGACCGACGTCATACACAGTGTTAGCTAAGTTATTCCATGTTCTAGCCCTTTTGTTGCCTCGGCAATACAGAGAGTCGCCGAGGTCTTTGGGAGCGTCTCCGGTATGCCCGGTGAAGACCACCTAATTTAGTATGAAGACAATTACACGACACATTTAGATAAAAATTTGTTAAAATCCAATTCCATTCAAAGTTGCTTGAAAAAATTACTTTCCTATAGCATGCTAACAGCCAGTTGACGGTTAACAGCCAGGTGATGTTCTTAATAAAATAAACAGATATAAAATGCAAAAAGACAAAGTGACCGAAATATGAGTACAGACATCGAGAATACATAATTCCGTTTACCGTAAATATACGATTACGATATTTGGAATACTTGTGCACTTTTAATTAACTGACCAATTAGTGACGGCAATGTCATCGCGATTGCGATGTTCGCCTTGAAGATAAAGTAGACCGACGTCATACACAGTGTTAGCTAAGTTGTTCCATGTTCCAGTCTTTTTGTTGCATCGGCAATACAGAGAGTCGCCGAGGTCTTTGGGAGCGTCTCCGGTACGCCCGGTGACGACCACCTTCATAGGTGTATAGCCGGCGCTATTTACCAGCCGGTACGGCGTACCACGGGGCGGATTCATTTCTGAAAACAATACAATATTTATGTTAAAAAAACACTCGCTAACTGGCTTTTTCTAGTCACATCGCATCAACATGAATAACATTAAGTTCCCTAATAAGTAATATGATGAAATAATGATAATCAAAATTTTCTCAAAATGGCGGTCATGTACCTAACCCTGGGTTTTAAGGAAATACTGTATATTTTTTCAAAGATGAAAGTTGACCTAAGTTGTTATCAAAAATCAACATAATTACACTTTTAATTGTCTAAACTTTTTGAAAAACCTAATACAAACTTCTTGAAATAGGAATAAGTCAAAAGTAAGGTAATAATAGTGATGATTTAGGAAAATCAATAGCGAATGACTTACCGACGATGAAGAAGAGCTGCAGCACTGAAATTGACGGTCTTTTTCTCGATTTAAGAATAATTTAGATATTCAGGTGTGGTCTGAAGACCGCTCGTGGATTTATTGATTAAATGTCACTTGGCCACAAGTATTTTAAGCGTTGTAACACTGGGTTTACCACTTTGATACCATGGTTAAACTAAAAACGCTTCTGCGGCATAATTGAAAACTCTTATGTTTTATAGGTATTAAATAAAAATATTTAACTTTATTGTACTAATGACAACCTTTTTTTTTATGAGCCAACCTAACATTTTCAGTACAATCCAAGTATAACTCAAATTAACTTAAGAAAGTTTCACAACAGACTTATGTAGGTAGTATCTGTCTGGCCTTCTTGATTAGAGTATTTGAAGGTGTTCCCTCACCTACAGCATTCGCGTGAAATGTAACGTTACAAAGCCGAACATTTCATTAGTAATGTAACATATTCGAGCAGGGTGACGAAAGAGAACCGAGTATTACAGAGCGCAACTTGATACAATGTGTAAGATTTTGATTCAAAGTCGAATCTGAAATGTAACATTACAAGCGAATGCTCGTCAAATCAGGGAGGCAGTATTGTAATGTAATGTTTAGAATAGAATCTGAAATGTTACATTACACGCGAATGCTTTAGGTGAGGGAGCATCTTTAGAGAATTTTAAGAGCGAGAGATAAACTAATGCACCTGTTATAGCACAGCGATTGTACTATTATCACGAAACGCTTTTTTTACCTTCATAGCAGTATTCTGGGATCACCTCATTTTAGTAAGTCTATTCTTTGGTTTGACGATCTTTGAAGATTCGACTTGGCTAGTTTTTACCAACCAACAAAAATTTTGAGGAGTATGTTAAAAGAATGTACTTAGTTAAAAATATATAACAGTATATGTACAGTACAAACAAGAAGTTTACTAACTTGCAAATACAGTATAGCCTGTACGTAAAAAATAGCTGTGTCAAATCTAAGGACTTTTTACACAGAACTTGGCACCCATATAGATTTCAATTCTTTTGTCGGTGAAGTATTATTTAATACTTATAAATATGAACTCGGCCCTCATTTGACATTTATGTTTTTAGCTAGGGGGCTTTAATAAACGTGCCAATTTCCATGTATGTAGAGTAAACAGTTTAAGAGTTGTGAAAGGTTAAAGAGTAACCCGAAATCGTTCGTGTAACATTACACACAGCAGCTGCGTCGCCAGTTCCCTTTTTCATTACTTGGCTGGACACGCTGCCGCTTGACTAGACTGCTTGTAAGTCCGTCGGGCAAGGCAACCTTCTTTCCCTAGGCTTTACATTTTCTGTGCCTTTCATAAACTTTTACAGTGAATATAATTACTGTTATCTTCATAGAAAATAATATGAAAACTATATGTCTTAAAACACTCTCAACGCAAATCTTTGGCTTTTTCATTTTTTTGCATCATTATTTCTACAAGTAGTTATCTGAAGCCTATCATAAAATATATACTACATATTAAATTGAACACATTAGCACCAACTTTATTCTTGTGTGGCAATATGGTAATGTGAAATGTAGAAAATGCCAAGAGGCCAAAGGTGAATTATGAAAAAAGCTGACATTATCAGGACTGTATTTGTGATTCACTGAACAACTTTAATTGATTTTTAATTACTCCTAATATGACATAATTTCATTCTGATGTTATGTTATCAAAAGCATGAGTGAGAGATAAGGAGGAGGATAATCAATAGATTTTAAATAATTGTTATACAAATCTGGAGGGGTATAATGATGTAAAAACAGTTCTACAAGACATTTATTAATATTCGTCACATAGCAGATAATACAATAAATTTAGTAAGAAGACAATTACACGACACATTTTAATAAATCATTGTTAAAATCCAATTCCATTCAAAGTTGCTTGAAAAAATTACTTTCCTATAGCATGCTATCAGCCAGTTGACGGTTAACAGCCAGGTGATGTTCTTAATGAAATAAACAGATATAAAATGCAAAAAGACAAAGTGACCGAAATATGAGTACAGACATCGAGAATACATAATTCCGTTTACCGTAAATATACGATTACGATATTTGGAATACTTGTGCACTTTTAATTAACTGACCAATTAGTGACGGCAATGTCATCGCGATTTCGATGTTCGCCTTGAAGATAAAGTAGACCGACGTCATACACAGTGTTAGCTAAGTTATTCCATGTTCTAGCCCTTTTGTTGCCTCGGCAATACAGAGAGTCGCCGAGGTCTTTGGGAGCGTCTCCGGTATGCCCGGTGAAGACCACCTAATTTAGTATGAAGACAATTACACGACACATTTAGATAAAAATTTGTTAAAATCCAATTCCATTCAAAGTTGCTTGAAAAAATTACTTTCCTATAGCATGCTAACAGCCAGTTGACGGTTAACAGCCAGGTGATGTTCTTAATAAAATAAACAGATATAAAATGCAAAAAGACAAAGTGACCGAAATATGAGTACAGACATCGAGAATACATAATTCCGTTTACCGTAAATATACGATTACGATATTTGGAATACTTGTGCACTTTTAATTAACTGACCAATTAGTGACGGCAATGTCATCACGATTGCGATGTTCGCCTTGAAGATAAAGTAGACCGACGTCATACACAGTGTTAGCTAAGTTATTCCATGTTCTAGTCCTTTTGTTGCCTCGGCAATACAGAGAGTCGCCGAGGTCTTTGGGAGCGTCTCCGGTACGCCCGGTGACGACCACCTTCATAGGTGAGCCGGCGCTATTTACCAGCCGGTACGGCGTACCACGGGGCGGATTCATTTCTGAAAACAATACAATATTTATGTTAAAATAACACTCGCTAACTGGCTTTTTCTAGTCACATCGCATAAACATGAATAACATTAAGTACCCTAATAAGTAATATGTTGAAATAATGATAATCAAAATTTTCTCAAAATGGCGGTCATGTACCTAACCCTGGGTTTTAAGGAAATACTGTATATTTTTTCAAAGATGAAAGTTGACCTAAGTTGTTATCAAAAATCAACATAATTACACTTTTAATTGTCTAAACTTTTTGAAAAACCTAATACAAACTTCTTGAAATAGGAGTAAGTCAAAAGTAGAGTAATAATAGTGATGATTTAGGGAAATCTATAGCGAATGACTTACCGACGATGAAGAAGGGCTGCAGCACTGAAATTGACTGTCTTTTTCTCGATTTAAGAATAATTTAGATATTCAGGTGTGGTCTGCAGACCGCTCGTGGATTTATTGATTAAATGTCACTTGGCCACAAGTATTTTAAGCGTTGTAACACTGGGTTTACCACTTTCATACCATGGTTAAACTAAAAACGCTTCTGCGGCATAATTGAAAACTCTTATGTTTGGTAAGGTATTAAATAAAAATATTTAACTTTATTGTACAAACGACAACTTTTTTTTTAATAAGCACAACTTAACATTTTACGTAGGAATCCAAGTATAATTCAAATTAACTTAAGAAAGTTCACAACAGACTTATGTAGGTAGTATCTGTCTAGCCTTCTTGATTAGAAGAGAACTTTTATATTCCACGCGAATGCTGTTAATCAGGAAGCACCTTTAAAGAAATCAGCGAATTTCCATTTGTTTGATCAGCAGGCATTCTTTCCCTGCCTGCGTTTGATCTTAACAGTTAAGCAAACGATATTACAAAAAGGAAGATAATGTCAGTACAACTTAAAGATTAGCCCTACTCTGAAATACATATTATTCTTGTTATAGTATGGTTGAACAACCTGGTGTCAGAGTTTAAACCGCCTCGCCTCTAGGCCTCTGACATGGCTTTACACACCGTTGAAAATCACTCACGTATGCCGGTTTTCGCACAAACTAACTATTATTATAATCTTGATTGTAATCGAAGTTAAATTCGAGTCTTTTTAGATACGTTTCGATAACTAAATTGCCAATTTTAATATAAAGGTGTTGTATTGCGAAATATGTTTGCCATGTCACGTGGCGTATATTATTTATGTTTGCAATACATTCCTGTCATTGACGGAATTGAAGTTTAGTTACGTGTTTAAGGGAAATATTGAAACTGCCGCAATTGTATAGATGAACATGTATGATGTATAGATGAAATACTGCATCGACTCCGCCCATGAAGCCATTTTGTTGTTAGGCCCTTCCATGACTATACTGTGAGTAGCTATAGTATACAGGTTTAGGATTTAATGAAGTCTATATGAGAACAGAGTATGTTTTTACTATGTCATGTATAAGTACCTCAAAATTAACTACCTACTGTTTAATAATAACTAATTTTTTATTTGCTATTCTAAACAGCAAATAAAACATAATAAGTAATTTATCATAGGTAATAACCATCTCCAATAAACCGTATACCCGTTACTGACAACCCCGATTAAATCGGTTAATCGGTTTTGGAGAAAATTGCCAACAATTATTTGTGTACACACAAACAAACAAAGAAACAACTTCTCACCATCCTCCATCGGTCGTGGGTAAAAAGAAACTTTTAGAAGAAATGGGACAATTTAAATAAATTGGAATTTTGAGCTATAAATGTTCATTACCTTAGTAACTGACTAGGCAGTATGTCTAGTAACTAGGTTCCTATAAGACTGACAGATTAGGGCATATGTACGTAATTTTTTTTTACGATACCTTACATTTTTATATAAATGTAAAAAAATAGCGCCCAAGAACAAACATTTTGAGAGTTTTATTTTTATAAAAAATAGCACCCTAATACGAGCTTGTATAAATAGCATATACTAACTTATTACACTTATTATAACATGGAAAACAACATAAAACCTACATACATAAAACATAATATATACATACATAAATGTAAAATACACTTCCGATGTCTGACATTTGACGTCACATTTCATCTGACACTTACGTTGCCTTTCCACTACTTTGAAATTCCCGCTCATTTGTGGCATTCTTTTATCATTATTTTCTCAATCAAAAATACATTATTTGAGATGATATTGACATATTCATTATTCTTAACCAAAAGAAAATATTTGGCCCATACTTGACGCAATGCATATACTATTGTTTCTTTCATTTTGCAACAAATGTGACATGCTTATTATACTGTTTTTTCTGAATCATTCCAATAAAAATCTTCACACATTCTCTTAGGTTTTAGGTATTCCTAGGAGTCCTTGCTTTTCTTCAGAACAAATCCTATCTGGTCAGACAACATTCTCCTGCCACCTAATCCATAAACACTACCTTATTTACACATCTTCATCATCATCATGTTCCTTTTATGCCCAAACCATATTAGTTTACCTTTTTTAATTTTCCATACATTCAAATACCCTTTTTTCTGTTCTACCTCTAAAAATACAATACTATAATTAATATTTATCTACTTCTCTTCCAATGGCTTAGAGACACAACCAGCTAATTAGAGCAAGCTTCATGGTGAGAGCTAGTGCTTAAAGTAGATGTTACAGGTCACCAGTACCCACGTGGCAGTATAGTATACATAATTGTAGCGTTACATAGGTCTCATTGTTTTTCTTTGGAAATAAGTATGCTTTTTCTTCCTAAATAACACAGTAAGTATTCTACCTAATATAGGAATTAGAGCAGCCAGTGGAACAGGGAAAAGGTACTTCTTAAAGCTTGCACATGTACCTTCATGAATAATACCTACCTATTACATGCTATATCATCAGTAATGTAAACGGACAAAACTACATGAATTAGTGTAGTGAATATTAAGTATACAAAGAACTCTTGAACAAAGTTTGTTTCCCTAATTAGAAACAAAGATAAAGTTATAAGACTCATTCTTAGTAATGTATTAATTTAGCAGTTTAGGTTGAAACAAATTACTCTTTACCCTTAGTGAGTTAGTGTCTTCCAAGACACTTTGTAATAATCATAATATAAAAAACATTAAATAGCCCACTACATAGATATTTAAAAGAAACATGATCAAGAACCTTATAATTTCTCTCTAAAACAGCGAACTCTTACCTAAACTAAGGTTTTAAGGGAATTTAAATATACTGAGACGAACCATGTCAAAACACATCCATTCACATACTCTAATTAAGATTTAACCTCCAAAACATACATCTCAAAGCTAGCACCTGTGCCTCAATAAAAATATTCACCTAATACACTTATCACAATCTGTTCCTGTTTCTGTTTTTGTACGTGTACTAACATAGTTTGTAAGTATATTGTTACTAAAACTATGAGCTTTGTTGCTCAAAATGAACCTCATTATCTTTAAACACTAATTAGCTTATTATTATCCTTAAACAATGGTGATGTGAACCATGCCTAAATGGAAATGGGCCATGGAAAATCTGTGAAGTAATAAGGATTTCCCAAGATAAATCAGGACCTGACATGATACATTTGCATAACCTTATTTCTATTTTGCCTCCAAAAGATACACCACTGAAGCTGTTTAAATTTAGCACCTAACCATTTTAGCATTAACCTATTATACTTACATTAATAACCTTAATATGATGTTAAAACTTGAAACAGTGGTAATCAAGATTCACATAAAATAGTCTTAAAACGGTGAACCATGCCTAAGAGGAAATGGGCCTTGGAAAATCTTTAAAGTCATACCTATGGATTTCCCTAGATAAACCATGACTGACATGATACATTTGAATAAGTCCTATTCTGCCTGCAAAAGATACCTACACCACAAATACTGCTCAAAGATAGCATCTCCATGAATACCATTAACCTATCATACTTACATTAATTAGTCTAATATTATGTTGAAACTTGAAACAGTGGGGATTAAGATTATCATAAAAAGCTCCCAAAACGGTGGATCCTTACCTGGGTTTTAAGGAAATATAAATTTCCTAAGATAAACATTGCTGTGCCCGACAGGGTTCATATGATCTAACCATAAGATTATCACCTAAATACCTACATATGGAATGCAATATAAGTATTGAGTATTGAACAATGACCTGATATAAGACATTTACCATTCACATATCCCATATCGCTTCCAACCCTCAAAACGAAACCGCACATATTTCTTAACACTAGCACCTGTGCCTTGAAATAGATAATTTCCATTCCCTGCATTTATCACTCAAGCTTTATCTGGTCATCAGCTTACAGAAATCGTTTGATAAGATACTACGTCTTAACCCACATTCTTCATTTTTCAAATATTGCCCATGAAAGAAAGTGATTGAAAACCCACTGAGGTATTATAGCTCTACATACTTATCCTTTGTCTAATATATTTCGCGAATTAGCACCAAATAAAAGCAATACAACATTTTAAAATTTTAATTTTCATCTACAATGTAGTTGTAATCCTAGTGAATAACACAAGCTGACGAAAAGGAAAATGTAATAATCTTAAAGGTAGGTAACGATAGACTTTTCAAGATATATAATTGAGAAAAGTTGGTTGATTAAATTAATGATACATTATTATTTAGAACTAAGATAATAAAAATACAAAGATGTCATTAGTAGGAACCAAATGAGCTAACAGTATAAATAGACACACATTGACAATATTTAAGAAGAGGACAATTCTATGAATTCTTATGAAACACGTAACTACATTAAGAACTGTCCTCGGCACCTAGGGATTTATTATCCCTCGGATGGCTTTGACAGGCAGATGACTTAAAGAGACATCGGCGCCTTGTCAGGGTCAACGCGCGAGTGGTCGAGGAGGCTCTCCTTCGACTCGCCGCCGTCTGCTTCGTTTTCCGAAGGGCACCAGTCACTGGTAGCCATGGCCATCACCACGTTGCGATACTTCGACTCGCGATCAGCCTGGATGAGCTCCGCGGTCAACTCCTCTATATTCTTGGTAGTACACTTCGCATTATTCCGCTTCTTTTTCTCATTATTCTGTTTCTTATTCCCACTATTCTGTTTCTTGTCCGCACTGTCCCCGGTTGCCTCCATCACTGTAATAGAAATACAAGAAAAGATGAGTAATAGTCACTGAATTATTAATGTTGAGGGGCGACGAAGCGATGTCGTTTATGGGCTGTAAAGTTGTAGTAACACGGAGGGGAGCATAACGGCTTCAATTATGTAACCACCGTTTAGGAAAATGGAGATATAAATCTTCTTTTCCTTGTTTCATTTGCTTATGATGTGGCAATTTTAATTTCACGCATACCTACAAATCTAGGTCACAAGATTTTGAAAGGTCAAGCATCAGAGGCTTTTAACTATTGCTAACACTAATAAAAACGCAAAATTTCATGGAATTGTGGCACTTACTGCTTGTACGATGCTTCCAAAGTTCAAATTGAAATTTTCTTAAAGAATGAAGGTAATTCTTCGACTATCGAGACAAATGAGGTTCGTCTACGCGCGCCCAAATGCTTCTAAGCGTTCTAGACGGCTTATTGATTTATGCTTCTGTGGACTGTCCGTGTACAGTACACACTGTAGTAGTGTTTAAGGCTAATAATACACCTGTTACTAAAATCACGAGTTACAAAAAAATACAACTAAATGATAACAATAATATATAATATTTTTTTACACATTTAATATATGGGTATCATATGATAATGGGGACAAGATTTTTTTTATGGAATAATGTATTAGTCGATTATTCTGGTCAGTCCGAAAATATACAATTTCCTATTGATTTTACTATAATTGAAGAGTTATAAAATTTATACAATATTTTTACGGATTAATAAGTTTTAATGTTTAATATTCGCGTAGGTGACAGAAATCATTAGTGACGAAATGACACACTGATGACGAAATATTGGTTTTAAGGCTAGCAAGATATACCTGTCAAGTTTTAGGCCCGGTTTCCACCAAAGCAGAGAGGAGAGGAGACGAGAGGAGATGTGTTTGAATAAGCCAATCAGATTTCGTAAGAGGAGAAGAGATGTGGAAATAACGAAATCTGATTGGCTTATACAAACTACTCTCCTCTCTGCTTTTGTGGAAACCAGGCCTTTTAGTCCCTTCAACTTAAGTTAAAGTTGCTTTGTAAACATTATACACATTACACCTATTTAACCTATTTGCTTTTCTATATCACTCAAAATTTGATGTAGATATGTATAATAATGAGTTATCAGGATAGTAAATATTTATTTATAAACTTTGGAGAATTCTAGTCAACAGTCATTAAAAGATGATAATGTGTAGAGTAGTTGTAAATATTCTGCTTTCAATCATAATCACTTCTTACATATGTACATACATACATACATAATCTCACGCCTGTTTCATGGTAAAGTAGGCAGAGACCACGGATTTCCATTTGCTACGATCCTGACATACTTCTTTCGCCTCATTCACGCGCATCACATTCCTCATACACGCTCGTCGGTTTAGGGTACACCTCATCATCAGCCGAAAGACGTCCACTGTTGAACAAAGGCCTCCCGCTTTGTTCACAGCATACACACAGAATAGAACATCTTAATCACCTTATTACCACTTAATCTGTTTAGGCGAATTGTTACGTCCCCACGTGATAGTCAATAATTGCAGTGTATTTAATCTCTCTCATTTGTTTTCTATTTTACCAATGGAACTTACATATTTGTAATGTCCAAAATAAAAGTTTACTTGAAATATCGAATGGTCACAGGGGTTCACTAAGGCCCGGTTTGCACCAACGCCAATAAGCCAATCAGATTTCGTTATTTCCACATCTCTTTATTCAAACACATCTCTTATCGTCTCCTCCTCTCTCTGCTTTGGTGGAAACCGGGCCGAAGGGTTTAAAAATAAACTCACAACTTATTTTGCCAAACATTTACTACGATACATTATTGAAAAAGATTATAGACACCAAACACACAAATATATCCCGAAGAGCGATTGGATAGGAAAGTACAACATTGATTTCACAAGAACACTTAAAACAATTCACAATATTACAAGACACGACGACAATGAAATAAGGTAAAGGTACGAAGATCCCGCACTCAGTTTAAGACCAGAGTCTTGTTACATTGATAGTTTTTATTCCAAACCTTCTATAACCATTCAGTGTTTAATACAAAATAAAAATTCTACCTTCATGCCAATACATCATGGCGACTAACAAAGTATAATAATGACTAGATAAATAAAAGCCTCCCTGTCCAAAAATTACATCTAGCGAGCTAACTTCAAACTGACTTTCCATTATCTTCAACTATCTCATGATGATAAAACAAACTCAATACCTTCGTACCAGAGTAGCATAAACGAAAACAACAGGGGTCACACAATTTAATATTGACACGACATTCACAATTATTTCTTGCTTTTTTTTTCACATCTAAACGTAATACATTTAGTTAAGACGGACATAAGAAATGAAAACAGCACAGCACATTTAACACAGAAGAACACATTGAAATCGCGGGACACTAAACGTACAAGACGACACTGAATACAGACATTAATAAGAAAGGGCGAATGCACGGACGAGACAAGTTAAGGTCACGTTGTAGGACTACATGATGCGCGCCTAGGTCGACGTCACTGTGTAATTAGTGTCGCGACGGTTACGCTGTTGCTCCTGGGGCTGGGGCTTCGACCCAGCGGCCAGGGCGCGACCCTCGGCACTGAACGGCAACACCACACGGCTGCGGCAGCCAAGCTGAGGGTCGTTCATCAATTCTTCGGCTAATCTTCTCAGGTTTTCGGCCGTAAACCCGTGATTCTCCCTATCAGCGGCCACACCACCAGGCTTATTCATCCTGAAATTAGAGAAAATATTTTATTAGAATCTTATTAAATGTTGGACATCTGTCATGGCGGACTATGGTTCATATAAAAAGGGCGTGGTCTCCCTTTTCATCGCTAATAAAGTCATAAATTTATTTTATGACTAATAACAATGATATGAATGGCCACGCCTACCTTTTTTATAATTATTTAATATGATTGATACTAAGTAAAGTATAAAGCGGTTCTTACTCAAAAATTATCTTTTATTTAATATTTAAGTGGGAATATTTTATTAAATATTATAGTTAATTCAGCTTCAAAACTCATTTAAATCACTGTAGAAGAAATACAATATAAACTCATAAAATAAGAAAGATGAGCAGATCACGCCGGATCAGCGAACCAGAAATCTACCAAAACTACTTAAACAGTCGTTAATTTTCTTACCTGATGAAGGCTGGCGGCGCCTTGTAGAAGCGGTAATTTATTGAAACGTAAGAAATTTTTCACTTCTATTAAATCGGAACCGAGTTGGCTGGCAACGTGCGACTTGCTCGGTGCCTTGAGATGCAGTAAAAATCAATGCACATCCCATTAGTGCGCAAGTGCAGTTAGGGCCCACCCCTTTCTGCATGTAGGAACACAGGCATTATAGACATGCCCTAAGCAACGACGCCGCCACTGAGAACCCCACGCGACGTTAATAGCGTGATGGCCCCACTGTAACTTCCTGTTAGCGCGCACTTCGATACATTTCAGTGTTGCTAGCTGTGGCTTAACGATTTCGTCTAATTTTTATCGTAGAAATGACAAAAATGCCTAATCTGAAAATGTAACCCGGTGAATCGGTGAATAGAAATTACTTACGTATGGCTGGATTTTCAGAGGATTACTTATACAGTATACTTTACGTTGGTACAATAAATAGCATCACTTTAACTGCTGTAACTTTTTGTTAATTTCTGGTATGTGCATTTTGTATTATAGTGTATTATAGCGTTGATCACGCGGACAACGAATTCAACAGCTAGTTAATATAATTTTATTTAAATATTATAAGAAATTATGAGAATCATTTAATAAACATTAAAATAATTTAAGTGGACATTTAAATTAACCATGCATAAATCCAGACTTAAGTATTGCTAGGAATTTCCTAATGATTTAGGACTCAATTGAATTTGCCTGAATCGGGAATCGGACCCAGGACTTGACGCATTCGCTCTTTGCTACCCCTTGACATTAGAGCAATCTGGAGGCGAGGTAGTCCTCCCAGCAAGCCTTGAAAAAAAAACAGGTTAAAGCACTTCTTACCTTTTATAAAAGCGCTTCATCGTATTTTAAAACTCACAACTTCAGCCTAAATAACACTAGAGAACCAAAATTCTCAGACTTATCAAACACACTAAAATTCATTAGTCTAGCTTTTATACTTTAGATTTTATTGATACTCAATTAGAATGGGGAGGCCAGATCAGTCTTATTGAAGAAAGAATGTAGGGCTGCCAGCTGTCAGGTCTCCCTCAAACAACCGGTGACCTGAATCAGACAGATTGCGCTAAAACCGGTCGAAACAAGAGGGTTTCAACCCTAATAAATGTATAAAAAGGATTCTTTGTATTAAACATGGATTGAAACACCGAACATCTGTTGTTTAGCTGCACACCTGGACCAAAATGATTTCAAACTGACCCCTGCATTTCAACTTATCAGATTTCTAGTGAAAGGTAAACCAAGCGTACCTATAATTTATTATTTAAATACAGAATGTAATATACGAGTACTATACGTTAACATACTCACATTACAATCAAAACCTACTACCACTAAATTAGGAAAATTCATAGTAATTCATAAGAATTTTTTTGCTCGGGCAATTCATACGGTTTTCCCGAAGAATCTTTTTTCAACGATCTTTAAATAAATGAGAGTTTACATGTTTTCAGACGGTGAAAATTTTTTATTTGTATTTTATTTAAAGTTACCACTGTAAACAAATATTTTATTATGTTATAACTTTTGTTAGTACTAAATATGACTTATATTGGTTTGAGAAAACATTCCAGGTAAAATACCTGCCGCTCTAAATAACTTGAGCACAAATCGCCCTAAATGTTTGATCAAATGTTGGCCAAATGTCGATAAACATTGATAGATTGCTTACTACTTTGATGAACGTGTTACGAGCGGATGGAGCAATGTACATTCGAAATTCAAACAAAGAAAGCCACCTGTCTCGCTTTATCACGTAGATATGAAATCTGTGCGAGAAGAACAAAATAATTTTATCATGCTATTTTTTAGGGTAAATTCAGATGAGGTATCGTTGTATCATTCGTTTGGCCTTGGACCAAAGATGTTTGTCCCCTCGTATTAAAATCTGAGGGGGAAAATGTATTGATTGCCGGCGGCTAGCGTCAGGTACCTATACGTGATTATAGATAGGTATGAATATCACAAAGGGCAAATTTTAAGAGGAAATTTTGATGTTGGGCAATCGTTTGGTCACGTTCCCAGATTGTACCTACTTTGGGGTCGATGCTCTCCCTAGCGTTGGGTTTCATGCCAAAATGATTGTATCTTTGGTCAGGAATTATGATAATAGAAGTAGAACTAGCTTTACTTTTATACCACTAAGCTCACGTAAGACCTTATGATTAAATTACCTAAGTAATTTAATCATAAGGTGTTACGTGAGCTTAAATATAATTAACTTAAAAAATATCTAAGGCTCTAAAGACTTAGATAATTTTTAGGTCTACGACTTCAATAATCCATAAAGGTACCATCATCCTAGCTATATTTGAGGTAGAAATATGGCCAACGTGGCTTTTAGTACCTAGCATAATTCTGAATAGAAATCATAACCGTTATGCTATACCATTTTAAGCAATCAATTCAAATAATTATATTTGTCTTAGTATCAAGGACTAAAGTAAACTTAGAGCTAAAGTTGTTAATTAAGATAATAGGTAACCTGTAAGAGGTTTTGAATTATAATTTAATATTTTCAAATGAACCCTATTTATCTTCTTCAAAGGAAAACAGTTTAAGTAACTGTGTTCCTAATGATTTGTTAAAGTCTACTTTTTTATGTCAACTGTAGCATATGCATGGTTATTTTTTTAACATAGTGCTGTGCAGTTTTGAAACTATCTATACTTTATAAAATAGCATACATGTAAAGGAGTCCAGTATACGGTGATACAAACTAACAGGATAGTATAAAAAAAAGAAATATGTAGAATATAAATTCCTGACCAGGAATCTAACTCATTTTTTCTAGATAATACACGGGCATTATACATAATGTTTGTTAGATTAGATAGTAATAATAACAAGGATTAAACTCTGCTTATTAATGGCATTAAACCAACTAATAAAGAGTAATCATTCTTCAAGAATTGATTCATATCCTCAAGCACTAAATAATTACTCATACTAGAGATTGTGTAGACACTAAAAAGCATTATTTGATACTATTATAAAACATTTTTTTAAGAATAGTTTATACACCTATCAATCATCTTGTGATGCTAAAGAATACAATTCCAAAACGTCGAAACCAGAATCATTATTAAACATAATACAAATCACTCTTACATATTAACCAGTTTAGGTTGATGTGAGAAACAATCCATGTCAAGTGAACATGTATCATTCATTGTTTCTTGTGTGAAAAGAAGCCAGTATCGTACAGTGAAACAATTATAGACAGGCATGAACATAATTATAACAACAGATGACGATCATTACTTGATATGACAATGTACTCATGTTTGAGTGTGAGATATGGAGAAAGATCTCCAGATATGTATACAAAAAGGGATTAATTTGCTGCTGTAATGGCTTACATACAACAAACTCACACTTAGTGTGTAAAAAACTAAATAGATACATGGCATCATCCAGTCTACCTATCAATGAAATTACTGCCCGCTATCCATTTAGTTTGTTCTAATATACTGGTAAAAGTTTGTATCCTAACCCACTGGACACCAGGTAATATCTAATATATCATCAATGTAGATGATTTGTGGCATTGTCAAACCTTCCGATTTATGAAATAACTGCCTACTCTCATAACTGTTGGTTTACAACCCTAAGTACTACTAAATATTTGTGTACTAAAAACCTGATAATTATCTTATGTCCAATCTCTCACTAGTGTAGATGTAAAAACGAAATATCGTGCAGTCACCAAGTTGGTTACCAGTTCTATGTAGAATTCCAAACCCATACAGCTAGGGGGGATAAAAAAACTGGACACAACGTTTTTAATTTTTTTTATTACGACATATAATACTACAGTAGGTGCGCCAGTGGATTATCCTAGTAATACCACGGTCAGTACAACATTCATAAAATTTCTAAGAATTATAGGTGTAAAGAGGTTAAAAATAAATTCATAGTTTTATTAATTATACTTATCAGTGATATAAAAATTAGGCCCAACTTAATGACAATAATACAATAAAAAGTAGATCTTCCGATGTAAAGGTGGTCCAAAAGATAAATTAAATAAAGCCATCATTGATATCTAGGCGGACCTGTATTTGTCTCTAGGTAATTTGGCACTTCTCTGATGTGTTCAGTAAATATCCGCCGATGTCTCATCAAAAAAGCAAATGATTAAAAGGACCTTAAACTATTCTAACTCTGTCTTAGACGGCCAGAAAACATCCATAAAGTTCACAAAAACCTACGACTTGCGTCGCTAACATCAACAACATTTATAGAATTGAAAACATTAAGTACGTGGAAACGAGACATCAAAAAGATAGTTGTCGATTAAGATATGAAGATTAATATTTGAGGTGACTGAAGGGACGGTCGCGGCTTTCGCCGATCTTCGTAGCATCATCGCAGTCGCGGCGCGTGCAACAGTAAGTGACCAAATGGGCCTGGCCGATGACGCACGGGCAAAATGCCGGATACTGGTCCGGTATTCCTGGCGACTCTTTCTTTCCAGACGTGGCCGGCGGGTCGCGGCCAGCCGGGTACGTAGTGCTGAGTTGAGGGAACAGCGTATTTCCTGCAATCAGTTTAATTAGAATGTTAGAATATGATTGATGCATCTAGTACAATTTAATTTGGTACTGTATAGATGAGATCTGTAATAACAAAATGTATCCTACCGGGTTCGCGGCGGAAGAGGCGCTCCTGCACCTGTTCTAACTTCACCTTGTCGCAGTCACTGCGGGAGCAGCAAACGGTACTTGCCAGCACTTGGTTGCGGTAGCCCGCATTCATAGGATCCTTCAGGAGGTCCTGGCTAGACAAGTTTTTTAACCCGAGGTCGTTGCGCCATTGCTGGCGGTTGGGCACGCTTGATGCGTTCAATGAGCTCATTGCGATGCACTAAAACAAACGAAGTTATGTTAAAATAGGGAACGATAAGTAAGGTGGGCTGCGGAGGAAAGTCATTTGCACGAGCGAGATCAAGGCGCGGTTTAGTTAGCACATTCGCTATATTACGTAGCTTTAAAATATCAGATTCATCTTTTCATTGGAATAATTATAATTCGCTTTAAAGCGTTAATATTTCTGAAAATATATAATTGATTAACAAAGTTTGTTTAAATTGATAAAAACCCTTACGCGAATCACGAATTGATGTACCGTTACTGGGGACTTCCGAGCTAAAAATATAATCAATTATTTAAAGTTCGATGTAGGGTAAGTAATTAGGATGCACGGTGGAATTTGATTTGTCATAACTTATACCTACCTGATGTTGAGACTTACCAATGAGGCTGCCACAAATGACTACCTTCAGTGAATAAATTAATATATTAATGATGAACACGTTATGCCAGAGGCCACCGAATTCAAACCACACCTGGGCTTTAATGAAGGATTGATTAAGTGAGAGTGCGGGAACCTATTGCGCAAGTGCAAAATTAGGCCAAATGCATACAGAAAAGCTAGTTGCTATAGAATATTTTTATTCAAAGTACTGCTGCAGAAAACCGTAACAAAGATAATATGAAGTGAGATGTCATGTTTTACTAAAATATCAATACTAGGAGCGTAATAACGCAATTACGCCCAAATAAAATTTAAAATATATTTCCTTGATTTCATAAGGTTACCGAAGCGTATATTTTTCCTTAAGTTCAAGCTAACTAAAAAAATAAACGTTACCTCATATTTATCTACTATGACAGCAAGGCAGTCAAATAAAAAAGACGAAGGGGATGTTGATGCGGCTTTTTGGCAGTGAAGTTCTTTTAACAGGGTAAACGTGGGCTTGTTCTCCACTTGGGAACAGTGGAATACTCCTTCGGCAATGCCATTGGTACCCACCAGATGTAATTAGTTTTCACGATCCTGCTCACTCTTTTGAACACAGTGACAGTTTCACAGAAGGAGAGGGCTACCTACCACTTTACAGTTGTCTGTTCCAGCCAGCATCGCTACTGCTGCCAGAAACACCCGATCCGTTAATTGATGTTATGTATCTTTCAACTTAAAACAGCAGACAAAAATAAATACTAAATTAACGATGAATAAATGGACAAAGATGGGAGATAAAGCTTTATTATAATACTAAGTGTGCCCCGCGGTTTCTCCCGCGTTTCATTTGCATTTGTGTGATCTCCATTAGACTGCCGAAATCCTAGTACCCAACGTTCGAAAGAACGGAGGCTGCGGGCAATTTTTCATAACGTTGCGAACCCAAACAAAATAGAAATTGATCTCCATCTCCATTACACTTCTGTTACCCTGGTATTCATGGTACATTTTAGAACAGAAAATTTTGCTACTTTGACATTATTGCAATTTTCTTAAGGATCTCTAGCTTTATTTTAAATAAATATAGCCTAAATTACTACCTGTTAATTTATCTTTATATTAGTTAGTGAAAAAAAAATTTAAAACCGTCCTTCAGTTTCGGAGCCTATTTAGTCGTTATTTATCGTAGTTACAAACAAACAAACAAAAAATATTTCCTCTTTATAATATTAGTATAGGCAATCTGAACAACAAAAACAATACTGTCTTCGAAGGTTTGCTTTCTGCATCCAAACCGTGAACAGATCTTATTTAGCCATTGTTAAACAGACCATAAAAATAAAATCGAGAAATATTATCGCACATCGTATACATGCACCTTAATCATTTCTTTTATAAGTGTGATTGCCATATAACAAAAGGTTCTACCACACCTTCTTCAGCACAAATCAATCAGAAGTCATTTGGCTACAAGGTTTTTAGTCCAAAAAATTGCTCTAACTTACTTATCATCATCATGTCTTTTTATAACCCTAAATCAATCAGTATTTCTCTGTGTTGCCTAACTTCAGTGCGGGAGCATTTTGAGACATTTTGAGGCATTTCTATAAGCAATCATTGACATCACCATAAATAAGGAATAAATTAACGCTGGAGCTGTCGACGTCTGTGATTCTTCTTATCGAATGGTTGATGAACAACCTGGTGTCAGAGTTTAAACCGTCTGTAGACCTTTAACATGGCTTTACACACCGTTGAAAAATCTCTCACGTTTGCCGGTTTCATCGCGATGTTTTCTTTCACCGTTTATAGCAACTGATAACTAATTTATAATACGCTCATGAATACGAAAAGACATTGGTGCCGGGTTTGAATTTGCAACCTGCGACCTTTGACTTGGCAGTCCAATGGTCATACCACTCCGTTATCAGTGCTAAACGTGTCATAAAAGATACTTTTACATTTTTAAAGTAGCTGGTATCCCCAAGTTCACCTTGCCTGTCGTAATAATTGGGTACCGTGCCTTTTCATCCATAAGGTTTGTCATATAACTGTGATTGAATGAGTATTTATATGCCAGATGGGTGCGGCCTTTATTGATTACCTGCCTGTATGTATTTGTAATAAGTATGTACGTAATTGAATATCGAATGAAAGGCGTGGCACTGTGTCACATGTCTAAGGCTTCCATCGAATGACGCCATTTTGAGATGAATGTGTTCCATTGTAGGTTTCGAATTATGATGACTCTACTGCTAACTCATGATGAGAGCTACGTATCATTATTGTTAATGACAACTCCTATCATCTTACTGTATGGAATCGCCCTTTTTAGGCGTTTTGAATTGTATGATATGGATAAGCTTTTCATACCTTTAAATACACTTGTTCACATGCAACTGTAAATGAATGATGGCATAATATTCTTTCAACAATACTTTTGCAGTCTACAAGGTGTAGCTGACTTGTACGAGTATAGTTTTTTGGATAGCAGTTTAGATATTCTTTTGAAGGGAATTTTAAACAGCCGAATATATATGTGAGGGATACATTTAGAATAATTCCTTTTCGTTGAATTCAGATCCATCGTTACTTTTCTTATCATCAGGTTTATCGTTTCTTATGACTCGCGTAGACAAGACTCAAGTGGCGAGTCGTAAGATCCGATGAATATGGTATCAGCTAGATCAACAGCAATGAGCCTTTTACCATTAATCGGGTTCCTGCATCATAACGCGGGATGTATAAAAAAGGAACAAACCTCTGCCTACCCCTGTAGGGCTTACAGGCAAGATTGTATCTAGTAAAAAAACTTAACTTTCTCCACAAACAATTGATTCAGAGCACAATATGTCAAACTTCTTATATGTGAATTGAAAAGCTGTCAATAGGTCTTTGAAATTACTAATATTTTTAACAGTAACTATGCTGAAAATAAATGGATGCCATAATATGGATACATAAATGCATACAACATATCGTGTAAAGTCAAAATCTCGTATTAAATTTGTTGAATATACTTAAACAATCATAAACAAGAATGAAATAAGCTTTTCATGAGTCATTTGAATAATTGTCTATACATATGAATATTTTATGGCTAGCCACGTGTAGCTAGCCAGCTTCGTTTTTAAACATGAATGTTGTGTGTTGTGTCCTTATTAGTTGACAGGTTGACAAAAGATATGATTAAGCTTTGCAGCAGTCAAAACAAAAGAAAGTGGCCGCCATACTTCGATGACATGCATGTAAGGTTAGCTAAAAGTGTATTAAAAGCAATTTCCTTTATTATTTATTCACTTATTACTCATCTTAGCACTCATCAATTCAGCACCTTTACCTCTATCGTTTATTTTTACCAAACTTAAAGGCACACAGATAAATGAAACACAATAATATGCTTTTCACAGCTTTTATTTAAGATTGGTTAAAAGAGTACAACCTGAATTACTTTTTCATAAGTATTGGCAGGTACGTTTCATACGTTTAATACATAGGTAGACTGATATATCAAAAACTTACAATATTATGAAGATCACATAAAGTGTACACATCTTCTGAGTTCCATTATAATACTGGTATCCAAAATTATTAGGATAAACTATAATTATTAAGATAAATTGGCAATAATAAGCTCCAATGCTGCCTTCATAAAAGTGTCTTGTTCCAAAAACATTAAACTACTTAACCACTAACATAATAACCTAATATTGTTCAGACACATTATCTTACTTAAAATACCTCAAAATGATTACCCTTGGTTACCTTGCATAGTTCTCACAATAAAATTGTTAACTAATTTGACACGTCAGGAGGTTATTAAACCTTAAAATAACTTACAAATGTAAAGTATAATGACTAAAAAACATTAAGATTATAAAAATGGAAGACCACAATGGCAGTTATATAAGAATAAATAAATGTATAACAAACAAGCCGCAATCAACATTATATTTAAACAAAGTCTTCGTGCTTGTTTCACAAGTTCCACCAACACTTGATTATTCCAAGGCACATTAGTATTTTGACAATGACCAATGACTGGGAACTATATTATAAAAATCGCCCACCTGAGCGTTAGGCAGCAAGCATGCTTTAAACAAAATCATATTTGAAAATCGAAACGATATCATCAAAACAACTGAAGTACCTAAAAATAGGTACCGGGATCAAAAAACAAACGAAGATGTAAATTCATTTACTGGCGCATTCGTTTGTTTTCAGGCTCATCACTTTCGTTGGCAGACGTCACGGTGTGAGTTATAGTATTTCTTTTATTGCGAATATTAGCCTTGGTTTCAGCACGAGCATAAGTCTTCAATTCGGTGGCGCGGTTAGCCATCATATCAGCGCGAGAATAAGTCTTCAGTTCAGTGGCACGGTTAGCCAACTTCTTAACGCGAGAGTAAGTCTTCAGTTCAGGGTTACGGTTAGCCACAGCCACTGTTTCAGCGCTCGAACTGACGACGGTTTCAGTGGTTGTCTTGTTTTTAGGCACATAATCGTAATAGACCCAGTTGTCGTAACTCATGTCTATGAGATAAGGGTCAACGAACTGCAGCGGTTTTCCACAGCAGTGGTACTTGATACAGTCCCGGCAGTTGCAATAGTAGTTGCTTGTATATGGTGTGCTCCTGTAACGGAAGCTCGGGTCCACCAGCGCATTTTTTCTGTCCAAAAACACATTTAGAGCGTATTCCTCGGTGCGCAGCCGGCGGGTCAAATTGACATCAGTAATGTCCATCCCTGGACAGAAAAACAGAAATTAATTAGGAAAATGTTAAACTAACCTAGTAATGGAGTTTGGGCTCGTATTGGATAAAGTCACAAAATTTTCCAATGGTCGAAAATCGAAAAAGAAATGATCACACTTATACAGATTAAAAGTAGAATAAAAACGTCTTACAGCTCACAAACATAATGCTTGTCAACTATTATTCTAGTACTCAACAGCTATCACAGCATCTTGACTGCATTCTGTCAATGCTTTTACAAAACTCAAAATCTGAAAGTCACCACAATTTACGTTAGTAAACAAAGCTATACTTACTTAAAAGTTGGCTCAACAGGTAGCTAAACTTGAAAAACTACTTGAGGAACAGAGAAGGATCCACCCTTACGTGGACGGTACGGATATGTTAGCGAACTAGTGACGCTTCACAAATCACTGCACATGACATTTCAAAATTATTTATTGATTGATGCATCCTATTTGTGCGCAAGTGCAATTTTTTTCTTTGTTATCCCGGACATGGGTTAACAGCAGCAACCCTGCTTGATAATACTATTTCAGAATACTACTAAACTATTTAAAGAATAATATGCTTGACTAAATTTTAAATATTTAATAATAAAATAAAATTTGAATTTTTTTTAATGATAGGTGATAAAGAGCACTATTTTCAGACCGATTATACTCACCGACTATGAAGTCGGTATACCTACCTTACTGGTCAGGTAACTCTTAAGCCTTTATAAAAAGCAATAGTACTAAAGTTATGGGTTTTGTATTATTTTGGTACTAGCAATGATAGCAGTAATCTATCAGATTAATAGTGTCTAGTTGTTAAAAACCAACGTGTAGCTTGGACTTTAACTACAGCGAAGGTTTGGCAAATGTATGATAAACTACAGCAAAGGTTTGGCAAATTTATGATAAAACATGCAAATAGCATCAATAAAAACACAACACCATACTTTCACGACATTTAATATTACAACATCAAGAGATTACATAGTTGAGTACACAATATTATTAAAAATACAAGAAAGTACAATACAGAATAAAATGTTTACAAAATCTTAAAAATGTATCCAAAGTGATATTGTAAATTAACGAGGATTACACAATTTGAGCCAGCAGTCTTTATTTCAACATGATACCAAATTAAAACCTTACTTTTGTCCCGAACCATCCACATTTTTATTTAAATTACAAACCAAATAAAATAAGTTGTAAATAATACAAAATAAAGTTACAAAACACAAACATTCTTAATAATACAAATTAGAGAAAACATAGAAGACTTTTACCATTTAGATTAAAAATTGAAGACACGACATTTAGAAACATGAAGATAATAGCGATTCGATTACAGTGGTGAAAAGAAACACACATTACGACATCGAGAGACGTTCAAAGACGTACGACATTCAGACGTTTAAGATTTGGATTTATTAGCCTTAGACTTGTTGGACTTGTCGTCCTTGGCCTTGTAAATAGTGGCGATTATGATGTTTTGGTATTCGTCGTCCGAAGGCTCCAGCATCGCAATCACAATGCTGACCTTCCTGTCGCCGAGCGCCTTCTTCTTATTCGCCTTGCTGATACGCTTCTCCTCCTCCTTCTCCTTCTTCTTAGCTTGAGCCAGGTTCATATCTGGAATCAGTTACAAATGGAATATTAAAATATTGAAAATTACGCAAACGGCTAGTCAAGCCGCCGCATAAGGCGGGCTTAGAGGGGTAAGGGGTGAGGGCGTGGCTACCTATAATACGGTAATATGTATGGCCTATAATAAAATTAAAAACCACCACAATGATCTCGTCTGTACAGTAAGCAGATCCTTTCATAATTTCTTTGTAACAGAATACTGATGATATAAGATATTAGCTCGAGTCCATAAGACGCCCTATGTATGTGCCTCATGTGGTTTACACAAAACGCTAAAAACAAAATCCTAATATCCTACCCAGCTCCAATTCACTCTACTTACCGAAAAACAGCAAAGCTCGACTCGAAACGACGGTTTTAGATTATATTATCTATCAGCAATTAAGCGCGACCCGTGAGCTGCCCACCTGCCTCTCGCCAATAAATTATATTGATTGATGCATTGCGCAAGTGCAGTATAGAACGGAGTTCATACACCTATGTAGTGTGGCCGCATAGAAAATTAACCGAACTTTTAAACAAAATATGAGCGATCCACTGATTTATAAGAAATAGCTAGCTGATAGGATTATCATACAAAATATTACGCATTTAGTAAGCGGGCAGGCATTGTGAAATATCTTCATACGCTGGAATAGAGCCCTAACCGCCCCGGGAAAAAACGTCTATGTACACGAACTGAATGGTTAAGGGAATTTTAAAGGCCCTTTCACAATGTATCAAAATCAAACTTGGTTTCACTTTAACTAAACTAAAAATCACGATTCAGCTCAAAAATAACTAAATTTACATTAGTCACATACAAACCTTACGATAAATACGCTGAAAACTTTTCTTGAACTTATTTTGCGCTTCAAAAGCCTTGGTGAATGTAACTTCGTGAAAATTCTTACTAAGATATTCTACACTTTTAAATACAATAAAAAATTTCAAAGTGACATAAAAATATACAAATACTACAAATCTTTCGACTTATCTTAAATGAAATATTTTGGCACATCCAACCGTGGAACAGGCTAGGAACCCTAGATTTGTTTGTGTGTCTGCCGCTCGGTTGGGGTGGCACCACTATACGCTGCAATTAATATGTCGGAAATCGCAATTCAGCGCGCATCGCGCATTAATCGGAACATACTCGCAAGTCACAGTGACAAAAAAAGTGCGCAATAAGTGACCCCGGAAAGAACCACCCTGAATCTGAGCTTACAAGTACATAAATCAGAATCCATTTTGTTGACGGTGTACTATCAGAAAATCAAAGAAAACTAATTTGGCGACCTGAAATCAGATATATTGAAACATCTTGATATTTGTGGAGCTGAATACTTGGAAAATCATCAGCAGCCATTGTGTTGGCCGCGTCACCAACGCGACGGGCACCCCATACCTAATCGAGGGAGCTTTTCTCGACGAGGCTACGATATTGTTCCCGAGGGAGGCTGGTGTCATCGCGGCGTAACTTAATACTTGGAATATTCGGGCCACATACTTCGATATTGTGATAAATCAATAGTGACAAATTTGTGCTACAAACATTTTACTAGTTATCTGAACTAACGAAGAATACATCGAAATATTTATAGCTTAGGCGTTTCGAGTAATTTGGTGTAATATCTTCAACGTGTTTTTCTAGAAATTCGCATACGTGAAACTCCTTTATTCTGTCGCGGCTCCAAGCGCGGACCGCGCTTGATTTCACTGCAAGTGCTTTTAATCAGTTAAAATTAGTTGGTTATTGATCCTATTACTCATCCTATATATATCATATTATATAACTGTTTACGTTTCCGTCTATCTTACATTATATGTCGTGTATCTCGTTATATTGTCTGGGTCTCCGTTTCTGTCCCACTAAAGCTCAGACATGGACAGGGAGCGACAAATGGTCGTTGACAATCATCAAGACCTACGCGCCTATATGATCTGCTTCATGTTATGTTTACTGTTTTATATAATGGAATATTTCGTGGATTTGGTGTCAAAATCCAAAATGTTTGAACCCCTCATTGAACAACTTAAATAATTATGCCCATGTATTTTTTTGTAGTGCTATCTTTATTTATTTTTTACACTTTTAACATTTAGGCTACACTGACCAACAATGTAGATGTGCCAAACTATTTAGTTATTTATTATTTGATTGTGTTACTAATCTGGCAAAAAAGTAGACCTTCAACTTTTGTAAAAATGGATTGTAATTATGTACTTATCAATCAATTGTCAGAAATTAAAATAACTAAAATATATTATTTTTGAATACATACATAATTTTATGAATTTTATTTTATACGAAGTTTAGTTTAGATAATATTTACAAGTGTAACTAAAAATTAAAATCTATTTTGTCTCTTATAAGCTCAAAAAACGTACTTTACCGGATTTTGGAACAATTGTTGAATGATATTGTTTTATTTAAGTAATTATAAGTGTAACTAAAATGAAAATCTACTATATATGTCACTAATAACTTTTGCTTTAAATGTACATAAGTTGGTTTATGATTACCTGAATGTTTGTTATAATAATTAATAGTGTCCTTATAATGTGTCTAATCTTAGTTCAAAATAATGTACTGTATCTATGATTTGATTTTGTAATAATTATTTAGATGACGTTGGTTTTAACATAATTTTATTAATAACACCTTTATAATATACTTACCTACAAAACTATCATGTTTCTAATAAGCTAAAAAATTGTAAACTCACTAAAAAAATGTTTGGAAAATAAATGTGGTTCGTGATATTTCTGTGATTTCATTTCTCATAAATCCGTATGTTCCCTCTGAAGTACTGCAGATTGATGACAGTGTTAATCTTTGGAAAGTATGCACTTTCAAAACTTAAAAAAGCAATTAACAAGTAGGTAGATAATACGTTTTTCTATCAACTTGATATTTGCTTTTGCTTAACCTAAACTCAAGAATTTAATAAACTTCCCCCTTTACCATGAACTCTTAAAGCAGGGCAGTTTACTGCTGGGAAATACCAATTCTTTATGCAGCTTAGTTAGTGAGTAGCATTGGACATTCATAATTAGATAAGTGACTTATCTTTACAACCATCTTAATGCCTTCAGCACATATCAATTACCTCTACAGTGAATAGATAACTAACAGCTACATATTATATATCCATCTTATACCAGCACCTGATTTGTATAATTATTCTACAATCAATTTGAATACACATTAGTTTTTAAATTGAGAAAAAACATCTGTCATAAACCTATGAATTATTTAGACCAACCTAGTTTTCTTTTTAATAATTGACTTTGAAATCTAAATTTTTTTGAAGGTTTATCAATGGACAGGGTATTTTGAAACTTACTCTGTATGATTACATTTATAATTTCTGATTTTACCCGCTATTATTATTAATGTACACCAAAACTAAATTATTTAGATAAGGTTTAGTTTACTGTTAAATCTCATAACTACCAAATGTCTGAATCTTTCTTAAACTGAACGCTATATGATTTAATATACCTTAGTGACTCATTGGTATAGCCAGGTATTAGGTTTTTTACTGATAAGTACTAAACACAGTTTGATCAGTTAAGTACTGTTTGTAATATATGAACTGCAATATTACCTACTCTTTCTTACATTATTTGATAAAGACAACATTCTTAAATTAAGCTTTTAACTGTATTCTTTACAAGCTCATCAAAACCTTCTCAGATGAACTAATTTTATCACCCGTTTAGATATATTATAATAAATTTTTATTTACAGATAATCAGAAATAAATAGATTTCATTTCTTTTATTTTAGAACCGGTAGTTTCTTCAGTTTTTTAATCTTACACCACCCATCAAATGAGTACTTGAAATACCTACAACAATGAAAAATAAACTTTGTATAAGGAGTCCTTTTTAAACTAATAACTACATTCTTAATTGAGGTCGGTTAGGTACTGTAGGTATTCCTATGATTTTTAACTACTTATTAGTACTTTGTTACACTTATAATGAGTACACAAAAATTAAAATATTCTACTTAGGTTATATATAAAATTAACTAATACATACCTCCTACTTTTTCATGCAGGCAAGTTACTATATTCGTTATAAGCTTTTAAATTCATATCAATGGGTCATAGTTTTCTAAATAACTACTAGGTATTTTAATATGATTAAAATAACACTCTTGTAGTGGTGTTTGGCCCGAAAAAGGGCCGTAGGTCGTTACTCCAACATTTGGCAAGGTGAGGGATAAACACTCATCGAAACCCATCTGATAATATCACTGTGAGTGTCCCACTTGGTAGAAAACCCAAGTTCCTTTCATTCACCCACTTACTGGGCAAACAAACCTTTTTTTTGCTGGGGAAATCCTCATGATGGTTGCTCGAGCAGAAGGGCATGCTGGACCTCTGGCTTTTACCGGCTAAAACCCCAGGGTGTCCTACTAACTACCTTAGGCCGACAAAAGATATACCTAATTAGTAGGTACCTGTCGTCAATTCGATAAGAACAACATAACCTATTTGTTAAGTTTTTTGCTTTCCTAAGCAGTCTTCTGTTTGTTGTACCGTATACCGTATACGATATTACCTTCTTCATAAATATAAATGCATTTATGATCAATGAATTTCCTCTAAACATCAAGTCGTAACGATAATGCCTAGCCACTAGTCAGTGCACTTGGCGAAACTATTGATTTTTTGTACCTACCCAGATTGTCTGCTTATTTTCTTTACAATCATACAATTAAGAATAGCATTAAACAAACTTGTATTTATGATCAAAATGATTATTAAAGAATAAGTAATACTTGATGATGACTTAATGATGAGGACGGCTAAATGATAAACATAATGACGAACTTATAAATAAAACAAAATGTTACACCAATTATAAAAGCATATTTATTACATAGGACATTTATTATAGAAAACAGTGAGAGTGTAAGTTATTGTGATCAACACACACTTAAAACTAGCAGTATCTTACCAACAACATAAACGATTATTATGTACTTAACTACCTAAGTAGATTAAAAACTATTCGTTACTCCTAAAGTAAACGTTTACACAAAAATATCTTTAATGATAGACGATTAATAACTATCTAAATTACTTATACTTAGACAAGGTAAATTCGGAATTTTATTAAAAGAACATTTCTTTTAGAATTTTATAAAAATTTCGAAAAATACCCTTTCTTTTTACCCCATTCCGTAAACCCTGACAACTTATTTTTACAAATAAATTAGACTTTACACTTATATTTTTGAGAAAAAATTCTCCGAAAGCATAAAATAATTGCCCATTAGGATTCAGTTATACTTTGTAAAAATTGTATAAAATTCGTTATCTATAGTATCTTAGCCGAGCCTATAGCCTGATATTGTCAATTTGAGCACGTGTAAACTATAGGGTCCAGACCAAATACAATAATATGTTGACATCAATATATATAAATCATCAGGATTGTGACAAGGTTTCGCGTGACGGCGGCTAGCGCTCGTCCGAATCCGTTTTCGGTTGGTCTCCACTATCGTCGCTGCGGTAATCAACCCGCGTGATGGCCGTCTTGCTGGCCGACACGAGCCCGTGGTACACCCAGTTTGCGTAACCCCTGTGCATCAGATATGGATCTATGAATTTTACTGGCTCGTTAGAACAGCAATATTTCACGCAATCCCGACAGTCGCAGTAAAAAGAGCTCGTCACAACAAGACTCCTATAATCAAAAGTAGGATCCGCCAGCGTCTTTTCCTTCATAAATTTAAGTGAATATTCCCTGGTTCGCATCTTGGTATACCTTTTATCTCTCTGGTGGATATTTCCTATGTAGTAGGTATATCTGTAAAACAAAAAAAGGATTTTCTTACATATTATTATAATAATATACCCGCGTTACCTACTTGGACGATAAAAGACAGAACTGAAAGCTTAGGATTTCCAGTTTACATATTACTCGACATCATTTACTTATGTTATAAACAATAAAACAACCTTACTTTAAAGAAGTTATAAAGGCGACCTAACAATAACATACGTTTAACAACACAATATAGGTTAACTAAATCCACACAATTACTTACAGAATATATCAACGCGGCTACAATAGTTACAGATTTGTGCACATAAAGAACAGACTCCGTTTATAAACAGACATCGGCGGGCTAATGTGTGAAGTAGGTAAAGATATACTTACAGAGTGCACTTGAGATGTTTATAGGCTCAACAGGTAGCTAGGTTTAATCTCCTTAAGGACGGTGATAGTTTTGTACACAATTATTTCGATATACCATGCAGACACACACACAATTGACCACACCTAACGTTTCGTAATGATTTATTGATTGATGCACTAACTATTTCTGCGCAAGTGCAATTTAATTACTGGTTTACCCTCACCTAGCTGAGCAAAGCCCTTGTCAAAACTCAATAACTATGTCTACCTCCAAGACGTAAAATGATCAATCAGATTTTGAAAAGTTCAATGAACTATGACTGTGCTGGATATTATCAATAAAGTTGTAATAGAAAAGGAAAGCAATATGTTTCGCTATGTTATTTAGGAATAAAAGTCCTCGAGTCACTGAATGTGGATATTTTTTATTGACAATCCTCTAGAATAACATTCTGTGATAGATATAAGTGCGGAAAATCAAGCACCGCTCAATAATATACCTAATCATGTTATTACCAACATAAAGACATAATAATGAATAGTACTATCTAACTAAACTTACCATCTTGTGATTTGCTTCATGTTAAACTTACATTCATGTTTATAGGTGATTGACAATTCGGTTTTGTTTTCTTTGTTTGAGGACCTAGGAGTAGGGACCCATGCTACAGTTATGATACTTACTTCATACTGGTAACCCCTCATAAATATAATAATCAGGAATAAAATAACTTCAAGGAAGGATAAGAAAAACGCTGCTCTTATTGTATTTTATTAAACATGGCTTTCCAGTCTCTCATTATGATGCTAATTATCATAAACATCAATAATGAATGACTAATTAGCCATTTTATACAAATTTCTCATTAGATTTGGGTTAGGAAATTATTTACACGCTTTACTGATATATAAGTTTAATATAATAAATAGAGACATCGAAATACATTCACACATATACAGTTACACTTGAAAAAATTGCAATCATTTTAATTTTGATTGAATTCCCATTAGTTTTGAACACCATAACTTATGTCATAAGCCGAAACTTGTGTAACCGTTTTGTTAAAAGATGGTATTTCAAGAGACACTGCCTAGTTCGGGGACTACCGTCCATCCATGTAATGCATTTAGCTTACCAATGACTTAATAAACACATCAAGTGTGCATACTAATCTCACATCCTAGTATTGTAAATCGAATAAAAAAGTTTGAAAGTCTTTTAGTATCAAAAGTGTAAATGTGGGTGTTAAAAACAAATTATAATTTTAATGTTAAGTAAAAAATACAATCAGTTAGTTAAGTTAAGTTAAGTTATTTGACAATCTAAAGGAAAATTGACACCCTGTTAATACAATTATAGGTTTACAAAAATTTCGTGTAAAATATATTACCTAACTTTGATATGCAAAAGTTTAAAAAACATAGTAAATAGAGATTAACAAATTTTTTTTGATAGACAAAATACACACTTTATTGACTTAAATCCACCTAGGCTAGTATCTTTGAAAGTGGCCTTTGTCCTCTAATAGGACAGAAAGGCTATGCGTGGTGTATTATTACAGATATAAAGACAAGACTCGCTCAAAAACCATCTAAGTTGACACGAATAAGTACGTGCACAAAAGAAAAAGAAAATAAAGGGACCAGAAAGAAGTAAACCATCTCGGTTTACTTCTGCTCTTGGTTTTTTGGGTTGGTCACAACCACCTCTTCGTCGGCCAACTTGCACACAACGTTGATGACGACTTCGTTGGTGTCCGGGTCTTTGGTGGCCACCATGGCAACCACAGCAGTTGGCTTCTCCGAGTGTCCCGTTCCGTTCTTCATCTTGGTCCTCCCAACCACGAGGTCTCCGTCCTCGGTCACCCGTACGTCACATTCTACAGCATCTGAAACGAGACGGGGTAGGGCGTTAATGATTTATTTTTATTCTGTCGCCGGGCAACCACTTTGTGGTCAGTGGCTAAAGTACAACTAGTGTTTTTTTGTTTTGCGGATAGGGAACAGTTTTACATAATTATATTGCATGTTAGCTTATTATGCTTACACACGGAATTAAGTTACATGCGTAGATACCAGATAAAAAGTATTTTATAAAAAGATCACACAGCACTGGTCAAAGAGCACAATAGTTTCGACTTCAGCCCTATTTTAAATCATTTTGAACCTATAAATGCTAAATACTAGCATAAGCTACACCGCGGCCATTTTGTTTTTGACCAATGGCTGGGTCATCTTTTATTTTTAGGTAATTAAGACGAATATCAGTTTGGATGACGATTAAGAATGTATTTTGGGTCTGCAAAGTTAAGAAATTGGTCTAAATAATTATTTACGACACTAACAAAAATATTTTCGTAACAAAGACATAATACGTTAATGCTCAGCCACTCTTTGTGTTTAACTTGGGTCTGAGACCAGGATCATCCTTAAACATTTGATCAAAGCACATTGTATTCACGCAATAACTAAATTACCTGGCGATCGCTATTGAGTCGCCGGGCGCGGCCATCAGGGCAATAAGACACTATTACACTCGCTGAAAACCGCCTAAATCAATATAATTATTACTACAACTTGATGAGACGATAAATGTACTTACCATCCATTATGAAATTCTTACCACGCAGCTGTCTCAAAATCAGTGATAGTTAAGACAGATCGCACTCCGCGCCGCGCCGGCCAGCTTCACAAGTGAACGAGACTCGGCGTGACGACTGTATGCAACATTAAAATTAGACAGTCAAAGATAACAATTTTCCAATATTCACTTGTAAACATTTATTTTATGAATGATTTTGCTTTGATTTATTTAATTATTTTTAATATTTGCGTTTTAAATATTTTACGTTTGTAGTTAGATGTAATGTAAGATATGTGAACAAAATCGGTAGTTTAGTATCTTGAAATTATTTTGTTTTCTTTTTTGCGTTTTCGTAAATGGTTTTACGTTTTATATTAATTATTTTTACGAATTTTATTTATAGTAAATAGGCATATTGCATTTTGTAACTATGTAGAAAAAATATTTCTAATTTTTTCACTAATATTTTAATTTTTATACATGTTGTGACAGAATGTAATTCAAATATGAAATGCATATTTCAGATTCTAATCTTTAATTTTAAATGATTATTAAAATTGATATAAGTTTGCATAATACATATATATATGAATAAGTACCTGACGTGAAAGCTTCGGCTCCCTCTTTAAGAATATTGCTCGCACAAACAACTGTAAGATTTGGCAATATGAAAGTTTACACAAAAAAAAAGTGAATCAAGTAAGAGTTTAAGTATAATTACGATCCGGTTTTGACCGCTGAGCTCGCGATAGCAGCAACTGAGGAGTTATTTAACGAAGTATGCTAAAAAAATAAGTAAACCAGAACAACAATAGGCGAACGTTGCCTTTTGTAAACATTTTAACTTTCGGTGAGGCTGGCATTTCGTACAAACAGTAGATGTACATATACTAGAAAACTACTTGGCTACAAAACCTTACGTTTCGCCGTTTTATGGGTTTCGTCGTCAGCCGTCAGCCGTCAGCAGGTCGTTCAAAAACAAGGGTTTGTAAAAACCATAACTCCAGCGAGTACTTGGTTGTTTTCGGTTTGTAATACAATTCAGTTTCAGTTTAACGAGGTCGACTTACTTATAAAATGTACTGCAAACATGGGGCTGCCCCACTTCTTTAGTGCCTCAGCACTAAAGAAGTGGGGCAGCCCCAACTTAGCCTAAACTCGTTGTTGTACATTCTGGACACGGAGGACACTATAAAGCGTATAGAATGATGGCAATTTGCCGTGGCTACTCGCCCCTATTTTGGTTCTTTCCGAAGTATCCGTGACTGTTACGGCTGCTGTAGCTGCTCGCGCCACTGCTACGGCACATGCCGCTGTTGGATGCTGGTACACTTTCGCCGCTTTGGCGGGTGGCACAGACCCAGTCGTAGTCCCTCGTCGTGTCGTTATAAATTAGTTATCAGTTGCTAAAAACGGTGAAGGAGAACACCTGAGTGATTTTTCAACGCTGTATAAAGCCATGTCAGAGGCCTACAGGCGGTTTAAACTCTGACACCAGGTTGTTCATCAACCATACGATGAGAAGAAGAAGAAGTCCTGTCGTGTAGTTTCGGTAGTATTTAGTAGCCGTTGAGAAAAACTGCCACCTTAAATAACACTGATCGGCACCTACCTTCGTTCGTACGCAGTAAACTTCTTCCCGAGGCCCACTAAGATTGGGTAACGGTTTGTGCCAGGCAAACCATCAGGCCTATTTTGAAGATTCTACCCAAACTTCAACATAGGCCTGAAAAAGAGCCCTGTTTATTTGACTACCTATAAAGCAGGATCTTCTGCGTGTGTTTTTCCTATCTGCACACTACATACAGTACACTGAATGTGTCGGGTTGGTGTATTTATGTAGGGTGCAGGGGATATGACTTCAAAAAATACTAATTTGTCGGTCCCTGAGCCAATAACTTGCGTACACCCATGTTTATACTTTAAAACCGAATACCTTGAAGTTACATATATTATAAGCTAACTTTATCAAGTTAGTTAACTAAATTAAATCTAATGGCAAGTAGTAATCAATAAATATAAAACTAATATTCACAATAATAATAATATAAATCTAAAAAATAAATTATCAATCAAAGTAATCAAGTGCAATATAATTTATTATTAATTTACAATGTTTACAAAAATGTTTACATAATTTAAAAAGTAATAAATCTTTGAGCTTGTCTCAATTGTGCATAACAGCATCCGCGACTATTGATTTATGGTCGGGATGGGACGCCAAGTAACGCGCAAGTGCAGTAAAGGGCTGTACAAACATAGTTTATGTATCTATTTGTAGCTTTTGGTAGCGGTCGATAATATTAGGGATGCTGAAATCAAAAATTACAATTGAACTTTTGGTAAGGAATGGTAGGATTCTAACAATTAGTGCAAGTAGATTAATATTTTTGAAGTACACCCAAAATTATGCTGTTAGTCTTTTGCTTTTTATTTCTAACGGGTGACTTTAATGTAAGAGAAACTAGGCTTACGGAAAGTTTGTGGTAGAAAATTCGGAAAAAGGCGGGAAATTTGAACTGTATAAAAATTATAGTTTTACGTGTGATATTTTAAAGGATCGGTAGCATTACATCATATAAGTTGTGTGTAAATCGATATGGGTTATTTTCTATTAACTTTTTAGGATAAAATCTCCTGATTAGTAACTAACCTAAAAGATCCGTTTAAAATTAGAGCTAAAGGACTTGATTGAATTAACCACAATGTAAGGGCCAATTGCGTTTTGGAAACATGAATAAAGTTTATTGTTGGCTCACATCTGGCTATAGGTCGGGTCGTGTGGTGCGACCGCAAATTAACCATATGTTAAGCCTTTTCGCTTCCGCAGCAACACCTGGATGACAACTGTTTGGAATAAAGGCCTTCATTAAAATAATTATGTAATAACGATATTATACCGTGTTGTTACCAGGCAGATTGCGTGAAGTAAACTTAGGTACCCTACCTCCTTTGTATGTTTAACATAAGTCAATTTGTAGACATTAAAATTGACTGGATGTTTTTACCTATACCTATTATTTTTTAAACAATAAATAAACTAACTCAGGCCTAATAATAATATAAAATAAACTAATGATTGGTAGCCACCTACAATGTTTTAAAACAGTTCTTGTCTTGTAACTTGTAACAGACAAATTCAACCAAGATTTCTAAATCTTACAAGTTTTATTAAACATGAACATTAAACAATGCAAAAATAGACAAATCTTTAAATTTTATTTTATAAATTAGTCAAAGCTTTATCAATCGTTAGGTTTCTTACTGATAAGATAATAGGAAATTAATCTTTTAACACTTGTCTTACTAGCCAGTACCTAATAGGTACAGATTATTTCTTATTGAATCTGAAAAGGTGTAGGTACATTCTGTACAGCGTTTAAAGCTGTTACTTACACCTGTAGAATTCCTATATTTAAGAGTTTAGGACTTGTTAAGTAATGTGATAGATGCTTCCAGGTTCATTGCAAAATGGTTGTAGTTATCAAACTCAAAATACAGAACAAACTTACCAAGTCTTCCAAAGTACAACTTACAACTAAATTATAAAAGGAATTCAATTAAATGTAGGTAACTTTAATAGCTACAATTCTACATAATTGTTTGTTCAAGGTATTTGATTGTCATTCAAGTTTTAAGCATTGTACTCAACATATGTACATAGGTAATTTGTAAAATGTTACAACACATTATTGTGTTGAAATGATTATAAACAGTTCTTATTAGCAGTAGGCTATCTGTGCTTCATTATGAGGTTTTAAACAAATTCTAGATGTGATTTCCTAGGTCTTATGATGTCAATGTAAGCAAGGTTTTATACCTTTCTAGCAAACTTTTGTAACATATTAAGGAGACCTTGTATTAAACTGCAAGATGTGGTACCTAGTTGTGTGGGTATCCTCATGTTATCATATTGGCTATTGTTACCTAAGTCTGGGCTATATTGTACTATCTGCCGTGGAGCTTCAAAATTGCAGGCTTCAAATATTAGACCAACCTTCTAACTTCAATACACCTCTACTTTGAATCAAGTACCAATCATGTAGTGTGTATCAAATACCTAACTCCAGAAATATCTAAACTAGACAAAACTTAAGTATGTTTGCTAACTACACTATGATGATTATTGGTTAAGACTAACACCATTATTATTGTTTTTCTTATAACACACCACCTGTAGCTTTGAAAGTGCTGCTTACATCAAACAAGGCAAATAGAAACATTGATTTCTCCCCTTATTAGATCAATCAAATATTATTAACTGTACTTAAATATAACAACAAGGATTTAATTATGTCAATCTTGAAACAGGGAAGTATCATCTCACAACAAAATTGTATTGGGTAATTAGTTACCTACCTATCAACTTATGGAATTAATTGGAACAGGGGACTGAAAAGAATAGAAGAAAGTAGAAAGAGGGTGATGAGGGCGATAGACAGAGGGCGAAATTCGAAAATTCCCTCTCCTATTTTGATAGCTTGTAGAGTCTTCAAAAGCATAAATAACCCGATTATCATCGTTATTAGGGCTGCAAGTAGGAAACAAATCATTTTCTTTATTATGGCTTATTAAAAAAAAAACAAAATTGGTACCGCCATTTTTAACATTTAGTTTCAAGTTAAGCTGAAGCAACTCCAGCTAAGTATTCCAATGAAAAACAACTTGATAAACCTGCATGATAAGCCACCCAGTGTGGAGGTCAAGGATGACACTTTAGGTATCAAAATAACCTTTCATACCTACTGAATTTACAACCTCCATAACTTTCTCCTGCTATGTTTACTCTTAACAGATGTAGAAATAGGTACCTACTTACACAAAATAAGTAGGTATGCTTTTGTCTCCTATAAGTAAAGTAACTATGATCTATTAGGTATTTTAGGTTAGGTTAGGTTTGCATCATTTTGTTATAGATCATACTTTAAATGTGCATTTTACAATGCAGGGAGAAAATCACAATAACCTGTAATAATAATCAGAAACACTTGTACTGGGTTAATTTAAAATAATAATTTAGGTAGGTTATAATTTAGGCTAGGTCAATACCTAGCCTAAATTATAACCAAAACATCTGAAAATCTGAACTCAATTCATCATGCCATGAAGGTATCATACATCTTTATGGAATTAAAAGAATTGCAATAACTCCTCCAAGTAGCAGTTATGTTATATTACCTTTGTAACCTAAATAACACTTTCCTATTCTCATAGTACCTAAGTAGGTTAAGGGAAAATCTATTTAGCCCTTTGTTCAAATATTCTGAAGATTACCAAAACTGTGGAAAATTGGTATTTGTTAGAAAGACTTTCACCTTTAGTAAAAACACACTTAATTCTATTTATTTTATGTTCCTGACAGTAAATAAAGGATATAATATAATATAATATAATATAATATCTTGGGACAGTCCACACGCGGTCATTTGATCCCAAACTAGGCAGAGCCTGTATTATGGCAACCAGACAACTGATAAACATACTTATATATTTCTAAATACATACATAATATAGATAATTTACACCCAGACACAGAACAAATCATTATGCTCAACACACAAAGATTTGTCCTGGGTGGGAATCGAACCCACAACCTCCGGTTTAGCAGTCAGTGTCACTAACCACTAGACCAACAGGCCAGTCGAAGGGATTACAGTCAACAGGATTACAGTGTGGTTCACCTATTTAGGTAATTTTGCAGTCAGACTATCATCCCTACTATCTGGTTTAGCTACCTTGATTATAACCAGTGTTTAGTTCTGCTATATCCTCAGTCACAAACACTACTAAACTAACTTACTTACACTTTAGATTCATAGTAGGAAAGTAGAAAAAGAAATGATTGATTAAATTCCATAAGTGGATAGATACTTAGTTCTGTAAAATGCAAAATACCATTTTCAATGTTGAGATAGATGCCTAAATAGTGAAGGTGATGATTTATTGAGATGTAAATATAATACAGTGGGAATCAGCAGCCACTGCTCTAACAAACTAATTTACATATCTGGTCCATTCAAGGAACCCCAACTGTCCTTTTATACCTTGTCCTCAACAAAGTGAATTAGGGGTACTTACTTAAGAATACATTATAAATATCACTACAATAGAGAAAAACCTGTCATTCCCCCAAGATCACTTCATTAAAAAAAACTTGTTTTATAGGTAAATACAGAGGTTAGGTGTACTCAGCATTAAATACAAAGATATATCTACAAAAGTCAAATAGATTTAAAAGTATAACCTACTCTTAATAATGCACTGTCTAAGGATAATGAGACAGATTTCAGTACATTTATTATAAATTAGTGTGCCCACAATGCTTATTGCTCTACATGGAAACAGAATAAACTACTGAGTCAAGACTATTTGAACTAATATGAACAAGATCAATCTATTCATTATAAATAGTATGTACCTACAATATTAGACGTTGTTATCTAATTTATAAGGAATAGGTAAGCCAAATCTTCAGGTCTAATAGTGCAGTAGATACCTACTAACTTGGGACAAGCAATTGAATATAAATGATTCCAGGATCCAAAATATTCTAACATGTTGGATGAAACCTAGAAGTTGCCCACACTATCTTAAATATTCTCTTGTATACTTTAGTTTTTTTTAATCTTAAGGTTTACCATAAGTATTAAAATAAACTTTGTTTTAATATAATAACTCCAGCCTGGAGAAAGCTTTTGTCTTAAAAATGACAGCCCCAAAACGCAAAAAGAACTTACCTCTTAACAATATCCCTGTTTAACTAAACTTACAGGTTTCACTTTGTAATCTAGATTAGTTTGTCATCATGAAAAGCGTTGAGCCTGCATCTTCTGAAATCAAATTTCTGCATCTATTTGAAATCATTTGTTATGATGCTAACAGCATTTGTCTTAAGAATATGAAACAGTGAGTTCTTACCAAACCAGAATCACATATTTTTAGAAATCGTTTTCCTCCCTACCCATTTTTATTTGACCAGGAAATATCCAAGGCCTCCCTGTGGTTAAAATCAATACTTGTTTTGATTTCATAATGTACCTACTTGCAGTGGCTTCTGATATTTCTTACCATACAAATTAGGGTCAAGTTGTTTTGTAAGCTTTTGAGGGATAAAGTTATCTAACTAATCTATGCTATAGCTCTTAGACTTTTATTAAATTTTCAGACAAATCACTCAAGACTTCTTAAGACGTTTAGTATCCTGCTGATAATGGAACAATTTAGATATCTCTCATGATGCTGCTATAAGATGCTTGTGTACCGCTCCTCTTTCAGACCAATTAAATGTGATTGATACACAAAACATGTTGATTAATTAAACAGCCAAGGGTAAAGACAATAGCACCAAAAGCGACTAGTGTTTTATTCTAGAATATACTTATTTGTTTAAATAGTTTTCAGCCATAACCATGCTTTATCACCAGCCACTCTTTTAAAGCTAACATTCTTCAAACTACCAAGATCAGAAAATGTATATAAGAAGCTTGTGTACCTAGCTCTCTTCTTTCAGAGCAATTGAATGTTATTGATACACAAAGCCTGAAAAGACTGTTGATTAATTATACAGTCAAGGAGACAGACAATAGCACCAAAAGCGACTAGTGGTTTAATTCTAGAATATACTTATTTGTTTAAATGTTTTACAGCCATAACCAGGCTTCATCACCAGCCACTCTTTTGAAGCTAACATTCTTTATATTACCAAGATCAGTAAATGTAGCACTAAGTACTTGTTAGATGAAATTATTTCATAGGTGCCTCCTTCTTTTGTTGGTTTTAATATCAAGAAACCCACTTCAAAGAGATATTATAGTGAACCACCTACTAACCTACCTACTCATTAGCCTACTAATTGACAACCAACCCCTTATACCTGTTATAAGCCAGAAACAAATGAAACAGTTAATTAGGTAGTGGTTAAAACAGCGCAAAACCACAATCTTATGTTTAAAAACAAACAAAACTAAGAAACTAAACTGGCTGTTTATAGGTGATATTCTACTTTCATAATATTTGCAGTAAGCTTGTCAAAAAGAATACATTTCAAAATATTGTGAATAGGTGTAACTTAGGACCTAAAAAAAGGTATTACAATTATTATCTTGCTGTCTTGCTCTTCAAAATACTTACAGATGTCTTGACTGCCTAGATGTCAAAGGAAATCAATGGTTTAGCTTCCTTTAGTCTACCTAATCCCTACCTACCTGTACCTAATCAGTAGGCTAGTACCTAGATGTGTAATGTGTAGTATCAGATAGTTCTCCAGTATCTATTTGTAGATATAAATGGTTTCCTCAAGATTAACTTCTCATTTACTTAGGTACATACCTTTTGAAATAGTTAACTGTTTGAGTCCTTGTGTTAATATTATCTTCCATTTAAGTTCAGTATGTAGGCACAATCATTGAAGGAAAAAAGCCAACTAGATACTTAATATAATATATCTACAATTAGTTAAATAGTAAAAAGGCTGTTTCAATGTTTCCTAGTTATAGCATACACAAACAATACAAACAAATCAAAGTGTGGTTCTGTTGATATGAGGCTCAATTTTTAATGAAACTGTAATGTACCTAAACCATCTTTGTACATAATGGTTTTATAACTGTGAATATCACAATATGTATTGAAAAATTAATAATTAATAAAAGCTCAACAGTGAACGAACCAGAAACTGAAATTAGTTTAAAGCTCAGCAGTGCCATTTTCACTGGCATAAGGGACTGTAGCTGTAGCTTATTAATAAAATAAGACAATGTTTTTCACCAAATCTTTAATTAGTACACAAAACGTAGTCAATATCTTGACTAACAATATCCCTGTTACCGAAGTAGACCGTAGAAGACGATTTGTTATAAAATAAAGTACATATCAAAAGTACACTTTCGAAATACATTACAGTATAATTTATAATATTTCCACGTATCAAAAATTTGTGATTTTTAGAATTGTATATATAAATAAATACTTAATCTTAACAGAAATGTGAGCTGTTCCCAAAACCATTTGACTATAGTTCGCCAATACCATTAATTTTAATATAGCACTTAATATAATTAGAGATATGGTTTCAGAAATATGTTGGACGATATGACTGCGGCAAATTAATTTTTACTTTTGACTTTTTAATTGACATTTTACACCGAAACTTTCACAACACCAAAATTTTCACAACACTGACATTACATTAAAATAAGTGATAAAGATTATTTGAGCTTAAAGAAGGGGCATGGACAACCCTTGGCCCGGCTTTTCTTCTGGCTCTGGCGTCGTGGCCATCTCCACATCGGCCATCTCCACATCGGCCACCTCCTCGTCTGGGGTCGGCTTGCCCTTCTCTGGGGCCAGCGATTCTTTGCTAGCTTCCACGGGAGCCTTGTCGGCCGCGAGCTGCGACGTCGACTCTGCCACCGCGACGGCCACGGTTATCCGCCTTTTTTTTACGACGCCGCCTAGCGGTGACTTTTCTTTCTTTTCCGACTTCTTCGGCTTCTTCCGGATTTCCTCCTTATCTGTAACGTTATAAGAACATAATGTAACAACGCTGAACGCTTCTCGTTTAAAAGGAATGAACGGTGGGTAACTTATTTAATTATAAATTTCAATAAGTACATACGCAACCTGCGTAAAAAATTACGAATAAATGAGCCCTAAATAAGCTCTTATTAAGCTGTATTACATTGTCGCGATATATGCAAGTTATTTTTAACCATTTTATGTTCCTTTTCTTTATAACATTCACTTTAAGTATTCTTAAGCACATGGTGTTTGCCTGTAACGGGTTATGTTAGCTTGTATAATTTTCTTGGATGCTAACTGTATTAAATATTTTAAATGTAGGTAATAAGTTTTGGCAATCAAAATAAATACGTATGGATGTTAATTAAATAAAAGCAGTAGGTACAAAACCATTCGCCCTTGTACCATGTGGATACCGCCATTTTATGCTAGATACCAAGGCGTGCTCCAAGAATATCGCAGTCGTTTTTATTGATAAGGGTTAATAGTTAATACTAATGAGAATAGCACAGTGCTATACTTACCAGACATGATGAGCACAACGGTGAGCTTGCACAACGAAATAATACCTATCAGTTATTATAAATCAGATGGATGACGGACGTCCCAACGCGCCGGCAGCTTCCGAAATAATTATTGATCGGCTGAACTCCCCTAATTGGTGGCGGGGATGCGTTTAGTGTTCAGGTACATCAATCACTCTATGGTATTTCTGATTCAATCGACTAAATTATTTAGATTAATAATAATTATGTATTGGTATTTACCTATTATAAAGGTAAAGATAAATAAAAGAAACATTACTTTTATATTTAAACTAGCTTTTGCGCGCGTTTATTTAAATTGTTAGCTAGTATATTTAATTATTTTTTTAGATAAATACCTCGCTATTCACTTGGACTTTCTCCTGTGTCGTGGGTGCGTTTCACAAAATTGAAATGAAGCAAACATCTGCGGATCGCGCAATTTTTGTCCCGTACGGGAATAAAACTCGCAACCCTTAGCAGTCCAATCGCTTAACCACTGTGCCCATCAGGTCGTCGAAATAAAATAACATGACTAAAGTTTTTAATGATGCTTAAAATGTTGATTATATACTTATTTTCCACTATAACCTCAATTCAAAGATTTCAAGACATTATCTTCTCATGAAATTTTCCACCCCGTTTTGTTTGGGTTGAATTCTCCAATTCCGACTATACACGTTTCTTATTTTTTAAATCAATACGCTAATTACCAAGTTTTGTACCTCTAGCTTCAGAACTGGCGAAGTTTCATACGAACTTTCAACCCCTATTTAAAACGTTTAGAGGCTTAAATCTTAAAAAAAGAAACTGTCCTTTTTTGGGCCTGAAACGTTTTACATGTCAAAGAACATGGCTAAAAATTCATACGTAATAAACCCAGAGTCGATAGCAATGAAATTTACATAACATTATTGCCTACCTCTTCGGGGAATACTTATTTTGATGTTTTTACATAACTACATACAACAAACTCATAGCAAGCTAACGAAACATGGAAATAATCGACAATTACGACATCCAATCAAAATATTTAATCTATGACATTAGGTGTCATTTCGGCATGTTGCCCATGCCATGCTAAGATTAAATATAAATTAATTGTAACTTGCACATTTATGTACTGTGTGTTACGAAAACCCTGTCTTATCTAAAGATGGTGTATTTCTGTCGCACTACTCAAACTAGGAAAATTTTCTAAAGATTTACCTATCAAAGGAAATTCTATTCTTATAAATAACAACCATGCGATGCTTTCCCATGAAATAACCAAATCTTCGTTGACAATACTCCACCAGTCAGACAATCTTTATGAAAAACTGTAATTTATTCCTATTTTATGTGAAAGACTTGTTGCCTATTATATTGCTACTCGTAATTTTACCTTTCACCTTTGCCTTACTCTATGGGTATACTGTATACCTCTGGTAGGTTTACAGGTCTGGGAGGTATACAGGTATGATATATTTATAAAAGGAATGTTGGTGAGTAACTTAAATAATTATACATTTCAATAAGTACCTACGCAACCTTAATATGATATAATTACTGAAAAAATTACGAATAAATCAGTGCAAAATAAGCTCTACATTGTCGCGTTATATTATATTTAAGCATTTTGATGTTACTTTTCATTAAAATATTCACTATAAGTACTTCTATTTTATGTTAAGTAATGTTAATGTTTTTTCGTAGCACCAAACCCTTATCAGGAAAACTAAACAACAGAACAATTGATAATAATTACAACATCAACTGAAAATACTTTACCTTTGTTGTTATCACACTTCACGCTAATATTATAAAGGCGAAATTTTGTGAGTGTGTTTGTGTGTATGTTTGTTACCTCTTCACGCCCAAACGGCTAGACCGATTTCGATAAAATTTGTTATGGAGGTAGCTGACGAAAAAATGTAGCGGATAGCACGTGGGGCTCAGCTAGTAATTGATTTCAGCGTTGTTATTTTGTACCATCAAATGCCTTTTATATTATAGTTAACCCGTTTGTATCCAATTCATTGCTGTCGACTCTGAGTATTTTTTCAGCCATCTTCTTTGCTGACATTAGAATGCTTTAATTTAAAAAAGGTCTCTCTTTTAGCAATTACTAGCTTATGCCCGGGACTTCTTCCACGTGGATTTCGATTTAAAAAATCTTTACGTAGCAGTAGTAAGCAGATTCACCTATTTGGATCTGATTTTGTTATAATAATAATTGGTTTTTTATTTTATTCCCGCGGTACCCTTTATATTTTCCACAATAAAAATTAGCCTAAGTTACTTCTTATAAAATCAGCTACTTGCCGGTTAAAGTTCCGTCAAAATCTGTCAAGCCATCGCAGAGAAGATGTTCCCTCGAAATTGCCGCGTTTTTCTAATTTTCCTGCGGGCCCCTAAATATTTTAAAAATTTAATGTAGCCTATATTCGACCTTATAACAGTAGCTAACTGCTAGTAAAAGTCCCGACAAAATTGGTCCAGCTGTTTCGGAGATTAGCCGGACAAATCTAATAATAATCTCAAATCCGTCTGTAGTCGCCGAATTGGTAGCCTTCGGGGATAACAGAAGTGATAATCTGTTTAGTTATTAATAAAATGTCAATATGTTCCTTAAGTAAATAGTACCAGAATATTAAAACATATTATTTGTCCTATCAGATCACGCATAGAAAAGCAGTAAAAAATAATAATTATAATCTATTAAATTTTACTTACCACCAACAGAGAATCTCTCCAAAATCTCAATTCGAATTACTGCACCATGGAACATGTAAAACAATACAAATATTTGGAAAGCATATTTAAACCGAGTTCAGTTGCACACAAGACATAATTTCAATAATAGCAATGGCCAACTACACTTTAAATATTAAACAGTTAATGTAAGAAATTGAAATAATTTTAAGAAACAGAAATTTGTTTAGCGCTCGTCAGTACCATTTATTCATATTTCCTATAAATAATACCTAATTATTAAAATAAGACAATATTTTTCATCAAATTTTTATTAATTCGTAATCATAACGCGCAGCACCCAATATCTTAACAATATCCCTGTCCCCGAAGTAAACTGTAGAAGATTTGTTATAAAATTAACTACATATATCAAAAGTTCACTTTAGAAATAAATAACAGTATAATTTGTATATCAAATTTTTTTTTGGAATATAACATTTTTAACTATTTTCGTATACCTAGTCTTAAAAAAAAATATGAACTGTGCCCAAAACCATTAATTGAGTTTAGTCCGCCAATAACTTTACTTTTAATTTAATGAAGCAATATAATTAGAGATCTGGTTTCAGAAATATGTTGGACGATATGACTGCGGAAAATTAATTACGTTTTAAATTGACACAGACCACTTAGAGAAAGTGCATCGACGATGGTTTAGTCGATGTTTTCTCATTCTTTGGCTCTGATCCCGCGGCCATATCCTCGTTACCATCCACTTCGCCTGACTTCGGCAGGTGTCTCTCTATGGCAGCCAACAGAATTTCGCCGGCTGTCATTCGAGCCGTGGCAGCAACGGTGGGCTGCGACGCACACGCCGCGAAGTCCGCCTTCGTCTTATTTTTTTTTATTTTGGCGCCTAGTGCTGGTATTTTGTTTTTCGGATCTTCTTCTTCCATCTTCGGCTTCTTACCGCTTTCTTTTTCTGTAAGAAATACGAACCTAATGTATAAACGCCGAATTGAACCTTTTTATGAATGAAATGTTGATGGATGACTTAAATATATATTTAAATAAAGATCCTATTTTTAGCTGGGAATGGCCTCATGGCCTTCCTCGGTCCTGGGCCGGACGAAGGGGTATGCCGGACTCCCACCGCATAAAACCCCAGGGTGTCCTCATAACTACCTTAGATCGAGGGACGCGGAATCTGCGTACTCTGCACCGCATCTGCATCCCTCGACAGGTTCAGTCACAGCCTCTCCATGGCGGGTCCCGCTCAACATGTATTGCCCATGTGCGCCCCTCCCTTCCCGGTCACCGCACGCCGTCTTCTCGAGCCTATCTGGTCGAGCGACGAACTGCCCCAAGTTTGTCGCCCGAAGGCTGGAAACTCATGGGAGCCGGAGGTCATTCGCCCTCCGGCCACGCCCGGTACGCTCGGCGCGGAAGGGGAGGGAGGTTGTTTGCTCCCTTTTCCTTCCGGCGGCCTCCTTCGCGCACATCACCTCCTCGCAGAAGGAGGCGATGGCATTCCAAGTGCTCTCGCTCCCAACCATGAACATAACAACGTCCGGAAGCAAGAGGACACCATCGCCGCGATCAGATCGCGGAGCTGCTCGTCTGCACTTAGTGCTTTCTGCTAGAGTGTGCTGCGCCGTGTCTTCGGTACGGCTCTCACAGTGGTGACAACCGGACGAGTGCACTCGGCCTATGCGACACAGATACCTCCCGAAACATTTGTATCTGGTGTGGATCTGCGTCAGCCGAAAGACGAGCGCCCCATGGCGCCACTCAAACCACTTCTCCATGACGGGCCTGACCACCGCTATAACGGCGTGCCGTGCGCAAGGTTGCGCAAGTTTGTCATTCTATTCCACTTTTAGGACCCGTCGGAGGTCCACCCTGTGTGCCTTAATAACTAAGGCTTAATTTAATGTTATTTCTTATGTATATAAAAAATGCGACAGCGACTAGCAGTACAGAACCTCGCCCCTGTACCATATAGGCACCGCCATTTTATGGAAGACATCAAGGCGTGCTCCAAAAATATCGCTTTCGTTTTTATTGTAAGTTAACTAATGAGGATGACACAGTACTATACTTACCAGACATGATGAGTACTACTGGATCAGCTCGACCACTACAGTAAGTATACACAATAGATTTATATTTATGCTATTATAATTATGTCGTCGTCGTCTATATCTAGATGACGGACGTCCCAATAATTATTGATCGACTGAACTCTTCCGATTGGTACTAGGGATGCTCCAGGTATATAACTCTCGATAATATTACTAAATCAATCGAGTTAATTTAATAAGGCGATTCATTATTAACGTTTATTATTAATTATAGAATAAACAATCAATCCTAAAAGTATTAACCAGTTTTAATAGTTCGATGCGATATGTATCAAAAACGTTTATATAGTAATATAATCATAAATCTTTTACGAAGTACAGCTCCTTCATACCTATATTTTATACCTAGTCATGGCACTGATAACCGAGTGGTATGAATGTGACCGTTGAACTGCCAAGTCAAAGGTCGCCAGTCTAAACCCTCGCACCAATGTAATTTCGAATTCATGTGCGTATTATAAATTAGTTATCAGTTCCTATAAAAGGAAAACATTGTGAGGAAACCGGCACACCTGAAAGATTTTTCTACGGTGTGTTAAGCCCTTTCAGAGGCCTACAGGCGGTTTAAATTCTCCAGGTTGTTCATCAACCATATGATAACAAGAACATTGACATAATGCCTACATTCCTCGAAGGAACAGGGTGATTTTTTTAATAGTACCCAATATTTCACCAGTTATGCCCAATATAATAGGGGGCAAGCTTATTGCAATTAACTGGTCATAATTCTAGATACCGTGCTGTTACTCAGAATGACCTATTGAAAAATTTCAGATTCAGAACCTCATGCTAAGCATTCGTTCTTTACTAGTCACCAGTCACCCAAATGATTTGCATTAGTTTAAGTTAACCAAATGAAAAAATAATACCTTTTTTGTTTGCTTAAGTGAATGAATGAAGATTTATTTGGACAGTAAACAACATACACTTATACTTATTAATTATAGTTTTTTTAAGGCTAACTTAATTCTGAAATCTGTTAGTAACAGTCTGAGAAATATAAATGCTATGCATATCTTATAATTAACCACTAATTTCACTGTTTAAAAAAACACAATTTTTTTTTGTTATGTAGGCACTAGCTCAAATGTTTTATATCCTTTAAGCCTTCCTCGATGGACTATTCAACACAAAAAAAATATTAATAAGAACCAGTAGTTCCTAAGATAAGCGCGTTCAACCAAACAAACTCTTCAACTGTATAATATTATAAATAGTATACATTTTAATAATAGCTCCTAACTCACTACATGCCCTACAAAAGGCCTCTACAAGAAAATAGATAAGTTAAGATATTTTAATGTATGTAATTTATTTTAAATCATATGATCCTGGGTCTGATGCCCGGGGCCGCCAATTGTAGGTAATTAGGTTTATCAATAAAGTTAGTTATCTCTGTAGCAGCACTGGGTCTGAATTTGTGCTCACTTAATGGCAATAGGCTAGCCCCCATTCCATTGGTACCTTTAACAAATCTGGCGGAGTGTAAACATAGTACACCTGCACCTCTTCCTGCTACATCAAGGAACACAAGGGTGATGATGATTATTATTATATTTTAAATATGGTTTGTTATTTTAAATCTTTTTATTATTTTTAGTACTTATGTACAGCTGATACAGCAATAAATCAGTACTAATAAGTATATTTACAATATATTAAGCCTACAATCATCTCTTATTGATTTCAAGATTAACTTTACATTTATTCTAAGATTGTAGTACAGAAACATAATGCCAGAAGAAGCCCAAGATGGAAGAAGATATAATGATCTAACTGTTGCTATTATTTTACTGTTATCTAGACTCCTTTGCAGTTCCTTAATATCAATATAAAATAAAAAGAGATAAGAGCTCAATTAATGGCAAACATGTGTAGGTTATTTATAGAAAAGCTGATACTTCACTTCCTTATCTTAGCATGAGTAAAGATTTCAATAGACCTGTACTCTACCCACCAGAGTTAATCTACCAGCTTAAAAGCTCAATTTTCATTTATCAGTAAAAATATAGGTTGGTAACTAGTTCATCATCATCATCAGCCGGAAGACGTCCATGACTGTACTTATTACATTAATAATAATGATCTTGCAATAGAAATATTTAGAGCTTAGCAGTGCTCTTTTAACCTTACTGACCTTGCTGTATTTGATAGTTTAGTTTAGGGTTAGTAATAAATAAAACACACATATTCACGATACATTTGTTTGACACTTACTTTTTAATCACAACATTTAGTACGCAATATCATATCTAACAATATCCCTGTCCCCGAAGTAGACCGTAGAAGAAGACTTAATTACAAAATAAAGTACATATCAAAAGTACACTTTAAAAATAAATAACTGTATAATTTATAATTCCTGTATGAACAATTTGTGAATTATGAACCGAATAGATAGGTAGGTACAATCTTATTACACCGAAACCATTAAATAACTTTACTTTTAATTTAGAACTAAATATAATTAAAGACCTGGTTTCAGAAATATGTTTAACGATATGACTGCTGTAAATTAATTAAGGTTTACTTTTGAATTTTTAATTGACGCACAACATCGACCAAAACTACCTAATTCCATGAAATAAATATAATACACCAAACACACAAAACACTTAGATAATGGGCACCGACAATGCTTGAGACGGTTCTTCCTCTTTCTGTGGCTCTGGCACCGCGGCCATCACCACATCGCCATCGGCATCGGTCGAGCCCGGCTTGCCCTTCTCTATCTCAGCAACCGAAGCTTCGCCGGCCCCCACGTGCGCGGCGTTGGCGGCGGCGTGCGACGCAGCCACCGCGTCGGCTACCTTTGTTCTTTTTCTTATACTTTTTCTACCTATCAGTCTTTTTCCTTTAGGATCTTCTTCCATCTTCAGCTCCGTCTGGGTCTCTTTTTCTGAAACATAATACGAAAATAATGTAGCAATGCTGAATTGAACCACGTTATGAAAGGAAGGTGGGTAAAAAAATATGGGTAACTTAAATATAAATTTACGGTGATGTTTCAATATTTTATTGAAGTCGGTTCAAAATATATCAAAATGTTGGCTAATGTTAGTATAAAACTGTTAGCAGCAGGTACAGAACCTCGCCCTTGTACCATATAGGAACCTCCATTTTGTGCGAGACATCAGAGGTCCTCCAAGAATATTGTAGTTGTTTTCACTATAAAGGATTAATACTATCTACTCTACTACTACTACTACATAAACTTACCAGACATGATAAGCACTACTAGACCTCGACAACTCGTAAGTTTTCACAATTGGCTCCAATAATATAATCAGATAGATGGCGGACGTCCTAACGCGCGACAACCAGCTTGTGAAATAGATATTGATCGGGTGAACTCCCCTAATTGTGTGTAGGGATGCGTTTGATGTTCAGGTAAATCACGTGAATCTCTATGATATTACTAAAATGAAATAATACCGTGAATACATATACCTACAATTTTGACACACGTTTACCTAAATAATGAGATAAAAATACTATCCTAAAAGTAATAAGATGGTTGGAAAAGAAAAAATATATTAATGACGTAAACGTGCCCGTTTTTGTACCTTTAATATTATTTTGTATACGAGGGAAAACGAGACCGACCATCAAAGACTAAATATGACAGTACTCCCTCACTAATGCGGCATGTGCCGGGACCACGTAAAAGACCGACGCCGGAACTCATGGCGCTACGCATGTTAGGCATGGAGACCAAACACACATGGACATTCTCACGCCTGGGGACACTGAAATGAGGTGAGCCTTGGTTTCATGGCAGCTCATTATCACTGAAGCACTGAGTCCTCACTGGCCGTAATCACTCACTCAATACCGTCTAACTCTGCCAAGCTGATTTTAATAAGTATAAATTGTTAGTCTTATTAGAATCTGTTTACTGTTTAATTAAAGTATGTACTTATTAGATTTATCTTTATAATGTAAAAATACGTGTTTGTCCATGATAAAAATACCTGTTTGTGTACCTTGCCTAATGTATCTCTCTGAGAATATTTTTAGTCTGCGACAATAACGAATCCCCTCACTTATTGATATCTCCGATGTTTGCCAGGGTGGCGGCACTGGAGAATGGAAAATAATTAATCAAGTTATCTTTTCTTATCGATTTTAGGCATCGCCCATTTATAATATACGAATGCTTTTCCAAGGGGTTGATTAGGTAATCTGTATAAACTTATCCTAAAATATCGGCCAGTAGTTTGCGCACGAACGGTACACTGATGTATCTGTCCAGCCATAATCAATCAAATCATACAAGTATACAGTATATAAGACAGGGTTGGATATAAAAATTTACAATACAATTAACAAGATACGAACAAGCTCTAAAGATTCTTCTTAAGCCCAACTCACTCCTAATATCTGCAAACAACAGATTAAGAAGTACCTAATGTTTAAAAGTATTATTGTAATTAGTTTTTTCCTACAAAGGTGCTTGTATTTTACAATCCTTCTCGTTCATAGTGTTGTAGACATACTACCTACTTCAGAATTTACAGATTAACCATACAATGCACAGGAGTTTAGGTATATTTGCTATTATACTGGATGCTATCTTCTCCCAAATTTTTGTACTACTAACATCCCACAATAGACTTACAAGCAGTTCACAAACCAATGATATGACATTTCCACATCACCTTTCAGACCAGATAGGTTAGTTATTCTTATATTAATTGTTTCTGTTAATTACCTACCGCGATAAGCCAATATAGCAAATAAAACTATTCATACATGATTGATAAACTTTAATGAATCCTGATACAGAACCAATATTGTAAGAAATTACTGTAGATTTCCATATTCCATCTTTAACTTATTAAAACGATGCAGTCTTTAGCAGTTCGTTTTATTGCTAATATAATTACAGGTTGTTCATCAACCAAACGATATGAACAAGAAACTAATTAAATTGCAGGACAATTATAAATAACCCTTATAAGAAGAAAAGGTCTTAATATACAATCTTATTATATGTATGTGTATGTATTTATATTTCTTGGCTGAAAAAACAGACTTAGTGGACATAGACATGATTATGATAATTTATACATATATAATTTATATATATATATACAAATATTTGGTATTAATTGCTGAAGAATATACTTTAATGACATTGGTTATCAAACAATTATGTAAAACAAAAATATCTAAACAGGTTTAAAACAAGGTATAAGAAATGAACAACACATTTTATTTTTCAATTTGAAACATTTATTAATTCGTAACATTGGGTGCGGACACAAAGAGTGACACAGTACATTTAGTCTTAAGTATTAACATTGTTAATATATTTAATAGGGTATGGGAACAGTTTCAATAGGACCCAAAGTTGACAGAGGATAAAAAATTTAAAAATTTCGTTCTCAGCTTTTAATTTTACTCTACAATGTAAACATTTGGCCTCACAAATCTAAAGATTCTTAAAACAGAACCATAAACTCAAAAATATTCTCAAATATAGGTATAGAATTTAAATAGTTTTTTACTTCTTAATTGCCTTAATAAGCTCAGTACCTGGACGAAGTTAGGGATAAACTTAATGAAATGGAATGCAATAAAGTATTGAGTATTGAATATCAAACCTAAAATCTTTTAGTTCAACACATTGTAATTACTCAAGAAAATATGTTAACAAATAATAAATTATATTAAAAAATTCTTAGAATGTTTATAAATAGAATAGGGTTATAATATGCTTATTAATAACATAATACAAACTGTATCGTAAAACCTTTAAAAATAATATTCTTTTGTCAAGTTAAAAATACAACCAATTTGACTTTATAATGAACACGACAATGGAGTTTCTAAACATTGCCAAAAAACACTCTCGATGTTAACACTTCCTCATGAGTAAAAAACTAAGACGTTAGCCAAATATAGGAGCCGAAAAAGGTTTGTATACAAATAGTTAAGATTACAACTAGATTTAAATATGTAACTACAATAATCTATAGACACTTAAGTACATGACAAACATAACCAAAATCTCGACAATTCTAACAACAAGACTAGTAAATATAATTAAATCAGATGTTACAAAAACAAAACACGCTAAAAATTTGATAACACTCACAATGAATTAGTACATAACTTGTTTGACAACAAAGTAGTATTATAACAGGAGTGACAACGCACCTACCGATCTACTGAATCAAAAATGTAACCTCTACGACTACTTTAGCTAATACTTACGTGACAAACATTGCAAATAAAAGATTACAAGTTGTTCTGTAACAGCTACGAACTCAAGTATATATATAGATATGTCACGCTTTAACAAAATTATGCCAATTGTAGTATCCCCTCCAATAGCTATGGGTTCATCGTTGAGTAGATCTTTTGAGTTGAACAGAAGTTACTATGGTGCCGTGTCTCCTTGTCGTCATTGTTCCGAGTTATAAAGGAACAGATAAATGATGTTTCTTCGCTTGCTCCCTTTCTTGCTCCATGCGTCATTAGAAATAATTCTGTACAACACGCTCCTGAATATTGTAATAAAAGGAACCTTGAACTGATACTGCTTGAGGCAAAAACTCTGTTAGCACCATAGGAGTTATTATTATATATATCATACTATTGGAGTTTATACATGACTGGCCTTATAACTCTGCAACGTTTAGTGCTTGCGACGCTTGACCTTGTGATCTTTTTCGTCGTCCGGATCAGCTGGGCGGCGGAACACTGGGGGCTTGGCGTCGGCCCCATTGTTGTTGGGTAAGTGGCACTTGGGACAGCGCATTTCTGCAATGCACGGATTGATGCATTTAATCGGACATCCTTTGTTAAAGTACAGTCGGCACTCGCGGCAGCAGCAGTAGAATGTGTCCAACGGGTCGTTGGCCGGCGGGTCAGTGTCCATAGGCTGCTCGGCATTTGCCACATTGTTATTAATCATGGGCTCATCGTTGCGCTGCTTCCTTTTGGGGTTTTGATTGAATTGACTCATTTCTATAAACAAATAGAAGTAAAACTTTATTAATAAGTCATAAGAAATCCTGCTGCGAAGATGACATAGAAGTTACTGTTGTAGTTGGAGGCATAGATGTAGCAGGAGTAACCATAGGATAAAACTTATCTGATACCTCATCAGTTGAGTTATATATTAACCTTTTATTGCATAAGGTTTTTCAATTCCTAACTTTTAAGTTGGGTGTTCTTCAACAGAACTCATGGCTTATAAACAGTCATAGAAACATCATCATAATATTTGAAAGCCTATTCTGTGATATACCTCTGAATTTTGTTCGCAATAATTATTAATTTCAAGCGTTCATCTCAAGCGCCATTTTGGATTTTCCGGTCATTGCATTTCTATGAAGAGCAAAGCCGTCAACCATTGTTGCGGTAAGACAAACCGATAGAACTGTAGCGTCGATGGTATAAAGAACTCCTCAGGCGTATAATTATACCCAGGGACGGAAAAAAAGAAAGAAAACAATCAAGTCTGGTCAAAATCAATAAATTCAGTATTTTATGATGTGAACATCTTATTTAAGTACAGAGACAAAAGCATTTCTTGTAAACACATCTTGATCGGATATCTTAATTAACGGATTAATTAACTAAACCACTACATTTTTTTTGAGGTCAAAAGACTGCATAATATTTTGGAGAGCTAAAACGAGCTGAATAGTTCACAAATGTAACAAATTTATCCCCATACCCTTTAAGATCACCAAACCTTAGGACCCTATCACCAAATTCCTACAAAGATACATCATATGATACCCTCTTTGTCTCACCTATGGCTACCACATTTAGCTTTAAATACTTTTCTATCGTAAATACGAAGTCACATAATACTTACCGAGTGTTTTATGTCCCTCACGACTCAACAGGTGACTCTATTTAGTCTTAGACTAGACTTTTTCAAAACACTGAGGTCGAGACTGGTCTTTACGCCGTGACAGAATGCTTTATGACGTACTTCAAATCGTATGTATTGATTAATGCACGGTAGGTATCTGCGCAAGTGCAATTTCATCCTTTGTTTGAAATGACCTACATGTCACCGCTGAACTTTTAGCCAGGGGTCGATCTCAAAAAAACAATGTATGATGATGCTTTGATTCCCGAGTTAAGAAGCACCTATTCTTAGTGAGCATGTCAGTATGAGTTATTGAATAAGAAAGCTATCAAACGAAATTGATAGCGATATTAAGAGATGATAAAAGCGATATCCGACGAAGTTGTTACTTTAAGTTAGATGTTCTATTAAGTTATCAATCTCCTCAATGCTCATTATGAAAAAGAAACATGAAAATGTCGTGATTAAATAATCTTCCGTAACTTAATACTTTCTGGCGATTCGCCAAAAGTTCATTAACATAAAATTGCATTGGTAATGCCTTTCTTGTTTGACTCTAAGCTGCTAATATGGTCATGGATTAGGTGTAAGGACCGCTATAACTCATCAAGACCCTATTTGGTCTTTAATAATGGAGAAAGATGTTTTCTGATCCACTCTATGAACCATTTCTTGTAAACATTACTAATGTATTTTTTTCTGCCTTAGGTAATTTTACACGAATACAACGGTTAATATTTAATAATCATTTATTTCTACACATTACACGACATTAATATACAATTTAAAATCTTAGTATACAATACAAGAATATCTTTAGAAAATCCTGAAAAGTGATCAAAAATGATAATTCTATTATTTGATTAGTTCACTTTACAAATTCTAGACCAATGGAAATTAAGACATTCTTAAAACTTAAAGAGGCCGTGCTTACATACATACAACTCTATTTTACTTTATTTTAAACAGTGGTTCATAATTATGATGGCACATGATATACTTTGCTGATACAATAGAGACTTCTGGAGAAGTAATCGATACAGAAAATACACATAGAAAAGGTAAAATTACAACATCGAAATTGCTTATCAGCTATTGATAAACAAACCCTCAAATCCGGGGAACTTTAAAACATCAACTAGAATTACTTGAGTAACAATTTGCTTACGAATTAATTTGACACAGACACAGGTACATACTAATAATATTATGAGAACAATGACCTAATATTTCAATAAAAGTTAGATTACACCGAGGACGAAACATTTAAAAATTTAGGAAAAACAACCGTAGATCGCGCCTACATCTTAGCACATATGACAGTAAATTTTCTTCTTGCTGCAATCGTAGCCATTGTTTTGCTCCACCTGGAGTTGTTCCATCTTGTGGCCGCTGTGCCAGTAGCGCGTGGCCTTGATCTCACGGCTGCAGATACACATCTCTGGGTCGTTCGGATCCTTCGCAGGCTGCATCATCCTCAAGCGCTTCACGTTAAAGCCGTAGTGCCACAAGTCTTCATCGTTCTTGATTCGATTTTTTATAACTCTGTCCATAGCTGTGAAAGTAAGGCATTATGTTTAATTTTCGATATAATGGCAGTATGCATGTATTAATGACTTGGTTTGACGAAAGTCCCATATCATAGGGTACGCCTATTGGCAGATATATGGCGCAAATTAGTTAGTTTTTTCGATTATTTGTCAATTTACGAAAATACCTACAGGTTAAGTACATTGACAAAGTTTGATTGAAAGTTGTGTTCGGCATTCATTCAGCCATTTTTGGCTGGAACTAGACGTTTTATAGGCTTTAACCGAAAGTTAAAAAAAAGAAATTGCAGAAGGCCTTCTTATGACAACTTATTTGATCAATTTTAGGAACTTAATTTTTCCATGCATACTCAAAAGTTGACTAAGTCCATTGGGCAACAGCTCATCATGTACGATTAACTATTTAAGTACTGAGTTTATCTCTCATATGCAAATACATTGATATAAATAATGACTGAAGATGTACTTTTCTATATAAAAAAAACCGTGAACATAGGTTTAGTAGAGGTGACCAAGATCAACCTTGATCTAAAACTGCTTGAATGAATGTAAACCAGCTTTGCCTGTGCACTGACATGCATAATATCAACAGCAATGGGTATTGTTTCTGCATCGCAATAGTCAGTGTAAGCTTACCTAGCTTAAATGTAAACATGTGAATTTATTTACCTTCTTGGCGCCCCTTGTCTTGCTCATTGTGCTGGTCATAAAGTTTCTTTGCCTCGTCGTAGTCCATACGAATATACTGGACCAACTTCGGGTCCACCTCGCGTTGTTTCAGCAGTTTCGTCTCATTCATATGTTTAACCATCTTATTGATCCGTCGCTGCTTATCAGACATTTCCCCATTTATATTCATGTCTGAAAGCGAAGAATAAGTCATTTGAGAACGTTAGTTAAGATTAATGTACCATAAAGGATCGAAAGATCATGAGTCTAACTTAAGATGCCTTTTAATTTAATGTATTGCCCGGTTAATGGATTGTGGAAGTCAGATAGGTAATTGCTCAATGTAAAATACTGGTACACAACTGGATGTCGATAGACTAAAACCCAACATCTACCTAATTGGGAAATAACTAAGCAGATGAACAATCGTAAATATTACGACTTAAGTTATGAATTGACTGATTTTGGGTTGAATTTACATATATCCCTAAAGACATTTCATACACACTGAACATATTGAAGAATGACCACTTGTATTATTATACTATCTTTAATCACACACATTCAAAACTTTTTCTCACTAAACGGGTAACTTCAGCACCTTTCTAGTACCGTAAAATAAATAACTGAAATGTGTGTGCTTGCTAACACTACCGAAATGCACGACCCTCTCTTGATGTTTTTATCGATTGCTGCACGTCCCAGCATACGCAAGTGCAGTTCCAACCCACATGCATCATTCCAGCCAATGGGTGAAAGCTATATTCTCTTATTCGTTTTCAACCTCAGAGTAATAAAACTGGTTATTTACTACGAGTTAATAATAATCTCATACTTCATATAAAGACCCCTTGTATTTTTAGTGATGACAGTAATAATCGAGATACTAACCGATTTATGGATCATATCAAATCGTTTTGTTGGTTTTGGGCGGAAGCTGGGATATTAGGCTACGGAACGTATTGATATAAAAAGTATTGTTATTATATGCTTACCTATGTACAAATAGATGGGTACCTAAAGTAGATTTTCCTGGTTTACAACTGATTTGTTACATAATAAGAAGTAGGTACAAAGATTTGAGATTTACAAAAAAATAATTGACTGGGAAGCTGTAATGTGTTTCCTCCCTTTAAAGGCCTTATTTGTATCCTAAAGACAATATGTAGCTATTAAAATATTATTTTAAATCTAACCCTGACCAATTGGCAGATTTAAGAGTAACTTTTTGTAACCAAACTTATCATAGACATAAATAATATTGTGTTAATTACTGTAATTGGTTATACCCAACCGTTGTAATTAAATAAATAAAAAAATCGAGGTATCGTCAGGGGGAGAAAATCTTTACACAAAGTTAGGATAATATAGGTAAATTGTAGGTTGTTAAATAAAAACACAATACTACTACATTTCAAGAATTTTTATTTGCACATTACATTTAGTGAGAGGGACATCAACTAGACATCACAATGAATTACACTCTCATTAGATCGTCACCATTATCCAACCAGGTTTGATACACGAAAATGTTAAAAAATTCCAAAAGTAGGTACATCCAAAATGGATCAAAAATCTGTTTATTTCGTTTTTACATTACAATGTTACGTAAAGTAATTATTTGGCATTAGTCAGCAGCCTTTATAAGACCATACCAATTATAACCGTACCCTCCAAGATTGTTAAACCCTGCCCAATTGCCATTACAAGAAATTCTTACCTTAATTTGATTGATATTTAAATATAATACGGTATTAGAACACATTGGTATAAATTTACAAAAAATGTCGTACAATTTTGACAACTCAAAAATATACTTGGATATGATAGAAGGACGCATGATGAGCGAATATAATTAGATTACAATGAAGACCGATACACACAATAGACAGAATTACAAGAGACATACGCACAATAAGATGAACAATAAGATGAACATTTAAAATTGAAACTACTTGTTCTGATTGTTTTCAGGTTTCGGAGCAGTCTCGCTGATCCGGCACTTGGCAGCGGCGGCCGTGATGTCATCGATGCTGTCGGCATCGCGACGAGCTTTGGCCAGCAGTGCGGCTACGACAAGGTTGAAGCAGCCCTTCTTGGATTCCTTCACCTCCATAGCGTAGTATGATCTGGAAGCCATCCCTTGCTCGGGGTTGTTCTTGTCTGGAAATACAGACGAATAGAGGTTACACAAAACAATAACTTTACTGATGATCCTCTAATTGTATCAGAGATTGCGTGCGTCCCTAACTACTACACACCAAGTACTGCCATCTTAAGTTGAAGAAATAGTCTATCCTAAAGAAGCAAGATTCCGTTACAAATTATACAAAAGATACTTGTGAGTGTGTGCGTGTGAATACACAGGGGATAAGTTACAATGGAGGGTCGGCTAACGCATTGAAAGGCTGAACGCAGGGTTGCCGAGGTAGGGATAGAAGCCGGCACTTTCCCTTAAAACTGGGGCTCAAAAGGGATTTTATTTGCGGTTAGCTTAAGTTTGTTCAGGCCTAAAGCCCAAAATGGTGTAACTGTTTTAAACAAATCATATCGTATTACATTTGGCATCGGCCATGTTGGATAACCCAAAATGGCGCTCATCAGTAATAATGTATTGACTGAGAATTGATTTATTACTATGCTATATACAACCTGGTTGGAAGCCCGTTAAATGCATTAGACTCACCCCTATTACATGAGGATTATACTGTTTTGGAAAATTAGTGTTTAAGTACATTCCTCTTACTACCTCACTGGGGAAACCATTCTTTAGACCTAGAGGCAATCTCGAATCAAGAATTAGTCAACTTAAGCTAAGTTATTAAGTTAGGTAGGCAAATAAGAGATGAGAGTCCATGATGTGTTCTAAGGTATTTATTATATGTAATTATAAACATGTATATATGTTTGTCATTAATTGGGACTTTATCTACTTTCTTCATTCTACTTTTACTGTATTTCCGCTATTTTGTCTTTTTGGGACCTAGGTGCCTATACAGATTTTTTTAACACTAAGTTTCTAAGGGACGTCTGTTTAAAATAGATTCAGGAACGATTATTAGCAAATAAAAAAGTTCTAGTGAAATTTGTTAAGGGATATTATTTGGATCCCACAATATATGACCAAATTAGAAAACTTCACTTTTAAAGAAATAATTATTAACACTTTAGCCGTACGTACCCGAGCTCGTTTTACTTACTCATTTGCATGTATTTGGATAATACGGGAATGATGCCAATAAATACGGCGACTGGGACCAGGCGCTGCAGGAATCGCTTCCAAAGTGAGATATCGATTAGGTGGGGTACATGGACTAAGTAAGTACTGCGCAAGTGCAGTTCAAGACCCCGGGCAAAGCTCGCCTTGTTCGACTGCATTCAGTGTTGACAAGTGAATAATTATATAAACCGTAAAACCTGGAAACCGTATATCAATGTAAATATTGACTATTGTGTCCAAATTAAGGAATTGAAATAGTATTTTGATTTTTGTTTCAGATCACGTGATACGAGCAGGATAAGGAATCTCATTTCAGATGCAGGCCCATATAACCTAAGGCCGCTATCTTACTGGCGTTCTACGAGCATTAGCGTTTCTCCAACATCTACGTAGCGTCAACGTGACGTTAACATTGTGCATCCGCTAAACCCAACGTTAAAGCCGCGCACATGCTGCGATTTGAGGCTTACAATCAGAAAAAAATAGATTCCGATTAGGAAACACTGCAACAGCTTTGCTACTTCGACGATTATTACGTAATAGAAAGTCTCATCATCAATTTTGGGAAAATCATTTATCCAATAAAAATTACAAGAAAGCCAAGAATATTTCACAATCTACTCTAATAGTAAAATAATGAATTAGAATTTTACAAAGTATTGCGAATGTCGGAGACTACATTTGACGAACTTTTAGAAGTGATTCAAAATAACATACAATAATTAGACCCTTACTGGGGAGGCCTTTGCCCTGCAGTGGGACACTTTAGGCTAATAATAATAATAATTTATTAGGCCCTAATCTCAGAGTTTCAGAAGAGAGGCTTGTTTAAGTAGGCTGAATGCAACTGAACCACGGTAATGTAAATGAAAGCACCCGCAGGTCGCGCGGGAGTTCGCGACGCCGCTCACCCCTGCCTTGACTAACTTCACTACCGAGTCAAAGAACAGTCTGAAGTTTCGCTCGAGGCCACGCGAAGGACGCGTCACTTTTGATTTATTGTTATTGTTTGTTCGTGTACCTATATTTTAGACTATTGTCGTGTTCTGCCTTTAATCTCAAATTTGATGATTGTACTGTATAATAAATGGTAAGATGTTTTTATTAATTTTGTGCCTACTTGATTTTATGAATAAATGATTTGATTTGAATTTTAACAATATTTAACAATATAAATTTTATCGTGTTTTTCGAACGATCTCACACCCGCACTTCCATGCATACATTTATGTCTCATCATCATCAGCCGATACACATCCAATGTTGAACAACCCCCCCCCCTTTAGAAGGGGGGGGGGAGCCATAATCCCCACGCTTCGCAAGCGGCTGGCTTAGGGATCGCAGTGTTGGTGGTCAAGTTACAGAAGACGCTGCTGCCCATCTTCTGGATTTTCCCTTAGCCGCCTCTTACGACACCCACGGGGGAAAGCGGGTGGTCAATTCGAGGCCGGATACCACACGGCCTCTATGTCTCATACAAGCTGTTAAAAATATTTTACAGAGCAGGACGGCGTGGTTGTACCAGTTGCCAGAAAACGTTACGATGCGAAGTCGCGGCGCGAACGTTTGCCACTAGAGACTCGCCACGTTAACGTCGCGTTTGCGCAGCGCTGTCGCTGCGTAGACGTTGTCGGTTTTATTTACGTCTCTTGAATAAGAATATTGTAAAACAACTTCGACATACCAACAGAAAAAAATCTTAGTGGGGGGTGTAAAATACCGAAATACTTAACCCTAAATAAAAAGCGCGGTTGGGACAAGTTTATATGTGTATAGTGCCTACAGTCCTAGACCTACAAGTCGCCAATAATCATATTATAGGTTCTAATATAGATGGAAATTTTCTTTATTGCACACTAAAAACATAATTATACCTAATTCAGTACAAATAATTAAGCGCCCTATTGCTATTTATTGGGCACATATCCTGACTACGTGTTGCTACTTAGAACTTCCTAGTGCAAGAACCCAAAAACACTGCCCGACAATGGCATAGAACCCAGAACCTCACGTTCAGCAGTCTTGCTTTGCGACTACTAGACCATCGAGGCAGTCCCATCAGGGCAAGGCATCAACATTTCGTGACTTAACTATGTTGGTTAGGATAAGATAGGAATACATGGTTATTTTTACCTAGTTTTAATCTGCGACTCATTATGCAATTAGTAATAATAATAAGTAATAAGCGGATACGCTATCAATATTAACCCTTTCCCAGTGCGATGAGCCATACTTAAATGGCATGGCATATAACATGTAAATTGTTTACCTATTGTGTCTGCTACGCGGACAGTCAGTGTTGATAATACTTAACTGCCACAAGTGGCTAATCAATCTAACACTAAGAGAATAATAAACTGGTTCTTTAAGACCCGTTAACATTCTTAACATAAAAAGTGGCCCTTGAGCCACCCTAATGCCATAACGACACCATTAACAGGCTGACCTCGAAAAGGGACAGTTTTTTATTCCGATAAAACTTTGGCCTTTCAGATCGTAATAGGGAACCATGAACGCAGACCTACAACAATGAGTCTTATGAAGACCTTGAGAATCATGAATGGAACTCGTTATTGGATAAGTTAGTCTAAACGTTCGTGTTTTAAGCTTCCTAATAAAACATTTGACAAATTAAATTAAATAACCCTTAAGACAACCAAATCAAAACCATTGTTCTGTTTGATCCCCTCATGACTCATTTATAATAATTGGATATTTCTATTTTTTTAATCGTGAATCCGCATGAAATATCACAGGCACAATCACCCAGACTCGGGACAAACATCTGCGGATCACACAAATTTTTGTCGCGTGCGTGCTTTGTAAACAAGATTATTTAACTTCTATAGACTCAATTACTTCCTACTTACTATTGATGATACATGTACATAATTTATAATGAGTTATATAAGTATTTTACTATAATAACTTCCGTGAGTGTTATCCATATTATTTACTATATATCCCGGTTATACTCACGTGTGTATTCGGGAATGCCCGACTAGTTTCGATCTCGAACGGAGCACTTATTCATGAGCTCGTTACGCGGCGGAGTCGCGAGCCGAACTGACGGCTGTTCGGCTCGCGACTCCGCCGCGTAACCAGCTCATGAATAAGGGCTCCGTTCGAGTTCGAAACTAGTCGGGCATTCCCGAATACACACGTGAGTATAACCGGGATATATAGTAAATAGTTATATAAGTAACTTAATTTTCTTACAGGTATCACCATACTTCATTATAATATTTTAATAATTACTCTGCTTGACTCTAGAACATCGTTGTGTAGTCTTAAGTTTAGGTTCAATACTTAGGACTTATCAACCGTGAAAAAACCGTAAAATGTCGGGAATAGGGAATACGCATGTAATTCAAATATGAGCCAAGGTTTTTTTTATTAATCTCATAGGATGTATGCCTATATTTTTTATGTAATTTATTTTTGAATAAGAAAATAACTATTAAAAAGTGCCACAAATGAGCGGGAATTTCAAAGTAGCTAAAACGCAACGCTAACTGTCAGATAAAATATGACGCCAAAGTCGAAGATATCGTGAGAGTATTTTACATTTAGGTATGTACTTTAATACAGTACTTATAATTAGGTTTTAGGTTATTTTTCGTGTTATACGTAATATTTGTAAAATTTTTTTTTTTAGGTAAATACTTATCTGTATTTATAAAATCTAGAATTCCCTTCTGTAGGTAGGTACCTGCTTATCTGGTATCCCGCTGTGGAATTTTACCAGTAACTGTGGATTACTCTGAATCATAAGGTTACCCCTAACCTACCTTACCTCGGACGTAATTATGGAGATAATCTAATGGCTTTCTCGTGATTTTGACGTCGCTTTACAGTTTTTTACGTGCGTTACATAATCTTTCCATCAAGTTTGTATTTTATAACACTCAAATTCCCCAGTAACAATTTCTAACGGATTTGGAAGTGCATTTTTGAACTTATTCTAGGGAGATACTTCCGGCCTGCGGGCCACGGATTTGGGACAATTCGTCGTCTGACTAGATAGGCCCGAGTAGGCGGTGTGCGCTGGTGTTCCGCGCGCGCCTTTCGTGAAGGGACGTACGGGGTGCCGGCTGACCATAAGTAATGAGCGGCACCTGGCGTGAAGAGGCGGGTCGGGACCTGTAGGGAGTTGCGGTACAGTATAGGCAGATCCCGCGTCTCTCGACCTGAGGTAATGAGGGCTACCATTTTTGTCCTCACCAGTTGACTTCACAGTCCTGCAAAGTCCTGAAGTATAGCTGATAGGAAACTTCATATTTATTAAAAAAATATTGTTGAAAATGAAATTATCACTAGAGACACTAAATATTAATTTATCATCATATAATAATGCCCAATAAAGCCCTTTCTATGCAGTACAACATACTCAGTCATTCCCACATTGCCTTTGTAAACCTTTAAAAAGTAAGTGGTAATATTCAATACATGCAAAATAGTTCGCAACTTAATTCTAAAATACACCTTCGTAGCCTACACACAAATAGTGACATTTGACATTTTGGAGACCTGACGCTACACTAGCGCCTCTAGCGGCGGATCCATACGCGATACCGCTCATTAGGAGGCGGCCGATAAGAGCCCGGCCTCGTCCATCCGCTCTTTGACGGAGGAAGTCCATGAGGATTTCTTCAGTAAAAAGGGTAGGTAATTAAAAGGCATTGAAATAAAAAACCAATATATAGAAAATACAGATTATTTATAATCATGTATACATCTAAGCTGCGATATAGAACAATAATAATAAAAATCACACAGGCAATTTAGTGATGACAATAAGATTTTCAAATTTTTATTCTCTTTAGACAACATGCTGTTTTTGATGTTTAAATATTTATTCAATCAATGTTGTCTCTAGGTTCTTTATCGACCTTTTACAATAAAGTAATAACCGTGAAGTTTCAGTGTGCATCTATTCATAACATAGTATCTTGAAATAATTCTGAAAACTTTCATCCGGTCACAGTGGTTACGAAATGCATTATGAATCATGTATATTCAGAAATAATCAATGTTAAATCACTAGTTACGGTCGCAACTCGGAAATGAACTTATAAATATCATTGTACACTTGGAAAAGGTATGAGTATAATTTTATTTATGAGATCGAACATTTTTTTACAGACATCGAGAACTCTTGATTGTATTAGTTTCAGGCTGTGAAAATTAATAAATTAAGTGCGTTGACTTCGCCAATTTCGATTCAACATTACATTATTACATACAAAATATACGAGCTTGGCCCACATCTGTAGTCTTCCGGTGCCTTACATTCTAATCTCTAACCAATCACAATTTGATTACTAAATACCATTCTGAAAGACGATTTCGAAGCCTAATACAGTGACTTGGAGCAGGTGACATCACCCCGGCAGCCCGTCCCGATGGGCATTCAGTGCATAAGTCACTGACCTTACTACGGCACTGTTCAATCGGTTGTATAACTAGTATCATCGAAACAGCCTTATAAGCATTTGTAGCCAGAAGATTACAGTATCATTCCATGTACTAGTCCCGACTCATCATTATGCCTCATTAAAACAACATGAAATGTTAGCATTTCTCATTAAATAACAAATTTAAAAGATAACAATTATAGTGTGAAAATTAACATGTATACTAACCACCTACAATCGTATTGAAAATACACTACACATTGATAAGGAATATTACTGTAGAAAACCTACTTAAAACTCACTGTTAAAGATTTTGGGATACATATTGACTCACAGGGAATTGTTTTGGTAATAAAAACGGATTAACGGTGGTCACCATAAAATGGAAAAGTAAAATACAATAGAATTTCCGAGTACCGTTAGCGTTGAAACTGTGTGTTCATTAACAGATGCGACTCAGTAGCAAATTCCGAAATATAAAGCCTGTCTCAACTGCGATCTGTTTTGTTTTTACACCTAACTGTATACAGAAATAACAAAGTATTGGCCAACTACATCATAAATTTTTAAAACTTAATACAAATACTAGTGAACGATAACTGAAAGATGGGATAATACATATCCTAAGCAAAAAAAAACATTATAATAATCTGTATTTTATACTGTGCGATAAAAACAAAAATATAAAAATGGTGCCAGTACGAAAACATTGTAACTTTAAGTTAAATGTATTTCAGACCTACATAGGTACTCTCCTAGACGTTTCCTTTAAATTACAGAAAATAAAGTTACATGGTTTTCATAAAAGCAAGAATGAACTACGTTGATTTCTTTCGATCGGTTTGAGAGTACACAATTATTTAACTCGAACAGAGTTATTGAATGCGAGACATCTAGTATCTAGATTATAATAATATGTAGACACATACGTTACATTTATTTACGAGCACTAAAATAATTATCCCAATCGGGTTTTACTTTGGGTATTATATGTATAAGATTGACATTAGCAATACAAATATGTATTATGATACTTCTCCTAACAGTAATTTATCCGGTAAACAAGGTCAAGGTCAGTGGATCCTTTTACAATAAGTCTGGATTAATGTTAGTTTAACTAAGGGTTCCGTATACTTCAGCAGAATAACATTGAGAACATAATGTTTATAATATCTATAGGTATGTTAAATAGTACAAACGATATTCGTACCTTTGTTATTAATTACATTAAACATATTATGTATTTTTATGTGTATAAAAATGTTAAAAACTTGGGGTGTATAAAAAGTCGCGTTGTATAATTATCTCATTATTTATACTGACATTAAACTAATAGGCTGTAGGTTGTGTTTATGGAAGTTAAAGTATAATAATAATTCAGCACCTCTAAGCCGTGAATCCATTAAATTCAGGTCGCTACAGAGTCCTCGACCCAAACATTCTAAGGTAATTCTAAGCTATCTAAATACTTGTTGTAAAATAAATATACATACATATAATACGAATTATATAAAGTAAGCAGGGTAGTGTATTTGTAATGTATTTTTTACAGTGAAGATATGATTAAATTATACATAAATAAATAAAATACATACTTATAAAATAAACGTTGATATCCAATAAATGGACATTCTGCTAACACGAAAATTGGATACGGAACCCACCTACTACACACAGATAATGTATATCAATAGAATATATTACACACATATTATATCAGTTCCCGATTTATCCATCATAATAATTGCAGTGCCAACAACGTGTGGAGCGGCGAAACTGAAACACTTGTATGCACTATAGATTCTTCCACCTTCCGTCTTTGGAACACTGATATTGTCACTCCATTGTAATAACTTAACTGGGATTCCGTGCCATTTTCCTAGACGAAAAGGCTGATACAACCGAATGACGGCTAGAAAAACTTATTCATGATCACACATTCCATTTAGTAAAACCCATTATGATTATTCATAGCATAAATGTATGCACACAATATCAGTGTTCAAAATATTAAATAATTACAATGTGATAATCTATTTAAAATATTATCAGGCCCTCTAAATTAACAGTAATCCTATTTCTCTTATTAATCACGTTGTAACTATTCAAAACATCGTGTTACAAGTATGAATAGGCTAATAATGATAAGCACCTTGAATATATGCTCTTCTTTAGTTCAGGGCTACGGCTGGAAAATCCACAACGGCCTGTGATATCGAAGATAACTACAGTAGCATTTAGCCTTACTGAAAAAAATTTACCGTGGCTAACGCATGTTGGATCCAACAATATTGGCGATAATTTAATTGGATATGGCGTTGGCTCCAACACGTCTTACAGCGTCTAAATGAGCCAAGCTGTTGTGAAAAGTTTAAATGCTATGCTAAAACGTATAACGATCAATTTAGACCCGACATATTAGGACTGAGTTTAGCTTAAGCGGCAAAACGAAGAAGAGATATATTCAACTAGTGCTATGAACATAGAGTAACGATAACTGCTCACAACTTTTCATTTACGATCCAAATTTGAATTTGGTCGGCACTTGCGCTGGTACGGTAAACATGTAGCCTGAAAAATAAACAAACAAAACTTACTTACTTATTTTTAGGGCACTGTCACGCTATATTATTGTATATAGAAAGCTTTTCTTTTCATTAATGTAATATTAACAAATGAATAGGATAAAAATAAATATATCTAAGAGGCACGCTAGCAAGTAGCACTACATAGTACATACCTCCACTCTGTTCGATACGCTTGCTGTCTTGTTGCGCTTTTCGCTGATCAGCCAGTACAAATACAGCACTCAGCTGCTTTTGTTGAGCCTCGTTGAGATGGCTCGTCATTGCGTGGTACAACGCCGGCTCGGTCGTCGAAAGAGCTGTGTCAAAAAAACAAGATGTTACATAAAAAATTTAAAACATTGACGACCTGATTGGCGCAGTGGCTAAGCGATTGGACTGCTGCGCTAAGGGTCGCGGGTTCGATTCCCGCACGGGGCAAAAATTTGTGCGAACCGCAGATGATTGTCCTGAGTCTGGGTGTTTGTGTATGTGATATTTCATGTTTGTGAAACGCACCCACGACACAGGAGAAATTCCTAGTGTGGGGCGACGTTTTTTTTAAAAAAAAAAAAAAAACGTAAAAAAAAATTAAATTGTGAACCCGTTCACAATTATAACAGGAATTATTCGAACAAATTATTATTCATGTGTAAATAAAGTAAAAAAGTAAATCCAATAATTCAATACATACCATGAAGTGTGCTCTTGAATTTGATGTACTCATCAACGACGCAGTCCTTTTCATCGAGGGGTGTCGTGTAGCATTCTATCGCTGTGTCTTCTGCTTCATAGTCTTCATCGTCCTGTACAACAGAATATAAAACTTCTAATAATAACCTCCTACGAAGCAAACAAAAGTACACAATTTAAAAAAAAACAAAACGAAAGCTATAATTTTGAAACCTGTTACTGATTAACTAATCAGGTGAAGTTTCCACATGATATCTACGAGCGCTTCTCTTACTAAAATGAACATGAGACTATACGAAAAGTAGCAGTAGACTGCGTACAGACACCGGCAAACATCTCGGCAAATAACTTAAAACTGCAAAGATTGTTATTAGATCTCCCTTGACGACGAACGCACGGCGCGACGGCGGGGCGAGCACATCGCTTGGTAGATCAGAAGATCCTTGCCCCCGCCGTGCGTCCGCGTGCTGATTCCAGTATACATACCTGTATCATTTTTTCGCCACTTCGCCGGCCCTTTTTTTTCAAGATGTTTACAGGTATCTGTAAGGATAATGATAGTGAAGCGAACATGGTCTTGGTTAGTCAGGCGAAAAACATCATGGTTATGTTTAGTCAGGCGAAAACGGCAGATATGATCGAATTACTTACTACCTGAGTGACCTCGATGAATGGCAATAGATTCGCCATTTATTACATACACCCATGTAAAAATAGATGACGAGTCTACACTACACTCCTACAGTTCGTTATCATGAGCCATTCGTTACCCGTTTGGCTACTTTTTTATCAACAAAATGAATTTTAAGGTATGTAAGGTATCTACAAGCAAAACCACCGCTACAGCCCCTTGTTTTCTAGGCCCAAATCGATGATCAGCAATTTATGGATGACTACAACTTTAATCCAGCACCCTAAAGCCCAATAACCTTATGAGTAAAAGCAGATAACAAATTTACAGTAAGGGCGTTCGTAAGAACGCGGTAACGGTGCAGTTGCGGTAAGAAAATTCTTAAGGGGTAAGAAATGAGGTGGATTCACGCGCCCAACAAGTTCTAATATGTTATTACTTATTGTACAAGTCAAAATAATGGATTCTATATACTAGAGAAACTACAGACTACTAATCAACTTTGGTCTGATTGCGTTGAGTGTTGTAATAATATAAGGCTTACGGCATTTGGCCATATTGGTCTAGACGTCGGGTAGGCTTCAGATCCCTCGATGCTTTGGTTTTTCTGTTACAAATTCTCAGTTATTGCCGCGGATTCATATAGTAATTAGGTAAAACCCGACTCCGTGATTTATAACAGGGAACTACGTGTATTAAATAATCTTTTAATAGTTCTATTGGATAATTAGCATTGCTTTTATTTGTTTAAATTTAAACATAAACATCATTTTAAATGAACTAAAACTGTAATTCACGTAATTTGAAGCGCAGTTTCAGTTCAGCCTTGTCTGCTAAATGTCACATTTGTCATTTTTCTCACAAAAATGTTAATATGTTATGATTATTTGTTAAAAAACTGGACCAACAAAAGACTAGACCAAAATGTATAAATTAGAAACATACCAGGTTTGTTGCCTTCGGATGTTGCAAATAATATAATTAAAATGTACACTTTAGTATTATGTGCGAAGGATTGAGAGGGTTTACTCGATTGAGGGCTGGCACAAATGAATTAGTTTGGTTAATGCATTTGTTTGAAAATGGCCCATGATTAACAATAAGCTACACATAATAGATTTTTTCACCAAGTAAAATTATTGATAACATAACATAACATCACGCCTGTATTCCCCGAAGGGGTAGGCAGAGGTGAACATATAGTACACCCACATTTCTCCAGTTATGTTGTAAGTCCCAATGTAAGTAATAGGGGGCGAGCCTATTGCCATCAACCGGGCACAAATCCAGACTCCGTGCTGCTACTGAGAATTACCTAATGGAAAACTCAGTAACACTTTGCCCGACCCGGGATTTGAACCCAGGACCTCTTGCTCAGCAGTCGCGCTTAGCGACCACTAGACCAACGAGGCAAATTATTGATAAATGCTATTTAAATCATTGCGTTTATTATGTTATACATATTACTTTCATCAATTAATTTTAATATCAAGAGTTGACTCTCAAAGCCAGGCCACAATTGAGAAAACCCAGAAAGTCTACTCTACACATTCTATATATTTGGACAAACATTAAGCATTCCTAGCTGACATGCAACATAAAGCATAGCTAAGATTATAGCTCCTTGCATAATTATGAATACCAAGGTTAGAATAGAACAGCTTTTAAATGTTAGCTCATGCATTGTTCACTTACCTCATAATTAAATGTCTTTATTCTTCTACATCTTGACTGTACCACTCTGATGTCCTATTAATAACTCAGTAATATGCATACTCACATTGTTTGTAGCTTAACCACTTTACGTCCTTTGACTCGCGACTGCATCTAACTACAGCTATCGGCTTCTCAACACCGAAACACAGAATACACTATAACTACACGTTACAACAATTTAGACTCACATCTTCACTTTCTTCATAGTCTTCAATCTTAGCCGTCATATTAACACCTTGTTGGGCGCTGTTCTTGAGCGCCATTCGCGCCAAGTTCTCCAGGTAATCGTTGTTCATCTCCTCTAAAACGTCTTCATCGCTTGACAGCACCTCTGAAATAAGTATAATTGTTGCATGATAATGATTGCATCGCACGTTACTTAACGGTATTTCACATCACTTTGAAAGCTAGTCTTACTCTAAAATGGGTTGCCTAAGTTAATTGCAAATATTTCCCAGTATTAATTATCCCAAAGGCAATTTAGTGTGGCTATTGCTAATTATTTTATATATATAGTATCATACCCTCATCTTCATCCTCCTCATCTTCCTCTGAGGAAGTTTCTTCGTCAGCCTCGGCCCTTGCCTCGTAGGCGCGTTTCAGCCCGTCGAACAATACCAGGCAGGATGGCAGAATCTTGGACACAATGTCTTCAAGGTTCGGTCTTTGCGGACCCATCTCCAAGAGCGTACAAATGCCAAGCACGCATAATTTCCTATCATGCAGCCTAAAAAGAAAATTATTTCGATTATTGTCACCAGCTTTTGAGATTCGACACCTTAAACAGCACTTAAGAGTAAGAGAGCAATAGAAAGCAATTACGGAAGTTCTTTGTCTAAGTCTGTGCCGAAGCGCACCACATTTGTCTTCAGCAGTGGTATATTCAGACACAGATAATTACCTTGGCTCTACTGATGTGTAATAAAGAAAACTTACCCCATGAAACAGTCAGTGTCATGTATCCATTGCTTGATGAAGTGCTGTGTGATGGATGCATTGGGCACTGCTTCCTGCAGCTTGTCAAGGATCGAGAAGAGCAGGTGCGGGTTGCAGTACAGAATAGCTATTAGAACCTGCAAGTCAATGCAGGTGTTTAGTAGTGATATGGATGGGTATAGATTCTAATCAAAAAAATAGGCTTAACAGAAAAACATTTAAGTCATTTAATTTGGTATTATCTTGTGTGTAATAAACATAGGCCTATAACTAACAGTAGTGTAGTTGAAGAAGGCATGAGGGCTAATAAGTGACCACAGATTAATTACATAATTATGTGAGATATAGACTCTTGATCAAAGAGAACACGGCTACACATTCAGAGATTACAGGAGTATTTGTTTGTTTATAATATAAAATCCTTACCTGTAGCAGCATGGTTCTGAGCTCAGAAGTCTTGACCTTCCGTGTGAGTCTATTTAACACCAGCTCCACAAAGGAGGGCAGGCAGTTGTCGATCTTGCCTGAGCACTGCAGCACCATAACTTCCAGAAGTTTCGCTGCATAAATCTCTGACTCGTCTTCAGCGTCCGAATTCAGTACCTGGTGAAACAAAGGTTTTATATTTAGAAGAGCATTTCCTTGTAACATGTACATGTAAAAAATAAATATATGGTAAAGTACAAAAATAAAGTAAAACAAATATCTATACATTTTTATTTTTAAAAATAAATTTTGATACGCAGTAATACAGTTGGCGAAATATTAAGAGAATCAATCAGCCACGTGAAGTTACAAATAATAACAAAATCGTTTTATGCACATTCTTTTTACTAAAACTATTTAGCTTCAGTTAGGCAAAGGCATGTTAAGTCTATTTTTAGTTCAATTCGCATTTTGTTCTTTGTTTCATGACCCTCGCATTGAGCTAATGTATCTTCAATTAGTTTTTGGCTTAACTGCACTACATCACGGTTGTTTTCGTAACGGTACCAAAAGAGCTTGGTACCAAGCTCAACAATAACAAAGAAAAATAAGATAATCAACATTACAAGGCCGTAACGCTGTAAAACTTGACAAATCTACAATACCAAAAACATTATTTTGGTTGTTTCATCGCAGCCTGGGGAAGTAGATCCGCATTTTTGTATGAAATACTTTTGCTTTTACGTTTTACAGTATAAGTAAGATTCAGTATTCAAAACCGTATATTGATTTTTGTTTTTACGCTTAGCTATAAAATTGTTAACGACCAGCCTACAATATAACTATGAATATATTAATTGACAATATCTTAGTACTCTGTGCTATTAACAGTTCTTTTTCTTGTTGTTAAAAATATTAAGCCATCAAACTGTGTTTTACATGTTTTTGAAATTCAAATGAATCAAAAGGACTTACAGTATAGACTATAAATAAATAATAAGAATGCTATACATACTTAACGTTCGTCGTTTAAAAGTCTTACATATTTTCTCAAACGATATTTTTTTTCTTATAATGGGTTTTAAATTGTACTATTAAGCAAAATAGACATTGTTATTGTATTAGAGCCAATGGCTACTAAATGTATTTGACATTTCTAACTATCGAACGAATCAAATGATTATAATTTATTCGGCCACTGATGCGACGCGGTCTTGTCTGTCTGTCTTTTGTTACTTGACAAGTCTTGACCTTTTCTATATGACTATTGGGTGTACTGTTTCCATTAATAGACAAGTAGGTACTTTTCCTACTCTACCTAAACTAGGTAGGTAGTCTTAGTTTTGAATGGGGTATTTTAAAGACTAATAAAGTTATGAATACCTATATGTTAGGTACTTGTGTAATTGTTAGTAAATGCAAGCAAGTTAAAACCAATTGGTTCATAAACTGCAATAATAAAGGATCCCTTGATCAAACATTTTAACCTTGATTGTTCTCAATAAATCTTTATTAGCTTACTCTGAAGCTTTGCCATTACATACAGAAAGTGTGTATATCAATACAGGCTCCAACTTGGAGCAGGATCTATACCTAAGAGTTTTATTCCTTTTAGAAACCTGAGATAAGCCCTATCCATACTAATATTATAAATGTGCAAGTAACTGTTATCTGTTACACCTTCACGACTAACCGGCGGGTTGGATTTTTATGAAGTTTGGTATGTAGAAAGTTTAAGACCCGAAAAAGGACATGGGCAATTTTTTTTTTATTCAACCCTCTAATGGGTTTTAATAGAGGTTAACGCGAGCGACGCCGCGGGCAAAAGCTAGTATTATAATATTATAATACTACATGCATACCCCTGTGTAACAATAATTGTACTCAGTTTAGAAAATAATCTTAATAGAGTACTGTACGTAAATAAAATAGAGATTCTATATCAAGCCTCTTTGACGATCCAATTGGCCTAGAATAGGTTTAAACTAGTTGAGAATACAATAGGTGATACGACAATACTATCTAACTCATACTGGAAATTCTAGTGTCAGACAGTGGACTGTGCAACTACAATTTTAAGCAATATTTTATGACACATAAATGTAATTAGTTCTACTGCGAAGGTGTTGCACAACATAATAGGCGAATCAAATCTTATCACTCGACTAAAAGTAATAAAAAATTGCAATCGCTTGTGGTATCAACAAGGCGCGTAAGCGAATAAGAAAAAATTGCAAAACATGGACAATATGATTCGACAACACTGCTAGTCAAATTGCCTTGGCTTAACCGCTAAATCTATATCATAATTATTTATTTATGAATAATAAAGGCTGTTTATATACGCTAATTTTCGGAACTACCAGTCGGATTATTATTATTTTTATACTTCTTCCATTTGGTAGCTCAATTCTTAAGGGATCTTAGGCTATTCAACATCACGCAACGACCCTTAAGAGCCGTGCAAAAAGATAAGTCAGTAAGAACGCTAAGCGAAAACGACGTAATAGCTCGGGTGGCAATAGTACTCTAAAATATTTATAAATGATACAATTTCTTTTAAATCAAACGGCGGGTGAAACCGCGTCGCACAGCTAGTTTGCTATCAGTATACACAGATGAATAAACATACGCGTTAACTAAGAACCTGACCATACTTATTATGACTCACGTGCTTACGAACACAAAGTATTAAAATCGACAGCTGTACATACTATAAGACTATTTTGCAAGTTCCTTTAAAAGTAGTTTTACTCGCGTGAAATACTTCATTTCGTGTTCGCAATTGAAGAATTATATAACAAAGAAAACCAAAAAGAGAAACGATTAAAAATCTTTATAGATATTGCAGAATTAGTTTTACGTTTACACGTTTTTCCGATTGTGAGTTGTCAGATCAATCTCAGATTTAATTTAAAACAACACAACATAAATATTTAATACAAACATCCACTTACAGCTTTAGCCATGTTGAACATAGCGAGGATGTGGTTCTCATTGGAGAGGAAGGCGTTGGTGTCCACTGTTATGTAATTGTGGAGCACAGGCATCATGTCCGTGAAATAATCGAAGCCTTCTTTCTCGAACACTTGATATAACATTTCCAGAACCTTCCACATATCCTCTGATATGGTTTTTGCGGTCAGATTGCACAGCAGCGTCATGGCTTCCTCATAATACTCTGCAGAATAAAAAGTGATTACTTCACTACTCTCTCCTTTCTACATTATCCTTAGATTATAATATTGTATTCATATTTGGAGAATAATAATGTGAAATCTATCTATTTACCTCGTTCTGGACTTAAGATTTACAAATAACATGTAGGTAACTGACATAAAAAAGATGTTTATCTAATGCATGGATATAATTATAGTCACAAACTTACTACGAATAATAGTACTCTGTTTATCAGAGTCATTTTAGATGTAATATTGTTATGCCAACACAGAACAACAAGAATTGAGGAGATGAAAACGTTCATTAGTAAAAAATGTGCAAAAATCATTACAATCCTTTTTTGGGCAGTCATGTAAAAAATATTATAATAACATCTCTTAGTATAGTTTTATTTAATACGAGGTAAATTCTAGCCTTCATATGCTGTTATGTATCTTCAAAAACATAAGTATGTAGTTTGCGTAAATTAACTGATGTCGACAATGATAGATTTCACTTTAATATTCAGCAAAAATAAAGCGACTGGATGCATAAAGCAGCAGACCAGACTCTGTGGCGTACCTTGACAGCGGCCTATGTCCAGCAGTGGACTGCCACGGGCTGATGGTGATGATTGAGCAAAGAAGACAAATCATAAATAAATCATTGGCTTCAATCTAAAATGTACTTGAACGAGGAAGCAATTGTTCGCTTGTTCATAGATACATTAATCAATTGATGATGCATAGCCAATTGAATACAAAAAATGCTTACCTATAATATTGTGATGAAGAATGTGTCCAACGACGCGCAACACTGTTTTCTCTAGCTGAGCCATGATCTCAGGGTTATCTTCCATTACATTCAAAACTGTCTCCATGGTGTTGAGCAGGCCCATGGCTGTAATAGCTTTCTCGTCAGTTCCCGAGTCTGTCTCAATGACCTTACTGAATGTAGTGGCCAAATGATCGGTTATCTCAAATGCCATTGGCATCAGTTGTTCAGTGTACAGAGGTACAATCTTCTGTAATACGTTCGCTATATTATCGTTCTCAGTCTCACGGATAACTTTCAGTAGTTCCGTAGTTACGGCGTTTACTTGAGGCTCCAAGTATTTGTGTACTTTCTCTTGCGAGGACAATAGCATCTGAATGGCAATAGCTGCTTCAACTTTGACAGGCAGCTCAGTGTCGCTGAGTAGTGCCGTGACAGACAAGCGTACGGCTTCGATAAGGAGCTGGTCGTTCTTAAAGCGGACACTGGCGAAACAGTGAAGGACCCAGCAAGCCCTAGCCCTCATGTAGCCAAGAGGACTGTTAAACTCGGGGAATACGTACTGGCTCAGTAGCGAATCAATTTCTTCTTTGTAAAACTTCTTCTTGATAAGAATATCATTGAGTGTCCCAACCATGTGTAAGGCACCATCGCGCTGCTTCGGTCCATACTCACAGTTCTGACCCGTCAGCACTTGCATACATAAATGCATTGTGCGTCCCAACATGTCTTTACGTTTTTTGCAACAAGACACGAGCAGTGTCTGGGCGGCCGTCACAGGCGACACAAAATCTTCGAAAATATCTAAAAAAGTAATTATTATTGAAACAATTATGTGTGAAATTTAAATTCTAATTGAATCAGATTTAGAAAAATAATTATCAGTAAATGAAGTGAAATGATCTTAAAATCGTAAAAAGACGAAATCAGTACACACAAACATATTATAGAAGAATCTTTTTCAGTGTTGAAGAATCTGGTAAAAGATTGCGTTGCATGCTGCAGTTGTGTGCTTTGCTATTCCCGCGACACGTCACCCAGCGGAAGGCGGAACACCGTGTATTTTAGTCGGTAAGAGTCCTACATAACCTCCCTTCCCCTCTATGATTTATATCTATGGGAAGTTGTCACGGCAAATAAAAGAGGCCGATTGTCTAAGCGCCGGACGATCTATTGAGTAAGTATCGACACTTGAAGACTTTTCTCATGCACCCCGGAGGAGTTGATAATGATTTAAGCACAATTTTATAATTAGCTGTTACTTGTTGTACATTATTTCAAAACCTCTAACTGATTTCGCATTTTCCGATAACTATTGAGCAACATAATTTTATTTAATATAATATATAAGAATAGCAACATTACTACGAATGTCCATCAGGAGTTTGCAGACTGTAAGCAAGCAACATTGGTAATGGTAAAAGGTGTGTCACAGTATATGATAATTATTCATAAGTGTAAAATTGTGGCTTTACTTACCGAATTTGATTCTTATGTATTCATGGGGGTCAGTATCCCAGAGCTCTTCGTCCGCTTCAGAGTAGGACATGAGCGGGAAAAGCACGTCCTGAATGATCGCGAACATGTGAGGCTTCAGAAGCTTCCAAGAATGAGCGTGGCTGACGCTGGGAAAGATACATTATATCATGTAATTTACGTCCATCAGAACCATTTGAATAATTTATTATTCGATGACGTCATACTTTCAGCAAGGTAACGCTAGGACTTTTTTAAGGAATTTTAATTTTTTGCAACCCTTATGTCTACTAAAAACCAAAATACCTTGTCTCATACATTTCCCAAACTCGTAAATGCGAAAGTTACCCTTGCCACTAAATAGGATTGTAGGTATGTACACAAAAGAACAATCAATCAACATCTTACCACTGGTCAATGTAGCTGATGGTTTGTTGAAGAACCCTTGGGGAAATGTACACTTTGTTTCTATACTGGTCAAGTATACGCAGGAGCACTTCCAGTATTCCACCAGTGAAGGTAGTCAGATACCATTCTGCAAACTGGCAATATTCTTCACAGGCATTCACTGGGCTGCCATACCTGGTAATCCAAAAGGTGTAATTATTAATACAAGTTTAATAATAACTACAAAGATATGTCAAAAAGTATAGATATGTCATATGCTAACAAAATAAACGAGAAAATTGTTCAGAATTCTGAGTCTAAACTGCACTAGTCTTATGTCAAATCGGACAACAATTGTACTACCCAAGACTACAATTGTCCCTTTTTCGAGACTTTAAAATGAGCGCACTCGTAACATATCTGTACTTTATGAAATATCACTGAATAACTAGAATGGCCTAAAATTCGACTAAGATCTAGAATTAATTGGTTGAAGGGATTTGTAGGATTAGATTATTATTATTTTGCTTTATGTTCACTGTTTATTTCTATTCTGACACTAGCTATCAAATTAGTTCCATAAAATTGATATTTTTATTATAAAACTATTGTATATAAACCTCTTACTTAGAGTAAAAATATATTTTTTTTGTTTACAAATACTTTGCCAAACCTAATAAAAACATAAATTGTTTGTGCACATCTAAGCCACAATATTTATGTAAGTTTAATTCCCCTTTGAAAGTTTTAATATGTAGATGAAATCACAATTTTAGATGCTTGCATATCAATATATAGATGCCAATTAGGTCAAACGAGATTCAGAGATGGAATTAGTTAGAAAGTTCTAAGGTACAACTGATAACATTGCCACATATTCCATTAACCCCTATTGTTGACGATAGTAAACTACACTGCCGAGGAACTTAAATGCGTAATATTTGTAGTAAAGAGAATTAATATTAATTTGCAATCAGCAAGAGGTCATTGTATTAAACACCTACTATATCTGACTACTGCATATTTTAACTTCTATGCCAATTAAAAGACTTAAGTGATTAGCTAAGAAACTGATTTCGTTTGATACTATTAGCAGGCAACTATGTTTATAATAGGCATAGAGTTATATAAAATGCAATATTGATTAAAATCTATAAAATATTCATGACAGCTCGTAATATTAATCGATTTTCTTTCACACTTTTGTTTCATCATAATGATGTCTAATGCAAAGGGATGCTTTAATTGAATGATGTAGCATGAAATAATAGCATTATAGTTATTTGAGGATAATAGATAAGTATTATATTAAGTGTGAATTGAAGAATATTTCTGAAATAATGATTGAACTATTTAGGTCTTAATACAATAGTACAGGTATAAAATATAAATTAAACTTTTGAGCACCACAGCCTTAGATAAAAAACAAAGTTTTCATGCCCTCCACGCTACATTTTTATTAAAAGACAATATCGAATCATTTATTGAGATTATTGTTTGTTATTACATTACATACACAAATGTTACGATTAGATATTATCTTATAATAAAGTGATGGTGTGGAGAGCATGGACACATTTGTCTATAGTACAAGACGTGGCACACAAAAGGTTAAACCTGTAGATAAAATGCAAAAATACTTTGGAGGTTAATTACTTACCGTTCAAACAGTCTGTACAGAGTGTGCACTGCCCACTTTTTACACTTCCACCATGGTAGCTCCATACGCTCCTCTTCATCTACTTGAAGGGTACTCTCCGGTACTGGCTGTTCCATTACAGAGCGAAGCACCTCCATCCACTTTGTGAATATTTCCTTTGTTATAAGGTCGAGTGGCAAAATGTACTGTAACAATATTAAGGTAGCAATTATGTTCCAGAAATATTATAAAAATACATATTATAAATATTAATTATAATTTTAATGATGTAAGACAGATTACCTTTATTAGGCCATAGAAACATTTGAGTATTTGTTTCTGTATTAAAACAGATTCAATTGAAGAGTCTGCCTGGAGATTCACGATCAAATTATACATCATTGGCAGCAACAGGTTCATCGCCTCTATTAGTGGTCCCCTCTTCTCAGTAATATGGTATTCATAGTTCTTTATCAGCTGGTACAGGCACAGCAGAGCTCCCATCCAGCTGTTAGGCTCAGGATTTTGTAAGTATATGTGAATTTTGTCCACAATTTGTGTCCAGCGAGTGGGAAAATCGTGTTTGATTATAGTTTTCAAACAGACACACAACTGAACTCTTATTATATCTGGAGCCTGTATGACAGCATCTACAATGATGTCTCTGATCATGGCACGGTCCTGTTCATGAATGCTGAAGGGGATAGGCTCGCCTTCCTCAGCCTCCTTCTCTTGCCATCCCGATGTGACAAGGTTCTTGAGATAAACTGCACCAGCTTGGCGTACTGGAATAGGAACATCATTTTGCATAACCACCTGCAGCAGTGATGGTGCAAATCCAATAATCTTATGGATCTGAAACAAAAAATTATAATTTACATACAAGACAACATTATGTACAGCAAGTATTATTTGTTGTTATTGTCATCATAATCATTTTAGCCCGGTATCACCCACTGCTGGGTATAGGCCTCCCTTTTTCTCTGCTAATCCTCTCTGTCTTGAGCATCTCTTATTATGCACATACTAACTTCTATCTATATCACATACTATCACTTAATATTTCTTCACGTGGAATCAGCAAATGGAAATAATTTGTATCTGCCTACCCCTGGAGGAAACACAGGTGACTTTATGTATGTATGTATGTGTTACTTCACAACACAATACCATTTTGACAGTTCTACATTTTGTTTAAGGCGTACATCTGATTCATTTAAGCTCAGGTTTATTTATATAAATTAATATTAGCCAATAATTGAATACCTACCTAATATATATTTTAATGATTGGAATAACTAATACTCAGTGTTTCATGAAAACTAATAATTAATATTAACTAATTATTGACAGTGAAAACAAGGAAAAAATTTGAAAATGCAAGCTTCAACTACAAAAGCCACCATCAAAATAATATCAAATCATATTGCATTCCCACTACTGTATAATAACAGCAATATTCATAACTACGGTAAGTTAATATATATAAATACCAAATCATTTATTTTGATAAGGAGGCCTAGTAACATATTTGATCACTAAACTTTTGTTTTATATTAATACTTGTAAATAAAGTATGAAGGTAGTAATAAATTTGTGTAAATCAAAGCATGTCAACACAAATACCTTTTAAAGAAGTTTTCAACTTTATAACAAATGAATGCAGCATTATTAGCATTACAGCAGTTGATAGTATTTCATTGGAACAAAACTTTTAAAGTCGGTTGGTAATGTGTGCAGTATCAGTTTGAATAAATGCTTTTATTAAGATACCTAGATGTCTAATTATGATCCAGAGTAAAAGCAGTGTCATTTTAGGTTGATATAGCCAAAAAGACAATTGAGCCACGGAATGCTTAAGAAAAGTTGTATCAAATTCGTTTTTAGCTCTAAGCAGGTATGTGAAGAAAAACCTATTTATATCAATTATTCTCATCAGGTCATAAACGGCTTATTAAAGTACTTAAAAAAGAAAAAAAAGGTGGCAAAACAGTCAATACTTCAATAAAAATAAAATCTATTTATAGTACTAATGACTTTACATGAAGTGTTCAAGTTTGGTTAGGAGTTATTGCTCAATAAAGCACGCATACGCTAGGATTTCTGCAAAATAAATCGTTCCTTTAGGGATACCCATATCCAGATGCATTCTGAGATTTTTGATCAAATAATCCATGAGATGCTAAAACATGGTGCTCGCTCCCACACCTGCTCCCACATCAGCGCGGCATGTTATTATACGGCGAATTTAAAAAGTTTCACACACAATAGTTCCGCGAATAATTCACTAAAGTATGCAATTTGGTCGCGTTATAAAATTCTCGAGCATGCGGTTGATGAATATGATCTTAAAACTGACCTGCGAAAGCTGTTCTTCGGCCTGCTGCCGCTGGTTTGGATCGATGGTTCCACGCAAAATTTCAGTTAGCTTTCTCGTATCCATTTTTATGTAATTACCATTAAATTACAAAATAAATATTTTTTCTGCGAGAGCACAAGCTGCCGCCGGGCGTGGAAGTAAAAAAGACAGATTGTCTATGATGGATATGTCACGTGACACATTTAACGATCCTACTTGACATAAAAAGAGCTGGGACAGAACTAAAGCCAAGTGTACATGAACCGAGTAACGTAATGTTTCTTTACGATAACTCTGGCCATTGCCAGACCAATTCCAACCGACTCTAACTCTCATCACTTTGTAAGTGATGTGAGATACAACGAAACCTTAGATAATATATTTTTTACTCTATGAACGAAACGAATGTGTTTTATCATAGAGAAAATAAGTATAGAAGAGGGGCGGTCTCTTAACAAAACAGCAACCCTAGATCGATTAGTTCCCCATGCCATCAGAGATGTCACTAGGAGTTCCAAAAATCACGATCGCGTATTTTTAGACTAGTTTACGGATACAACAACAAACTGAACCTTCTCTTTATGAACTTGTTGATTATAACACAAATAGATGGCGCGGAAATAAATGAGATAGTGATTATATGAACACTCATAAAGAACATACATACGCTTACTTCGTAATAATTATTACGAAATTAAATATTTTATTTACATCAAAAATATAATCATTATTAATTATAATATTTTAATGCTTTTTGATGATTAGTTAGTGGGTGAATGGTTAAAGCCAAAACTATATAGGACATGTTAAAAGGTATTTAAAGTTGATTCAGGGCCGATTTAGATGAAAAAGTGGTCACATTCATAGCACAAGTTCCGCGAGCTATTTTACCAGTAATACTTGTAAGTTTACCTAATTTTTTATTTATCTTAAATAGTTTTTAAATTCATTGCTGGAATGTATTTGTATTTTTTCTAATCGACTTAAAAGAAAAAGGAACTTTAAATTCGATTTCATATTAGTAGATATGGTAGTTCAGTCGATTATGGTTCTGCTTTTCATTTTAGTAGTCGTAAGTTCAAATCCTTGTGGTAGACATTATTTTTTATAATTTTTTAAACTATTTCTGATATATAAAATCTTTTTATTTTACATTATGTTGTTGGAAGCAGTTAACGTGCGATTTGTTAATATTTGCTAGTAATAAGTGCAAGACTTACTTAATATGGTTTTACAATTTAAGTAATAATAATACGATAAAATAATATTTAGTGGATTCGAAAGAGATAATTCAGTTCATACGTAGTTGTTTTACTTTTTGGTTCTTGTATCAGTGGAATGTTGTAGAAATTTTAACATAAAAAGATTCAAAAAGTGAACTTATATATCATGATTTGACCCCAGTACCATGTACATTACAGTCGGTGTTACATACTGTAAGACTATTCTACCACTTAATAATTTTTCAAAATAGATGTTCCAAACCTGCTTTTATTGTTTAAGAAACGTTATGACGCGGTGAATTTGAATTTTAGAATCGTATGACAACTGTTAATAAACTCAATTAAAATAATACGACTCGGCTACTGCTAGGCGACCATTTTTCATAAATATATCCACCATTATCATAATATTTTTAATTACTTCGTGATATTAGGCGTATCATAAAATAATATTTTGTGGATTCGAATGAGATAATTCAGTTCATACGTAGTTGTTTTATTTTTTGGTTCTTGTATCAGTGGAATGTTCTAGAAATTTGAAAAAAAGATTCAAAAAGTGATTTATATTACCGTGATTTGATCGTGGCATCATGTAAGCTGCGATCAGGGTTACATATTTCAAGACTATTCTACCATTAAATTCATTTACAAAATAGATGTTCCAAACCTGCGTTTATTGTATAAGAAACGTTAAGACACGGTGAATTTGTATTTTAGAATTGTATGCCAACTGTTAAAATTGATTACACTATTTAACACATTTGATTATTTTCATCAGCCGGAAGACGAACTATTTAAGTTACAAATTTGCTTATTTTTTGGTTTGAATTGAAGTAAAATACGAGGAGCTGACGTTGTGCGTGGCCAAAATATATCTACTATAAATTGTGTCACACATCAACATAATATTATAATATGAACATAAAAAGATTCAAAAAGTATAAGTAGAAGTTGTGATTTGATCACAGTAACATAAAATCTGCAGTCAGTGTTATAAACCATATGTCTATATTGATATATAATATACTGGTAAAATAGATGTTCATACATTGCGTTTATTGTTTAAGAACGTATATCTTGTATTTTTTATATGTACTTTATATTTAAAAATAGTATTGGAGCGAATGAATTTCAATGTTATAATTTTAACTTTGACATAAGACTAATACACGCATGCGCTTCAATAACGTACTTTATATTTAAAAATAGTATTGGAGCGAATTAATGTCAATGTCATACTTTTAACTTTGACATAAGACTAATACGCGCATGCGCTTCAATAACGTTTCGTTGTACAAAATCCATGAATGCGAAACTAATTGTTATGCAACATTTTTCTAATACATAATTATTTGCATAATCTTTAATGATTTTTACGTACAACGTAATGCATACGTTCGCTTTCATTTAATCTATAATTAATTATTTTATGTAATTTAATTTTTATTACCTAGATATGTTCATGCGTAACAAGAAACGCAGATAGTTATAGAATAGGGGAAATGGCAAAAGGGAATTTCCGGGGTTGAATTCCTTTTAACATTGATTTGAAATCCGCAAGTTCTAAAGAAAAACAAATTGTTATAAAAAGGTCCAGTAGTCGTTACAATTATTTTCGTGGATTTATATATTCTGTAAATGGCTAGGGCAGGATCTGGCATTGTCCTTTATGATCTAGTTTTGTAACATTTACGACAGCGCCATCTATTCCAATTACGCACAAGTCAATTTGTATACTAAGTTTTGCAACATTTATGACATCGCCATCTATTGTCCACTCTTATAAGCCAATTAGTAAAGAAATTATTGTTATTACTTGTAAGTACGCGCACAGTAACGCCATCTTGACCTTCCTACACAGTTTGGGGAAACTAGTGAGCAAAGTCTATTGTTAGAGGTTGGAGGTCTTATTCTGATTAGTCTATGGTTTTATGCACAGCAGTTTTATGGATTCAAATATTGGATGCGGAATAAATACTTTATCATGATACAGTCACTTCAAATCAAATAAATATACAACTCTTTAATAACCTGAGGCGAGTATTATTTATTAAGTATTTGTACAATATAACTTATAAGCTAACTATTTTTCTCTATGCTAATACAATGCCCCACAAAAGTTTAGCTTTATCTTTCATCCATGCGAAAAATACTTTTTATATTTATAAATCCTGTGCCAATGTCCGTGTATCTTGCCGGTATCTCAAACTGTATGGCAAAATAAGTGCTTGTTGAGTTCTGGAATTTGGGTTCACCAGGTAATGAGAGCTAGTGGTTCGCCAAACTTCAAACATTTCACAAAAAGAAAGATACAAGGATATGTCAAGAAGTATAGATAAGTCATATGCTAACAAAATGAACTAGAAAAGTGTTCCGAACTCTGAGTCGGAACTGCACTAGTCAAATCGGGCAACAATTGTACTACCAAGTATCATAGACTAACGAGAATGTACTACCCAAGACTAAAATTATCGCCTTTTCGTGTCTTCATAATAAGCGCGCTAGCAACGTATCTGTAGTTTTTTCTTAAATATCATTGGAAAGAAAATAATAAAATTAGTAATCCATGATAATAGAGTAAAAAAATGTATTAAGTAAAGAATATGGGAAACCATTACAGACACCGTGAATCGTGATTGACAAAACGCCGTTTCGTCTCGCTCGCCGTCCTAACTAAAACAAATGATGAATAATGAGATTTAATAAGTTAGCTTTAACTTTGTACCTGCAATTATTTTTTAATTTTGATAAAAAACCGTTTCCTGTAACTTGTAACCAAACGATCCATTTGAAAAATAAAACGCACCACGTTTTTAATCTGGGAACACAAGTCAAATCCAAAAATAATATCACTAGTCAAATCAGTCTGCAGGGGCAAAAGTTGCAGTAGTTATTAGAAATATTCGAATATCGTAAATTACAATAACAAAATGCCGTGAATAACCCGCAGAACATATATTTAACATCAGCTGCTTATATGGCGTAAACTGTAATAAAGATCAAAATATATATCATATTCATAAAATATAGATTACCACCTTGAATTGTGATTTTAAAATTGTATTCTACGTACACAGTAATGATATTTTTGTATTAATTTCATAAATATGAGATATAATAAACAAGAATTAGTTGCTCTAGCATCTCAGACATCGCAGAATTTCGATCGTGAAGGTGTATTGATACTTAAAGAGAGGCAGGATGGTTTCTTCAGGAGGTCTGAGGGTATGTTATGTTTTATTTATAATGTAATAATTCGACCATCAAGATTAAAAATTATAAGCACCTATTTAATATTGAGGATCAAATATATTATGAAAATAAAACAAATAATAAACTTGAATTACTACTTAATTTGAAGCACTACTGTCTTTATTCTTTTGTAGGGGTTTATAATATTTATTATCATAAAGGTACACATATTTTGGTTCAACTAAGATCCAATACTGTGTTTGATTCCACATGTTATGTTTACTTTTGTCACCTTGTTATGAGTATTCTTTGGTTATTAGAACCAGTAAAACTTAGTCATAAGATATTATTATAATAATCATAGTATCCACAACTTGGGAGAGGCATATGACCAGCAATGGATCACAATAGACTGTGTGAGAAAGAGAGAGAGAGAGAGTCTCCATTTAAGTTCATGATGGTGATAAGTTATTAATTATTAACAATTAACATTACATTACTTTTTCTTATACTACCTACAATAAAAACAAATAATGTATACATATATATACAAATGTAAATTCTAAAAATTATTCAGGAATTGCAACATTGAATGGCAAATTCTTTGGCTGAAATACAAGCCAGCCCTTTGGTCACATGAAGAGTGGACCAACCATTGTGTTTTGATTAAAACTGCATAAAATGTATATTGCCTATGCTTATACATTACTAAATAAAAATAAGCTGTTACTTATCAACAATCCATTTCAGCACTGATAAGAATATCATTTACTTATATACTTCAATTGAATGTAAACGCTTTGGTGTTTCAATAAAGCTATAATATTGAAACAGCTTAGATAAAGAGCCTATAGAATTCTCATCAAATAGGCAACATTGCACAATGTTTACATAAATCCAATTAGTTAATCATTGGGCAATTATAGCTTTGCATGAGCTACCTAATTATATTAGTCATCATAATTCATGTAAATTTTTCAGAAGTTCTTTGACCCTTTGAGTGCACATAGGCTACCAACGCAACTGTTCCAGAGGCAAGTTTTATGCCTGCACCTTATCTATTTGGCTACTATAGTGTCACAATGAAAAATGGTAGCTAAAAGAGCTATCATCTATGCCTTGTTTATAAATTACTGTTAATACTTAACACTATCTATCTACCTACTCCTTAAATAATACAGATAATGGTTTATATTTTAGCTGTATAAATATTAACTACATTTATATATTATTTAGAAATTCATGGTTTATGTCTACCCCTCTGAGAAATATGTGTGAATGTATGTATTTATATTTCAAAACTGTACAAAAACCTTAAGTTAACCTTGATTTAGTACAATGTGTACTTATATATTATTATCAAGAACTGAAATCAACATCTGCTTTATCTCTATTGCATTGTTTTTTTTTCATTCACACATGTGGGTAAAATACCAATGTTTATTTTGCTCCTAAAATGAGGCCAATGTGATAAAGAGTATTTTGTACTAATAAAAATAGTAACATTAAAGAATTATTCATGATAAGTAATAACTATCGTTGCTTTATAATAGCCTTGATGTACTTGAGGAACATTAGGTTAAGTTTACATAAGAAAAATATGAATTTATTGTTTAAAGTAGTGTTAAATTTCGATAGAGCAATCAATTTTTTTTAATTTACTTAAGCTATTTCACACACTGCTTTAGTATGTGAAATAGTTTAGAGAACAAGAAGTCGACCCCACAGCCTAAAACACGTTTTTAAAATTTAAACAAAATCATCTAAGTATCACCTACTTAGATATAGGTATGAAACAAGATTTATTTTGTTTCTGAGAATTTTAACACGTGTAGATTTGATCAAATCCCGTACCCCGACCCGTATTATGGCAATGCTTTGTTCAAAAGAACTAAAAAAAGGCCATTGTAATTATATCTTTGTTAACACATAACACTTGGAATATTAATCTCTATTGTTGTAGTACATATTTGTACAGTAGAGTGAATACGATACACAGTTGTCTACGTCGCGCGTCATCATACAATATTAACGTCACTACCAAGAAGTAGATTAGGTACACTGTAGTGACATATGTATGTTTAATCTATTGCTGTTAATATTAAACTATGTTACAGAGTTGATTATATTCGTATTTAAATTAACGTAACTATTTTTATAAGTTTCTACTGCTTTATTTGGAATCGAGACCTATAAAGAATTGACAATAGGTGCGGCCTTTTCTGGAGCGAGGAAAATGCTATACGCATCCTCCGCTGGGAGACGACGAGGGCATGTAGGACACTCCTCATGAACCCAATAAAATCCACTCTTACTCACTAAACACCTCACAACGCCTGCGCTGCGCTTCTGATGGCACGGAAGCGGGATCGAATAGCATTCTATTGCCAAATAGGTGGGGCCTATTACATTCGTCACTTAATTCTTCTCAGAAATTTGGGGGTCCCATCTCTGACATATCACCCACATTCATGAGACAAATAATTACGTAGGTAACTGTTGGTGAGCCTTATGCCATTTATCGGTTCACACTAGCGGTTGGGTACTGTTTATTTGTGTTCAGGTATTAAAGCTGGTAAATAAACTAAAATAGCTAGCAAGCGTGCAAAACCAATAGCACGGAGTTTTCATTAAAAAAAAACACCTAAGTGTGTAGACATTTGTGCCGATCTTGCAATAAAACAGTGTAGGTACGATCAGAAATAGCATGCGCTGTTTAAATCGTAATTATGCTCTTTAAACATAACAACCGTCTGTCTTCGACTTAGTCTGCGTAGACTTCAGAATTGGATTCCATGCCATTTACAGAGTATTCCACGTGCTAATCCTGGCTAAAAATATCCGTGTATCAGATTTCATTCAATACCGATCAGCCGTTTCACAAACGTCCAAATTCACAGACAAACTACAAACTATCACCTTCATGGTTTTAGTAGGAAGTTTGATTATAGATTTACTGTGCCTCATTTAATGGTCGCATCACACGTTATATTGTGTTTACTAATTACAAATTATATAAGCCGCGTATAACAGTCAATCTCCTTCCTGTTTTGACGCAGACGTAAATTATATTATCATATTATTATAAACACGACACGTGTATTATCCTGTTCAGAACTAAGCAGTTTTGTTTAATTCTTGGTCTCTACTTCTCAGTATGTTGCTAGGATCGGTTTTGTTTACTTCATACGTGTAATAATATTAATTGCTTATTTACGTTGATTTACCGTACCTTGATCCGGTTCACTCCAAGGTATAAATATCTGCCTAACTCCTCTAACCGTCACATAAACCTAGGTTGATTTTGTAAGTCCGATAGTGTTTCTTTTACTTATAAGATGCTCAATTTTTTCAGGTTGCTCCGTGCGGTGGTTTCGTCTTCGAGGCAACTTGCTGTTCTACCTGAAAGGACCAGAACCATGGTACGAGCCCATGGGAGTCATAGTATTAGGACATCATCAAATCAAAGTGCAATCCCAAGATGAAAACGGACATTGGCCTTTTCATATTGGTAAGTGGTGACCTGTTAACCTTTATGCTAGTAGTGGCAGGTTCGTATACTGTATCTATAAAAAAGTAGAGCTAACTATATGGCGTTAACTCGTTTAGGGTGTTCTCTGAATGTGTTGTTGTGTGTTCTGTGTGTGTGCCCTCAGAATCTATGTCATTTGAGAAAATATTTATATAGGTAAATAATCTTACTCGAATATAATCTGACCATACATCACATAGCCTATCATACCTACATCATGTTTATTGCACGTTAATCCTAATTTTAATCAGTGCTTTTAAAATATATGCCCTACCCTAGACAACAGTTATTTTGACTATTAATAATATGTATAGGCAGTCCATATCCTATGTATTCTTTTTTACATCTACCTTGTGGGTGAGTGTTTACTGTTCTCTACGTATTCGGGATTTGTTACGATACAATCATTCTAGACAGATGATCGAGACCAGAACATTTTCTATAGCCAATAATGGTAGGAAACTAGAATAACTCGCTGTACCTATTACTAATTGTGTTCTTAATTATTGCACTGGTGGTAGACAGTCGGGCCAGCTCTAATATTTAAGCATTACGCCGTTCCCCATCACAGACGTAATTGCGTCACCGTTACTTTTAGATACTAGCTTAGTCAGGCAGATCAGTTTCATTCCTGCGAAACATCTGCCTGTATAATCTTTGATATAGTCTCTCAGTGTAAGGACGTCAGTAAGCCTGCAAAACTTTAAACGTCATCGGCCTTACATAAAATATTTTTTTTTGATACATGATAGTTTATTGGTTTATTCTTTTTCAGTTTGGGAGAACGGCGTCTGTTACAAGATGGCGACATTCCACGAGTCAGAACGAATGTTGTGGCTGAAGGCCATAGAGTTGGCGCCATACGACAACATTCAGGCGCAAGCCGACGCGCTTAGGGAAAGACTGAATAAAATCAGGCCAAATCTAGATATAGCTACTTATAGACTGCAAAAGGGAATTGTGACTGGTAAGATGTTTATATTAATGCTGCGTTGATCCTTTCAAAATAGCCGCACAGCTTTGAGTGCGTGTAAAAATTTCCCCTAAATATGGCTCCTACTACTCGAGGAAAGAATTTGTATGCTTACTACCTTGTCAAATTTTGTTGCATGTTCAATATTATAGAAATAGAACCTGGTAATAAGAAGTCCCCAAATAAAGTAAAGCAGCCTTCTTCTTATTACTTCTTTTTATGATTACACATAACAGCCGTATCCAAATATGAATATAAATAAATCTACAGTTTTCAAAAGTAGCCTATCAGAATTGCTTATTAATTCTCAGAATCAAGTTCTTAGAGTTGAAAAGTGAAAGTTAGAAACAGACTGGTCAATAGCATTAATTAACATTTGCAGATATGAACGAGGTGCCGCTGTGCGAGCTAGCGCTGTCGTGCGACAATCTACTCTGTGACACGCACGGCAGGCCTCCCTCACCGCTTATCGTAATCTACGTCAAGTATGAGAAGGGTCTGTGCGTCAGATACGGCGCCACTGAAATTGTTGAGGTAAAGTAACTATGTATATTAAGATAATACGTTTACCAGTGTACCTACCATAAGTTACAAAACTAAACTGATCTTTTCATAACGAGTCAGCTGACACTATCATTGACAGTATACGTACCGAGAAAATTGTAATAAATCGTCGAGTCTTCTGCATACAACAGATTTTTAAACAGTCGCGTTTCCTCCAGGGATTTGTGCCCGTTGCTATAGAAACAAGAATAAGATACGTTTTCGATAGTTAGTTGTAAACATAATATAACTTAGATGACTTTTGGTGTCATTTTAGCATGTTGCCCATGCTAAGCTTGAATCTTAATTGATAAAGGTAATTTGAAAAATGATGGACACGAGCAGGACTTGGCCCTGCGACCTTCGCCGTACTGCGGCAGCACCACGCAGCGGTACGGCGAAGGTCGTAGGTTCAAGTCCTGCTCGTGTCCATCATTTATGAAAGTTCCTTTATCAATTTAGATAATATAACTTTACAAATCATGGTAGGCACACAGTTGTAGGATGCAACCTAAGTTCTAGACATATATTCTCTAAACGCCATAAACATGGCATGACAAACAGCCTCTTAGACGATTTGTATGAACTATTCTATTCTATTCTATGAACGCCAGAAGAATAGAATAATGAACGTATGGGCTTGACATATGTCATTATCGTAACATAATGTTCAATACATTCACATACCGTCATTAATTTTCATTCATTCACCATTGTATGATATTCAATTCGTCTAGCGTCTTACTACTTGTCTTAGGAACAGGTGAGAGTAAATGAAGTGAAAGCGAAATTATTGTGGAAAGTAGTTATCTATAGCAAATGGTGAATACTCATAGTTATTTATAGTTTGTCTTTGTTAATAATAAGTGAGTTTATAATGGCTCCAGCAATGATTATTTCCATGAGAGTACAATAATGGAATTCTTCTCATAAATTGTTTACAACCTAACTTAGACACTGAATTGATCAACACCCAGTTACATTAAGTCTTGTAGAGCGTTCTCTCAGTCATACAGTGAACTATTTGTCTGATATCAACATACAATGGCCAATTAATGCAAATATAATGTCTAGTAGTTAAATATGAATTAGATATAATCTGATTGAGAGTCGAGTGTTATACTTACATAGATCCTGTTTTAAAATGCATCCTTAAGTGGGCTACGTATATGGCGGAGGGAATAATTACAGATGGCATGAGTAATATATACACATGATTGTTCTAAGGCATCTAACTTATTCATCAAATTGATGATTTGATAAGAGACCAATGGGCTTACTCTTCAATGTAATATCGACCAAATTAGATTGAAATTGTAAAGTTTCGAACTCTTAAACATAACACTGGCGCCAAATTAGTATAATATTATGAGTCCATTGGGAGGAACTAACTGAGGTCAAAAGATTGACAGCATTTTTTTTCTATAAACCTGAATCATGTTTCCGTTAAATAAATATTAATTTTTCATTGGCCTTGTATTAGAATTAGAATTAAACTGGAGAGTAAGCCACCAAGGTAGAGTATATGTGATTCGTATGTAGTTACGGAAGTGGTTTATTTTTTTATTTTATTTATTTGGGAAAAGAAACAGTTACACATTTAAAATAACAAAAAAAGAAATTGATATAAGAGTTTTACAAACGTGTTTAGAAAGGATGTCTAGGAGAAGATTCATAATATTCTCCTGACCGAATTTCGGTCACGGCGGCCTGTCTCATCTAAGACTAGCCAGCAACGCAGGAGATATTATAGTGTACAAGTATGCGCGCAAACACAACTGCACTGCCTATTCACTCACTATCATAGTCCGCTGGGATGGTAGACCGGTATGACGGGGAGAGAGATCAGGCGCAGGACCAACGGCTTAACGTGCCTTCCGAAGCACGGAGGGGGCTCGAATTGTGAAAACGGTTATTCATTGCAAGACCGACCGCGGCGAGCACGGCTTGACCTTGCAGATTGACTGATCAGCGCAGTAGTCACGTAGCTACGAGCCCCTCACCTATAAGAAGATTATCGAACATATGAAGCGACTGCTAGCGGATTAGCTGAAAAAGGAAGTTAACACAGTCAAATCCCATTTTCTTTCGCTCAATATTCTTAAACAGTGATAGAAAGTTTTCCCTTAACGAAACCATTGTTGTTACAGACTTGCAGTAACCCAAGCTTCTCCAAAACGATCCTGTTTCGCGCCAGCGACGGGTTGACCGGCTCTGCGTTGGTGCGCATCGTGGTCTATGACGTCAAGGAGCGGGTCTCCGAGACCGCTGTGCCAATGGGCTACACATCCATGCTACTCAGCACAATACAGGTAACTTTACCCTGATAGGAATATTTCTAACAGCGTAGAGTTCTAACATAGATTTTATTTGTACGATAATATAATCAAATAATCACGGATAAATCAGAGATCACACAAGTTCTGTATTTTTTTGTAACGTATTTAATTGCAAGTAGTTCCAGTGTTATATTATTCCGATTTATATTGACAATAATTTTGTTACTTTTATTTATATGATACATAGACTAAATACTTTATTGTTTAAAAACAAAAGCATAGGAACTTTTATTATATTGTATTATGAAACATTATTTTAATATCAACTTCCTTTCACTTATAGGAGGCACAAAGAATGCGCGTGGCACTTATAACCAGGGACCAGAAGACGGTAGGCTTCGTCACAATCAACGGATGGAGCCTAGAACCTTCCTACATCGGTACCAGCCCTAGCCATACAAATGATCGAAACAGTATAGACATACCACAGAAAGTTTTATGCCATCGTCGTTCACAATCCTTGCCTCCGAGGCTAGGGTTGAAACTCAAATTCCCGTCGTACGGTAGTTTGTTGAAACAGAATTTCGTGAACAGTCACCAAGTGACGTACAGGTTCCATTCTGGGTTGGGAGGTGATATCACCGTGCACGAAATCATGGCTGAGCCGAAACTGTGCTACACTATGCCCATACAGCTGCTGTAAGTATTAGAGCTCTTCTTTATAGATCCTGAGCTAATAAGTAAATGTATGAAAAATGACGTGACTGACTCAATACCTACTTAATACACACAAAAACAACAATGAAGAACAAGTGCAACTGACGACCTGCGTGGCGCAATGGCTAAGCGATTAGACTGCTGCGCTAAGGGTTGCGGGTTCGATTCCCGCACGGGACAAAATTTTGTGTGATCCGCAGATGTTTGTCCTAAGTCTGGGTGTTTGTGTATGTTATATTTAATGTTTGTGAAACGACCCCATGATACAGGAGAAATTCCTAGTGCAACGTGATGCAACGCGGACGGGCGAGAGACTTGGTATAATATGCTTGTCGCCCGGCGGTATATGTTTATTAATATGCAATGGACCAGTAAAGTACCGGGTCTCGACCGTGCTCGTATCGCGTGTGCATTGGCAGTTAGCGTAGCCCGAACCTTGAAATATAAAGTTTTGTTTCAAATTCTATCTGTATTCTCTGATAGAAATTGAATTATTGGTTGCACCAGTTCCCTCTAAAATTTTCTCGAATAGGCCTGTGACATACAATTGGATTACTTATCGATTAAATCCAAACCACATTTTTTTTAATCGTCGCTCCTCGCTAGGAATTTCTCCTGTATCGTGGATGAGTGTTACAAACATGAAATATTACATACATAAACATCCAGACTCGGGATAAACATCTGCGGATCACACAATTTTTTCTCCTTTGAATCGGCAAAATCGGCGGGAAGCGGGAATCGAACCCGCAACAACTAGCGCAGGAGTCCAATCGCTTCGCTACTACAGTAATTAGGTCGTCATTAATTGTATCATCACATTAATTTTGTATTTATATTTTAATCACCAATTTCCAGGGACATATACATTCAGCGAGAGAAGGAACTTTTAGAAGAACTGCTGTCTGTGGGCGAGATATGTGGCCAGTGGCAGTCGCGACAGTTGGATCTTGTCAGCACCCACGTGTCCTTACTGAAGCACTACTGTCATTCGCGAAGGTGCATGCTGAATGTGGAGAACCAGTACTTTAAAGCTAGCTCCAGGAAAGGTACTTCTTATCTCACTGAGTAATTAATGAAAGGTATTCTGTGTCATGTTCAAAATATAGTTTAGATTTAGTTTTGATGTCCTAAACGTCACAGATGGATACTCATCACATGGGTATATTACAGTCCACTGCTGGACGTAGGGAGACCTACTTTTTTTGCCCATAGTTACCACGCTGGGCAGGCGGGTTGGCGACCGCAATATGGTGAACGATACCTACACAGGGACACGCTGCTGTCATCCCCCGAATATATTCCTGAGTCCCCTCGTACGACACTCACCGCAGGACAGGGGGTGGTCTATTCTAGGCCGGAAACCACACGGCACAGTTTGATTGTAGCTGTCTAGAAACGTATCGCTCTCAATAATTGAAGGTTTATTCTGTGTCTTTATAGATTTGGACAAGAGATAGACATAGCCTGTACGCTTTCTTGTCGTAGCGCGGCACTTGTCGTCTCAAAATATGCTGTTGAAACTTTCCATGCTAAGAAACTGAAGCATAGTTGCCCAAAGTACCGTTTGATCAAAACTCTTTACCAATGATACGTACTATTACAAATTGAGGTAAAATAATAAGAGTTCCATGCAATATTACAGATGATGCGAGCCTCGAATTCGCCCCAATCAACCTTCACCTGCAGCGCATGTGGGTGCACAATGACACACTCAACAAGACCGGCTTCCACGACATTGTGACTGCGGGAGCTTTCGCAGCGCACACACACAAAGCCGAGCGCACTGGCGGGTTGATAAGGTAAGAAAAACACACATACATAGCACTTTAGCTTTTTTCCAACTATGTCTCTTGCAGCGCCTTACTTTTCGCCTACATACTCTTCTGATAAAGGAGAACACTTTTACCTACGTTTTGCAGAGAATTGCAGTCGGGATTTTATGTATGACCTGCTGCGGTCCGCGGTGTTACTCGCTACTTCTTTTCAGGATAAAAAGTAGCCTATGTGTTATTTTAGGATGTCAGCTATCACCATACCAAATTTTAGCAAAATCAGTACAAAGAGGTAACAAACATATAAATACACAAACGCACTCACAAACTTTCGCCTTTATAATATTAGTGTGACTGACGAGCTTCCGTCCGCGACTTCGACTGCGTGAAACTTCGTGTCTATTCCGGGATAAAAGTAGCCTATGTTCACCTTTAAGGTCCACTCTAAATATTTGTGAAAGAATTTTGGAAATCGGATGAATAGCTCCGGAGATTACCTCCTAATAGCAGTGCGTTGCTGCGTGAATTAGTAAAAATGCAGCTGTAGAAGTAACATTAAGTAGTGTTTACGAAAAAACGAGTATACAAAAAGGCGAGCGAAACGGAAGCGTGCAGCGTGCATGGGGCTTGATCTTACTACAGGAACGCGAGCGGCCGTGTTCCCCGGACCGCACCCACCCCTTACACCCCGCGCGCTTTCCCGCATATTTTAATAATAATGTACGCGGTTCGCGACGTTTACACCCTACTTAAAATTTTTACCTCTTAATAATATTAGTACTTATAGGTAATGTTACTCTTCTCACGTATCTATATTATGTACATCTTCAGATTGGTACAACAAGTGAAAGACATAAACAGTACTAAAGCAGAGTTGAGTTCAATCACGAACAAGATTCAAACGGAGTACGATAACTTGGTGGCGGTGAGGCGGCTTCGTGAGGAAGTCTCTGAGGATATGGAGAAAATTGTGATGCTGCTGCAGGCCAACCAACATGCGGGAGTTAGGAGTGTGGTCGATGGTAAGTTTGGTGTTCACTTCTCAGTCAGTCTCTCGTCAGCTTTCAATATCCAACAGCTGAGTATGTCCCCCATGCCATGAACTCTTAAAGCAGGATATTTTCCGAAACTATCCTGCTTTAAGGGCGGGTTTCTTCAAACAGTCTATTAACGTTACATACGTACGTCGAAAATTAAGGCTTACAGAAGTTTTTTAACGTACGTTTGATGACCTGATTGGCGCAGTGGCTAAGCGATTAGACTGCTGCGCTAAGGGTTGCGGGTTCGATTCCCGCACGGGGCAAAAATTTGTGCGATCCACATTTGATTGTCCCGAGTCTGGGTGTTTGTGTATGTGATATTTCATGTTTGTGAAACGCACCAACGATACAGGAGAAATTCCTAGTGTGGGGCGACGTTTTAAAAAAAAAAAAAACGTAAATATGAAGCGTTATTTCATGGCATAAATAACCCGGTCATTAACGTTATTAGTGCTGCAAGTAGAAAACAAAGCTATTTCGTTATTAAGGCTGCTAGAAGAAAACAAAATTGGTATCGCCATTTTTAACATTTAAAATGAAAAGACATTTATTGCTACATAAGAGACACTCACGAAAATAAACATTAAAAACAAACAATTACACAAACAGTAGCAAAAGGAAGTGGTCTCACCAGGTCCAGCGCTGATTTTCAGCCACTCCTACTCCCTAGGTTGTTGTTCGGGAGTTAGGCGGTCGTCGGATTTAGGTGTGCGTCAAGTGAAGTTGAAGCAGCCCTGTCTAGGAGTTCATGGTAAGGCACCAGGTCTCTCTTAAACTATGCCATCGCCGCGGTTTCAATGTCCTGCATGTATCTATATATGTACTAGATAAGTATACAGAGGATGCAACGCTATACCTAACATGGCTGCTTGGGACCTCTGAATTAATAAATAACACCGAAGCTTTAGCGTATTTCACTTCCCAGGACTGCCATTTTGGAAAAGGTTTGCCGTAGGTGAACTGTGAAAAAGACTTAATATATCAAGCTATTTATAGGCTTCTCTTAGTCCTTCGGATTGTCATAATTTACAAGAATAAAAAACGTTTGTTTCATCGTTAATTACAGGTATTAAGAGTAAAGTGAAGAGTATACTCTCGCAGTGGGAGCCGGCTGTGGTTGAAGAGTCGCTTTCTTTTATCGGCTGGCCGAAGAATAACTGCAACGAAGAGAATGACCATCAGGTACGTACACTATGTTCTAACATTTACTTTACATACATAATTTAGAAACATAACTATGACGAATTGACGATGTCGATGACCCGATTGGCACGGACGCCAGGTGATTGCACTGCGCTAAGCGTCACGAGTTCGTCCTCATACAGGACAAATTATGTGTTTCGCAGGTATTAGATCCGAGTGTGTTTGTATATGTGATATCAAACGCACCGTTCGGATGTCAAAATAACAAGGGTAGGGCCACGGATATAAAAAAAGGGGGTAATAACTATAATATATAAGTCAATGTCCGGGTCCTACATTGAATAATCTCTTATCCCACCATCAACATGATTTGTACAGTTTTTAGTTCCAATAAACATTTATAATAAAACCCATTTCAAAACCGTTATGTATATTAACCATATACAATATTTATTTGCAGACGATGTCCACCATAATGCGTTTAACCGAACAACTGAGTATGTTTGACACTAACTCTGACTACGATACGTTTGACGCGTCATCAAGTTCGAGCTCTAAAGAGACGTCTCCCACCGGAGACACTCCCACACTCTCGTCAAGCGTTCCAAACATCTCAAACTACCCAAGGAAGAAGGTTCTAGAAACAGAACTACAGTTCCACAACGACTACTTCAAGAATGAGATAGAAGATAGAGATAGAGGGGGCTTGAATCATTCGTTTCGCTCTGTAAGGTTGTCGAAACCGAAGTTAGATGGTCAGAGCTTGTCATTCGACTGCAGCAAGAGACATGGGAGCTTGAGGCATGACTTCAAGAGTTCTGCGTCTTTAGAGCAAGTGTCTTACAGGAGCCTTGTGGACGGATTGAGGAATGATAAGAGAAAGGTGGGTTCTGAACATTTTTTATGGTACTTATTACTAAATATATATGTCATTGCTGGGCTTAACATGAATTAGCCGTTTAAAAACCTTACATTAAATTGTGCTCGCGTTATTTTATCGTATTTATATGTAATTAAAATTATTATATACAGCGAGTTTACAGTAAAACTTGAACTTTATTAAAATTTGATAAATAGATTTCGAATTGTTTGTCCGGATGACACATTTAAGCGAATTTACACTTTAAATGAAACAATGTTAACAGTGATAAAGCTTAAGTGATTTTAATATACAGTGGACTAGCCTGTGTGCGTGTTTACAATGTAGTTTCATATGCATAAAGTACTATTATTGTAGGTACTAATTTCCTTTGCACTTTTGCAACTGCAATCGAACGACTAAACTGTGTTAGAACTTTGTGATTGAATTACAACCTCACATCTTTAGTAACCTATTTTGTGCACTGCTTTGCTTGCAATCGAGAGTGCTCACATTTATTTGCGAACGTTTGCGCATTTGCAAAGTATGAAGCGATCAGACTTTGGCTTACGATCTTCTGCGATAGCCTTATATTACACAGAAGTGTTCCTTTTGAAGATAAATGTAAAAAAAGTTTTATTGGTAGATATATCTAACGTGTGAGTAATTAAAATGTTGAGTAAGATAATACAATTGCTTATATTTTTGTGAATCGCAATACTATACTTATTTTACAATTTTGCTGTGAATGGCAATTTCTAATATAAGTATGTTCTGGTCCAGATACTATGATTTTTGCTCGTCGTCAAAGTTGATATAATTAGATTGTGTGATCGAGTAACGATATAAAAGCCAACGCAACGAATTTTAATTTATGAAAAGCGCCCATGAGATAATGCGATTTAATTACAAAACTAGTCTTGTGCCATTACAATAAAATTTCTAAGCATTTAAAACCTAATGTTGGATGTGCAAAAATATCACCATGACCATGCTATCGCTTTGCTGTAATGAAAAAATATGATCGTGTTACGATTAAAAAGCCAACGCAACGAATTTCAAATTATGTAATGCGCGAAACTATGAGACATTGCGACTTAATTATAAAATGTCTTGTGTCATTACAATAGAAATTTCTAAGCATCGCATTTGAAAACTAATGTGGATGTGCAAAAATATCACCATGATCAAGCTATGGCCTTGCTGTAACGAAATAATAAGATCGCGTTACGATTAAAAAGCCAATGCAACGAATTTTATACAATGCGCGAAAATATGAGACAATGTTACTTAATTACAATACTGTTGTGTGTCATTACAATCGAAATTTCTAAGCATCGCATTTGAAATTAATTTTGGATGTGCAAAAATATCACCATGATCAAGCTATGGCCTTGCTGTAACGAAATAATAAGATCGCGTTACGATTAAAAAGCCAATGCAACGAATTTTATATAATGCGCGAAAATATGAGACAATGTTACTTAATAACAATACTGTTTTGTGTCATTACAATTGAAATTTCTAAGCGTTGCAATTGAAAACTAATTTTGGAATTGCAAAAAAATAACCATGATCATGCTATGGCCTTGCTGTAACTAAACTTATAATCGCGTTACGATTTAAAAACTCATGCATAGATTTTTATATAATCCGCGAAAATATGAAACAATGTGGCTTAATTACAATTGAAATTTCGAAGCGTCACATTTGAAAACTAATTTTGGATCTGCATAAAAATCAACATGGTCATGCTATCGCTTTGCTGTAACGAAATGATATGATCGCGTTACGATTTAAAAGCCAATGCAACGAATTTCAATTTATGTAATGCGCGAAACTATGAGACAATGCGACTTAAGTACAATACTGTCTTGTGTCATTATAATTGAAATTTCCAAGCATCGCATTTGAAAACTAATTTTGGATGTGCAAAAAAATCACCATGATCATGCTGTAACTAAACTTATAATCGCGTTACGATTTAAAAGCCAATGCATAGATTTTTATATAATCCGTGAAAATATGAAACAATGTGGCTTAATTACAATTGAAATTTCGAAGCGTCACATTTAAAACTAATTTTGGATCTGCATAAAAATCAACATGGTCATGCTATCGCTTTGCTGTAACGAAATGTTATGATCGCGTTACGATTTAAAAGCCAATGCAACGAATTTCAATTTATTTAATGCGCGAAACTATGAGACAATGCGACTTAAGTACAATACTGTCTTGTGTCATTATAATTGAAATTTCCAAGCATCGCATTTGAAAACTAATTTTGGATGTGCAAAAAAATCACTATAATCATTGGCTTTGCTGTAAAGCAATAATATAAAGAAAGCCAATGCAATAGTATGTATAATAAATGATACGCGAATTAAACAATTTACGACTGCTAGTTTACTGCAATAGTATGTTTAATAAAAGCGCATATTTATAGGCCTAAAAGAGCGAAGTGACCTCGGCTTTGACTTTAGCGAAATTCGTGCTAAACTGCAATGTTATAAATAGTTACTCAATTCTTTAGTTGTTTAAAGCGATCAGCTGCCATGTTACGCTAGGCTAAGAGTTTTATTGAATGCTACCTCTCACTTGCGACTTTACTTCTGCGAAACTGTTACGCATCTTATCTGAATTAAAAAGTAGCGTATATCTTACTATAAAAAAGCTATTTCTGTATCAAATTTCCTTATTATCGTATACATACAGACATACTGATCTAACAAACACACATTCTGACTTTACATTTCGCAATTGTAATTGCAAGGTACCGTATGTGGTATTTATAAAACTAAGCTTAGCTAATTCCTTTATTTAAATCCTTATCAATATATAATAATTTTAAGTGTTTCTCCTATAGTTAAGTGTCAGGACTGCTAAAGCCAAGTTTGAAACGAATATGATAAAACTTTCACGTGATCACTGCAATTGCTATTTCTATGTAAATTGGTGCCTCGCAACACGCAACTGCTTTAATCAGCGCGCGGTTAATTTTGCTCACTATAGAAACGCTCACTACTGAAACACATAGTACCTACTATTAACTAGTTATTATACTAGTTATTGCCTATATCATAACATAGTTTTATATTCCTATGAACTTGTGCAACAGTATTTTTATTTTCATTTGGATCACATTGCTTTTTGACACAATCTTAGTGAGATTGTGTCAAAAAGCAATGTGATCCACGTGCTCACTTCTTAATTGTATAAAGTTCTGCTCTATTTGATAATGGCGCTCACTTTGTTTCTAGCGAAACTAAATTGATGGTTCATTAACAGCACAACTGCTGTGATACTCATAACATGTTGTTAGTTGATATTAACATTATATTAATTAAATATAGCTGGGTGTGGCTACATTTATTTTTGAAGTGTCTGAGCGGGACGGTTTGTACGTGATAATGATTGCGACACGTCTACATATTTAAGAAACTGCTAGTACGCGAAGTATAACAGCTGAGACGTTATTTTTCACGTCAGCTGAGATATAATATCAATACATAACATTGCCTTTCTACCTGCTGCACTCCGGGATGAATAACCAAGCATTTTGCCTTTGCTCACCAGTCAGTCACCGGTGACTGCCAACAATAGTTTGACGTGACTTGATCATATTATCACACAATTAAACAAAGTTCTGTGGAAAACTATTTGAAAAATAAAACAATATAAATAATTTTAGAAGTAACAGGTTATATTATGATCATATTTGGTTATAGGCATCAGAATCGAGGCGGGAATCAGGCACATTGCCCGCAGTCGGCCAATTGGACCAAGCGACGAGAGAGAATAACCTCATGTATTTGAGGAACATTGGAATCGTAGTGGAGGAGTCCCTCACGACTCTTGTTGAAAAACTTACTAAGATTGTGGAGAATAACGGTACGTCTAATTAAAATCACATAATTATCTAAAAAATCAAAAAATGCCTCGCTGGTGTAGTGGCCGCATAGCGTGACGGCCTATTATTGGGTACATCCCACATATTGCTTCCGATAAATGGCAACTGAGCTTGGTGTTTACATTTGAAAATGTGTGAACACTTACAGTTGCAGGGAATTTGTATGATTTGTATGAAAAATATTTCTAAATGTGACATTTAACACAGTCTGAAAATTACGGGTAGTTTGTTGGGTTTTAACAAACACATTTTTTGTGATATTGCTTAATATAATAATATATTATAAAAAATAATTTAAATGAAAAATTAAAACCTTCTTCAAAAAACTCAAAAGTGAAAAATGATATTTTATCACATCACTTTACATAAGCGAAGTGGAAGTCGGCGCCAAATCCCAACATCCATTAAGCAATTCAGAAAAATAGTACTTATGGGAATGCTGCCATAAGTGCTGGGTTCATAGTTTTAAAGCTAAAACTAAAAACTAACCGAACGCATAGGATTTCACGATTTTTAGTGGTGTATGGAATTCATCCGCCCCAGACTTATGTGAGACTAGTATTTGAAATCCTTTCACACACAAAAATAAAGCCCTTTTAAACGATACCTCACACGATATATTTATTCCAGGAAAGTGATAGGATCCCAGGTCAACGCACCCCCACTCCCTCGTGGGAGTAGTAGTCGATAACTAACCACTAACAACAACAAGGAAGACCTTGTGATAAATGATTTTATTTCTGCAAATAGGTTTTAAAAAACACTTTTACACGTCATTTTTTATAAACTAGTTAGAATGATGGTGTCGGTCTTGTAAGTGGTCAGTTATCGACTATTACTTAAGCAATATCATTATCATATTATCAAGATAAGGGCTTTTTGCTGTGACCCTGTGAGGAGTTCCGTTCCACATCTTCGAAGTTCATCATCAGGGAATGACAAAATTTCTAGGGGACCAATCGGAAAGAAAACCCAATCATATGAAAAGAAAAAAAATTAAATCGGTTCATAAATGACTAAGTTATGAGGGCACATACATAAAAAAAAAGAAAAAAAAAAAGATCCCGACGAATTGAGAAACTCCTCCTTTTTTATTGAAGTCGGTAAAAAAAAAATTCTTAATCATTATTATGGTATATTTACATATATGTATGTTCAAATGCCACAGTATAAGCCAAAACAAGAAAATCTGATCAAAAAATGACAGTGGTCTTAAGGCTTAACTCTTCCATTCCAGGTTCTGCAGATGAGGACCTAGACACAATAAAAGGCTTGATGGACGGCGTAAGGTCGAGTGCAGACGATGCAGCGAGATGGATGCGTTTGTCGCACGCGGCGTTGCGTCTGCGCTGCGAGTCGCCGCAGTGGGCGCGTGAGCATGCTGCCTTACAGACAAGGAGGGACACTTGCTTCTCACAAGCGGTATGTTACTACTCAAGTTTATAATCATTAAATTACGATAGCAAACAAACAGAAGAAAAAAATACATACATACATAACATCACAGCAGCCCTCTTACCATGAACTCTTAAAGCAGGGCAGTTTACGTAGGGCGTAGCGGTGTCTTGCTTTCTTGTGAAAGCGTTTTTTTTTGTGAAAGCCAGATGCCGCTACGTCCAGTGTAATGCGGCATCTCGCTTCCACAACGTAAACTGCCCTGCTTTAAGAGTTCATGGTAAGGGAGCTGTATTCCCCGAAGGGGGTAGCCAGAGGTGTATAGTACACCCACATTTCGCCAGTTACGTTATAGATTCCAGAAGGGGCGAGCCTATTACCATAAACCAGGCTTCCATAAATCCAGACTTTGTGCGACTACCAAATATGAAGTTATGAAATTAAACATAATATTACGCCCGTTTTCGCCGACGAGGTAGACAAAGATGTCTAGTGTGTTTAGTGTATCTTAATTCGGTAATTTTCAGTAGCAGCACCGAAGCACTGATAGCCGAGTGGTATGACCGTTGGACTGCCAAGTCAAAGGTCGCAAGTTCAAACCCCGGCACCCACCAATGTCTTTTAGAATTCATGTGCGTACTATAAATTAGTTATCAGTTGCTAAGAACGGTGAAGGAAAACACCGTGAGGAAACCAGCACACCTGAGGAAATTTTCAACGGTGTGTAAAGTCATGTCAGAGGCCTACAGGCGGTTTAAACTCTGACACCAGGTTGTTCATCAACCATACGATAAGAAGAAGTAGCAGCACCAAGTTATGATATGTGCTATCATATGTTGTATATACTATAATTGAAGGGGTAGCGTCAGATTGATAAAGTTGTTTATCGTAGGGATCTCTGCTGTGCTGTGTGCTCACTAAGTGTAATGACACCAGCCTTGCTGAGTTGTTCTGATGTAATCCGATCACCGCATATGATACGTACGGTGCATTGTCCGCAACAATAATATAAATATGAGTTAATTATATTTAACTCTGTCCATTTGTCTGTGCATTCGCTGTTTTCTGCTCGACAGTCATTTGATCTTGAACTTTTGATGCACAAACTATTATCAGACGTCATTTGATAGACAGGCCGTTTCAATGGGCAAATGAGATCGTCAGAGTTGTATGGTATACAATTTTGAATGTCATGTATTGACATGGGAATGTATAAATCCTTGCGAATGTTGATTGCTGTATGAGATGCAATAGGCGTTAGGGTGACCATGCTTTCACCGATTTGCTGAGGAATCTTTATGAGGTGGTACAACTGATAATCTTCCCTGCTAACAAGAGGAATTTTGACCTCAAATATCAAGTGCTGCTTGGTAGCTCTTGCTTTTACTTTTAATAGGTGGTACAACTTTGTTATATCGGACTGAATGCTATTGATAGGTAAAATCAAGTCCTTTGATAGTTGTCCTGTTATTGTATTTAGCTCATATCTCAGCTGTGCAGGAGTCAGTAAATGGTGATTGAATTTTTCATTGAAGATATCTGCCACTGTATCTATCAATGACTCTTGAATAATTCCTGAGGCTCGTAAGAATATTGATAGCGACGAGCGACGTTAATGCAAATTCACTCTTGCCATCAGTTTTTTGAATCTGGTCAACTATCTTGTTGGTCTTCAAGTCGATGTTGATCATGTACTGATTGATCATTTTGTGTTGCTTTTCCATGGCAACTTCAACTCTTTTGATAACGTTAAGTTCAGCTTCCACTACCGATGTCTGATTCTTCCACAGGATCGCAAGATGGTCTTGATTTTGGTGGATGAGCTTAATATCTTTTTCGTATTTTTCAGCAAAATCATTGTCCAGGATTCCAAATAAACTCTGTGCAACGTAGCCGACGCCGTTAATAAGACCGCGTCGAGTTCGTTGGCGTACGCTACCTTGCTGACCAAGCAAAATATTGTTGTAATGGTCAAGTTCATTGTGACCATGATGTAATTGTAACCGGACGACGTCGCATTGTGATATGTGTTGTGTTGAATATATACTATCGAGGTGTTTTTCGTATGTGGTCAGTAGATCGATTCCTCGCCAGTACGTAGGCATATCGTAGTAAACTATCAACTTCCATTCATCCTGTTCCAATCGCATGTTGACGATCTTGTCAAAATAAATGCTCTGATTACTGCTGAGCGAAGATATTTTATAATCGCCTCGTACTAGTAGAGCAAACGTCATGAATAAAAGTAGTATACTATATACAAAATTGCTTGACTTTGATGTACGTTTGTGAACTGTCGGTTGTTTTGGTTTGCTTTTGTCATGCTGTATTTGGTTTTCATTGATAGGTAGCAATGCCAGTCTTGAAATGGGTCGTTTTATTAATCAATTTATTGTCCGAACAGTTACAACTCGAACTTAACCATCCTTTCCAGGAAATAGTTCAGTGATTCTGCCTAGAGGCCACTTCCCTGGCGGCAAATTGATGTCTTGAACGATCACAATATTATCGATTTTCAGGTTTTCTTGTGATTTCCGCCATTTCGTACGAACTGAAAGTTGACTCAAGTACTCTTCTCTCCACCAATTCCAAACCATCAAAGTGTTTTTGTGTCAACTGCCATCGTGTTCTCAAATCTCTCTCTGTTTCGATCAGCGTTAATGTCGCGCCGCTTGCCAAGAAATGAGATGATATGAGACAGTCTAAATCATCTGAATCCTCGCTCAATGCACACAACGGTCTGCTGTTCAAACAGGCTTCGAATTGAGCTAGTATTGTCGTGTACTCTTCAAATGTCAGTTTTTGGTCGCCGATCGCGCGCTTAAGATGATATTTTAAGCTTTTGACGGCTCCTTCACACACTCCACAGTCCTCCAGCACTTGGCCAGGATGGGGCGTTGAAGTGCTGAATGTGGTGTTCATGTCGGTGATTGCATTGTGAAATTCGACGTCCAAAATTGATTGCATGTTGATGAATTCTTCTTTCAAAAGTCTACTTGCTCCCACGAAGTTTGTTCCGTTGTCGCTATAAATATGTCCTGGAGCTCCTCTGCGTGCCGCCATCCTGCGCAAAGCTGCTAAAAATGAAGAAGAGCTGAGATCGGAGACCAATTCGAGGTGTATTGCCTTTGTAGCCATACATAAAAAGACCGCTATATAGCCTTTTGTAGTTTTCACTCCTCGGCCTTTGTTTGTGTTGATGCGATGAACCCAGTAAAATCCACTCCTGTGTGATAGAAAGGACGTGTCGGGTTGCTACGTGGCAAGTCTCCTATTAATTGTTCTTTTTTAAGGGGATCCTGTCGCCTACATTTGATACAGTTATGAAGACGTTTCTTGGTAGCTCGATTACCACCTAAGATCCAGTATTTTTGTCTTAACCACATTTGGGTCAATCGGGCACCGCCATGATACGTCATTTGATGACCTAGATCGATGAGCAGATTGCTGAGATGACAATTGTTTGGTATGATTAAAGGATGCTTCATATTTTGACTGATTTTTGCATGTCTCAACCTTCCGCCGAGTCGCAGTAATCCTTCCTGATCGACAAAAGGACGTAATGGTAGCAGTTTACTCTTGCGACTGATTTGATTTTGTTTCTGGAGACTGATAATATCTTCTGTAAACTCTAAATGTTGTACATGTTTGATTAAAAGGTGTCTTGCTTTTCTTCACTCAGTTATTGATAAATAATGTGGCTTTGGTTGATTTCTTGAAATTGCGCGCAAAATCCACGCAAGTACACGTAATGCTCGGGTAAATGTGCTATATTTGTGTAATATATTTTGCACAAAGTCAGCGTCTTGTTGAGTCACATTACTTAGCCGTATTTTCTTAATTTCTTCGTTCGTTTTAAAATTCGATTTTTGATGTTGATGTTAATTTTGTTTTTAAAAAAACGTCGCTCCACACTAGGAATTCCTCCTGTATCGTGGGTGTGTTTCACAAACATGAAATCACATACACAAATACCCAGACTCGGGACAAACATCTGCGGATCGCACAAATAATTATCCCGTGCGGGAATCAAACCCGCAACCGTAAGCGCAGCAGTCCTATTGCTTAGCCACTGCGCCAATCGGGTCGTCCAATATATATTGTTTCTTCTCATCGAACGATGATAGCCATGACGGTCCATGCCACCATAATGGATGTTTCTTGAGCTGCTCTGCTGAAGAACCACGACTAGCACAGTCAGCTGGATTATCAGTTGATTTGACGTAATGCCAATTCTCGGTTGGTATGATTTTCGTAATCTGATTCACCTTGTTAGCTACGAACGGTTTCCATTTGTTTGGATCTCCTTGAATCCAGCCTAAGACCGCTGTTGAGTCAGACCAGCCAAATAACTGCATGTTATAGCTTAATCAGCAAGGTTTTACTGTTTCAGTCAGTTTTGACAGCAAATGTGCAGCACACAACTCTAGTCTCGGCAACGATATGGTTTTATTTATAGGCACAATCCTTGATTTGCCTGCAACAATTATCACAGGTGATTCTTGATCCTGATTACGTTGCTTGATAATCCTGCAATATATGACACAAGCATATGCTCTTGTTGATGCATCACAGAAACCGTGAAGTTCTATGTGAGCATTTCTGTATGTTTTGATCCACCTTTCTATGTGAATCTGTTCCATTTCAGGTAGATCCTTTTTGATTTTGAGCCACTTCTCATTCATTTCTTCCGGTATTGGATCATCCCATTTTAGATTTAATGACCAAACAGACTGAAATAAGAGCTTGAGTTGTGTAGTAAGTGGCGATAGCCAGCCGAGAGGGTCAAATATTTTTGAAATGTCTGATAATAATGACCTCTTTGTAGCTCGCTTTATAGTTGATACGTCTATATTGTTTATAAACTGGAAATGATCTTTATATGAATGCCATCGCAGACCCAGCGTTTTGGTTGATTCCTGATGTTTGAATTCAAATGCTTGCTGAGTGGTTGTGGTGTCGTCACCCAAAGCCTCAGGTTTATTCGACGACCAATTCCGCAGATTAAAACCTGCGACCGTGGTTAGCTCATATTCTCGCAACTTTTCACTAGGTGAAAATCTCCATAATATCTTTTGATATTGCAGGTCTTTTTCATTGCAAAGAATTTGGCGAAACATTTTTTCAATATCAGCCGTTACAGCATACTTATATTGTCTCCATCTCAAAATTATTGAAAATAATTCTTGTTGTAAATTTGGGCCGCTATACATTAGGTCGTTTAAACTGTAGCCAGTGGACGTTTTTGCTGATGCATTAAATACCCGGTAAAAATCCGGTCTCTGATGGTCCTCACTAGACATGTTGATGTTTCCATCGGCTATATCTTCGATTTTCCAAAATTCTTGAATGTTTTGTATATTATTCATCACAACGTTGCAATGAAATGATTTAACATTTCCGCTCAATATCCAGCCCAAGTGAGTTTGCTGCGCCATAAGTAATGACTAATTTACTTTGATAATTCCGCTCATAAGTATTTGGGCAAATACGTCGGCACCCAGTAGCAAGTCCATGGGTCGACTCATATAGTATTCTGGATCGGCCAACTGAATGTTTTCTAGATGCGGCCATGACGGTTGTGTAAATGTCTTATTCGGCAAATGATTGATAAGAGTGCTCATTATCACTGCTTCAGTTTGGAACTCGAAGTCTGAGTACATGGATGACGCAATAATACTAATTACGCCCTTGCTGTTTGTTTGATTCGAACCGATGCCAATTATAACCCCTTTGCAGGCTTGACGTGGAAGGCATAACATTTGAGCTGCATTTTCTGATATAAGGGAAGCCTGAGAGCCTTGGTCTATGAGAGCCCGCATAGTGTGATATGCGCCATTGGCTCCCTTGACTATAATGAGAACCGTTGCGAGCAAGACTTCGGAAATGTATTCATTCGCGACATGCGAGACATTGGTCCTTGGTTTGTGCTCCCGTGACGTAGATGGTATCGTCCGCTGAAAGGCATCATGTAGTAAGGTGTTATGAGTCCCTTGACATGCACGGCATTTTGCTTCAGAATAACATGGTTTGTCTTTATGATTGAACAGACAATTTTTGCACAAATTCAACCTTTGTACCGTGTCGCGCTTAGCTTCCAGACTAGATTCCAAAAATTGCGAAACTTCTTACCGCTGAATTGCGTATTGATGGTTGTTTCAAATCGTTTTTGTTATAATTATCAAATAATTTATTTTGCTTGTGGGAATGATAATTATCTTCATCCTTCTTATAGCTTGATGACGCTGGCACAGATCTTGATGCATGTGTCTTGCGTCGAGATGACTCCAGAGCAGTATATTTGTTTTCGAGAAAATTTAGAAAATCTGCGACCTTCGGAAATTCTCTCGGGTTTTCTAGAGACTGGGCGTATTCAGCATTTGTTTGAGTGTCAAGTTTCTAAGTCAATAAGTGCACAATCAGTGATTCCCATGGCGATGGACTGAGCTTCTTTATGGCATTAACACATTCGTTAATAATATCGAACATGTTCTTGATATGCGTGTCAGATGGAGTATGCATGGTTGGTATTGACAGAAGCACGTCGACGTGAGGGCTGAATATGCGCTTAGCATTGCTATACCCATGCTCTAGTATGTCCCAGCAGATTTGGTAATTTTCTGAGCTGATATCCAAATGTTGCACTATCCTTTCTGCTTCGCCTTTCAGTTTTCCCTTTAAAAACTGCATCTTCTGGGCGCTAGACAATGACTTTTTGGTGTGAATAGCTTCGTTAAATAAGTCTTTAAAGGAAGTCCATTTGCTGTAGCTTCCACTGGAGAACGGAATGTCTAGCTGTGGTGTTCTCTTTTCTCTGTAAGCTACAGAACCAATCTTGATAATGATAGACCGTTTCATATTGTTATGCTGATGTTCGTACTTAGTATATGTTCTTTCATATTCTTCATCATCCTCGTACAATTCACTATCGATCTCCCAGTGTAGAGAGTCGATAGTGGACCACCGCGCTTCAACTGCTTTCAGGATGCCTTGTAATTCCCATATTTCAGAGAGGCCTTCTAAGTCCACATTCGAGATGGTACGGGATAACGCTTTAAAATTGATTTTTTGCTTACGTAACATTTCTTCTAGCTTGCTATCATTTCTTCGGGAAATAGTTCTACTGAATGATTTGCTTCCAAAAGGTTTACTGTTTGCTTGATCAGGATCTGACTGAACTGAGGCCGGCTGATCCATTAACCTTGTTTACCTTGATTCTGGGGCTCAGTGACGCGAACAGACGGCTTAATCGGTGTCCGATCTTTCTCCTGAGGATCACTTGCAGCTCCGAACTGAGCTATTGGTTCTCGAGCTTCGTTGTAAAACGTCTTAGCCTTAAAATAGACGTTCTCTGTGAAATACCTATATTCACGGTCTTCAAACTTGCACAATTGCAAATGATTCGATTGAAACTCATCCCAGTAAGAATCCAAAGTTTGCAATCGTTTTTTTAATATACGGGAGCGTCTTACGACCAGAGGAATCCTTTTTGAAATTACTAAATAGCTGCTCCATAGCCCCGATGATTTGATCTTTGATCTGATTGGGCAAAAGATTCTCCATGACGGCGCTCATTTTGCTGTATTTCTTGATATACTGTATGATTTATTGACTGGTTTGCGACCGGTAGTTGATGAGTTATCAAACTTTCTGCGATATATGCGTGTCGTCTCAATTCGCCTCGTGAGACCCGCTTGTGGGAAGCCAGCAAACCGATTTGCTACCGCAAAAAGAAGATCCGGCTCGAAGGACCAAAAAGATGTATGGTGTTTGATGTCTGCCCACCAGACAACTTATAAGAGATGGATTGATAGTAAGTTTTGATTGATACGAAGCACGATTGATTTTATAATTGTTTATAGATAATAAATTGAGTGACAACTACACGATTTGAATGATATGAGTGCACTGTCTGTAAGGCGCCGAGGATCACGTAAAGTGCTGACAATTCGGTAACGATTTATTGTCACTTGCTTGCACTGTACAATAATATTAGATGTATTTTGTTGCAGTTATCAACAGTAACAACTGGGCTTCTGTGCTGGTTGTGCTCTATGCCCGGTGACGTGGTAGCCAAGTTACTTAGCTCTGGTCTGGGGCCTCTGTGCGGCTTCGAAGGCCTGCTCAGTCTGTACTCCACGGAAAAAGCGATGTGGGGAGATATGGTGGTAGCCGTTGAAGACCTACAGACCGTTGTGTTTACTTTAACTAAAGTTGGACATAGGTGAGTTGTTTAACTTGCATTTAAAGTATTCACCTGGTCATTAATATACGTTATAGAGATTATTTTTCGGGAAAAGCTTACTATTTCTCCGCATAAATAGTAATCCTGTTAATCAGAAGCAATGAGCTCGGCATGCCCCAGATATAACTGTCCTGGAAACATAATAGCACAACAGGTGGCCTACTCTGGCCTATAATTGCAATTCTAATATAAGGCCAGTGGAAAATTAATATTGACTAAACGGAAACATGATATAATAAAAAAATGCGCCAGGCGCCAGTGTTAAGTTTAAGAGTACAAAACTTTACAATTCCAATGCAATTTGGTCGGAATTTAATTGGAAAGTAAGCCTACACATATGTAGCGGTTATGTTGACTGCCAGACAGTGGAAAGCGAGAAAGAGGGGAGTCAGTGTAACTCTACTAGGCCGCAGTTACTACGTCTATTATTAGGGCTGTAGTAAAACAATTATTGTTACTCAATTATGTAAAAATAAAAGAAATAATATAGCACTAATACATATATTCAGCCCCCCCCCCCCCAGATAAGTGGCAAAACGCTTGACAAATAGAAGCCCAATAGAATGATAAATGTATGGGGATGACAGAATTTTGTGTGTTTCGACTATTTTATCGAAGACATATGTCAAACCTATATATTTTTCATTCTATTCGATTTCTATTCGTCATGCGTTTTGCCTCTTGTCTAGGGGGGCAGTTCTGACTATTTAGACGACACCACGGCAAGTTTGAGGCGGTTCGGTTTAAATGGTTGGTTTGCCATCAATTCGAATACATAGGCTTTGGGAGTTCTGACTGATTGACGGTAATGTTAATGCATTTTCAGCAACACATCAGTGCCACAAGTGATGGGAACGCGCGGGGCTTTGACAGTCAATATACCAATATCTGATTCACTATACGCTAAGTTTACGGCTAAAGAAGTGAGTGTATGTTTTACTGTGTTAAGCGTTGAATCAATAATTGTTTTTAGGGCCTGTTTCACCATCGACAAGTAAAGTGTCAAGTAGACTAACCGCCACTTAAAGTCAACCGTAACATCCATAAGAGTTTCACAACATCTGAGTAGCATTATTTAGGAGATAAACTAGCCTGTAACTAACATATGATACATGATACTCATAACTTTTACTTGCCGATTAACGTTAATCAAGAAGTAACTATTCAACACTTTACTTGTAGATGTTAAAACATGCCCTTTTATGTCTAGGTCCAGTAGTGAAGAGCAATACAGTTGATAAAGTAACGAATCGACAATATCAAATAAGGTTAGGAGAAAATATTATAACTCTCACAATTATGCGCAAACATAAAAGAACTCTCTTTTCCTTTATGTTAAGAAGAAGAAAAAGAACTAGTACTAGAGAAGAAATACTACCGATATCGAAACTACAGTAATGTAGAAAGAAGAAGAAATTGCTTCTATCTCCGATTCACCCTAAGGAAATAATATGTTTATGATAGAAAAGAGTGCTTTTATGTTCGTGTCCAATCGGATAGAGACCAGTCGCAGGAAAAGGCATAACATGCTTTCCCAGTTAAATTGTCCAACCATTCAAGGCCTGCTTGACTTCTCCCATTTGATATGTAGTCACGAGCGCCTCAAAATGTTGATAAACAAATGTAGTTTGTTGTTTAGGTTATACTTAATTTTAGCTTCTAACTAATTAGTTATAAATTGTCGTTTTCAGCATCTGACTTTTACGATAACGGCCGTGTTCTTTAATATCGGCGTTAACGAGAAAGCAACGTTAGCTGAAGCTTTAGGCGAGACGACGCCGCAGTACCATTCCAATAGCGATAACTTAGACAGACTGAACAAATACTACCATAAGTATAGCAAAATATTCCCCACGGACCACATGGCGGCAAGCAGAGGTTGGTTAATAATTTTATTGTTAGTACTATGTAGTAGAATTGTTTTGTTGGGCTAATGGTCATAAAGTAGGTCATAATGCGACTGCTGAGCACAAGCTCTGGGGGTTTCTTCAATTCCCGGGATGCGCTAAGCGTTATAGGGTTTTTTCCGTTAGGTAATTCTCAGTAGCAGTACATAGTCTGAATTTATGCCCGGTGAGTAGTAATAGAGTCGCCCCCTATTACATTGGGACGTCCCTATAACAGAACTTGTGAAATGTGGGTGTGCTATACACCTGGGTCTACACCTTCGGGGAATAAAGGCATAATATTATTCAAAGCGTGATAAGAGTCAATGATGTTACATTTAATTATTGTTTTTTGTGTAATCTCGGTTATTGCATACCAAAGTACAGTTAACATGTGGACAAAGTCTGACTCTAAGCCTTAGCCTGGCTAAGATCATCTAGCATCTGAGTCAACTTGCAAATAGCACCATAACATATAATCACGTCAATATTCCCCGAAGGCGAAGGCATATAGTACACCCACATTTCGCCAGTTATGTTATAGGTTCCAATGTAATAGGGGGCGAGCCTATTACCATCAACCGGGCACAAATGCAGACTCCGTGCTGCTACTGAGAATTAACTAATGGAAATACCCCAGTTACACTTTGCCCGACCAGGGTTTGAACCCATAACCTCATGCTCAGCAGTGGCGCTTAGCAACCACTAGACCAACAAGGCAGGCAATGACACCATCATGGTATAAAATACACGTTTTTAATGAAAAACTGTTAATAAAACTTTTCTCTTCAGCTTCATCAAGAACGAAGCCGCTAGAAGAAGTGATGGAGACACTAAGGATATGCGTCCACAAGAAGGTCCCGAAAAATGTCGAAGTACTCCACTTGGCATCATTGGCCACTAGGCTTATGAATGGTGAGTCGATTAAGCTTATCACACGCATGAGCCCTTCGGCTATTTAGATGGCCATAATAAATAACGAAGAGTAACAAATAAGAGACTTTTTTTACAAATTCATATGCCAATATTTCATTGCCACTAATGATTATAAATAAGGTATCACAAGGTGGTGCCAAGTAGTGAGCCTCCACGAGTACGATACTTAAGTATTTCCGGCGCACCCGGTCGGACGGACGGACTGGACGGTCACACCAGGGTATGACGTATTCCCATGTGACAATTTGCTCATATCAATACGAAAGAGATAAAGGTAGCACAAAAAAAAATACAGCAATAATATTTTATTAAATTTAAAGGTCATGGAATAGTAATAACCTACGACTACAATACATTTCAAAATAACTAGATGCGAATTTTGGGAAAGTGTGAAAAAAAACGTCAGTTTAAGAATAGTTTTATTAAATGATTATAACATTTTATAGCATGTATACAATACAATTTCTGTCTTCCCTTACACAATCAAGGGGACAACTAGATAAAAAAGCTGTCCAAAAGGTTCGTGTTGTTTGAATTACCTATACGTTGTATGAGTGCTTAAAAGTACATGCGTATTTTTTACTAATAAGTACTTTTATACGTGTTGATTCTGAAATGCCCAACTAATAAAGCATTTCCGAATAACCGTGAGTATTATCGGAAGATAGTGAATATAATGGACACTCACGAAGGCTATGTTATCGTATGCCATAGGAAAAAACCTATGTCCATTGTCTAGCAGTGCACTCAGATAGGCTGGTGATGATGATGATGTTATCATGTGTTCTGTTGGTTGGTGGAAGGCTGAAGCTGTCTTGCCTATTTGTCCGATGACGCCCAAGACTTGCCGGCAATAAAATTGTCTGAAAAAGAAAAACATACGTTAGTGTGAAAATTATGTTAATAACAATCTACATCATATAGTTCAATCTTGAACTGCCTGGTATACTAAATCTATGATTATAACTTATTATATTTTTCTTCTCATCGTACGGTTCATGAACAACCTGGTGTCAGACTTAAAACCGCCTGTAGGCCTCTTGACATGCCTTTACACACCGTTGAAAAATCTATTAGGTGTGCCGATTTCCTCACGATGTTTTCTACACCGTTTTTAGCAACTGATAAATAATTTATAGTACGCACATGAATTCGAAATTACATTAATATTCATCTCTCCGTTAGGAACGGGACACTTTTAGGAAACTATGAAAAACCGCTATCTTATGAAACCACTTATAACACTCCAGGTGTAAGATTCACATCGTGCAAGAGCGCTAAGGACCGGACGGGCATGGCGGTCACTCTGGAGCAGTGTTCTATCCTCGCATCGGAGTACCACCTAGCTGAACACGAAATGAAGAAAGCCTTAAGTATCATGAGAAGGTGAGTGTGATAATACTCAGTAGTTCACTATTCAAGGAAATGGAACGTATTTTTCAAAGATTTAGACAAAATAATCATGTCTAACCGACTTCAAAAAAAAAAAAGGGGGACGTTCTCAATTCGCCGGGTTTTTTTATGTATGTTGCCTTATAACTCAGTCATTTATGAACCAATTAGATTTTTTTTTATATTATTGGGTTTACTTTCCGATTGGTCCCCTAGAAATTTTGTCATTACCTGATGATCAACTTCGAAGATGTGGAACGGAACTCCTCATAGGGTCACAGCAAAACGCCCGTATCTTGATGATATACTAACAACACACTAACAAGGTCTTCCTTGTTGTTGTTAGTGATTCGTTATCGACTACTACTCCCACGAGGGAGTGGGGGTGCGTTGACCTCCCTTCTATCACTTTCCTGGATTAAATATATAATGTGAGGTATCGTTTGAAAGGGCTTGTTGTTTTGTGTGTGAAAGGATTTCAAATACTAGTCTCACAAAAGTCTGGGGCGGATGAAATCTATACACCACTAAAAATGGTGAAAAAAAAAAATTAAAACCTCCTTCAAAAAGCTCAAAGGTGAAAAATAATATTTTATCACATCACTTTACATAAGCGAAGTGAAAGTCGGTGCCAAATCGCAACATCCATTAAGCAATTCAGAAAAAAAGTACTTATGAGAATGCTGTCATAAGTGCGTGGTTCATAGTTTCAAAGCTAACACTATGAACTAGGCGAACGCATTGGATTTAGCGCCGACTTCCACTTCGCTTATTTAAAGTGATGTGATAAAATATTATTTTTCACTTTTGAGCTTTTTGAAGGTTTTAATTTCTTTATTTAAATTTTTATTATGTTATTTATTAGAAACAGCAAATGGTTACACCTTACAGTATTACAAACGTATCTTAGCTAAGTATAACCTCGACAATTTCTACATATTATTAAAATAAAAAATATCTATGAACCGAAAACCGATATTACCATACAATATAAGTATTATTACAGAAATCCTTTCATAATTTCAGTGAAGGGTGTCGTAGAGAAAACACACAAAAGAACATAGGTACAAGAAAGTACGCTTTCACGAAGAAACAGGTGATGGCTTTGCCTGCGGACTACAGACCTCCGGCCGGTACTTACGGCTCGACGCAAACTTAAAGGTGATCATCACACTACATAATACGTACACATAAGCAACTCTTATATTAATGTTATCATCATTTTTTGACGTTTTTATAATATCTTGTACGTCTGTCGATATGTTCCCATTTAGTATTTGTTTGCGGATAGCATTAGACAGGTTTAATATGTTGATTTTGAATCAAAAAGATGACTGCTTTATAAAAATCAAATAAAAGATTATTTTAGTGTCTCCCAAGTTATTTCACATTAGCTTTGATGTAAATCAAGTAGTTTAGAAATATTACAATCAATTTGTGAATGAACCAATACATGAAACGAATATGTGGTATTTATATGATATAGGAAATATTAATGTCGATTAGGTATTTACCGATTCGATAATCGTTTCGGCTAATTAAATTAGGTCTCTTATAACTGTTGTGTGTATCCGTGTATTCCGTAACAGCAGAAATCAAGTCAAATGTTACTTAAATCCTAGTCAACATTGGTTCTTATCAAATTACAACTTATTTAAATGTTTTGTAGACTGTATGTACTCGTAAGACTAAAATTATTGTAACAAATCGAATGTCGATGACTTAAAAATCCAGTACTGACTTGAAATTCTAGTTAGAATCTCAACACGCGTACGTTGTTAAAATTTGAATCGGTAGTTTCGTGTGTAAATATCTATCTTTTTTACTTCAAAAGTGTATTTAAATCTCTTATTTAATGATACACAGTAAAAAACGATGCAAATATATTATCACATTATATAAATTTTCAGAGTGAATTAGGGTTAGTAATCGATTAGAACAAGCATTAAATAATATGTTCTTGTTGTCTGTAATAATTTGACAGTTACTTAAGTAAACGTTTTATTGTACACTATGAATATTCAAAGAATATTCGATATTCATTTGAACATTCTTATAATATATATTTGAACATTATTACTCAACACAAGTGATGACATCGAAAGTATATTCGTAATAAAATTACTGGTAATGTATTTATATTCCGATAGACGAAAATCTTCCAATGTAGTTGCCAAGTTAAGTACTTAAATATTAACTAAATACTATTTTTCATTATACACTAATTTATTAATGGATTTAATATTACATGAGGGATGTTAGGATGGGGTAATCACATGACCAAGAATCACACGGCTAATTTCGGTCTTTTTCGGCCCTAAATCTAATATTAAACATTCTTCTACCTGATTATGCGTGACGTATGATATGTATATAAGGAGAGGTACAAGTACTTGGTCTACTTAATGTGATTACGTCTTAAACAAATGTTAATCGCTAGTCTCGTCAAGGTATCATCGTTCTTACCCTCAATTACTTAAGCTGTATACATACATTAACCTGGTATTGTCGGCAAAAAAGATGTATTGTACCGTAATGTTGGTATTCGATTGCATCCCTAAAAAAGAACTATTTTATTTGCATAATAACGACTATGTCAACCTTTTCGATATATTCACCTCACAGGTTTTGAAAAACTATTTGATCACTTTCTTGACCGACTTTACATAAGAGTAATGACAAGCGAAGACTTATGATAATTTCAAAAGCAATAGTTCCGTTGTGGGATTTTACTTTGTTTCCTATGATTTTAAATCTAATGGTAAACAAAATAGAGTTCAAAACACATTAGACGATTCCTCTGATGAGAATTGCCTTGCGAGTAAGATCAAATAAATTATTCTGTGCCTAGAATTGTAGTTACTAACAAATCAGTATTCAACACCGTTTTATCTTCCATTGTAACAGTGCCAAACTTTTATCGAATAGAATAACAATATATAACTACATACAAACTATATTTAATAAGAACTATAGAATTTTCCTCTTTATAATTGTAATTATATCTGTATCCGAAGATGATGTGAATAAAGATTTTAATCCTGTGGAAATAAATCTAGAAACAAGAGAAATGAAAGTTATAAGTTTATTAACAAACCAAATTGGGGTATCTAAGTTAATATGTATATTTTGAAGCCATAATTATGATTTAGGAATGACATAAGTCATAAGTTATTAATTTCTTATCGATATACATTGACATTTTGAAAATCGTTAAAAGTTAATTATTATTTGATCACTAATTTACACAATTACTAGACAGTATTAGGTCCCATGTGATAAGCTTTTGCCATATAGACTCGATCTGGTATTGTAAATTCCGAAGATACCTACTTAAATATTAACGGGTCACCAAGACCCTCACAGATGATGTGACTGTAGGGAGGCAACGCAAGGCATTGTCAGTGAGAGCTAATATGCTAGCCCGTAGGCACGCTGCACTGTACGGGTAAAAATTACTTTATTTAAAGCTTACTGTCAGTCTTTTTATACGTGCAGCGTATGGGTGACGCATACGCAAAATACTTATAATGCCCTGCGTGTCCAATACAATAAAGCATTCAGGATTTTAATAAGGCTGCCACGCTTTTTAGCGCATCAGAAATATTTTTTCGGACGCAGAAATGGAAGGCTTTACAGCGATACATCGCAAAAGAACAGCGTCGCTGATGCGCCGCTTGCGTGGCAGCCCTAACTGCTTACTGCATCATTGCATACTCATTGCAAAATAATGTCATTGTGAAAGAATGTACGCAGGATTCCCACTCATGGAACACTGGACAAGAATTCATGTACTGCGTTCTTGAACCAGTGTATACACAATTATATTATTATAGATTGTTCTTTTATTTATTTATTTAAATCAGTAGGTGTGATTAATTCTATATAAGGATGTAATTCTGAAATAAATTAGGTATTTGAATTTTGATACTAAGAAATTGTAACAATTATATTTACTGAATTAGATTTTTGTTAAAAATACTTTTTTTCACTTTTTCTTTTTGTAAAACATGAACGCTGGGGACATTCAATCGAACATTCTCGAAGGCTAACAAAACGTTGTTATGATCATCGAAGCATACGTATGCACAAACTTTGGTATTCATTGTAGCCGCGGGCGGCAATTTATAATAGTGCCAAATTAAGGAGTTGTATTAAATATTTTTATATACAAAATGTCAATGTATTACTTTGCGAACCGAACCCGGGTCTTATTTGTTGAATTGTTGTGTAATGGCCGTGGTTTCCTACCTACGGGAATTATAATAAGCCACGTGCGTACACGTGGTTTCGCTGTGATATTCAATAAATATAGCGGTACATTATACGTGTTACAGTTACGGGTCGGATATAACAATACATAGATAACAGTCTCAGAATAATGCATCGAAATAGCAGATAAGAATATTAATCAAATGCTTAAAATATTTTGCCAAACAACAGGTACAATATTGAACAGAAGAACTATTGTTTCTTCATCTGTCAAAATAAGTAAATCGTTGTTCTACTGATCAAAATATGAACAGCCCTTTTACTATGAACTCTTAAAGACATTTTCCGTTCAGGAAGCGAGACGCCACACTAAACTATACATAGCGGCGTCTCGCTTCCACAACCGAAAATGTCCATGTTTAAGACTTCGTGGCAAGGGCTCTGGTGCGACTTTTAGCCATGTTGTGACGTCATTGCTGTAAATCTAATTAAAATTTCAACGGATTTTAGGACACTGCGATCTAGTTATTATTACAAAAAATCTCGTGATGTTTACAAAATACTTTTCTTTGTAAATCGTACTTTTCAAATGACAGTCACAGGTCAATAACGTTCTTAGTCTTATTCTGAACTGCTCCCCTAGGTCAAGTGGCAAAACGCTTGACAAATAGTGTGCGGAAGAAGACATAATAATTAGACATTTATTTGTACTTTTTCCCCGACTGTTATGTGTAGATTATTCAATGCTTGATGACAAGAAAAATCCTGATCTTACTCTTAATCCGATTCTAAGATTACTGTCTTTAATTTTACTATACACAGATTATTCAAACGAATAGTAATGTATAATTGAAAAGAAAAATTGAAAATGTTGCTGGGACGAACAACCGCGCTAGCTCTATATTAAAAATAATGGAAACATTTTGCTTCCATAGTGGGCTGATATTATGTTAACAGCAACAGTACTTTTCAGATAGTTAAGGTTGAATTTGCTGAAAAGTATTTTATTTGTTTAATATCTTTTTAAAGGCAATTGACCGTATAAGTTGTACGGTTAGATCATAAACATTTAAGCGTATTTTACACAGATTACAAAACTGATACGAGTAGCATCTTGAATCAGTTTCACTATATAACATTTGTTTCTACATAGGATATAAAACAGTGCCTTCGCTTCGATTGCGTTCGTTTGTTTTTTCTCGTCCCCAGCGTCTATAATGCCAAACGGTTAACTGCCCTATCTATAATTACCTTCTTACTTATAAACGATGGTAAAACCTCTCTTAACTTAACCTCCGTAAGAAAATCGCAAAGAATAGATATGTCAACTCCTTAAAACAGTTGATATTTCTATTCTTTGCCATGTAAACAACAGTGACAGGTATAATTTAATCAATGTTTCAACACTGTAATTTTTTATAAGTTAGGGATCGTCTATTCATCACGTGACGCTTGAATGGGGAGGAGGGTTCGGGAGCAATCACGAAATTAAAACTAATTTGTACCAAAAAACAAACATGTGATTCTAGGTAGAGGAAGGGGGGTTATTCTAAAACCTCACCAAGTATCACCAAAGAGGAGGGGATTTAAAAAGTTGCTAAAATACATCACGTGATTAATGGACCCCCCCCCCCCTAAGGGGGTTTATAATCAACCGCACTTAACTGTGAAGCAGGCCATGCCAAATTAATGTTTAAAGTTGTTGTAATTAAGGTGAATTACGCTTACCCACATTTTAGAAATGTCACGGCAGTATTTGTTCGTTTTACGTTGAACAATGCGCTTAGCGACTGGTACAGTCGCGTTTTAATAGCAATAAATAACAGTATGTTGTGATAGTGTTAATATTGTTGATAGATTTTCTAATGATCACAGTCTAAGTGCGGTTCGGGTAACGATAATTTAATTCCCCAAGTATGAGAATATGCCAAGTTGTACAAATTTATTCTGATTCTACATTATCTACTTAGACTTAGGCGGACCGAAATCAAGTCTTCTTTACTTAGACTGTTGTAGAATTACATTTGAAATAATGTATATTTTTCATTTTATCATATCCAGGACTAAAAATACTGTGTCTGTCCCTCTTATACGGGTAAGTTACGTGTCTATAGAGCTATTAAGTCTTTGTCCAACAGTGGACGTCTTCCGGCTGATGATGATGATAGCTGTCAGGTTAAACTATTTCACGAGCTTCACCTGCAATTGTCTCGGTGAAATTTTAAATATAGGATGTTTATAAAAAGTATGGTCTGGGCTTTCAGCATTTTACAAACAACAATGAATACTCACTTTAATAGATTCCAATAAAACCAGTATTAAAGTAACTTACTGTAGTATTTGTAAAGGATTATGCGTTCAATCCAATACCTCATGTCATAAACAAACCTCGTATATTTTTGTTACGAAGCTTTTAGTAAACCTTAAAATTGTCTCTGAAATACCGAATATTAAGAAAGTAAATTGCCGTAATATTGTTTTTAAAATTTGATAAAGAGGTAGCTGACACCCTGGATTAACAAATAGACATTTTTATCCCGAAAAATGTAGCGGGTAACACCGTGGGGCGCAGCTAGTTTACTATAAGCTTCATAATTTAAATATAAAAAAATCTAAAATAATAAATATAACAATTTAATGTAATCCTATACTTTTCAATAATCAAAGAGTAACAGTGAAAGGAAGCTTTGACTGGCTCAACATCTGACAAAAGCCTTGATACAAAAAATTCGAAATGTATGACTTTAATTCTAAAAACATGATTTTGATCTAAATATTCACTAAATATTACCTATTTTATATAAAGAAAATATAGCACTGTTTTCAACGGTATACTTATTACAATAGCTAATAATAATGATGTTTATCTCGATAATAAACTTATATCGTCGTAGCGTGTATAAGTAGAGAATATATTATGTATATTATGTATAATGTATTTACCAATATATAGATTTAAGTCAACAACGCTAGATTTAGGTAACGTTTGTGTATATAGTGCGTTGTTTCGTCATAGGGACACTTATCGTCATTATACTGATGCCCCCTTATCTTATTAAAACGAGACGTTTTCCGTTGAGTAAGCGAGATGCCACCCTACACTGCACGTAGCGGCGTCTCGTTTCCACAACGATAAATCCTGCTTTAACAGTACACCCAGTAGTAAGGGAGCTGGCGACAACAACTAACAGCTCATCTCAACATAACACCTAGCTGCTCTTCATTGTTCGTTGGCCAATCTTAAGTTTGCATTGAGACACACAAATGGTATGCCTTACTCTGTCCAGTTTACCGAATATGGTACACTGCGATTTTTTTTACTTTTTGTATGAGTGTGTGGCTGCGTATTGTTCACGCAGAGACACACACACACATAAACACAAAATGCACACACACTGCTGACACAATAGTTTTGTATATTTTATTTATTTGGGAAAACAAACAGTTACACATTTAAAATAACAAAAAAAGAAATTGATATAAAAGTTTTACAAACGTGCAACCAACACCGTTCTCCACAGATACACAATGAGACAGTTCGGTAATTTTCTTAAGACATATTATGTTGTAAATAAAAAATAACAAAGAATATGAAGCGACAATCAGTCACAAAATACAAAATTGTCAGCAAACATTTTAGTGACTGTAGTGAGTCATGAAAGGTGAATTTACAACATTTCTTTTTTTAAGATATCAAGTAACATGAGTCTGAATTTACCATTCGGCAAAGCAAACAAATCTAGACTTGAGAAATTCTTATTAAAATTGGTTGTAAGGCGACGAAGAGGTGCACGCAAGCCGGCGTTTGTTCGACTGGTAGTAATAGCGAAAACTGGTCGAGCACGCACCTCACGTGCCTGACATGTTCTGGGAACTATATAGCACAACGTTTTACTAATGTCTAAACAATCATACGAATTATTACATAAGTCATATAAAAAAACACAGGCCCATGACTGTATTAGCGCGGCAGGTCTCCACGCTACCATGTTGTTAGAGTTAGGTTGTTCCGTCTTGCGTGGTAATTATTATCTACTAGCGGCCCGCTCCGGCTTCGCACGGGTATAAAATATATATTATAAGTATTTCTCCACTATTTAAGGGATGTTATTATACACATAAACCTTCCTTTTCAATCACTCTATCTATTTAAAAAAACCGCATCAAAATCCGTTGCGTAGTTTTAAAGATTTAAGCATACAAAGGGATATAGTGACAGAGAAAGCGACTTTGTTTTATACTATGTAGTGATAGTGATATAATGAGCAGTTGGTACCAGAAAAGTATTTAACCATAAAGAGCCTTATTCATTCATCCGCAACAATCACTACAAAGCCTGTGTCGCGGCCAGTCAGTGTTAAGCTACAATGATCATGTTATTACTATAGGTGGTGTCAACACATTCAATTGAATTTGATACTTGACCTGCGAGTCGGTCAATTGACAATAGTCAATGTATTGTCTGCAAATCAATTGGCTTCAATAACATCATACTATTAACGATGAAGATTTACATATTTATATCCACGTGTTCAATAGGCGTGACTTTATGTGTGTACGTCAAGTCTCGCCTAGATAGTTATATTATTTATTTTACAGATGTTCAATCTCACAAAGTTCGTTTGGATCTCGCTGTAGTTGAAATGTGTACTGATAAGCGCGCTTGCGTGTGACGCCGCGTCGCAACCGTGACTGAGCGCTCTTAAAGTAACACACACTACAACAATGTGCATGCGCACGCCTGACGACATTCGTAGTCAAACTGACTTCGTGAGAAAGAACATGTATACAAGTGAATGTCTATGGAATTTAATGAACGGCTAAACGAATTTAGATTTAATTTTACACACAGGTCAATTATAGCATGTGTGATTTAGATACTTTATAGTGGTAAGATACGAGAGAAACCGAGGTCTACAGCTATAATTCTAACTTTTTTACTTGCAATGTAGTTAAAGATGCACAACGGTCTTCTTCTTATCGTATGGTTGATGAACAACCTGGTGGCAGAGTTAAAACCGCCTGTAGGCGTCTGACATGGCTTTACACACCGTTGAAAAATCTCAGGGTTGCCGGTTTCCTCACGATGTTTTCCTTCACCGTGTTTTATTGCCGGTTTCCTTCACCGTGGTTGATAATTAAATACGCACATGAATTAGATGGTGCGTGCCGAGGTTTGAACAACGGTTAGAGCCATATTATACTTGTGTGTAGGAAGTGGCAGTTCCTTGCGAATTTAAACCACTTTTAATACAATGATCAACATCAACACCCCGAATTTACTCATTGATAGGTTTAGATTACTCTTTTTGTGCCAGTTCCCATGCAAATATACAGGTAACTGATAAAACTTAAAACGACTACTTAAGTCACCTATAACAAAAAAAAACTATTAAATTGTTAATGAATAAAGGAGTAAAGGTGCGTTTTTTTTAAGGTTTACTTTAAGTTTCCCTGTTGACGAAATAACGCAAAAAAGAACATAATTTATTATTTATTTAACGGATAAGTCACACAGTACCCTTCCTTATGCTTAGAGCATTAATTTCACCATTATATTATACTTAGAATAGAATATTTTTATTTGCATAAAATGAAGGTTACATAAAGATGACAAAACAATGATTATGTGTTACAGTACCAAATACATTTTATCGCAACGCGACATGCAAACAACACACAACGTGCAAATTATAATAACAATTTCACTGCAAAATTGATAATAATCATTTAAATCCTATATACCAATATTATCACGATACAACACACTTATAATACATATTAATGATTATTACAAGAGAAAGTTAGTTTGAATCAATTTTCAAAAGAAAATGGGTTCTATATTTGGTATCTACGTATTTCGTTTAGTGTGATTATATAATTAATTTGTTGATCAGTGTGTCAAGCTGAAATGTATAGTTGTGGCTATTATGAAATTCTGTTTCATATAAACTACTTTTAGAAGAAGGCTAGTATTTTTCTTTCTTAATAGATTATTAAACTATACTTGTACACCTAATAACTTCAAGTCAAAGGATAATTAGTGATCAATATTGTTAATTTTTTTTATGCATTAAAGCTTAGGTACGTTATAAACTCAAGCCGCAAATCACAATACCTATCTTCATTAGAAGTGACTATTGTATAAGAGGGTATTGTACTATGAAAGATGGGTTAGATGGGCGATTGTTAAGAACATCAATTTAAAGGTATTTTGTGCATAATTCACCATACATTATGTATGTGCATAACGATTGTGGTAGCGGTGAGTAGCGTGCCTTAATATTCGGGTGAAACCATAAAAGCCCCGTTAAAACGTGCTATATTATTCAATTAATATTTTCTTTATTATAATTATATTTGCTCATGGCAACACTTATTGTTATGACTTTATATGTTGTAAGTTCGTTACAAGTTATACTCTTAACTTTGTTATTCACGTTTTATTCTAATATTGGTATAATTTCACAATTATTACCCAATTTTAGATTGTACTTAATTAGTGTGTACTTAAATGTTTGGTATTGTGTTTTTTGTGTGTAACGGATTACTTAAGTGCCATTTGGAGCTTTGAGATTTTTCGTTGGTACAAATTATATTTAATTCTTAGTATAAGGTTTTTTCTGTAATATAATTATGTCTTGATTAGATGACAGCTTGGTTGAGAAAGAAGTGTGTATACATTGGCCCTGACTTCTATTATGTTGAAGATACGGCTGATCAGCACCCCCTAGTGAAGTGATACGGAGGCTAGATTAATAGAATAGAATGGAGAAAGTATGGGGTTGACATTGTTAATGTCACTAATAGTTCGTAAAATGACAACCTTGTATATTTCACTATACTATTCTATTCGTCTAGTAGTTGTATCATTTGTCTGGAGGGCTGAAGACATTGTGCGTTTATTAAGTTGCTAACGGCCACAGTGCAATAAAAATCATATTTATTCGTTACATCCAAGCTGTCGGCATAGAAAGCTATATATAAATTCAATCTGAAGTTTGTCTTCCCATTAAAATAGCTTTATTTATTTGTTTAAGGGTACATATTATTTGTATAGTTGTAACAAATGTTCGTCACTTAAAACGCGGGTTTTACATATTATGTAAATGAGGTTCAAAGTATGTTTATATTAATTTAATTTATTTGTATAATATTGGGGTTATTTTTAATCTACATTTTAATCAATAAGAAGAACAACCTTCTATTCGCTTTATATCTAGGTCTGATACTTGAAACTTTATATGCTATTTATTTTCTGTGTCTGTAGAAAGAAATGATTTATATAATTTTTTTTTAAATTGAAGTTTAATAATTCATGATGTCTAGTATTTTTACAAGAACTTTTTTTTCTGTCAATGATCTAAAAGTCACCATGCCATATTGAGTTACTTAACTAAATTCTTAATTAATTAACTTAAAAGTAAGACCCTACTGCCTAAAATGTATATGGGTTGTGTTTTCACCTCTTAATTTAGTCAAAAGTGTATTAGAAAAAGATTTTCAATGACATGGGTACAATTACCGGTGGGTATTTAAGGTTTTGTGAAAGTTGCATGCTTAATAAATTAGCGACATCAGTCCAAATGATTATGTTTAATATTTTATTTAAGTCAATTTTAGTATTTCCACTTTGATTTTTTTAAGCTAAGTACAAAAACATAATGAACAATAAACTACGCACCATATTTAGCAAAAGATCTGTCATTTATTCGTACTAATTTCAGGATTAGGCTGTGAATCTGTATTGTGAACAAGTGATTACTAATAAATACATTATTATGTTGCTTTTCTCGTGTTTTATTTTTAATTTTGTTCGATTAAGTAACTTCTAGCCCACGTTTATTGAGACATCCTTTGATATCTTGTATTAGGTAAGAAGTATGATGCATCCTGTGGACATAAAACGCTAAAATATTGCGCAGTTGATATGCGAATTATAGAGAAACTGAAATCTAGATACTATAAATAAGACAAGGGTGAAGAAATTAAAATTAAATGAAGAAATTTCCTATGAATCATAATTCATAGGGAATTTCTTCATAACGGCATAGATAACGGTATAGGAGCTGCTCTAGTAAGATAATTTTCATAGACGTATAGAAATGAGAATCTAAGCCTAAAACTTTAGCTGACCATCGTAAAAAGGGTGAAAAGTTCCTTTATATTTAATTGACGCAGTATACTTATTGAAGCACTGAGTTGTAAAAATAATTTTGTGTTAGACTAGGCATCCAAAAATTATACCAACTATAAGCAAAAAGTTTCCATAACAAATCTTACATTGTCATATTTTGACAATAAATTGACATGCTGTGCGTTGTCGTAGATTCATGAGTTCAGGTTGAAGAGAGAATACATACCTACATTTAAATTTTGTGTTACTACTGTTTTAATTAGATTCAGATACAATATATGTGATATTGAGATAGTGCTAGAATGTCGTTTATTGGGATTGATAAGTGGGCAAGGCTCTTCAGAATAATACGCCAAAACGGTGGAATTATTAAAACCTGTTACAAATTATGGAGGTTCGACACACTGAAGGTAAGCTCTTCTCTTTTAAGCTTGTTACTTCACCTCTGTGCCACTGCTCAACGCCAGATAGTGAATACGAGCAAACTGCACATCATATCCTGTGGGAGTGTGGTCTATGGCAGAATGAACGTAATACTTTGTTAGACAGTATACATGCTACATCCGGTGTAATTTATTATGAGGACCTTGTTGCGACCAGAACAAACTTCCGTGCTTTCAGACGTTTTTGCCATACCTACTATTGGAATCAAAATAACAGCTAGGACCCATTAGTTTTTAACTTTTTTTTACCCGTGGTGCTTGGCGACTGGGCTTATCTCAGTTGTGGATCCCTTATTATGCTTTTGGCATATTAGTCTTTATGTCTCCCGCTTGCTATGGAGGGAAGTGGCAACTAAACATTTATTCCTACTCCTCCTATATGTTCTTTTATGATTAATTTCGTTGCGGGTTCCAAGACAGTCGAGTCATTTCTCTGGGACGCCTCGAGCTTCATTGCCTCGATGGTTCTCAATGGTTATCATTGTAGATCCTGGCTTACAGGAGTCACAATGATGGGCAGGAGTGGTGGGCTAGTCCCGAATAAAAAAAATAAAAAAAAAACACTGAAGGTAATTCGTTTATTCTTTTGGTCCAATGTAAAGGGCGGTTTAAAAAGCTTTCAATATTTTCTTGATGGTATTCTACCCTTCTTATCAATTATGTATTTAATCCTCATTAAATAATATTTGGTTAAGTATGTATGAGTCAGTGCTACCTACCTAAATTGGTCTTCCAGTCTGGGTACAGTAGACATAATTGATTTATTTTTATACTTTTGTAGGAAGGCCAGTTTGTGGGATCCGATAGTTTCGGCAACAAATACTATGAGAATAATTACTATATGATAGGACGAAGCCGTTGGGTGGAATTCAAACCCAATTTCAAGTGGGAATATGATGCAACTCACGTAAGTTTACGCAGGTACTACGCGACCAGATCCTTTGAGTGCATGACAGGAATGTGCTTTCGGTTCCCACACTCCCGACACTCCAGCTATATCTCCGCAATTCTGCTAGTAACGTGCAGACGAACGATAGTGATTAACTGATTGGTTAGCGCTTCTTGAAGTTTGGTTTTTAGTTAGTTGTTAAATGTTTTTCGTTGTGCTGACAAAGCAGTCATGCGCCTAAAAGTTTTGGTCGAGTAGTAGGTTTTACTTTTCTAGGAGATAAACTTAAGATGTTCATCATCTTCAGCCGGAAAACGTCCACTGTTGAACGAAGGCCTCCCTCTTTTAGTAGGAGAGAGGTTGCCATAATCCCCACGCTTGGCAAGTAGCTTGGGGATCGCAGTGTTGGTGGTCAAGTTACAGAAGCCGCTGCTGCCCATCTTCTGGATTTTCCCTTAGTCGCCTCTTACGACACCCACGAGAGGAAAGGGGGTGGTCAATTCTAGGCCGGATACCACACGGCAAACTTAAGATACCTATAGGCACAGGCCCCGCGTTCAGCCATTTTTCCTTTAGGTGCACTGTGTCCATCAACATAACGTACGCTCCCCCCTGCCATCACTTCACACCCGCTTAATGTTGCTAGGTTAGGGGCGGCAGTTACTACTTCTGGGGTAAATGACGATGTTTGGGTATTGTTATTTTAAGATTTCTATAAAAGGTTATATATGGATGTATATGTTTTATTAAAAAAGATATATTATAATGTAATAGTTTTTAATTCTACTAATAAACATGATATGACATTACGCCTGTATTTTTCTCGAATGGGTATTCTTATAAACTGTATTTCTAAAAGGCATTAGGTATATAGTATACCCTTATATCGTAATTTATGTTATAGGTCCTGGGACCAATAATATTAATAGCTTAATACATACACGAAGTACAGTCGTGTAATAGGGGGCGAACCTATTGGCATTGACTAGATACAAATTTAGACTCCGTATCTTCCACCAGACCAGTTTGAGCAGTGTCATTCTACCCAATGACACTGCTCAAACTGGTAATCAAACTCAACACCTAACGCACACAAAAACATAGTTCGTTCTCCTTTTAGACATTTGTGCAAAAAAGAGAATAAAAAATCGTGGTAAAATCTTAACAAAACACTTGCAACACTGACAAAATGGTAGCTTTATTACGCCTCGCGGTGTTACCCGCTACAGTTATTAGGATAAAAAGTAGCCTATGTGTTAATCCAGGGTGCCAGCTACCTACATACCAAATTTCAACCAAATCGGTCCAGCCGTTTTTGCGTGAAAGAGTAACAAACATCCACACATCCATTCTCACAAACTTTCACATTTATAATATTAGTAGGATTCAATTCAATATTTAAATAAAATGACATATTTATGTGAAATGTACATATTAAATAGGAACCTAACATATTTTTGTATAATTCCGTCCGCAGTTTTGTACATTTGCATTACGCAGCTCGGCATAATTGAATTAAATGTGTTCCAGCGCTGCGCGCGATCTTTGTGAACTAAATGTCAAATCGTTCAACTACGCTACTTCAGCGTAGTGGGTGTGGTGTCATTTTTGTGTGCGTTCACGGCTTCTGGTTTGTTCTGTATTCTGAGCCTATAGGTATTATTCACTTCGATTATTCGTAAACTTTACCTCAGTTCTTTAACGAAACTCACAATTCTAATGGAGTCATCATTTCTGGTTATACCTAGCTATGTTCTAGTAATTCATTAATCAAACAAAAAGTTGATATCTTAATTTTTTACCCAACTACTGAAAATAAAAAAGGAAGGATTATGATTTTAGCAGTCTATGTATGTATGATTAGTTAGTTTGGATTTACCTGTGTTCCACCGTAGCGCCTGAACTACTGAACCGATTTTTATTGTAAGTACACAGAATAACACTATTTTTTACTTAGTCTTTGTAAATCACTTTCACTACGTAGGTACCTATACCCACAATAGGCGTACACAAGACTTAAACTATAAATAATAATTATACAAATAGCAGTTACTCTGGTACCTACTTATTCAATTAATTAATGTATTTACTCGCATAATGCCAGTAGTCAAGTATAGCCGACCACACATGCATGTGACTCGACTTTTTCCAGATAACAGCCGAGTGGTACGGTTGGCTCCACTACAAGACAGACAACCGGCCGTGTGAAGACTGTGCCAAGTACTGCCTCAACTGCTGCTGTTGGGTTCACAACTGGCTCCAACCCTTCGCTGAAAATTTGACTGGCACGGATAAAGCCTACTACCCATACAGTACTACTAAGAACCATATCTGCGTTTGGGATGGTAATACACTTATTTTTATGTTTATGTAGTTCCCAAATAGGTAGATAATATCCCAGTACTTCAGCTCATAAACTTAATTTAACTGAATATGATGCGAGTCAGTGAGGCGAATGAAGTATGCCAGGATCGTAGCAAATGGAAATCCGTGGTCTCTGCCTACCCCTCTGGGAAACGGGCGTGACTTTATGTATGTATGTAATCACACTAATAAAATAAAACCGGAAATTTGTGAGTGCTCTAGTGCGTTTGTATGTTTGTTACCTCTTCACGCTCAAACGGCTGGGCTGATTTTGCTAAAGTTTGGTATGGAGGTAGCTGACATCCTGGATTAACACACTTTCTATCCCGAAAATATGTAGCGGGTAGCACCGCGGGAGTCGGGACGCAGCTAGGTGAATATATTGGTATCAAATATCAATAACAAACTTACCTGACTGCCTCGGTGGTCTAGTGGTTGCTAAGCGCGATTAATGAGTGGGAGTTCCTGGGTTCGAATCCCGGGTCGGGCATAGTGTTACTAGGTTTTTCTATTAGGTTATTCTCACTATCAGCAGAGTGTCTAGATTTATGCCCGGTTGATGGCAATAGGCTCGCCCCCTATTACAAGGGGACCTATAACATAACTGGCGAAATGTGGATGTACTATGATTATGTGCACCTCTGCCTACCGCTTTGGGGAATACAGGCGTGATGTATTGTATCAAGTTAGTTTTGAAGTGCATAAGTCAGTTACGAGTTGAATATAACGCCATCTATCCAAATATCCCGTAACAATATTACAAATTTAGGTTGTTTAGCTTGAAAGTTAGATGTCGCTAGTGTTTCGTGTAAAATAGTGATGTTATGATAATTATAGTTCAGATTTTCAATATTTGCAATGTCCAAATGTAAAGAAACAGAATTTAGGCATCAGTCTCAGTTTCGGCCGAAACTGAAACCGAAACTTCCATAATAAGGTGCTATTGTTAAACTGCCATGTAGTGTAAAGCATAACTCTAAACGGATTAGCTAACATTTGGAACTTAGCGCCTTAATAACTATTGTTCAGCTCAAAAATACCTATCCAACGATGTAGCTATTGGAGTGTGTACAAGTGAAAACATAGAAATATATAACTAATCCTAATAGTTAGAAGGTACCTACGTAGCGTACGAAAACATATGTATCATTGTTATAATAAAAAAATCAAAAAATATCGGTATTGATTAACTATCATATAGCGATATCATATAGGTATCATATTAGCGAAATTACCTGTTTCAAAAACAACTACCTATCATAATAGCGAAATAACCTGTTTCAAAATTCAACACAAGGAACTGCAAAGTTAGCGGCGACAACACAATTAACAAAAAAAGTTTGGAAATGACTACGAGCGCGTGTAATATTGTAGTGTAGTGTAGTAAATTAACATTTCGTCGCTCGCAGCTCAGTGCACCGGGGTCCGGGCATGTCCGATTGCAGCTCGAAACCTCTCCAATTCAGTTTCGGTTTCGGCCGTAGCTTTAGCTGGACGGCAGCCGAAACGAAAATTTAGTAATCCGAAATTAGTTAGTGAGCGAGTACGGGTTTAATTCCTGCAGTAGATTCCATGAATTTAGAGCTATGTATGTACAATTTTATATTGATATCTACCTATTACATAGGTGGATTAATTTAGTGAAGCGCATAATTTCCGATTTCAAGTTTATCTCCCAGGTGAAGCGGATATTATTTTGTGGATTGGAGGTACCTATTTCTTGTAATCGGGTTTTTCCATTAGTTAATTCTCAATAGCAGCACGGAGTCTGGATCTGTGCCCGGTTACTGGCTACAGGCTCGCCCCCTATTACATTAGGGCTTAAAACATCATTGGCGAAATGTGTTGTATAGTCTTACTTACCTACATAATCTGTAACATAGGACACCTCTAGCTACCCCTTGGGGATCGTTCATTAATCACGTGAGGCTCGAAGTGGGGAGGGATTAGAAAAAAAAACACGGTAAGTCTAAATCCTCACCAAGTATCACCAGAGGGGAGAAGGGGTTTAAAAAGTTGCTACCAAACGTGATTAATAGACGATCCCTTGGAAGATAACTGGCATGATACGTGAGTACGTAAGTTTATGATTAAATAATAATTGTATTCCATTTTATTTTCCAGGTTGTTCTCTCTGCAATCGAATGAAACCAGAATAAACATTTTATAATTATACATATTATGCATTCTTTTGCTTTTTGTAATTACATACATTTATTAGTTACTGTCTACTCTTACATTTAAAACATGAATAGGTATAAGGCGCCATTGGTTTAACGATATTTTGTTAGAAATGTGCTAAAGACGCTAAAGTACGCGAGTTTTCACCATTCAAGATTCACGGAGTGTATTCTCTATTAGCGGACAAAACCTCTTGCCGTAGATTTCATGCTACTGTTCTCACATTATCTGTGAGTAGCAATACTTGATAGTGCTATCATTAATTGTTGGTATTTATTTACATTTTTATTAAAAATCAAAAATTCTAAAAATTATTTTTTTGGCATCAGATTCGTTCTAACATCATAAATCACTTATTTTCTTTTTCAAATATCTTCAATGTACAGTTTCGACTTCGTTACGATTTTATTATATGTAAGTATAGATAACTTTTATCGCGAGCGCAACTTAAATGGCGGTATCGTATTTTAATGAACAATGGTCAATCTATTTTATGAAATCACTAATTCAATTAATAAAATAATGTGCAGACTTTACTAAAAGTTTTTAAACTTAAAACGGGAATGAAGTAAGTCAGAAATATAATATTAGATATTGTTAATTTTGCATTAGTGATATCATTGTGTAAAGTACCTCGACTTGCGTTAGGTAATTCTCGTACGCTTAAAACACAATTTCGGTTCAGTATCGTTTGTTAAATGATCATTTCCTTAATATGTCTTTGACATTAAATTAATGAGAAAAGACTGAAGATGTGTTTTAACTTGTAACGTACCTACGACCGCACTGATTATACCTACAGTGTAAGAGCATAAAGATCATTTCGTATATTCGGGAATTCTTCGTATCGTCATGCGCCAATTGTCGCACGGAAATAGGTCATACCGTGGGGTATAGATTGGTTAGTCAACAAGGATGGTAGCGAGGTTGGCCCCTAAGGGTGCGATTGACGCAATAAGGATCATCTTATTGAGGCTCTCTACGTCATCATCATCATCAGCCTGAAGACGTCCCCTGTTGGACAAAGCCCTCCCTACAAGCACCCGGGGAATTGTAAAACCCTTATAAAATTTCATGAGCCAGTGGCACCTTAGTTAAACAATCGCTTTTAACTAAATATAAGGATTTTGATACAGTTTTAATAAAAATTTCATGTCACTTTAAACAGAAGTTTTTGTTTTATTAAGTATCCAATAGTTTTGCTTAAAAGGCTTTTCCTGTGTATCTTATACGGGATTTGGAGTTACTGTTATGGTTTAATTGGTTTGTCAGCTCGGAGGTCTTAGGTAGGTTCTAAGTCCTTTGAGTTTTCATATTATTATTATTACGTCTCCTTCCTAGAATTCCTCCTTTCGTGGGAGCGTTTGGCGGACATGAAATATAACATTCATGAAGTATTTACTTTTAATAAATAAAACTTAGGTACTAGTCCGTATCTGAGTTTCTAGTTGATAAAATTTAGTTGAATAAAATGTGTTCTGTAGTGTGTGAAGGTGAACTGCATCAATGTTTGCATGCCAAAATGGTAGAATGTGCAAGGATTCATTAATAATACCATATAACCAGCTTATTGTAAATACCCACATGATGAGCAAATAAATAAATATTCAATTCTATTCTACATCAAGACAAGACTCGGGTCAATCTGCAGACGTTGCAAATATTAGCTCTGTACGGGAATCTAACCTGTGACTATGAGCGCAGCAGGGAATCACTTAGCAATTGCGCCATTGGTCGTCAAGAATTCCCTCCCTTATAGGACATATTATTTTATTTAAGTCCCACAGTTGCAGGACATTAATACCTCCCTTTACTTTCTTATTTATTTATTTATTAAATCTATAATATAAGTTCACAGTACATGATGGTAAGTTACAGATGTCGTCATAAACCTCCAAAACTCTCCCTAAAAGATTGGTACCTACCTATGTCTTTGCACTCACATTTCGTTGCAAAGACGAATTCTATACCTGAATAAAAATGTCAACTAGGGGTCCTATTACCGCTTATCGAGCTGCATCATAACTCAGAATTTACTAGTTCTAAGTTCATAACTTCAATAAAACTTTTCCGGCGTTTTGCTCACTTCTGTCGGCATTCGCAGTTGCCAACGGGACTGTATTGACAACCAGTAATGCATGCATTATGTCTACATTGTCTGACGCTGTCTAAGTAGGTACAATTCATAGGGCTGGGGCAATTTGCTAAATGTAAAAGAACTTGACTATCGCAGTGGCTGCGTGATTGGATGTGGAGTCGTCTCTCGCATAGGACGTAATGTGTACCTAGGTATAGGTATGTGATTTGCGCATTTCGTACCTGTGAAATACATGAGTTACCATTCAGGGAAACGAGGTAGAGTTGGGTAGAGTTACAGTAACGAAAATGTTCAGTGTTGTGTTTTATTGCGAATGCATTACCAAAATAGTTATTTATCTAATCTAACTGTTAATGCAGCAGTTCAATTACATAGCCACTTCACCAATCGGGTCATACACCTCTCTACTTACCTTAACTTCCATAAAAAGGAGCTTACAATATAAGGGCAAAAACATCGTGAGGAACCCGGCACACCTGAGAGATTTTTCAACGGTGTGTGAAGCCATGTCAGAGGCCTACAGGCGGTTTAAACTCTGATACCAGGGTATCAGAGTTTAAACCGCCTGTAGGCCTCTGAAACAACCTGTTGTTCATCAACCATACGATAAGAAGAAGAATATAAGGGCTGGCAGATACCTACATATACTATTACACCTTTCCTATGAATGATTCTTCGTAAGCTTGTGGAATCTACTAAAGTAGGAAGGTCGAAACCGGCGGTCACGTGGTACACCACTGCCGATGTCCAGATCGAACCCGCAACTGTTAGCAGTGCAGTCCAAACACTCAGCGATTGAACCTATATATAGACGCCTATCTCTCTCAACTATAAAAAACCTCTAGATATAGGTTGTCTACAAAAGGTTTAGAGAACACACGGCGCTTATTTATCAGCGGTTCTTTGGATGACTCGACCACGTGACCGATAGTATCGGCCTTTCGGGTGCAAGTCGCAGGCTCGCAGCGTTTCTCCTTGTTTTGCTGACCCGGCAGCCGATGCAGTTGAGACTGAGCCCGCAACCGCTACTGCAGCAGTCCAATAATTCAACCAGTGCACAAATAGGGTCATACCTATATCTTTTTTCTACCATAAAATTGTTCATAATTATCAAATGATATACAATTTATGGGTAAGCAAATACAACACTTACTATGAGCGATTTTTAGTAAGCCTGTACCACGTGACCACTAGTATCGGCCTTTCGGCTGCTAGTCGCAGGCTTGCAGCGTTCCTCTTTTGTTTTGCCCGGCAGCCGATGCGGTCGCTGAGAACGGGACCGAACATTAGAGTCGGCACTTCGCAAAATGCTTGTCAATTTTGTGCGGGAACACGAGTTCGAGTCAAGTCGAGTGTATGACACTTGGTATACATATATTACAAATGCAATTGTAGAGCTTTCTGACTTAGAATTCAGTATGTATTTGTTGGTAAGTCTCTTGAAATAAAATTTAGAAAATGTTAGGTAGGTACCTATTGGCAGCTTAATGATTGCATAATAGTATAATTTAATTGTAACAGTAAATTTAGCTATTTGCACCTCTACAATTAAAAATATATAAAAGTTACATTCTGAATAACTAAAAATCAAGAAGTTAATGGAAGACAATAAAATAGGTGAATTTAGCTACAATACGACTCACAAATATGATAATGATATTTCGAGGTATTAAAAAATAAATTATAATAGCATCGCCCATAAAACTATCCAAACAATATGATAATTTTATTATATCACCACGGCTATAAATTTTTTCAGTACAAATGACCGAATGAAAAAATTGCAAGCATTTAGTGTGCCGAAATGCTTTAAACGGCAGAAAAAATTCGTAAACAGATTTAAAAAAATGTTAATCGTAGTGGGGAGGGGCGTTGCTCTGGGCGGTGTTTGGCCCACCTACCCTGGTGGGGCTAGGTGCTGGAGTCAGTTGCGCATCGGCTGCGGCGTAGGTCGCACGCATGTTTCGCGAGTGAGTGCTGCAGTGTTGTGGGGCAGAGGCCCATACATTCGAAAATAGCAAACGAAAAAATTGAACCCCAGATGGGAGTATACGAGGAGAGGGGAACGATGCACTGGGTATGACATTTAATATTTATAAAAGTTTTGTAGTTTTACGCTATTTCTTTCAAAGTGCTAAGTTTCTTGTTACAACAATTTTAAAGTTTTAAATTTTGTCTTATTTTTTTGTCTATGCACATGCTTTTATCTATCCGTGTCAGTACACCTATGTACGAACTTAAAACTACTTATAACTATAAATAGACCTTAACTTCACGGAGTTAACTTGACTCTACTTTAAACATTAAAGTTTAAGTAGAGTTTTATGTCTGCATTAGTTTCAATGTAAATTATTCCATAAAGTTTATTAAAAGTTCTACATTTTAAAGTTCATACCTAGACACAAACTTCTCTTAAATTCCACTTTGTAAAATTAACAAATTATGTTCAGTAGATTAAAAGATGAAAAAGAATTTGTAAGGTAATACTCTATATATTTTATTGCACCTATATGTTTAAAAATAATTGTAAAAGAGACTAACTTGATAGAAATTTTAAATAAAAATTTAATTGTAAGTAAACCACACTCTATATTCATTTACTTGTAATGATTTAACATTAATTAAACATCTACTTTAGTGTCAATAAGCTCCACTTCTCCCACGTTTTGTTTACTCTTATTTACTACTGAACAAAACCCTTTATTATGATTTCGCGTGTCTTCGTATAAATTGTAGGCTAATTCTAGGAGATCGTGTTTGTAATACGTGGGCAGTAGAAAATCTTATTTATATTATCTTCCATTGATATTTACTGAAACAATTTTTGTTCGTGTATACCGTAAGTGTATTACGATATCTGGTATGGCTTTTTAAGTAAATGAAGTATAGTTAACTGCATTATTTTGGGGTGCAGGTACGCGCGTAGCGTTATAATTCTGTAGTTGGTTTTATTCTCAGTCTGTAGAGTCTTTATCTGCTAATAGTGATAATGCATGCAAGCTTTCAGTTAGTAATAGGTATGTTAGAACAATTAGATTGAATCGTGATAGCCGTTTGATGTTTGCAGCTTACTTTACTTTGCATACTATGCTAAGCTAAAATTCAGTACTGATTAATTTTCCATAATATTTGTATTCTGATATGCTCTTCTTATATGTATTATTTTCTTATAAGTTTAAATTTGTAGCTATGTCGTTACTATTGGAATACGGAATAGCATACGGCATTTCCGAGGGATAAGCAAGAAATTAACAACGAACGAATCTGATAAGGCTATGTTTGGGCTATGTACTGTGCCTACCAGCCTTTAGGATCTTTAGCAAGGTGACATATTATGTAAGTTCTGGGTGATAGGCATAGGTACCTCTAACCTACTGTGGATGTACATATATATAGAGTATACTTATATATGTGAAACACTGACTTAAAGTAATGTATCCTAGATTTAAGTCTTTTTTACTAACTCGAAGTGAACAGGCGTGGGCAGTGGGCAATGCTCGGTCTGTCTCTGTATGAGATGAAGCCTTTCCCGTATATTAGGGCAGTAGGCTCGTATTATTATAAGTTTAATAGGTGTATATGATTGTATTATAGGTATACATTCGATTTAGGGTTCGAACTTATTGAATTTTTTGGTACAGTTCTTCATATTCTTTGAGGTGAATATCTAAACATATATAGAACACATATAGAAGAACATTTATAGAAAGTATAGATACTTTACTAGAGGCTTATAGCTTAGGTAGTTGTAGCGCTTATTCTCTCCGGTAAAACTGATACGTAACATTTAGACAACAGTGGAGTACTTAGACAAAACTCAAAGTTACTCTTAACATAAAAGTTTATATAGTAAGTAGCTTTAAAACTGTAACGAGGTTAGTTGAATGGAGTTTATTTATAACTCTAAACTTATAGGTAAGTCATGGCCATGGAACGAAAAGGCTACAACGGTAGTAAAAGTTAGACTTGGTTTCTAATAGGGAATTGATACAAAACGATGATTGGCGCAGTGGCTAAGCAATTGAATTGCTGCGCTAGGGGTTGCGGTTTCGATTCTCGCGCGGTACAAAAATTTGTGTGATGCGCAGATGTTTGTCCCGAGTCTGGATGTCTGTGTTTGTGATATTTTATCTTTGTGAATCGCACCAACTATGTCGGATATATTCCTAGCGTGGGACGACGTTTTTATATAGAAATATTATTGGAGTAGTCTTCACATCTTTATAATCTTTTGATATGTGATAGTAGAGCGATAACATAACACGTTATGAAGAACTTAGTAACTAAAAGAAAATAGTGTTTATTAAATCTTTGTTAGATACCATTTGGTATTTTGTTTCCATTACAAATATGGGTCAACAATAGGGAAAATTAAATTCATCATTTACCGTTTGGCTAGGAGTATAAAACAGAAATAGATTGTGTCGTGGAAAATGATTACAACTTAGCGGGAAGCGGGTGCACCGGCTGTCGTTGAACTTGGATAAGGCGTTATCCAGCAGTGGACCGCGATAGGCTGAGAGAGGTGTACATAGTAGGTAGTCATTTCACTTCCACCAACATATCAGTCTATATATACTCACTTATGTACGATAGGGTAGCTTAGTTATATACAACGTAACCCGGGAATAACACATACCTACTAAGGTAAAAAAAAACCTAATATTTATTACTGTGACATTCTATTAGCCCGATTGACACGTTAATGGAAAATCCTAGTTACTATTTATATAACCTTACCTTTGTTCTACATTGGCAGTCGACTATAGGTACTTAATTTTTTCTACAACAAAAGTAAAATGCCAGTTGGTAAGATGATTTATTTATAATTCAATGTGACGAATGACTATGGGTTCGCCGGTTTCTAGACCTCTGATAAAAGAAAGCACCTTTGCCAATCCACCCATCCGTAGGTAGCATGATTATACACCGTGTGTAAAGATATAATATAACGAGATGAAATGATCAGACTCTTGTGTATCTACAAAGGAGTACAATGCATATAATACACAGATATATATATATTATTTATATACATTATACATCTGTATATTACAAGTATTGTACCTCTGCTTATTTAGGTAAACTGAGTAATTTGAATACGCCGTTACAAGTATTTGAGATATAGTGGGTGTTGATTTAATAGATCAATAGGGCTGAAGTTCAACGCTTATGAGCGCCATCATTAAACAATATGTGTCGACTCTATTTAATTTATAGCAAGTAATGTCATCTATGATATAATAATTACATAGATATATTATAAGTATATCTTCTTATAGATAGATGCATTGCATAATATTGTCGTAAAATGGTCCAAGGCCTCTACATAAAAATAATGCTTTTGGTACCTAATAAAACTCATATAAAGGTACGGAATCCTGGAGAAAATAACAATGAGTCGATCCTGAAAACCTAAGATCATTATGCACGAGAAAAGCCGTTATGTCTGTGAAGATAGAAAAGAATACGTAAGAAATAATATCTACAAATAAAATCCTGCAATTTACTTGCAGTAGTCGCATAATATTGATGCGCCCGTGTCACATGTGTTTGTAAATCTCTTGTTACACGTGTATGACTTTAAAACTGGAATAGTACAAGAATCACAAACTTCTAACGTAAAATATCAACTCCTGCTTATTTATCAAAGGTGGCATTTTTGTGGAGGAAAAGGAAGAAAGTACCTATATTGATACGGTTTTATTAAAGGCAGTACAAAACTGGATATTAAAGAACACAATGAAAAGATATGAAAAGCATAAGTGAGGAATAACGTTAGTGTGATATTAGGTATGGAGTGAAGAGATATCTCTACATACTGAAACGGGAGACAAGACACTATTCACTAGATTCTGACATGCCTAACGATACTTACATAATTCTTCAGTACGTTTGGTTGTCTACTAACTTTTACATTTTAGATAGATCAATTTTTGTGTGTAGGTATTTTTTTATGGGTTCGTAGATGGTTTGAAAACACAATTGGACCCGCTAGGTGGCACTGCTTTTCCAGACTGGACGACGTCTGCTGGATACGCTAGTAACATTATAAAGCTGAAAAGATTTTTTGGTTAAACGCGTTAATCTCAGCAACTACTGGTTCGAATAAAAAAATCTTTATTTTTTGGATAGTCCATTTATCAAGGAAAACTATAGATTATTAAACATTTAAAATCCACGCGGATGAAGTCGCGGGCGGAAGCTAGCATTTTATGAAAATAGAATAAAAAATGTTTTTTACCGCGATTGAGCTGTTTTTTAGACTGTTTTTAGACTTTGAGTTTGTTTAAAACTTGCCGTTAACCAACTTTGACAAACACAAAAAACTTTCTCGTAAAATATTCGCGTGTCAATTTATCCATTGTATACTGAGGTCATTTCACTGGTATTATCACAAGAAATGTAGGTATTTATAATGGATAGGACAAATGTACAAACAAATCTTTGTATATAAATAGATGCCTAACAGATCCGCCGTTTTAAGAGGCATACGAATATTGAGAAGTAGTATAGTTGTAGAATAATTCAAGTTACACATTTCCAAACAGGCTATACCTAGGTCCGTACCTAGGTTTAGCGATTGTTCGCATAATACTTAATTAGTGGTTACCAAGAGCTTATAAAACGCAATTATATTAGTTTAAGACCGTAGCCCGTTTAGTGTTTAAATTGCCAAGATTACCCATTATTACGTTTAATTACTTAATGATTAGCAAGTCCTAATTTAGTTGATGTTTTATTCGATTCGCGGGGCGCTAAAGTTTCGTTTGAATTCTATTTCAGTCGAGTAATGGAGACTTTCTTTTGAACAATATTTTTTCATCTAAACTTTGTTAGGGTATATTAATGGTACGAGAATTGTTTACACGTTTATAAATATGCCTACACTAGCTGTTGCCTTGACTTCGTCCGCGTGGATTTCGAATGTTATATAGCTTAAGGCTTTCCACGATAAATGGACTCTTCAACACAAACATATTTAATTAATTCGAACCAGTGGTTCCTGAGGTTAGCGCGTTCAACCAAACATAACAAAACTCTTCGCTTTATAATATTAGTATAGATTTATATACATGGAGAAATTGCAATTCTATGTAGCCGTTATATGGCAATAGACTCTCCTACTAACATGAGACTCCTAAAAAGCGGCGAAATAAGGTAGAGGTTTTAACAATAAACAAACGCCGGTGCTGAAAACTATACATAAAACTATTTACAGATTAGAGTAAACTCAAATAAACACAATAACGGTTTGATAACGTATTGTTTTAATTGCTAATAAATAGATAGATAAATATATATCTCCATAAGTACATATTTTCAATATATACCAAGACTACCATTATTTCACCGTACATACTTGTTACAATTTATTGTATGCCGAAATGTATCGTCTTTTCCTTGGCAACGCTTTTTCAGTACGGACAAAAAAGTTTGCATTAACGTAGATACTGTTCGTGTAACACTTATTAAGGATAAAATATCGTCGTAAGTTTCCAGTCCTGGTTGTCTGTGCTCTAAGGCGTAGAACGTAGCCTTTGATCAGTCGAAGGCTATGTTCTACGCCTTAGAGCACAAAGAGCTTCTGAGCTTACAAAAAGGCTACCTAGTGAATTATCGCTAAGAAATAAACTACTACATTGATCGTTTTTGTTATTTTGTAGCTACGACAGCCTCATTGTTAGACTTTATGGTAGCAAAGCGCAAGTGCTAAGGTCATGGGTTCGATTCCCGAGTCAGGCAAAGAGAAATTGAGTTTTTTGTTATTCTCAGTGGCGGCAATATTTTGTTACCGGTCAGTGGCAAATGTGTATTTAATTATACTTTGTAGTAGTAGTGTACCTCATTAAATATACTTTGGGGAAAATAGACTTGATGGGAGTTGTTATCATTTAATCTGTACAGGTATCAACCGTGTATGTATCTATTATAATTATTTATTTCTTGACTACCCGATTGCCGTAGTACCTAAGTGATTGGACTACTGCGCTAGGGGTTCGATTCCTGCACGGGAAAAAACTTGTGCGATCCGCAGATGTTTGTCCCGAGTCTAGGTGTTTGTGTATGTGATATTTCATGTTTGTGAAACGCACTCACGATACCACGGTATAAAAAATGTATCTTATGCCTGTCTATCTATCTTCAGTAGAAGAAATGTTAGCTTAAAATTAATACTATTTATTATGAACAATGCAGTTATACGTGTATCTTTCCTAATATAGGTACTTTATTTAGTCTTAAGGCCCATTGAATGGCAGTAGGCTCACCTATTACATTGGACTAAGTGTGAATGAATAGACCTATTAAAGCACACTAGGTTTACTTCAAGCAAATGTTATTTCCAAATTATTGAAGTTCAGTCCCGTAATAGTTACTGTTTATCTGAAAACTTATTTTACATTTACTTTCATTTTTTGTACTCATGATTGTCTATGCCCTAATTGGATACTACGAACAGTCTTTGTTCTTTAAAAAGATTGTGTTACCTTTTAAATTGGATTTTTTTGCACTGTAGGTTCGTTATTATTTGGAAATGAAAACAAAAACGCATATAAATGAATGTTCGTGTTTAACGAATATCTAGTTTGTTGGTTTAAATACGTTTGAATGGAAAGGTTTTCTGGTTTTGTGAATTCGTCGTTTTGATAAGTTTAACTGTATGTTGTGAAATAGACGTTTAAAAAAACATAACATCACGCCTGTGTTCCTCGAAGGGGCAGGCAGAGATGAATGAATTAATAAAGATATATTATAGTAAACACACATTTCGACAGTTATGTTATGACGGGGTATTTTATTCATGATTCTTCGACAAATAATATAATATAGTTTATTTCCTGTTAATTAGATACACAGTATTGGTAGCATTACACATTGCAATTAAGTTTCAAACACAGTTTTTTGGACACTGACACCCAAGGTAAGATTCAACTTGTGTTATGGGTAGAATACAAATATTTCGAATAATAGTTTGCATGGAGACAAAAGTATAACAATGTAAATCTGAGTACGTTACTGTATAAGCCGGGAGGACCCCTTTAATCCTATTTTAATAGTATCAAGAAGTTTTAATTGCGGCTATTTTAATTACACTTGTCACTCTTCATTGAATCTAATGCCTATTTATGTTTGTTATTATAGGTACCCTTCTCATTATCGTAGCCTTATTGCCATATATGAGCACTGATAGCCGAGTGGTATGACCGGTGGGCTGCAAAGTCAAAGGTCGCAAGGTGAAATCCCTGCACCCACCAATGTCTTTTCGAATTCATGTGCGTATTATAAATTAGTTATCAGTTGCTAAAGACGGTGTAGGAAAACATCGTATGGAAACCGGCACACCTGAGAGATTTTTCAACGGTGTTTAAAGCCATGTCAGAGGCCTACAGGTGGTTTAAACTCTGACACCAGGTTGTTCATCAACCATACGATAAGAGAATTGCCATATACAGCCTAAGGTTGAAATTAAACCTACAGCCGGTAGTTATATATACTCGGTAGCCATAGCCACGCTTGCAATAATTGACTAACAGCACATCTAACAGTATTCTTCATGGAAGGGTAGTCTTTTCACGGTAGTAGCTCAGAAAAAGAAATACAAAAATGAATCTACACACAAGCTTCTCAAAAGCTCTCGATTTGTAACATAAAATATCGATACTATCCAAACGAAAGCCTTTATCGATATTTTCAGTGGAATCCAGATTCGTCTTGTTTTGCTGCGGATTTTGTTTTTTAAATAAACGTCGCCGCACAAGGCTTTTTTTCCTGTATCATGTGTGCGTTTCTCTAACGTGTAATATCACGTACACAAACACCCAGACTGCCTGTATTGGGCTGTTATACGGTACGTGAGAGTCTCTACAAAATGTCAAAAGCGCTCTAAGTAAATTTCCCTACTAGGCGAAGTAGTACTGGTCGAAATAGATTGTCGCATGCGCACTGAAAGCCGGCACATGTCTGTTGGAGACTGCTGGCGGCGATAAGAAGGACCTAAGCGTAAACCGCAGGAAGAAAAACACCAAATACAGTACCTATGTTAAAGAGGCTGGCTATAGCCTATTTGTTAAACTTAATGTTTTTTTAGTGGTTTAAAAATCCAAAAAAAGTAATTTAAATCAAATGCACCGCGGACTCAATAACTTGAGCCTCAATTGGGTAGACTCCCATACCAAACTAACTCTATCTGGTACAAGTCTTTGCAAAATCAAAATAAATATAATTTATTTATGTTTAATACGGATTAATACCTAATACCTGTCATTTTGGTTGTAAGATTGCATGGAGGAATCTATACCTATTTCCCGACGGGAAACATTTTTTCCAGGTAAAATGTTTGCACAAATACAGCTTTTTTCTTACATTTAAATTCCATCAATACAGATTTGGTATATGAATGGGACTGTTCAGTGCTACTATTCTAAATGATTTCCTATTTACTTTACTAATATCTTCTTCAGTTTATAGAATACCTTTGCAATCTCTATCAATACCTAATACCGCCGTGCTCGAGCCTATTGCCGACGACTGTTTCTGGAAACGGAGGGGAATTATTTTTATAATCCAACCACCAACGAAAATTCGTCTACGGGAAAATACGCCGCATAATGGTGGCTTCTCACGGCTCCTTATAACATGGGCAGCGGCGCCCAGAACCGATTTTTACGGGCCAGCGAATACGACGATCAAGCCCGAGCCACCCCTTCTCACGGCGGCTTGCTCGGCTCGGCACTAGCGGCGCCCGGGTTATAACGCGCCGTGAGAAGCTACCATAGTACGGCCATTATATCTATAGAAGTATTGTAATATCTACACGAGTATCCGTCGCAGGCATGTTAAACTATTTATTTTCAAAGTTTCCATTATAAGCTTCAATACATAGAAATAAAAAAGTTAGGTATTAAGATGTTACACAACGGTTATCTTATGCGCAGTGTACAACAATAATATTACATAATTAACTTCAGATAACCGGCCTAGCTCTAAATCTATTTGATAACGTTTGAAGCCGTGACCTCTGATGTGACCTCGCTGCCCTGAAGATTATTGGAGACGTGCAAAAATTACAAAAGTTTAAAGATTTATTCGTTCGAATTGAGATGGAAAAATGGATACGTAGGTACTATGTCTATACCTAAATCTGAAGAAAAGTTTTCTACTTAATTAGCGTAAAATAGTATGGTAGGTTTACTAACTGGCTGTCTGTACCTCTATATAAAAGGTATTTTCATTCGCCTATTGGTCCCTACCGGCCTTAATACGGGGCAAACTTCGAACGACGGATCACCACGCTTCCTAACTGCGTATTCGTGTTTTCAGTGTAGTTTAGATTTTATAACGATATTTCTTCTGCGCTAGTCAGTTATGTGTGATAAAGAGTCTGCACATTTAACTTGATAAAAGTGTCATTGGTACCTACTTTTTAAGGGTATTTTATAATTATTTTCTGGTACTTTCAAATTCATACCTAAATTAAAATTAATGATGTAGATTATAATTCTTTCAGTCTTAAGAGTATACATATTTAAAAAAGGGGAAGAAAGCTTTTATAAATGTTTATAGGCTTCTATTATTTTTATTGCAACCTGTTTAATTTACGTTATAAGTTATTTAAATTAGACGGATGAAGTTTCCAACTGATCCAGAAATAACAAATCGTAGTTTCAATGCCATATGCTGAATTAAGTAGGTCAGAGGGAATTGTCATCTTGTTAGTCTAGTTATGGGCCGCTAAAATGTAACTTTACCATTGATTGCTAAGAAGAAAATGCCTAGTTCAAGTCACAGATCCGGTGCGTCTCATATATCGGCCTGAACACTCTGAACTTTGGAAGTATTATTTAGCTGACGATTCGGCTGTAAATAGTAACTTATAAGTAAAAACCTGGCCTGAAGACTAATACATTTTTGTACGCAATATAATTTCGTTTTAAGCATAATAAATTGATGGCTAATATTGACTTAACACATAAAAGCCATGTGCTGTGCTTGTAGATACAATGTAAATGATATAACTCTTCCAAGAAATTATTACAGAACAGAAATTCTAAGAGAACGTGGTTTTAGACAGGCGGCTCATTTCGTATCCATGTTTAATTATGTGTGTTGGAAAGAGATGAAGTGTAATTAAAATTATTTTAGTGAAATGGTAAGAATTGAACCAAGTAAATCTACTGTTCAACACCTTCAACATAAGCAATACGCTGTACAATCAATTGCATTAGTTTCATGTTACGATGAATTCTAATTAAATTAATTATTGACAATAGTACGCTATTGTATGAAGCAATTAATTACCTAATGATTGTAATATGAACACAGATGCATTTACTGTTATGTTTAAATTAATATTGCTGTATCTACATATAATTAAATAGCTTATGCCCGAGACTTCGTCCATTCATTTGAGGTCGTGTCAAATATAAGTTAACTCGTAAAAAAAAAGAAAATTAACAAAAAAGTATATAATATGATTTAATATAATTATGGGTACTTTCATCTTCGCTGAGATCGTTAAGTAACGATTATAAACGACGAAGAGCAGTTAAATTATCACTTCATCACTACATAGTATAAAACAAAGTCGCTTTCTCTGTCCCTATATCCCTATGTATGCTTAAATCTTTAAAACTACGCAACGGATTTTGATGCGGTTTTTTTTATAGATAGAGTGATTGAAGAGGAAGGTTTATATGTATAATAACATCCATTAAATAGTGGAGAAATACTTATATTTTATACCCGTGCGAAGCCGGAGCGGGCCGTTAGTAATCAATAATCTTAAATTGATCAATATCTTCAGGGTATGAAAAACATTTTCTCTCTCAATTTTTAAGCCTTCTGTACCTAAACGAACGTGCTACTTGCAATTTATCCCTTATTTACCCCAAGGAAATGTGTGGAGAAGGCAGGGGAAAACTAATGAGGGAGTCCTTACAAAAAGGAAAATATAATCCCGTCTTTAGACACAAAAGAGGGTCAAGGGCGCGTAAGGATCAGACTTGGCCGTAGAATGTCGGTACATTGAAGCAGGATTTAGACGCAATACATTATGTTGTAAAACACGGATTAAATACATACCTACTGAATTATTTGAAGGATAGAAATTGACATGAACTCTAGAGACGAGTTTAGGAGTGACAGATTTTGGTCAAAATAAGAATAAGATAAATAATACTTCCATTAGAACTGCTCAATGAGAGCTCCTTTTTAAATGTAGGTTAAGATTTAAGATTACATACTTAGGTACATAATGTACCTGCACGTGCTCGAACTTAAGTATAGCTACGGATTACGGCCCCTTTTCACCTAAGAATCGTTGTTTCAGCAACAAAGTGAGAGATATATATCGTCGGCGTACGAGGGGGGTGGTGAACTGTCCCCTGTCGCACCCGCGACGTCCCCCGGCTCGCCACGCGACTGCACCTCGTGTAGGAAGCGTGAGCCTCCGGACGAGACGCCCCAGCCAACCCCCGAAGACGCCTGCGCTGGCTGCGGATCCCGCATCACCGACAGATACTACCTGCTGGCGCTAGAACGCCGCTGGCACACACCCTGCCTCAAATGCTGCGAGTGCAAGATGCCCCTAGATTCAGAACAGAGATGCTATGCGAGGGATAGCAACATTTTCTGCAAGAATGATTATTTCAGGTGAGTTCTATTGTTATTTAACCCTCCCACTGTCTATTTGGCGGTCAGTCAACGTGTTAAATACTTAAATGTGGTTTGGTATTCGGTGCAGTGGCCGAATAGTTGCGGGTTCAAACCTAGCAGGCGATGGAAGTTGATGAGGTCCCCAAATACTTTTCACAAGTCTGGGTAGTACCTAGGTAGAGAGAATATGTTTAATGGTACACAATCTCTGTATTATGTACCTATTTATGGGATATTTTATGTCTGAATAATCGCCAGGATACAGGAGAGTTTTTAAATGGCGCAGATGTTTAACGCTGTGATGCATAACCAATTGTCCGTTTGAGCCTTAAACTTTTTGGAGGATATACCGACAAAGTCGAGCTTCCAAAATCCGCTTCCTAAATCTCCGCTCGAAGCTAGTCTCTAGAAACTTCTAAAATACGTTAAATGCAAACTATAAAGGCAAGTGCCCATCAAAATTCAAACTATCATCATTCAGAGCTTTGAAATTCCACGAGTTTAGTTTAGTTTACAAATGCCTTCTCATCCTATTAAATGGTAAATGCAATTGGAAACGTACGTTGAAGTTGGAGGCGCTAATTAGGTTGCAGGTATTAAGATATAGTTTGGTGTTCCGATCCGCCGATATTGTGTTGAAAATGGTAAGTGTAAACGTTAATGAGAATCAACATTTGGTGATTTTAATTGATAACATATTTGTTATTGTATTGAACCCATCGAAGGCTTTTTTGTAGGTTAAGTACTAACAAAAAGCCTCTAGGGTTTTATGTAAAAAACATCCACATCTTATTGTCAATTCCAGAAAATAATTCCAATATTTTCTGGATAGTAATATTATGAATATTTCCTGGAATTGATAAAAAGTGTTAGAAAATTTGCATATATTTCTTATAATATAATTATCCATATACGATTTTCCGTAAAGCTTCAACTAATTGTAACAAGAAATCAGGCTTTTCTATTTAAAACGTTGTCACCCTCGCTATCTTGAGAAGTGAAAAACTAAAAAGTATATAGATATGATCAACACAAACATGTGTGTTGAATACACGTGTAACTGTCATTATAATACATTTATGAGCTTTGCATGTTGTGGCAAGGAAAGTGTTCTTTCTACTCGATGTTACACAGCTATGATTAGATTTAGATATGGGCGTTGATTACAGAATAAAGTTACATAACGCAAGTATTTTTTTTTTATTCGGGACTAGCCTACCACTCATGCCCATCATTGTGACTCCTGTAAGCCAGGATCTACAATGATAACCATTGAGAACCATCGAGGCAATGAAGCTCGAGGCGTCCCTAACGCAAGTATTTGAAAAGTAGGAAGATGTGTATGTATGTAGGTACATATAGTTCATCCATATTTCGCTAGTTATCATACTAATATATGTCCCTATGTTCCTGAGAATTACCTCATAGAAAACCCGACTTATACGTCGCCTGACCAATTGAACTCGGTACCTCACGTTCAGCATTCACGCTTGCTCACTGACCGACCAACAAGCCAGTAAGATGACCGCAAATTCCGTGTGCTTAAAATTAGAAATGTTAGTTTGTTTTAGATCTTTTTTATTAGTGTAACTTTTTAGCCGCGTATAATTTCTAAGATAGGCAGTGGTTATAATAGTCTGTGGCAGAACTTTACAGACAAAGCTACGAACAGCGAACAACGACAATGTAGGCACAATATATTAAACTAAATACTCTTGGTAAGCTTAAACATTGGCACATCTAATATTTAAGCTCACTTACCAGGGGTATTTCGGCACCTACAGTGTCAATTAAATCTGTCTGTGTACACAAAATGTTCTCTAGTATTTGTAGATCTATGCGGGCTGTTACAATATTGTCAAATGTAAAAAGAATTAAAGTGACTGGAAAGTTTTCATTTTACTAAGGAGAAGAGTTTCATAATTGTGATGAATTTCCATGAACTTGCCGCGAGTCAGCGATCTAAGACAATTAAAGCTTATGATCCAATGATGTGTGGGAATACATTATTTTACCTAAGTTTGTAGTTTGTAGGAACAAAAGATCTTCTAAAATTATGTATATGGAATATATGGCACGGAAAACCGCCTATATACTCTCCAGAATTACAAACTTTAATAGTAATTATTTCATAGAAGTTCTTACGATTCCAATATTAGTTAAAAAAATTGTAGTAGTTGCGTTTCATATTCACATAAAATAAGACGATTATTAGGGCTAGCTCACAAGATACTCTTAGTAGCGACGACAGGAGCGTTCATTCGTGAATCATTGTTGCGAACTTCTTCCTTGGATAAATCGCAAGTTCGGTCTGTTGAAAAGGAACAACAGAGTTGGTCTGAGTAAGCTGTATGTTGCTCTGCTGATGCTGCGGTATATAAATAGCTAGAGTATTCTTGACTTTACTTGACCGTGTTATGGCCTATAAGTTTATCAATTTCTTTAGTTTAGGCAGCTCGGGACAGGTCGATGTGGAAAGAGAGTGAAAAGGCCCTTGCCTTGTAGTCGGACACTTTAGGCTATTGTTATTAACCCTATTACTCTGATTTACGTTTTTGAGATTTCTTCCTGGTGAGGTGGTTATACTTTCTATCGAAGAGCTGAGAAAGAGATATGTGTAAATATCGCTGAGCCCTGGTACTTAAAGGAATGACGTATGTCTTTGCCCTTACTCCTAGTATACGATAGCGATTACGTTATATAAGTTGCGCTTATACAAGTTGGGGTTCTGTGATCGCGTTTTGCTTTGTGCAATTACTTGTTTCGTATTAAGTGCCTCTGCTTATACAAAAAAAAAAAACAAGAATAGCCTAATAACAGTTACTGTTTCTACTGGTACTGTTACAAAAGACGCTGCTGCCCATCTTGTGGTTTTTCCCTTATTCGCCTCTTACGACACTCACAGGAGGAAAGGAGGTGGTCAATTCTAGTCCGGATACCACGCGCCACATAAAGTGTATAAAATAGCCCAGTTAACTAGTCTCCAGTAATATTATTGAGAGGTGTAAATGTATTGATATTTGTTATTCAAGTTTGTTGTATGGGCGGAATGAATTTGAATGAAATACATAGCACGTGGATGCCTGCACATTTAACTGGCATGCATGGTCTTTTGAACAATTAAACAAGACTTGGCAGTTTTATATTTTAAGTTTAATTTTAAGGTTAAATAGTAATAGGTGATAATTGGTGTAGATATGCGAAAAAAGTTGTGTGGTCATGTTATAGAATATAAAAAAGGTTACATTATAAGTATGTTATATTTTTTTATTATTTTCATTTAATTGCATATAATTCTTTGGAGATTCTTGCCGGTGCTTCTCCGTCATTTTTGGAACCGTGCAACTAGCATCTTGACGTTTCATAAGCGCTTGTAATTGGTTCAAATAAAAACATTTTGAATTTGAATTCCACGTTTCAACCAGTAAGTATAATAAGTAGGTAACACAATATTATCGCAGTTCTAATTATAAAACAGCGCAGATCAGTGATTACATTATCATTTTGTTAATATTAATCTATTATTATGTAGGTACTGAAAAAATACAACTCGATTTAAATTTTAAGATCATTTTCTGGTCTAAAGGTTTAGATGTCTATCGCTAGATAATGGAATAGTTTTAAATGTAGCTGCCGATAAATTGCGTAGGTATAAGTGGCACTTTACATACATTAGCAAAATAAGATTTTAAAAATAATAAATGTTAGTTTAATTTTTGAAATTATAAAGTCTCTATTTAATTTAGTCAGGATTACATTATAATTATCAGACATATTTGTACGATGAACTTTTTGGATGCGGTATTTAAATCTGTGGATTCGGTGTTCAAATCTATGGATGCTATATTTGTGTCTGTTTTCAGCCTTGCTGTGTCGGGTTGGTACTACTGTAACTAGAACGATTTACACGTTGGTACAATGACTTTTATGGCTCATTGGAAAACCACCTCGTGGCCGTATTTGGCGTATTTGTATGGACCACAGATATTTGTTCCGATTCTGGATGTCCGTGATTTGTAAAGGCATGTCTCGACTTTACAACAGCGAAGTTACCTAGTCTGAGCTGTCGAAAGAGGAAAATTAAACGAGAGAATGCATTGAAACGAGGTATGGTCTTATTATAGTATTAACAATAAACATACTTAGTTAAAGATAAAATTATTTATATTAAACATATGTTATAACATTTGGTATATTAAAGTTTCACAAAATATATCAGATTTTATTGTCATGGCGTTCGTTTTCAGGTAAAAAATTCAGAGGTGTAGTTACTGTACTGTTGTATTTTATACCATAATTATAACGCAGACAGTAAGTCCTAAGTATGGTCATTTATAGAGCACATTTGCATCCTGATCGTCTAGTCCTAACTTCTTAACAACAACCCTGTAGCACTTTTAAACAGCCCTGGTTGAAGAAATGAGTCTGTATTTGTTTGTAAGTAAATTTAAGTTCGAATATTTCTCAACGCGTAACAAGGCGGTGTAATCTGTTGCCAAAGTATGAACAGGAAGCAGACGCTGCCTTTAGGTCAATGAACTCTTCGTGTATAGAATATAATAATTCTAACAAGAGTAACAAAAAAAATTACGTAACAGTTGACTTTGGACAGCTATATTAACACATTGACTGCCATGTAGTAGAAATAATAGAAAAAAACTATTGTTTGGGGGTCGCCTATTGCCTGCAATGGCGCTCAGAGGGTTAAGGTCACATGCTCTTAAGGCCGGGTTCGGAGTACCCTTGATGAAGAGCATGTATGAATCGGTGGTAGAGTCCTCGTTTATAACATGAATGGAAAATTTTCTTCATATCGTATGGTTGAAGAACCACTTAGTGTCAGAGATAGAGACACACCTTGTGCCGGTTTCTTCACGATGTTTTCCTTCACCTTTTTTAGCAACTTATGACTAATTTATAATACGCACATAAATTCGAAAAGACATTGGTGCGTGCCGACAGCACAACAACGACAACGGTCATACCACTCGGTATGGAGAAGACATGATTAATGTTAAATACATTAGCTCTTGCCTGGGCTTGAACCTACAACCTTGAAACTTGTGAATCCAGCCCGACACTTTGACTGGATGACTATTGTTACAGTTTTATTAATTCACATAAAATATGAACCAAAAAGTTTTTATTACATCGCGCATTCGGATATCACTCGCGGAGTACAATGAGCTTTAGACGTGGCATAGTTAACAATCCTTAATCCTATTTAGCATCAGACTAAGGTGTCATCCTGATGGCTTAAAGCATGCCATTCATTCGCTCACTATACATTCCCTTATTTACAGCCTGTTCAACCAATTTTGACATCTATGGCTTTAAAAACATGACATATGACAGCTGCGGTAAACGTTTGTTATTGTTAATAGTTTTTGCTTTTAATGCTTTTCTTAAGCTGACGGAATAAGAGTCAAAATCCTGTGATTAAACTGCAAATAGAGTTGTTAAAATACTAATGTTATAACAAATGGAGTTTATAACTAATAAATTAATGCACACAATAATAATTCATGGTAACGCCATTAAAATTTGCGTCTGCGGTGGGCTTAGGTTAATATGCAAATGAAATGTCGCAATGTGTTGACTTATATTTCTGAGACTTTTGTAAGACCTGCCTTTTGAAAGCGCTTGGGTTAAATTCCCAAGAAATACTTCTTATGAAGTTTGTTGCGAGTAGTTACATGTGCTCCTTATTTGCACTTTTTCTGTGGTGTTTACTTGATGTTTCTTGAGTACGTTTCATGAAAGACTTATTTTTCAATAGGTTTACACACGGTGAAAGGACAGATATGTGATCGGTTTAATTTGACGCATATTGTTTTCGCATGTACCTACTGGCAATTCCACGTCTGTTAGGAAAATGTTTGCTTTATAATTGTCAGTAGATCTGCTACTTATTATTTAAGGCTTACGATGACTGACGATAGACTGACTCAAGACAAAAGAACCGTCCTGTCAAAAAAAAAATGTTTTCTCTGTAACAATGGTAAATTTTATTTAATGCTTAGACATTCCACCCAGACTCCTCCTGGATAACCGGTGCAAGTGAAGCAGCGACCCTTTTCACTTAATCTAAAAGTTTCTAAAATTTGTCGAGGAGTTCTTTTCCAATCAAAAAAGTCTGAGGATTGCAAGAATGAATATTACGAATGGACTTCCAGCAAACAGTGTTTTGAATTTGTAAATTTCAAGTCAGCTGCCAAGTCTCGTATCACTGACTATTACTGATTATTATCATGAATCTATCTCGCGACGTCCACAGATTTAGAAATGCTTGACGAATCGCCCAGTGGGCAGTGAGTCAGTCGGTAGCGTCCCGTCACGCGTACGTCACCCATCCTCTATCAGATGTACGTTTTATATTCTTGGGGCTCCACAAGTCACCTGGTGTTATCGCGTCGTTTACTTAGAACACGTAGTGACTATCTCGACGGGACGTCGGTATGGGGCGCGGTGGCGGAGGCCGGCGGGCTATGGAGTGTCTGCTATCGCCTAGATCATCGATAGGAACGTGAATTGTCAGGCTTAGGCGTTAGAATACGTAAAGTCCACCTGTTTTACTGATTCTAGGAAACTACGAGTATAATTGCTTGTTGTCATTTTAAGGTCTTGCTAAATTAGCAACACTATCGCCTTTATTCTTCTGAGGGTATTTTTATATTTTGTATGCAGTACGTTCTTTATTAGATCTTTTATTATTTTTATTTGTTATGTTATATTATTATTTTGTATTTTCTTGTTTATCAATTTATTCTTGCAGAAGTCCTAATATAGTTCCGTGTTATTTTTCCATATCTATACTGTCGTATTAAAATTATTTTTTACTTCTTAAGGGCTCGGCCCTGGTCAATCAAGCTGCTTTCATTTCAACCTTTACAATGGTAGGTTCGGTACATCTTTTAGAATGTATAAAACAGTGAAAAACAAAGGACTATGAAGACCAATTTTTATTATTATCTAAAGGGTGCCTGTAACTAACTGCCTTTGGCTCTGATATTAACAATAAGTAATTCATTTGTTTTAAGTTGCGTGGGACGTTCATTTGGTTTCCAAACCATATTTCTCACGATTCTTTGAGGTATTGTATGTTACCTATATATTGTATGTTATTGCAAGATGTATTATGTGTGTTACCTTATTCAATGGTTATGGAATTTCTTAGAAAATGTCAGTTCCAGTGCTGGTAAATTTTGAATACGGGTTCCTAATTTAAGTTATAGGTAGAAAGGCTTCAACTTTCAATATTTTGGCTGTTACGTGTAAGACACAAGCAAGTGACGAAATTACGAAAAAAGGGTATGCATAGAGGTAAATAATAGACACATATTGACTAATTAGGAAATAAAAAAAAGAAGATTCGACAACAAAACGCGTTTCATCTAATTATCGCTTATCGCTCCCCGCTCATGTCTTGCACCACACTTAGATATTAGCCAAGTTTCTTTTTTATATCTCTAATATATTCACTTTTTACTGTTCAAATTGTCGTCAATAATTTACGTCCACGTTACCATGTAACCAAGTGACGTCATTGTTCATATCGTAAAGAAAGAGAATTATTATGATGTCCTGTTTCGTAACTGATACTTTCAACGATGATTAGATTATGACATATTACGATATAATAAAGTTATTCTATCTGATACTGGACATTTACATAAATAAACTATTGAGGATGAATATATTTTTTATGATGTAATGTATAAGGCCAGTAGGCTTCTGTTTTGTTTGCTTAGGGAATTGGAACTACTGTGTGTCGCTGTCCGAATTAATTAGTATGTTAATTTATATTTTCCGGTTTCCAAAGATTCACGACTTCTACAGTAATAAATTGTTTGGAACACGTTGATTCAAATTGCACGGAAATAACCTGAAGTTTTAAGCACCTACTAGTTTCTGCGTCAGTAGATTTCATTTGGCGATTCTGAAATCACAAAGGTATGCCGTCGTACTGAATAGGTTGTGTTTGGAATTCCGTATGACGTCTTCACACGTGAACGAAGTAAGGTGCCAAATCTATAAACTTATCGATTTCGAATCGATTAAATGTTTGATGACAGATTTGATTGCGTGCATCGACACAAACTATAATCGGTATCGACACCAACCGCTCGTCACCTTCAATACGAACCGACAAGCTCGTTGAAATGTTTTCATTCCGTCATGACAAATTTGATTAGATTTGACGCGTTGACTGACCGCGGCTAAAAGAGTATTCGTGTTGTCTAAAATCTGTTATGTTGATTTTTTGATAAGTATCCTTTTTCTGTGATATAAAACATGTATCATCTATTAGAGGTGTCACCTACTGGCAGCGATGTACGGTCATCGATAATACAAGAAAAAAAATCGCGACTGAACTCTACGCTTACTCAAATGTTTCGTCATCATACTCGAAACTAACAGGTCGTTAACGTCAGTCTTTCTTTTGTATAATGTACTAGATGTCTTGTTGCTGTGTTTCATATAAGCTCTTACAACACTGTAACATCAATATGCCACCGAGCGGCAATGTCCGACGTTGATTTGCTGAAATTCGTAAGAGAACCGACCACGTCCAATTCAAGGAAGCAACACTTTGACAAGCTAAGTAAACACAGTTGACATAGCGTCTGTTTGTATAAGCTCGCTTTAGTAGATGGTTTACATAATTTACCTAAAATAACTGACTATTTTGCCAGTGTGACCTCTTTATATGACAAGTAGATCTTCAAAATAATAAGGCAACAATTTGATTTGTTCCTAAAGTATTTACGAAAGTCTTGGACTTCGGACTCAGGTTCAACGGAAAACGCCACTTATAAATCGGACCGCGACCAGATCTCGAATAACATATCGGCACCCAAACTTGATATACAAGAAACAATAAACGTAAAACGTGCATTATGTGTACATAAATCAAATCGTGGTTCGTCCACGACACTTGTTAAATTGCTAATAAAAGTCTTCAACGCGACGCGTACGCATATATTAGAGTGGTTTTATTGCGCCCGAGTGCATCGGCGCTTTTGATTGGCCCGCTGTCGGCGGCGATCGGGTAAAGTTGGCTGTTCGAATTTTAAACTGATCATGAAGTTAAATAGAAGGGTTGTTGTGGGTTTAATGGGTTTTTTTTACCGGAGTCTAGCTTTTATTATGTGGCCATGCCCTAATATAGGGGGCAGAGACCTATTGCAGAGATAGTCTAAGATCAGATCCTAATCTGAATTAAATATAGCTGTCAAGAAGGCAAGCGTATGTTATGATTGTGTCAATAGTCTTGAAGATTCGTAGAAATCCGTACCGCAAGCTTTTGAGTGATGTGCCGTAAGATGAATATAAACCTAATCTAGAATTTACTCACATGAATAAGATTTCTAAGTTACGGGTAGTTACTTATCATGAAGAAACTGGAGTGCCGGGCAGGGCCAAAGAAAGTGACATAATTAAGAACAGGTCATTACCCGGCCGCGGTAGGCGAAGGGAACAACAAATTAAAGGTAGGAACATACTAATAAACACTTTGCACTCAGAACCTTAAAAATAAATGAATAAACCAATGGATGAAATGGTTCCTTAAACCACATCCCATCCTAAAACTAACATAGCACTTGGCGTAATATGAAAGTCAATGAAATAAATTATTTTTTACTAAAGTGCCCACCGGTTGGCCTTGATCGCTCCTACATTGGCGCCCACATATGCGCCGGCTATATACCGTTAAAAAAACTAGTACAGTTACCAACTGAACTGGATTGCGTACAATTTTTATTATAAAACGTACTTATAATGTTTAATATAATCTCGGATTGATGTGGGAAAGACGGCCATTGTTTAGTTAGGCGGTTCGTTCCGCTTAGGGCTTGCTGGTTGACGCTATTTTATTAATGTTTTATTATTGAGGGGTTATCAAATTTTAATATTAGTATGTTGTTTGTGAGCACATATAATTATAGGCTAAATAATAAAGATAAATCTTTGTAAATAAAGCTTTGCAGTTTGAATGAGATGTTAGATACAAATTATTCCGAAAACTGTTGAAGTGCTGTTTCTAGTAGAGACTGTAAACATGAGTTTGATAATTATACCATTAGGTGTCGAATATACTTCTAATTACTTTTGACCGTTTCGTGGAAACTTCGGCGTTATACTCGTCAGCATTAACGACTATTATTATTATAACTACGTTGGTACTGATATTATATAACAGTATGGAATGAAGCTTGTTTATTTATAAAGTTGAGAGATGAGTAAAACAGGCACAGGTGTCGGATTTACTTTTAAAAAGTTGCGAAAAGCTCGTTTCCTTAACAAATTTTAGTTCATTAATCGTATGCGTATACCTCGATGGCGCTAACTCTACTGTCAAACGATTTCTCTCGGTACCAATTAAATATTTGTCGTATATTTTGATGCTACAGATCGAAAGGAGGTCTAGCTCTTCAATAAACCTTTTAACCAGATTCTGATCACAGTGGTCAATCACATATAAGCTAGCTGCAAACACAGGACATATATTATAGTGTATACAAACAGGCGTAATCTCTGTTACCTTAATCCCATTATTCGCAGCCAAACCGACGCCACCGCAGACACACTAGGCTCATAAATATAGTCGTGACGGTGGTTCTCTACGTTACTCTACCATATGATTGACTGCTTGTGATACTGATAGATGCTTTACGTTAGGAGCCATTAGTCACTGCGCCAATTAGATCGTCAAAACCATCAAATACCTGCGTATACTGAACCGTTGTAACCGATACCGTCCTAGTAGCGATCGAAATCTGTGATTTGCATATCTTGACTTGTATCTTGTAAAGTGATAGCTTTTCGTCTTAACGAATTTGATAAGTAGTTTTACATATTAGCCGATGAATGAAAAAGATACTGCTGAAAGTGATACCTAATAATATTCTCATGTTGTTTAATAGCAGTATTAACTCGTTTTTTAGTTACACATACCTTAAGTATGGCTTAGCTGACTATCATCATCTTCGTGTCTATTACAGATAATTTAAGCAACGGACTATACACATTTTCTATAAATAGGCAATATAATTGAATTGGGCTTTTAACAGAATAATCTAGTTTGTGTACCTGATTTATATATTGTCTATTCTATAAAATGTAAAAAATATTTTTTTTGCCGTGTGGTACCCGGCCTTGAATTGACCACTCCTTTTCCTCCCGTGGGTGTCGTAAGAGGCGACTAAGGGAAAATTCACAAGATGGGCAGCAGCGTCTTCTGTAACTCCACCACCAATACTGCGATCCCCAAGCCGCTTGCCAAGCATGGGGATTATGGCAAACCCCCCCGCCTAAACGGGGAGGCCTAAGTTCAACAGTGGACGTCTTTGGCTGATGATGATGATGATGAAAAAATAAATTTTATCGAACTCTAATTGCATGATATATTTAATTAAATAAAAAATCCTTTGAAGTTACCAGAGTGGAAAGCAAAAAATTACCATCAAAATATAATTTTTGTAATTATGACAGGTGCAGTGTGGAGCATTCCACTCGCATTATAACCTTTCCTCTACATTTTATGAGACGTACTGCCACTGTGCTATGGCTTCAAACGCCTTATTGTTTTCTTATGACAGAAGATTCACCTACTGAATAACCTAACCTAGTTTTGATACTCGTAGAAAACTATTACCATGAGTATTGCCCGAGAAAGATAGGCTTTATATATTTTATGACTTTACAGCGTGCTGTTATCAATACTTGTCAATCAATCAATCGTCATTCTAGTTTTCGATCCCATCTTACTCTTATCACCCTATACGAGGGTACTTAGATTGTTGTCTGTATGCATATTTATTTATATAAAAATCACTAATAACTTTAAAATTATGTCTGCCTTTGTAGCTGTTATTTTCTACAAATTAGAGGAATATGTTTTAGTATGAAGATGCTGTTTGTTAAAGAAAATATTCAATTACTTACTATGTTAGTGATATGGGACGATAGGAGTAATGTAGTACTTTTGCTGTTACTATTACAGTAATGTAAATACAACTTTGGCTGTTCTGAAAACTTGTTAAAAAAAGTTCTGTTACAGTCCAATGTACCATGTCTGTGGTTTTGTAGTGTTTTGTCGTTAAGAGAATACAGTCGAACCTGGCTTTCATTTGCTATATTCTATCTTGAACCAGATTTTGCCACATGACATAAGTCCTGTCGAATTTCAAGAAACATAACGGTCACGTTTACGTTTCCTCAGAAAAATACCTTTCATAATAAAAACTCGAATTCGTATTGCACGTGTATTCAAGTATAATAAAAATCGGTTCAGAATATCTTTATCAAAAAGATAACGGTCAATAATAATCTTTACCTTTTATGGTTAATAACCGGCTCCCATGGTGTTTTATCACCAAAATCTCCGTGTTTATGAAATTTAGATATATTTTTATGGTTTTTCGGCTATCCATGGGAAAATACAGTGGCTTCATCAAGTTTATATTATATGCAACGAGAATTTTGATTGGTGAGTTAATTATCATCTTTACGTGTCGGTAATAAAGTTCATTTTCATGTGAATTATTTGTGGAAATTATTGCTGTAATACGAAGAAGTATCTTGTATTATTTTTAACATGCTGAGTTTGGAATGAACTAAACTAACAAACAAATTAGCTGTTTATTAGTTAACAGGGTAAGATTTGAGATGGGTCTTAGTAATATTGGTACACGCACTACACGTGTACCGTAATTTTTCCAACAACTTCTAACTTCTTAGTTTTCAAAAGGTCTTCGAATGATGGTGAATCAATATGCAGTGTAGTACCTATACCCACTTTTAAGAATAAATATGTATTCTCAATGACATTTAGGTAGGTACCTACTTATATTGAGAGAGTATTGTTTACTAAGAAAAATTTAAATATGCTCCTAAATCAGCTCATATATTATTTATTTGGTAAATAACGTTTGGAGTTAAAATCGAAACCGGTTTACATTGGTAATTCGTTTACTCTGCATCTTACCCGACTCCACTGCGCGACGCAAAGGAGGGTAATGTGTTTAAATGATAGACGTTAGCTACCCCTTTAGTGCTTAATCCATTAACAAAGCGCTCGAAGATAACTAAATACCAATATATGTAATAATGAATACTCAACAATCCGGCCGATAAATCTACGAGAGATAAGTGCATTAAATTAAATTTTTAAACGACAATTATGTTATCGAGAACAAATATAAACATTGATTGTGATACTTTGTATGTTTGAGATACGAGCATTAGGTCAAAACGTGACGAATTCTTCTAATCTTTGTGCCGTGGAGAGATAATATATCTAAGTGTAAGTTTAAAAATCAATTACTTAAGTACTGTTTTATACACAAGAACAGTTTATTGACTTATTTACTGGTTTGTAGTTTTGATATTAACCGCATACATACATCGAAATATAAAAATAAACGTAATAATACTTCATCAGTAATCACGCTTGAAATTCGGGGTGTTTTCTTTTTTTATGAGTCGAGACAACTAAACTAGATTGGTTCTTTTATCTTCTTACCGTGCGGTTGATGGTGTCAGAGTTTAAACCGACTGTAGGCCTTTGACGTGGCTTTACACACCGTTGAAAAATCTATTAGTTGTGCCGGTTTCCTCACGACGTTTACCTTCATCGTTTTAAGCAACTGATAACTAATTTATAATACGCACATGAATTCGAAAAGACATTTGTGCGTGCCGGGGTTTGATCTTGCGACCTTTGACTTGGCAGTCCAACAGTCATACGACTCGGTTATCACTGCTATAGTTCTTATATAAAAACAAAAGACGTCATCATTTAAAATCAGAACGACACCTGCCTTATTTTTTTATTCAAAGTGACACTATGGTCAATGCCTAGAGGTTTTCCTTTTCAAGCTTGCAACTTATTGGTCTGAGTACCTAAATATCTTTTTGATGCAATGTAGGGGCCGTGTGAAAGTAATAATTTTGTCACCTTACCCTATTAATAATTTTAATTAAAGAAATATAGATAGACACAAAATAAACGTATGCGCATGCGTACTTATTGTATTGACGACCTGATTGGCGCAGTGGCTAAGTGATTATACTGCTGCGCTAGAGGTTGCGGGTTCGATTCCCGCACGGGACAAAAATTTGTGTGATCCGCAGATGTTTGTCCCGAGTCTAGGTGTTTGTGTGTGTAATATTTGATGTTTGTGAAATGCACCTTCGATACAGGAGAAATTCTTAGTGTGGGGCGACGTTTTTTTAGGAAAAAAAGATAATATCTGTTGACCTATAATTACGCCACTGTCCGGCACAACCCTACTACTAACAACTAATAGGTACCTTTGACGTGCACGTGCTCGTATTGTTCTCAGATTAATAAATATTTATCCTTATGAATAAAATAATCTAGACTGAAGTGCCGACAACGTGTAAAAACGTGTAGGTAGATAATAACAATAATAAAATGAATATTAACTTACGTTCATTGATCGCAATAACAATTATAAAAAGAATCACTTTCCGTCTCGTTAATGAAATAATAGGTGTTACAATCATGAGCCTGGTATTACCTCCTATTATATTACTATACTAATCATAGTTCGTTTACTGTATTAAACGTTTCAACGACCACGTTGAAGGGTGTAGAGGTAATTACGTCCTTACTTCCAGGTATCTATAGCGTTCCCACCCTTGGACATCGGGAAAAAAATCAATTACTGTTCGCGTGTTCCAAAGGAGTTTGATCGCGCTAATCCGCCGGGCAGCGCGCGCGCACACCGTGACGTCACGCGAGCTTCCGGCGGGAAAATCATTTTAATTCTTTTAATACGACCGACCAACTATTTGCTGTTGGATTATAAACTCTATTTTTAAAACTTTAAAGTTACTAAGTGTTTATTTTGGGTGCAAATATATTTGTCAAGTTTATGAAGATACGGTCTGATAAAGAAGTGATTTTAGACATCCAGGTCCAAGAGTTATGTCTGTAAGTTTGTGCATCCTACTTATTTATGGTATTTGGTAATACGTTGACTGTGTGGTATGTGTATGCCTATTTTAATAGGTTTTTTGTGGAATTTCGAGTTCGGGTAATGGGGGAAACGGATTATTATAACTAATGGTGTTGTCAGAAGACCATGCTTTTATTATATCTTTGTAATATTTCAAATTTCAATTACTGCTTGCGGTTATTAATGCATATTTTTTCTGGTTCTAAGGTCGTCTATCAGTTACATGAGTCGTTGATACTTCGAGAAGCGGGCCGTTTAACATACTGCTCTACATTACGATGCTCTCGTATCAGGGTTAGATAAAAAACAAGTATCACCTTAGATTATAAGCTGTAGTGAAGGTCATAATACATCGTACAAAATATGACTGAAAAAACTGTATTTTAAAGTATTTTCTGCATTATATTTCTGTATTTATGAAAATCATTGCATGGACCGCTCCAGACTCTATCATTCCCGTAGCTTTAGTATTTTGTTCGTGTCTCAGTAAGATTTATTTGACACGATATATTTATAGCATATCGGTAATCGGGCTAACCACAATGGTACATAAACAAGACACGCGCAAAAGGTTACGACTATCAGGTAGGTAATAATATTATTAGTATAACTGTATCTTTATTAAACATTTTTGATGACATACAAAATTGTAACAATATGAACCTACAGGCGCACAATTGTTACTTATTGACTTCCCCAAAAAAAAGAAGAGACTTATCAACACTTTTCGTCTTGAATACCAGTAAATGCACAGTTTTAGAACGTTACCTAGCTAACGCTAAACTTAATCCATTTCTTAAGCGCGGCATAAAGAATCGCTCCACTGAGTTTATTCACGATTGCTATCGTATGGGAGCGGGGCAGCATTGTGTTTCAGTTCACACAGCGGCGCTTGCGGCGACCCGCCGTCATCCCGCGAAGTATTGAAAGCAGAAAAGATGCGACGCGATATAAAATATTAGCATACATTTTTATGGGACTTTTAATTGTGGTACTGAGTTCTTTTATTACTTATTTAAATGTTTTAAATAATTAATTCGAGATAATAAACTCGGATGTGATAATACAGTGTGTTGTTGGTGCGTTGTCCGACTGGATATTTTTAATGGGTTAGTATAGGTTTAAGGAATCTCTTCGGGTTAATACGACCAATATCCCTTATTACCTAGAATCGTTATGTGAACACTGTGTCAATCTCTATAGTCAATATATTATAACTTTATTATAACGATGACACCAGGACAGAACGATAGTACTTAGCAATCAATTCAGGAGTCCAACACTCATTGGCTGAAACGACGAAGATGATACAATTTAATATGTAAATATTTTTTAGATTATATTACTCATAAAAAGTAATTTACTAAAGGCAAATAAATGTCAAATATACCAAAAATGACGCGTATCGTTTCGTATTTTCAATATCTCGTTTTCAATATCGAAATGTGATCACACGTTATGAAATGTACTCACATTTTCAACACTCGCGATAAATTCGCTTGCAATTCTGAAATTTTAAATGCAATTCTCGGAAATTAGATACCTGGGTGTTCATAGAAATACGCGGTATTGGAATTTAATTACACCGATGGCATTTAAATGCAATCTATTTGCGACACAAATTCATTTGTTATTTAGATGTAACTGTCAGATGATTTGCTTTGAAAATAAGCGCTATTGAAAAGCGGTTGATATGAAGAAAATAATTTTTAATAGATTTTTTGTCTTGGTACGTTTTCAAAACGGATTAGGGTGGCGGAGAAAATGGTAGGCCTATACCCAGCAGTGATGACTGAAGTATTCTCAGTAATATTATATTAGGTTCACTATTATCTTTTGTTGCTGGGAAAGAAATTCGAGAAACTACGAACAAGGTGTGGGCTTAATAAATGTCAATAAGCTCGCCACAATACCTAAGTAAATATTATTTCTCTGATAAGGAGAACATCTGTACCTACAGTATCGCGGATTTCGATTGTACGTAGATATATAAGTACTTATAAGTAGATCCTTGACAAGTATCAGTTTGCACACAAGTTGTACCAAAAATTATTAGAAGTGTGAACAAAATGCGCGGTACTGTGTTGATCCTTAGAATTAGCTCACCCATCCGAAAATTTATATGAAAGCTGTAATGTAATAGTTTGAAGTTGCTCCGATGTGCCTAAACAAACTCTTGTTTCTCCTCGAGTGTAAGGCGTTAGGCAGTGCAGTGAGACGGTAAGCTGTAAACTTTTGTTTGGATGAATTGATTGGGTACTTGACTCAATTTACCAATAATTTTAAGACACTATTGCAAAAACAATGCTTTGTTTTGCTCTAAAATAATTTTCATTAACTATAAAATTTGATATTTATTGCTTTGAAATCATGAATAGTATGTCAATTGAATTGCGAGCTGGTGACGTCACACGCTCCTATCGCCATACAAAATCTATGGAGGAAAAGCGTTTTGACAGCTCATAAGAAGTATGTCAATTGATTGGTACAGTCTACTACCCAATTTTTTTTTAGGAATGCAATCCACAAGTAGTTTGTCTACGCTTCTAAACGCCGCTCTATTATCGCTAGCTATAGCTTTCCGTGTAACCCATCATAGAACTGCTTAGATACTCGGATGTCTCGGCGTAACGGAATATAAAGTGCTTTGTTTTCGGCAAGTGATATGTAAAGCGGAGATATGATATACATTGATGTTTCATAACTCTGTTACATGCCGAAGTTTTGGTAGAAAACAACAATTAGTTATCTTTCTGCTTGGTTTCCCACGCCGAAAACGGAATCTATTGAAATGCGTCATGTTGTATTTAGCCGTAGACTGTACACGAATGTTGTTAGATATAAGTTTTTCTGAACTACTGCTTGTCAAGTACGTACAATGAATCGGTTGTGTAGGTTTTAAGAAGTATTGTCTTCTTCTTTCGCAAATAAAATTGCCGATAAACAAAAGGGAAAAATAGGATGCAATGGGTCCTCGAGGTCGATAAATTCTCATTGAGTATCACTGTCTCGTATTTGTGAAGTATTAATAACAACACTTAAAAGTTAAATTTTATTTCAATACTCATTTTTAGACTCCGTTTCAGATGTGTGCTTCTCAAGTGAAACGTATGATGGAAACTTATGGCAATTTATGTAATAGCATTTTATTACACAAGCAAAACCTCAGAGTAATGTTTGGCTGTTAAAAAGTTATTTCACATCCAACTCGTCCATTAAATGAGATATTGATGTACGGTTACAATTTTCAAAGAGTCTGTCGTTTGTTGATTTAATTTTTATGTACACTTGTAGTCCTTTGTCATGTTTACTTGAGACGGCTATAAAGAAAGGCGGTCGATTACCTAGCTCCAAAAAAAGATACAGTTATCAGTGCCCCTTAAAAAAGCATGTTTCAAAGATCGGTCCACGTACATGCATTGGTTACCTCGATTACTGATTAGCAGTTTACAAAACCGAGGAGCAGACGTGGTCCAAAGGTCATCCATTTTATGCGTCCTGCAATAAGACTCCAATAAATTCTACCGGCATTTGCATTTTGTATTCTGCATAAGCAAGTACTTATATGCGTTTTTATTTGCAGTTATTTATAACGCCAATTTTCTGTGGCATAAATAAAAGGGATGTGTAATATGTGCATACAATATTTTATTAAAAGCTTTGTTTTATGAGATTGTTAAGGTCTTTGGCATATTATAAGTTCTGAGTTATAAGTTGTTGTTTTTCCAGCTGTATTGATTAAATATGTAGTACTCTACAGACGGGACATTTTGTGATCAGAGTTCTTGCATTCCAATGCTTCTTTATTTGCTGTACCTATAATCTGGACTATCGCCGTCTAAATGTCACAGTTTACAATACTTATCATCTGTAAACCGCACTCACGACACAGAAGAAGGTAAATAGCCTTAAAACAAAAGATTAGTTGTCATTAGAAAAAAATCATCTATGCTGTTTTCTTCCAAAAATCCAGAGCCTTTACTGACCATGCATTTCCAAACAACAATCAGGTGGTCACGCCTGAATATATATTAGAAGGCAAATAAATGACCGAATGTCGTAAAATAAACTTCCTATATGGTCTTAATGAACATTAAGACCGTTAAGACACTGAGAATAGATTGCAACAATAATTTGAACCTGTTCAACTTGCGACTGCAGGACACGTCATCAATAAAAACAACTTCAGTCGAATTGTAGATGTAAGCACTAGTGTAAAGCTGTAGTCATCATTTAGATCCTGTTTAATATTTTAATTTATAAGTTAATTAATAAATCAGTGATAGTGATAATGACAAGTGCTTGCTTTATGGTCGTAAATATCATGTTTTGTATGCTCCGAGATTCCAATAAATATTTGTAAGATTTGTAACCTTGACTTTGGCGTAAGGGTTAATTGGACTGGCTGGTGCATTCTGTATTAAGTTGCTGGCCCAGACAAATAGTGTGCCGCAGATATTTGGTACCCAAGCACATGTATATGTCACTGCAGAGAATCTACTACAATTTTCTGCAGTGACATCTAATTACAATGTCGAAGATCTGTAACTTGAGCGTTCCGATGGCATCAATCTGGTCCAACACATCTGTGGTCGCGAAGTCGCAGGCACTCCATCGGGCACAAGTGTGCACATCGCCTATTCGACCGATAAGTACCCGAGGCCCGCTGACCCGGACGCAGACGATAAGTTCGTCTGCGCGGCGCGCGGCGCGTGAAAACATTGTTTATGTTTACTGCCACGCTCGTGCCCGGTTCCGGACATTCAGATCCACGGCACGCGAGCCGATCAACTAAGCCACCTATTAACGACGTGCATGCAGTATACTCTATAAAAGTGATCGCAATTTAAATAATCGAAATATGAATAGATATATTCTCAGTGTCCGAATTGTTTTATTTGGTTGACATTGACTCGATCACTATTTGCGCAGCATTTGAGAATGTCAAAAGGGCCAGACGGTTTTAGTCAACTAGTCTGATAATTTTGGCGATCGAAACGAAAGTTCAACGCTGATACGGTAGGTTAACTATATTAAGATCGGTTATCTAACAACTCTATTTATCAATGGACGAGTATCCTCTGTTAATGTAGAATGTCATTGTCTTTTTGTATGATATGTAATAGGAAGATGGTGAAGTATACAAATATAGTAACAAAAGTTTATTTAACAGTTACTACTAACTATAACTTGGAAATACTCTTGAGAAAATATTTGAAGTATAATTGAAAAGCGTCAGTTTCCGAGCTTCCGCTTCGGTAACCTAAGCCGAGTTAGTAGTTGTTGACTTGTCTTGAGTTCTTCTTGCAAAACTGTTGTAATAGAATTAATTAACTGAGGTACAGTGAAGGTTTATAATTTGCGTGACATTGCTGTACCTTTATAATTGTAAAACGCTGTAGATAAACTAACAGCTGGATATCAAACCCTGCATCAAACTAAAGGCGCTCTAGCTTATTATTACTTGCGGGGTTTGGCAGCTAAATGGTTTTGATTTATGCAAAATGCGTGTACCGGCTCTGACCGCTCCGGCTCAGTCCAGGAAGGGTTAAGCAAGGGTTAACTGCGACGAGCTATGCCATCAAAGCGGCTGTGACGTGAGGTAGAACAACAATTTCGCTTGTTACGAAACGTGGAATTTGTAGCATTCGACCTAACAGGTGGATGCTACTATCGTTTCAATCTGAATTTAGTTCGAAAGCGACACCCACTAGAAGATATGAATTATTTGTCATTCATTATGTAGATTTTGGTAGTTTAGATTCTACGTTCGTAATTCTTTTATCTTAAAAGCCCTATCTTAATCTTTATATTCAACAGTGACCCCCCGGCACTACGTTGTCGTAAATGTTACATAGCCCAGACGACTATTTACTCTGTGCTATTGGATAAGACGCTATTATGACGTTTGTGTATAGTGTAGTATTTACTTATACAGCTACAACTGTAATCAATTAAAGATTTTCGTATTTCTATACTTTGTGTGAAGTAATGGGAATACAAAATATTCGTCTTCAAATGCGTCTATCATGCGAGGGTAGGCATCCAGCATAAAGCCGATGTTGGAGTAATAATATCAAAGCCAATTTAAATTTATCAGGGCTTTTCTTACTGGCATAAGTCAGCCTCGGAAAAAGGTCGTGAACAGCAACTGTGATGCAGATGTAGGTCAGTTAACCAGAATGGTAGAGTTGTTGACTACTTAAGATGCGCGGGACATACTTAGACTCTACTCAACTCGCAATTGTTTGAGTTATTTATATTCCTTTATTAAAAAGCTCTTCGATGTGAGTGACAATTCAACATCATAATTCCCACATCACTCGCCTTAAGCGTGCTAGCCTACTACTATAGTAAATAGATTGGCTAAATAGTATATAGGAAGGTTAGGTACCTAGCGGGTAGGTAGGGGCAACCTCTGGCGATAAGTTATCGGTCAAAGTGCGCAGACTTTGTGTGGCTCACATTAGCTGTGTGCGTGAGACGGACAGCGATGTATGCGACTGGATATGTCAAGCGCAGTTCGTAAGGTGAAATATTGTATGGATTTCATCAGCAATATTCAAACTTTGCCCCATCTAGTATAATACATCATATTAAGTTCAGAGATTTTTTATAAGATGCAATAAAGACGAGTAAATAAAAAAAATGTTTACGATATACGCGTTGCGATGATTTTCTGATTAAGTATTAATACAAAAGATAATTGAGTGAACACTGGCTTTAATATTAAATAAGAAAAATATCTAAACATTTATTAGACATTGTTTCGTATAAGGTAGAATGCAGACTATTCTTTGATTTTCCTGTGTGTGGGAAAATACTATGTACCGTTCTTACAAAGAATGCGTTTCTAAAATTACTTTGTCCTGTAGCTATGTACAAATACTTAAACAATAGTTATTCCTGTATTATTTTATTTGTTGCCTACCTAGATTTATTTCATAATTTACCATAAAACAGACAGAAATTACCATAAGACACACCTCTATATATTACACTCAAATATCACCATTCTCACGTACCTAATTATTGCTCCTATTTGATAGGTCTTAACTCTATAGTCAAAGAACAGAGATGTCAGAAGACAAGAATGTATAAGTTAAGAGACGGTTTAGCATCGTTTGTATAAGAGGGTAATTGTATTGTATTGTTAGTATCTAACGCAAAGATCGTAGATATTGAAATACAACATAAACAAAACTTGCTCTACATTCCACATCAGACGGCAACAGACACTGTTTCCCGCTGTGAGGAAGGTCTTCTGTTACGTAATCGTCAATTAGGATTGTCCTGTCTGAGACAAGCCGAACAATTTTCCTGGTCTAATAACGGAACAACTAACCCAAATATACCTCTCCTAATTCTTATTATAGTATCTGTAAACAAATATTATTTTGTCCGTAAGGGACGGATTAAGAAAATTATTTTCCGACGGCAAAGTAAGTAGAGCAGCAATTTAAGGGTTATAGAGAATTATTCTGCCTATAACTTAGGGTATCATTTTTGGTAATACTATTATTCGAGGACCACGAAAATCCAACGAAACAAAATAATACGGTGGACACAAAGTATTCGATTGCGAAAAGTGATTCACAGTCTAATGGATCCTCAAAGCAATACAATTAAGCACATCACAATTTAAAACGTCAAATAGTTTCCGAAATTCCTGTAAAAAAATATTTAACACGATATTCATGTTTCGAGTGTTAAAACTTTAATTGAAACAATTAGTTGGTGTCAATTAGTAAAAATCTTTATTTGTTAAAAACAACTTACAATGGGGCGAGTCGCGTTCAGGTTAGTAATTATTGCTCTGGTAACGAATGGGCAGTCAAAGAACAATGGACGCATCATTTTGATTGGTGAAATGATTGTTGACAGATGTTCGTTTTTTTTTCAATTGGATTACTTGATTTTTTACACTGCAATTAATGTACGCTACGTCTGTGTGTGTATTGTAGTAGTCTGATTATCGTAGTATTTTCTGTTCAAATATAGTGCATAATTTTTTTGGAAGTTATTTTGGGTTCTAAAAAGGGGTAGTATCCTACTACATACCATTCTCATGTAGACCCAATCCTCGAAGCCTAACAACCTCATTCTACAAACCCTACATATTGGTCAATATCTGTTGATGGATTCTGTTCGGAATCAGAATTAAAGAAAAATCTTAATTTGAGAATTTCAATTGAACCATTTTAGCGCAACCGAAATCAGATGTTGCAAAAACATTATGATAGTTAATGAAATCCATTCATGTATCTGTTTATATTTGTAAAATATATAAGGCATGAGGAGGTTTACGTATTCTTATAAATAAAAACCGGTTATTAAATAAAGAAAAATAAACATCTTGGTCAAAAACTATGGCTCGGCCGTTCTCGTCGAAAGATTTTCATAAGCTAAGTATGTACATCGAGAGTACCTTCTTTTACATAAGCCTTGAACGTATTTATTTATTTATAAATAATAACAAGCACATCAACAATACCCAAACACTTACAGTACCTACACTAACAATAATAATTAAAATAGGCATTCTAGAAATTGTATAAATTAATGATATGTTTCTATCATTGTACACATATACATTATACACGTAACAGTTCTTCTCAATTCTGTCGTAAGCTTGGTGGGACACACATACCCTTATCTGCTATTGCTTATAGCACATTCCCACGTGCTATTTCTACTAGCAGCCTCAAGATACACCCACTGTCGCATCCATTCACCCTAGAGCTGCGCACTTATCGGCCGAACATCAGAAACAGCCGCGTTAGTCACCTCTGCATGATAAACTCTGTGGCCGTTACACGTAAAACAATTCTTCTTTATCATCACGTTTATCTAACAGTTATCGCTATGCGCTATTCGCATCATGCTCACTAAAGTTACAACGCGTTTTGGTCGCAAGTGTTGGGTGCTCCATGCCTTGTTCCTTTTTGAATAATTGTCGGCTTTCAATTGTTTTCTCTACTTTCTTTTTTAAAAGTTATTTTTTTTATTATCTTAAATGTGTATCTAACGAAGGTTACATCTTATTAATATTGGCTAGAACAAATGAAATTTAAATTCAGATGACAATCATGATCAAACTGCTTAGCAAAAAGGGTGCTCAAACTGTTTAGCAAATGATCAAATCTGTCATCATTATAGTTCACATGCATTCATAGGTTTCTGTCTCCTAATTTTATAGGTATTTTTAAACCGTCCAGTTAACTTGTTTTCGATATAACTATATTAAAGATTTAAAGCTTAAGCTTAAGCTTATTCGATTCACTCATCATTTTGCACCTTAAATGACTGACTCTACACAAAGAAGCTGAAATGATATCATAATTTACGGAATAGCTACCTCGTTTACAAGAGATTTGCGTTTTGCAAACGATGCTCATTTCTCCTTAATGAGCAGTGTAATTATGGAGTCTCCATGACTGTAAAATGATCACACATTACATAGGAGGACACAATTGAACTTGTAGGTATATAAGTAATAATAATGACACAGTAAGAGGGGTTACGTCATAAGCAGATTACAGCTCATTAGTAATGTCGATCGACGAATGCACTGGAGTTGTGTTAATGCGAACATTACCGCCTGTACCATTTGCGTCTCATTTCCTGAGCTATAATCCTACTGGAAGTATGATACGCTTGTAAAATACTAACAACATTATAAGTACTAACTGTTTCTCGTGGTTACACTCGAATCTTACAGGTACTACTTCGTGTAGAGTTGTAAATTATAGCCTGTGTGTTATTCTAATATTAGCTTCACTACTGCAAGTTTCATCAAAATCCGTTCAGTGGTTTTTGCGTGAAAGAGTAACAAATGCACATACATCCGCACAATCTTTCGTGTTTATAATATGAATATATATTTGATTTGATTGTTTTTTTTTTAACATAAATGTATTTATGACGATTCCTGTAGCACTCACAATAAATGATACTGTTTCCAATTATAATAAAATACAATATGAAGGATTTTACCATAAGGCATTTATTACGAAGTACATCAAGATCATTGTTGACGTACTTCGACGTCTTACGAAACAATAAGCTTTCATAGAAATTTGTTGAGAAAATGTACACAGTATTTATTTATTTCGTTTGAATATTTATTTAAGCCTACATTCCACTCAAGTTGGTGGGTTCAGCGACTGGGGTCAGAAATTAAATTATTACATAAACTAACACTAAGTAAAGGTTTTTTTCTTCAAATCTTCACTTAGTTTAAGTAATCAGTCTCTAAAGTCTCAGAGTGCGACGGTAAGACTTTAAAGTTTATCAGCTAATACAAAGTGCCGTACTTACCGATCGCCTAAATTAAAATCAATTATATGTGACTTTGCGACTGATAACACTTCTTTATCGCGAATACTAACAAGAATTCGAGATTCGATTCAAATATCCCAGTACAAATGAACTCCATAATAATACAAATTACGTCACATTGCAAAACTAGGAGAACTGCGCAAGAAATTCAATAAGGAACGCGTCTTTAGAAATTCAAAAATCAAAACACGATAGACCCAAACAATTCCTGTTTACGGAACCATTTGACCTATAAATTCATTGTTGTGGCAGATGCTACAAGCGGAAGTTTTTTTTTCTATGATTGCCATAAATCACTTCTATGGCGTTGTAATAAGGTCGGTTGCATCCCCGTATTGTAAGGGATGTTGACAAATGAATGATGACAATTATATTGTGTGCTTGCCTTTGTGGTGGTGACGACTATATTATGCTGTGGTGAGACCGTTGGCTGTTTAATATTCCCTGTACATGTTTTGGTGAATTTCATTACTAACTGTTGCTAATTGTTATGTGATTTTTTTGTTTTTGTTTGGTAATAAAAATACCTAACAGAAATATTCTATTTTACTTATAGATATTTTTTTACGTTTTTGTATTTTTTAATTTTTACGCGATTTTTTGCAGTTAATACTTAGCCAGAAAATTAGACAAGTTAAGTTAAATTAGTTGTCACTTATAACTTAAATACGACAACAGAGGTTTGTGTACAAAATGAAATTCTTTCATCATCTTGGATCATTTTCAAAATACTAGTTCTAGGCCGCATGCGTTCAACATCTCCCCAGTAATAGTTTTTTTATTCAACAGGTATTATAAATTCACTACACGGTAACCACAATAGGCCTTACAATGTAAACGCGAAACTAGCAAAATAATGCGATTTCGCGCATCGCGTCACTCTAATATCGACTAACGTTAACAATCGACTATTCAGTGTACCATGTTACACCACTTTTGTGCTCCCACTTTTGTTTAGTCGAATTGTTATAATCGCTTCAATAGAGTTGTCATACACTTGAAAATGTTTTTTTCTTTTAAAAAGGGCAGGCCCTTGACTGTTGTAAATAAACATGATTGTTTTATTCCGATTATTTCGAGTGGGCGAATAAAATGCCAATCTCGAGTCGTTTTTTCAATGAATGGGTGTTGTTTTGTTTATGAATTACATATTGTTTTAGAATTTTACTTTTTGTTGTGTAAGTATCAGGATATTTTGGTCAACACTCACTTCTGTTTTAACAGTCCTTAGGTATGCAAATATATTTAGATCAATTTTTTGATGCTAAATAATATTATTTTAATTGTAGAAATGTGATGTAGGTGTATAATAGTATATTACAGAATTCCTATTAGTTCCAATAGATGGAATTATTATAGCTTCTTGACTTTTGTCAATACTTAATAGCAATATTAAAATAATATTATTTCCGGATATCATATTAAAATGCCTTCAATAAAATAAAATGGATTTCACTTCATTGCAGTTTTAATTTATTTTGTACTTAAGCTAATTAAAAAAAGTTGACTAAATGAAAACAAATTATGGTATTTTCGGTAATGCGATTATGTATCTTTTCTATGTGTCATAAAGGAGGTTACTTACTGAATTTACATTATTTATATTCGTCAACGGCCAATTAAATTGAAATTGAAATGGTAGATATTTAGTTGTTCCAAAAGAAATTTCGGTACTTTGATTCCGCAAATAAACAACACATTATAAGCTGCATTCCTGCGAAACAGAGGCAAAGCGATGTAATTGTGTATTTGAAAATGTAATATTAATATCTCCACCGATAATTACCAAGTACACAAACTTGCCGTCCGTCCCTCGGATATCAGACGAAAAAATATATTTATTTCCTATTTCACATGAGAAACCACGGCGTGCGCGACACGTAGCCGACAACCCGCTGGTCGGCATTGTGCAGCCGGGGTTGCACAACCATTGTCCACTCGCCCCGGGGATCAGCCGGGTGTTTATTTGCAAACAAACACTACACACCGCCCGCTGCGCCCCGCACCACGCCGATTTGTTACGATTTCTGTAATACGATAGTTTAGAATTTTAGTTGATTCTCGTTTCCCTAGTAGGGGGGTGCGAAATGCGCAGGTTAACCCCTTGAGGCGGTTACGAATGTCATTACATGTGATGCTGTGAAACGACACGCGTTTGTTGTCCGCACTCGCTGGGCTTTAACAGTAATTAAACATTTAACTCGCCTACGTAGCCTAAAACTTACATTTGAGTTTCTTTGCGAAAAGTTCATGTAATTAATTGTAATAAATGTTTATATTTTTTAATTATCTTGAGATCCAACATATCTTGTTAATACCACTCATACTCCTACAAGGAAACAGAGCGTTACGATGTCGACGTATTCACAATACAGTTACTCAAATAAACGAATAAAACATTGATTTTATTGACTTACAACATAATATATCTATCAAATAACGTTACCATAAGGCATTAAAACTTGAAACCTCTGACAATCCACTCCGACATGTCACTCTTTGATTTATTAGATTTTTTTTATAAAAATGTCGTTCCATTAGTTAGGTTCTAAAATCGTTATTAGGTATAGGTAAACTTAATAAAATTCCCACGGAACTTTTTATCGTGCAATAAACTCCAAACGGTAGGCAACCGACGAACGTATAAAAACCGATATATAGATAATTTTAATAGACACTGTAAAATCGAAATGACAAATCCAAATCGAACATCGAATTATTTCGATACGTTTTATATCGATATCTTAGTTGATGATATAAAATTTGTTTTCCGAATGTTGATTGATATTCGAATGGTAGTGGTCGAGGAAAGTTTGTTTTTATTGGTGTTTTAATGTATGTTTTATCTATTATGTGAGCTACCGTTGTAAATGTGAGAAGGTATTGCTTCAGTGTCATTAGAAGCTAAAGTGACGAAATGAGAAGTGGAATTACATACCTTTAACAGGATACTTTGGGGCTCTACATTTTTAAGAGACAAGGAGAAAGGGTGTCCTCTTGTCCTTTCAACTTTTCTAATAATAAACTATTTAAATAATTTTTTTTGTTACAAATATTATTCTTCCGAAATCGCATATAAATTTGGAAAGGTTAAAAAGAGGAAAGTTGATTTAAAATAGTCACTTTGCTTAAAGATCTCGTAAACCTTGACGCTGACAGCTGAACGTTGCGATAATTTAGTCCCCGATGGTACCGTCAACAGAATACTTACTTAGTATTCCATAAAAAGCGTAATTACATGAAATTTGCTTAGAATGGTTTCTAATTCAAGTGCATGCGATTTTGTAGCATAGTTTATAGATACCGCGGTATTTATGAGTTGTCCTGTATTCAACATGCCTGAACCTAGATTCAAATGTTCTTATTGTAGTCATAAAACTATTATTAGGTGACTAACATTATGCCCGCTCGCCACCTTATGTATGGCGAAATGTGGATGTATAGACTCCTAATTATAAGAACATCTGTGTCTATTACGATCAATACACTTTTCAATGTCATATCTAAGTAATTGTTTGGTTATTTTAAGACACCACTGACTAAATAATAATTATAATTGTTTGTACGCACGCCCGGCTACTACTGCAATGTTTATAAGTATGTGGGTTTGTTTAGGTCAAATCTTGCAATCTACTTCTTGCCATCCGATTCAAATGAAATTTTGCTCACTTATAAAAAATCGGTGACAATACAATGAAATTTAAAATATACCGTGTTTATACAAGGTCTGATTGGTTACTGAAAATTTAGTCTTCTAGTTTTATTCATAGGGAAGTTATAGGGGGCCGAAAATGGCCTGAACTGCTTCGAGAAAAAGATGGTACGGCCGTGCCGCTTTTTTTATAGATAGATATTATTACTTTTGTGCTGGTCCGACGATGGAGTCAGAAGGTGGTCATAGGAACTCGTCGCAATCCCATCGTGTTTGGGCTTCTTCAATTGGTCTTTTCTAGTACTTTGTGTATAAAAATATATTTTTACCATAAATTATTTAAAACTATGGTATCATCACAACACTTAGGTAAAACATTCGCAATAAATAAAAAACAGAACGCAAACAAAATAACATTTCAATTATTATTTCGTATTCATAACTTTTAATCCGTGTTATAAGATCGGCTAAGCTCCTACTTAAGTCGCTCTTTACTTTCTTGTTTATTACTTTTATTGATCTTCAAAGTAAACAAATTAAAGCCGAGTGTATTTTTATATGCGTGTTAATTGAAAACATTTTGGTGACGGCCATCGGCTGGTTTATATCTACTATTTTATGTTATTATCTTAAAGTTAAGAAGCCAGTTTTGTAGAGTTGCCATATATGTATGTACTAGCTTTTGCCCGCGGCTTCGCTCGCGTTAGTTTAGATTGTTGGTAGTATTATACATATATATAACTTTTGCTCGCGGCATCACCCGCGTTAACCCCTATTTAAACCCCTTACAGGGTTGAATAAAAAAAGTAGCCTATGTCCTTTCTCGGGTCTTAAATTTGCTACATGCCAAATCTCATCAAATCCGTCTAGCGGTATAGTAGTGAAGGTGTAACAGACAGACAGTTAGTTTCACATTTATAATATTATTTTGGAAGTATGGATACTAGCGGTCGATCTGTGGCCCCAATTCGGTTGTAACTTATAGTACCAATAATAATTTCATCTTACTGGACATCTGCTGCAAAATATTTTAAAATTTAAAATCGCGATTTTACAGAGAATGTAGTACTCCATGTTTCCTGTTTCTGGAACATTTAGACCTGGAAACGTAGATTACAACATTTCCTGTTTTAAATGTTTTATTTATACGTTTTAATATTTTTCAACTGGCCGTATGTAGCTATCAGATATTTCATGTTTGTAAAACGTACCCACGATAAAGGAGACATTGTTACAGTAGGCTGCGTCAGAGGATCATCTGAGTATAACGTTACAATTCAAATAATTTTAATGGAAATAATAATTTTACCCGATTGCTGCGCTGAGGGTTTATTCCCACTTTCCACACGGGACAAAAATTTGCGCGATCCGCAGATATTTGTCCCGAGTCAGGGTGTTTATGTATGTAGGTATGTGTTATTACATGTTTGTGAAACGCAACCACGATTCAAGAGAAATTGCTAGTGTGGGGCGACGTTTTCTTAAATAAAAAAAATATAAAAATAGGTTTTCTCCCTTATTCTTGTATCGTAGAACTTAAACCAACCAGCATAGTCTTTACCCATTCATCCGCAAACAAATCGTATTATTCGTTGGATGCAAGTAGTGGTCATTGAGGGATATAGAACTTTGAACTTAATTCAGTTCCTGGATTCATATACGGAGTAGATTTGAAGAAGCGTATTATCCACCTAGATTAAACTAATAAGGATTTTATCGCGGCTTTAATAAGTTTTACGCGTCTATTACTTAGAAATCATTATAATAAGAATTTCCTGGAAAATCTAGACCCACGGCAGATAAATATTGTGAATTATTGGGACATCCTACAGATTTCACGCATCCATACTCCGGATAGATACTGTAGTATTATTTTACCGTGCGTCAATCAATTTTGCAAACTCTGGCGTCAATCACTTACGCTCGACGACCAGGCCATCATATTCCGGGGCCATAAATCTCCTACCAGTTAGGGTATCTGGTTTACAACGATATAAGTCAAGTCAGTTCAACTACAGTAAACCATACCATTCTGTACAACACAGCATGTTCCATGAATGGATGTCAGTCACAAGTATTCCAACCATCCAAAAGTAACTTCGTATTTATAACATTAACATGATATAATATCAATGTGTAGCGAGTGTCAAGCAATATTCTATCCGCGTCAGAATAGTTTCAGCTAGTGTCCGCTATATATGGATCTCTAATCGTCCCAACTCACACGTTACTTGACGTCTCAAGATAAATTTTAGACAAGCGATAGTCGCGCGCCCGTCCCGAGATTGTTCCAAGACCCTCGATCATTCCGTGTGAAAATCTTAGAGATGTGACACTGTAGTATTATTATTATACTTTTATCACGTTTCTTAGTTGCTTAGAATTATTCCAGCGGTGAGCTGAATACAAAAATATATTTTGCTTTAGTTTTAAGCTTCGTCCGTACCTACTGAAATAGTTATGCTCTAACAAACCGTTACTAGTGCATGTAATTTGGACTCTTTCTCTCTTGAGCAAAATGCAAGGTAACGTCACTAAGTTCGATGACACCATCCGAAGGCACTTAAAGATAAATTGCGCACGAGTGCCGTTGCCTAATTAGACTAGAATGACGGATTCCTGCGAGCTGAATAAAATTTTTAACAGCAAACTCTCTCCTTATTATATTTAAAGTGGAAAACGTGTGTAAAGTAACAAAGAAACGTAACAAAAGGTATTGCATTTGTAATGCACCATATGACAGATTTTCCGAATCATTTGCTGACTTTACGCGGAAAAAGCCACGTGCGTGCAAAAAAACTGTACACATTACAAACGGCTATTAAGTAAACTGTCCGAGTGTGTAAATGGGCTGTGCTGTTAAATTGCAATGCAGTGTACTCTGCGGCGATGATAGTTTAATTGTAGTGTGAGTGAGTATTTTTCTTACAATGAAGTTGGTCGTTCGCTTTTGTTCAGAGGTGGCAATCGTTAGTGGGCTAATCGTCTATAACTGAATATATTAGGTTGTGGTTTGTAGGGGCCGGCGTTATTCGTTGTTGAACGATCTTTGTAATGGTTTGTGGTCTTTAGAACATAGAGAACACAACTACGCATGCGCCAGGTAAAAGCGTTTTCTGCATTTCTTAGCTCACGAGATTGTTGCTGTTTGATTGTCCAATGAAACTCAATTTAAAACTTACATCGTATTTTTCTTAATATTACTGATTAATTATCTATATTTAATTAAATATACCCTTAGTTATAAAAAACAGCTTTTTAATCATAGTTAACTAATTGAGCTGAAGGAATTATACAAAGTTTTTAGATAAAGCATAAAAAAGTCAAATGCTTAAAATGTAATCTTTATTATGTACCTATATCATAGTAGTTGAGTTTATATGGATCACATATAGACATTTACGTTATAATATAGGTACTTGTACAAAAAGCTGGAACTCAAAAATATACTAAAAAAACAAAATTAAATACAAACTCTTTTGAGGTAAACAGCGCAGGCGTCATTACGAGTCCCAATCTGAAGTTATCCCATCAAAAATAATTACTAGTATCGTACAAAACAAAGTTTTACGTAAGTACCAGCCGCCTGTTACGAAACTCTTTGGGAAACAGGAAATATAATCCAGTTACCTTGATCGATGTGTTCGAATACAATTAATTAAAATATTATTCAAAATATTATGTGTTTTATGTTAATTTTACGTTTTCTAACAGCGGCCATGGCCTTAGGGAAAAATTTGTATAAATATATTGCTCTAATTTTGATTCATATGAATAATTAGTTTTGCCCCGCGGTTTTGCTTGCGTGGTAATTTAGTTACCGGCGATTTGACATAAACTGGCCATATTCTTTATTATACATAATAAAGGCGTATAGTTCAGCTATTTCTAGATAAAATAATTATATTCGGTATGTTACTACGCGATGTGATAAACAGAAATAACATCACACCTGTATTCCCCGAAGGGGTAGGGCAGAGGTGTACATATAGTACACCCACATTTCGCCAGTTATGTTGTAAGTCCCAATGTAATAGGAGGCGAGCCTATTGCCATCAACCGGGCACAAATCCAGACTCCGTGCTGCTACTGAGAATTACCTAATGGAAAACTCAGTAACACTTTGCCCGACCCGGGATTTGAACCCAGGACCTCTTGCTCAGCAGTTGCGCTTAGCGACCACTAGACCAACAAGGCAGTCTAAACAGAAGTTTTGTAAGTACAAAATATTTCATGTAGGTTGATTATGCTCGGAGTATAAAAAGGGATATTTAAAAAAAAATATAACCTAAACTAGTAAACTCCAAACTAAACCTTTACACTTTAAGCCTACTTACAATTTGTATCGGTAGAGCAGCTATGGTAACAACAGAAGTTTATCCTAACAACTTACGTAACGATAAAGTTTAGAAATGTATTTTGATTTAAAACGTAAGTAGGGCGAAAACATTTTATGGAACGATTCATAGAGGTCTATATAAATTCGTAACACTTTGTATTTGTTTAAAGTTTGCGGGGCTTCATGGAATATGCAAAGAAAACTGTATTGCGTCAGTGCGGCTTTTCCGGGTAGAAAAGTAACTTATTTTCTTTTAAACGTCGTTTCACACTCAGAATAATTCCTGTATCGTGGGTGCGTTTCACAAACATGTAATATCACATACACAAACACCCAGAATCGGGAAGAATATCTGCGAATCGCACAATTTTTGGTCCCGTACGAGAATTGAACCCGCAACCACAACATATTTTTTTATTAACCTTTAGCGCAGCAGTCCCATCGCTTAGCCACTGGGCCAATCGGGTCATCAGTACATACTTCACTAGTAGGTATATCAATTTAATGGCATTTAACTCAGTAGCGGCGTTGCTAACATAATGTAAAACACAGATTAATTAGTGTTTTCGACTCGACTGTTTCCTGAGAGGGTTAGCTTCAGTCCTTTTTTTCAGGACTAAGTATATACCTTTTAGTCTAATTTCCAATAGGTGGCGACTGGTGACTGGTGAACCTATCGCTATTCACCGTGACTCACTGGGCCCACAAATGTCGCTTCTTACAACTCTCTTTTTGGGCAACGAAAGAGAATAGTATTTCAACTATAGGGCCCTAGACAAGTGGCAAAACGCTTTGCGAATAGATATCGAATAGAATGATACATGTGTGGGAATGACAATAATATGTCGACTTTGTAATCTATAACATATTCCTATGTTTTTCTAATTCTATTCGTCTAGCTTTATGCCACTTGTCTAGGACTCCCGATATGATATACTTGAAGGGTTAGCTAAACGTCTAGCATTATTTACGTCACAAAGCAAAAAGATAACGATACCATGTTTTATTTTTGTGCATCACATTTGTACTCATAATGATCGTCTGTGCTCATACTCGTATGACGTGTCTTTTAAACGTATAGAGGGTGACAGACAAGCATCTCGGTACGTGTTGCGATAACTTCTGACATTTGCACAAGCGTACTGACTGGAATACGTCTCTCGTTAAATACAATTCGTATGCATCGGAACAACCCGTTGTGCTGCGAAAGTGCGATTTTTTTGACCCAACGTCCGTGCTTGGGTGAACGTATTTTTCTTTTTATATTTGAATATGGCAGATGAGTACATGCAGCAATCTTGATATTTTATCTGAGCATAGATCTAGGCTTTAATTTATTTAATACTTCTTTTTTATAATGCTGAATATGTATGTTGTAAAATGGGTCAAGCATTTTAAAATAAAAAGTTTGCGTACTGTTCGAATTTTAAGCAGACATTTAAATGCTTCTAGGAGAATATTGTTTACTATGTAACTAGCCAAGCTTTATCATAGGCCCTTGTTAGCTTAACTACGTAATATTTCTTAGTGCATTTGTATATCAGCAACTCTATTTATCGATGCTGACGTGATGCATACAACTTACCAATAACATTATGTATAATATTCTTATGTAAAATATTTACGATATTGAGTCGTTCTAAACAATGTAGGCCTCACGCCTGTATTCATCTGAAGAGTAAGTAGGATTAAGGCCCACCCACATTTGGGCAAGCAGTATAACTGGTATGAAGTAACTACTACAGTAAAGTACAAAAAAAGTTTTAGTGGTTACGACATTGGGAAGTTTAATATAATATTTAAATAATAGCGCTTGTGCGTGTAAAGACGTCGTTATGTAAAATTCCTTAAACTTCAATGCATCCTATATTATTATATTTTCAAATAAACATTTAATTATTAACGAGACGAGGATGTTTGGTAGCCTTAGGTAAATCTGTGTGCCATCAATTATTTCTAATTCAGCTATACGCGTCTAAAGTTATGAGCTTAAAAATAAATCCGTCGGCAGGCGCCCTTACTATGTAGTGATGTGACACCGTTCTCGATGTCAACTGTGGGGCTATTCTCCTGTTCCGTTTCGAACTAGCCTCATGATCAAATAAATAGTCGATGTTGAAATTATTGTTACTAGATGGTCATGGGAGCTATTATAATGTACGAGAATTGGTCTTTTATTAAGAAAATATTACCCTACAAGTATCTACTTTGTGGTTTTCCTGTTATAGAATTAACACCACGTGTGGGTATTGGACGCGTCAGTAGCAGCAGAATTGGATTAGCTGGCTTCCCTAGATCTGTCGTTATACCTATATTATTATACAATATAATTTGACCTACCTAACCTTACCTATTTAAACTATGGGTTGGGTAGCTTGTTGCGCCGTATCTTCTACCTAGCTATTGCACTAGGAAGCGGTGACGGGTGGGCTTTTGGGGGCTATCTTGATGTAGATTGACATTCAAAAGTACTCTTTTAAGTCTATTTTGAATAAATGATTTTTATATTTTTATCTTTTAGTTTGTTAATGTGTGCTAATTTAAAATAAAGAGAAAAAAAAATCTTTTATTTTCTTTTTCATCCATCATGAGTTCTCAATTGGCCTGATTTTTTTTATGTATGATTAGCGACATCTGTCTAAGATTTTTATTCTTCTTGATTTGTGTAGGTCAAAGAATGATCTCCCAAGGTGATAATTAAAAACCTACGTAAGTCTGATTACCTAAGATGTAACTAAAAGAAAAACATTTGCCAACTCAACCGCATCTATACTAAAACTAATTCTAGAACACGTATCAGTCGTCTTCGACAGAGGGCATTGTTACAAAATTAGATGGGTACTTAAATGTCAATCGGACCCACATTTGAACCGCTGCCCTCCCAACTAGAGCAATGAGGCGTTCAAATATTTTTAAGTCAAGCGATAACACGAGTTCCAGCGTTAGGGCCGCGATGCCGACGCGGACGATTGGCGCGCGACACCGCGACGACTGCGGCGCGACCCGGGCGCAGCTAATTAACGACACCGCCATCTATCGGCGACGCTCTATCAATCTCGCTGCGACAGTTTCGTCGCACATTTGTCGGCGAGAGACTACGGTTTTACTCGTTTATTTACTGCATGACAGTGTAGCTGAAGTTTTGGTAAACCTATATTATTATATTTATATGTCGGTTTCAAAATTATTTGCATATCAAGCTCTCCTTTATCTGTAAGTACGTGTATGTTCTTCATTCCTGCTGAACCCCAGCTAGTGTCACTGATGGTTCTTTAACGACCTCTATAAATTAGGATCACATATCATATTTTATGTCGCCGACACTCAAATTGCACACCATTACGGCGACCGTTGGCATTTTGAGGTATTTCATAAGATGACAGGTGTTGAAAACAGGACTTAAAACTAAAGGGTAGGTTGTATGGGCAATGATACACTATCTACACTGTTGCTTGGTTTATAGGTAATACTAGGTGATACTTGTGGGTATACCTGTTTAGAATCAAATTTGTTTTCGAAGCAATAATTTCGTAAAAGGATATTTTACTCTTAAAGCTTCCAATTAATTTTTCAGATCGTTTCATATCTATATATATATATAGCAATTAAATATTTTCTCTGCTCAAACACAATAGATGGATAAGTACTTACTAGAAATATCTGACAATAGATCAGAAGAAAACATATTGTAAGAAAAGTCATAAGTCTCAAGCTTTTCATAATACCCAGGTATCGTACTATTTCTTCTATTGTATGTTGCACCTTATAAGATTTCATGTAACAGTAATGAAAAGAGTTCATGGTAAGGGGGCAGCCCTTACCATGAACTCTTAAAGCAGGACAGTTTAAGATTTCGAAGCGAGACACCGCTACGTGAAATGTAATGCTGCGTCTTGCTTCCACAACGTAAACTGTCCTGCTTTAAGAGTTCGTAGTAAGGGGGCTGTTTTCATAATAATGTTGGTAGTATGACAGTCAGTAGATATACATTCTGGAAAATTAGTCTTTGCCCTCCGATTCACAACGGTATTTTAGGTTCTTTACCAACACTACGGCAATGGCGACTAGATTCATAATATCGCAAGACTATTATTCTTCCATGCTTTTCTGAGTTGTTTAATAGAAAGAGCTATACCTAATGATAATAACCTTGATTAGTTAAAGAACACAGAATCGACACGACACATTATATATTACCTACAGGGCAACGGGCAAACAAACATGTGTATCCTCATCATTTCCGTGGGTGTGCGTGAGTGAATGTAACGGTCATTCATTCCTCATAATCATAACTATACGTCGTCAAAGAGCAATGAAGTTATTAAATAAAGTACACAGGGAGAAACAAAGTTTTGATCTTTAATCAAATTGCTTGATCACAGTGTCATCAGCTCATCTGACGGGTGTTCTTAGTTTGACGAATTTCAAAGGCTAATTAAAGGTTTTACGTAAGGTACTAGATACCTAAAAGTGAAGGATTTCAGTTCGCATCTCTTGTATCTTTATCTAAATTTTTACGTCATTTCGTTTTCTAAATAGGTATTGGAGCCACTACTACAGTACATTTTGCTATCTGGCCAAATAGGGATGAACTTCTCAGGCCATCCTATTTATAAGACATTGTTAACTAGCTGCGCCCCGCGGTGTTACTCGATACATTTCTTTGTGTTAGTCCAGGGTGACGGCTACCTCCATACTAATACTAATCTTATCAACATTTTTAACAAATTTATAATATTAGTATGTTGGGGTATTAACATTAAATAATAATTATAGTTGAAAATTATTGATCATAAATTCTTTCTAATTATCTTAGAACCGCATAAAGTACTCCTATTCCGATACGTCGGCGTCGCGTTCGCAGCAAAACATCGTATTTCTGACTACGGTCCAGATGTGTTCGCTGACGCGTAACGGATGGTTTTCGGCAGACAGCCAAGGACTAGAAGGAAACTATCAATATTATACAGTTTTTACAACGCTGCTGTGAAATATTGAGGTTGTATACATCCTTTTAACTTATGTAGCCAATAGATCATAATAATAGGTTAAAGCGTGCATATAATGTGAAGTTTGAGGAAGTGCGTACGGTAATCGAGACTTGCCTTTGCTTTGCATTACTATTTTCATAGTACCTTACTTTTTAAGCAATAAGGGCTGTGTCGCTTCATAATTTGAACCCTTAACCTATTTTGCACCCTGTACAGGTGGCGGCTAGAAAAAAGAATGTAGTACTTTGATAAAAAAATACTCAGTCCCATTACGGGGAATTTTTCAAGGAATAAATGAAAACTACACAATTCTTAAATCTAACATACTAAATTACTAACAGACACTACGCATTCCACTCGTAAAACTAAAATTTTGGGACTCTGCAAGCTTTTGTGAATCCTGAAATCAATAAACTAACAAACAAACCTTAAACAGCTGTAACAAAACACCAACGTTTTAGTAGCCTTATGTTACACTAAAAAAATTAGCAAGGCGCGTTAACCACGTTGCGTTCGATCCATTTCTCGTTCCTTTTTCTATCGGCATTATCGGCGAGCGAATTGCCGTGTCATATTCGTTTGGCGTAGCATATTATTCACAAATAAAGCTTGCCGCGCCCCATTGTTGTTCGCGGCGTGAAAAATCGGCTCGTTTCTAACGCGCCGAGGACCGGCGAGTGCCGATAAAGGGTTTCAGATACCAAATATTTAATGCGATGCTTGTTAGGCTAACGCGGAGACCGAAACGGGAGGTATTGTGTTGAGGTCTCAAACTTTTTGTGGTGTCAGTGTTTTGAGAAATTAAAATATTTTGGGCAAGTCATTTTTGGCTGTACCTAACGCTTTTTGGTGAAAGTATATACAATGCAAACAAAAATTGTTACACTACAGACGAATTACCCAATTGACGCGTGGTTTAGTAGATAAACTAACAAAAGGAGTATCGGAATGTATCGTTGATATTCACTGTTTTTTTTAATCTATGTTGCATTAATTTGTTTCTACTCTTATTTAATTTTGACCATTGCCAGACCAGACCTATATAGTCAGTCATATACCAGTTTTCTTATTTCATTTTGACTAAGCAGGCAGAATATGTACCTACCTAGACCAAAAAAATGACTCCATAATCTCCGACCTTACTAAATCTACAGAGATTAATGCAAAATTATTATAAAGTATGATAAACATGATATCAAAAAACTAGCAATATCTTTTTACTAGCGAGGTGAATACACTGTAAGCTTATACAAACACTAAGTAATTTGTTTAATTTACAAGAACAAGGCTACAATTCACGGTGTTGCCCGATGCAATGATAAACGTTACGGTGATAGCTCTGCACTGTGTTACTATGAATTACTTGTGTTAAATTGTGCTATGATTCTGTCGCTGTAAATGAAAAAGGGAGAGAATTTACTTGAAGTTAGTAGAGATGATCTATTTACGTACTATTAATTAATAATAAATAAAAATAATGTCCTCCTGACCGAATTTCGGTCACGGCGGCCTGTCTCAGCTGAGACTAGCCATCTGCGCAGGAGATATTATAGTGCACAAGTATGCGCGCAAACACAGGTGCACTCCCTATTCCCTCACTCTCATAATCCGATGGGACGGTAGACCGACACGACCGGAGAGAAATCAGGCGCAGGACCAACGGCTTAACGTGCCTTCCGAAGCACGGTCTAATTAATAATGACAATATTTGGTCCCTACAATGATAAATGAAATGCTATTTTGAATACATCAGTGGGTGACCTATCTGTTCTTTTGATAACTCGCCTGTTCTATGGTAGTGATAGATGTCAACCTCTTTTCTATTAAACTCATTGGTGAACTTTCACATGTAATGTGGGTGCAAGTTCCAAAAATATGAAACATCACACAAAAGCTTTGACGAGACCAATTCTGCGTTTCAAACAGATTCATGTATCGAACAAGAGTCAATATACTTCAGAGCGTGCCACTGCAGCAATCAGGTTCATTAATGACAACAGTAGGCAAAAAGTACAATGACACTTGGGTTGGTCCACTGTTGAACATAGGCCTCCCCGTCTAAGCGGGGGGGGGGGGGGGGGGTATAATCCCCACGCTTGGCAAGCGGCTTGGGGATCGCAGTATTGGTAAGTTACAGAAAGCGCTGCTGCCTAACTGCAACTTCTGAATAGGTCTTAATCATTTATAAATCTTATTCATAAAATTCCGCTATACAAAAGGGCCGCTACTGGATACGAGAGTATGTTACGAATCCTAAGAGACAGGCTTTTCTATAACTATTCACAAAACTACCTCAATCAATCATATATTATGCGAAGATCTGACAGACTTACGACTTTATTTCATTTCTAGCCGTTTAGTTAAGTGAATATCGATTTAGCGGCTATAATTAAAGGTACGTATAGTGTCTTATCGCATATAACTTACTGTAGGCCTGAGATGTGGTTTTATTATTCGTGTTGTTGACATTTACTTATGCAGTGGCATATAATTATGTTCGTAGTTGATCCTATATTATGTACACCCTTGCATTGTATGCATAAGTGGCAAGGCATTGAAACTTCTGGTTTTTTGTGAGCAGAGCTATATACATTTGCACACCCACCTTTAGCCTTAAAAGGTTGTAAGTGAATAGGGAGCGAATAGAACTCTATTGCCCAGTGGAACAATTATGCTCTTTTTTCCGTCGATCTCTCTATTAATGATGTTTCAGAACTGGGCTAACTAGACCCTCCGATCACTCTTTTCGGCGAGCCAATCCCTTGGGAGCAGCAAGCCAAGTATCTGGGTGTAACCTTAGATCGCAAACTCACGTTCCGAGAGCACATAAAGCGAGTACGCGCGCGAGCCGCGTTCGCTCTCGGGCGTCTCCATCCCATGATCAATGCGCGCAGTAAACTCTCCCTTAAATGTAAGGTGAGACTTTACACCGCGTGCATTAGACCAATAATGACATACGCGAGTCCAGTGTTCGCACACGTGCACGATGCCCGTCTAAAAACAATGCAAACCTTGCAAAACCGCTTCATGCGCCGAGCCACGGACTCTCCGTGGTTCGTGCGGAACTCACAGCTTCACTGTGATCTTAAACTGCCTACCATCAAGCAGTTCATGAAGCAAGCAAGCATCCGATTTTTCGAATCCGCCGAGTCTCACCCGAATCCCTTGGTTGTAACGGCCGGCCGTTACACACCATCACGGATTTCCAAAACAAGGCGTCCCAGACGCGTACTCGATGAGCCAGATGATAGTACAACCTTGCTCCAGCAACAGTTGAATCCAGACACTATCAACACTTTACACGACCGACGCCGTCGAATACTAAGATCTCGCCGTCGAGGTCCGCCGCGATCGTTAAATATTAACGTAAATAACCCTCCCGTCCCTAGTACAGCCGGCCCGGGGCCGAGCTCTAGCTTATAAAACAGTCCCTAAATAATAAATCAGATCCAGCAGTCCCTTGTTGTTTTTGCATGTTAGTCAGCGATGCACCGAGTCGAGGTTCGAGTCCCGCAGGGGGCGCCCTCGGTAGCATCGCTTAAAGTCTTTATTAGTAGTTAGCCTGGCTGGAGGCTCCAGAAGTCTCGCCTTTATCCGGCTACGTCCAATAAGACCCCCCTCGGGGTCGTCGACATAAAATATACCGAAAAAAAAAAAAAAAAAAATGGGCTAACTAGAGCATTAACGTATTATAAGCATCGGTATTGATTCACGTCAAATAGATACAATAATGCTTAATTGCTTACGACTCCTCAAAATTCTCAGTAGTAGTGCTGAGAATTCTCAGAAATCTCGATAATAACTTTTAGTTTGATCTTGAAATTGATGTAAGACATCAGTTCTGACAACCAATTTGTCGAGGTAAAACATATTTTCTGATAATAGCGTCTAATGAGGATTTATAGTTTAACTGCACATATTTACCCAAAATCAATAAGCACCAATCAACGTGCGAGAAACGAAAAGCTGAATATAAACTTTTCGCTAACAATGGTTTCGCAACCCGGGACAGAGGTCTGCCGGTTCTAAGGGACCTGTGTGGTCAAGATACGATCGCTCGTGACCAACACCCACGAACGCTCGATAACTTCATTTCAATGCTGGCCAGGGTTGGGTGCTAGTTGCAACGGGCAGAGAAACGGTTACAATACACGCAAATCTAGGGTTAACCCGTTATGGCTGGACTGGCTCTTATTTTTGGCCAATATTTATTTTGGGTTCAGGTATAATTTCATAACATTGGAAGGTTAGGTAACTTCTACTTTACAAAACAAATGACAGCCTACATAATCTACTATAGATTACGTAGGCTGTAATTAAATTAGTTTTTAATAAAATTTGCTTCTTTATAATTAATTGGCCATTATTTGCCAGTATTTAAAGAAGTTTTACTTACTAAACTAACATATTTTATAATATTGAATAAATAATATTGAATTTCAATTATTGCAATAAAATTGAATACGCTGCTCCTAGAGTTAATTTTACTAAATCATTTTTCATACAAGCTATAATCACAGACACAATATATTATACTATATAGTCGTGTCTTTGTTCCTTTTTATATTGTTTACGTAAACAGGAATGCTTCGCCATAAGTAATTATAATTTATTCAACAACAGTTAGATTCCCGCCCGCTATCATTGCATACCTACATTCTACTTAGACGTGGTTTCAAGGTATTTGCACAAAAGAATGTTGTGAACTGAGAATTAAAATTATCGAGCTTCATCCTTTTAGTTTGCGGAAAATACCAGCAAAGTCGTCTATTTTTTTTTTAATTATTATTGTTTCAGTCTTAGCTTTTTCATAAACGCTTCAAGTGTTTATACCTACTCAGTTTATATAAAAGGTAATAAAATGAAGCAATTCTATAAAAAAGTCATTGTTTTTAAAAGCATAAATGGCGTCGGGAACGCTTCACAGCCTTTTTAAAACAAACAGACTACCGATCAATTAAAAGTAACGACATTTTTACAATAGGTACTCGGAATAATTTTAACATTTTATAAGCATTGTCAAAAACTGCAAGCCAAAACTAACGCGCATGCGTACGATATGCAGTTTTTACATCAAACCATCCAATCGAATAAAAATACTTCACACATGGATGGTTCAATACCAACATTAACAGTTTAAGTAAAAAAAAATCTGTTATGGATGCAGTATTTTGATGACGGTGTATCCATATTTTGTTTCGCCGTTCTCTTTCATTTATCGCCTCAGACTTCTCTTAGATAAGTTGAAATCAGCCGCACCGAATCAAAGCAATTTGTACGACTTAAAAGTGCACGCCAGCTGCCCACCTATTTCCACAGCATGAACTCAAACTAGTAATTAAAACGGCCATTAACAAAGATTTCTGACGATAGTCAGTTAAGAATCTAAAAAATTTCTAACGTTCAAGCGGTATTTCCTTAACGTCTTATTTAAAGCAGCTAAGAGTTCGATCTAGATAGGGAAGGGACCACACGGGGATGTCTCACTCGGGAGGAGAACCCGCTATCTTGGATCTTGAGACCGGCGGATGCATTTAATTATCATTTTAAAACCAAAGGCCTCGCCCGGTCAGCACAGAATGACATTTATTTTTGGACACCGAACCGAGATAAGGTTTTTTTGAGAGTTTTTTAACGAATTTCTGTTGTTGGGAAATGATCTGCTACTAAATGTGTACAGAAAAGACGCGGTGTAAGCAGGGATGTAGAGAGAAATGTAGGGGATGCCTGTGTCCAGAGAACACAGGGCTGGAATACTAAAAGAAAAAAAAACTGCGCGATAATATCTGCATCACCAGTGCCACTTATTCTTAATAATATCATCAAATATAGTCTGTCTGTTAGGAAAAATATTCCGTTCGGTGGCAAACCCAATAAATGACTGTCCTAATAAGTCTAATTATAATTGATTGTTGCGGTAAAATTTTCCATAAAAGAAAAATATCTAGGTTTTGGTTAAAACATTTAGCGACTTATATTCATTGTATGGTGCCATCAATTTTATAATTTTGGTTTAGAATTCACTGCGTTACCGAACAATAATCGTGGAATATTGCCAGTAAGAGGGTGAATAACAGGCTCCTACCAATTTCCTTTGTATTTGTGGTATTGAAACTGATATTTCAAAAGCTTAAGAGAAGATTCGATTTCATTCAACACTCACATTAGACAAACGCAACTATACGGAGGTAAAAATATCTCATATCTATTTCTTACCAGAAAGTAAAAGTACTTTCTAACTAAAAATACTATAAGAACATTATAAATCCCCCTGTCCACAAAAAGAATGGCTTGTTTGATAGAGAAATGATGAGTTGTAGGTATTAGACATTACGAATGTTTTCTTTATATCTAAATAAAATTCATGTCAAGGATCTATGTTAGACAAGGTTCCTTATATAATATTTTCAGTGACAGTTCGTGTCTAGAATTATTCCTGATAAGATCACTCTCTTTTTGTTGACCTTACACTTTAATATGCATGTTTTTCATCTCGCCTCTGATCCCCTGAAACAATTGCAATAATATTTCTAACTCTATACGATAACTTATAAAAATGTTCAATGCTGAACAATTGAAATTATACCAGTCACTGTCGTTTACATGTCAAAGAATAGGAAGGCATTTTATAGGCAGTTTATAAGTAAGGGGTACTAATAAGGAAATTTACTAAACATGTTTGACTCCTAACAAATAAAAGACAAAAAAACGTTATATAGTGCGCTAGTTCCTTGACAACCGCACTGTGTAACGTTCTTTTCTTTTGCTTACACATAGCAACCACAAATCCAGTGGTCACATAAAACTTCCTACGTTCTATTAATCTACACATCTTGTATTAAAATGTTAAAGACAAACGACCCTGGGCACACAATGAGGTGTCGTGGCAAAAAGCTATTAATCTTTTATATTTAATTAGCACGCTGATAACAACAATTAATTGGTGGCTAGTGATTTGACGCGGGCCGGCTTTAACTAGTATTTGTACAGTACGCCGTAACACGATTATAGAAACACTAAAAAAAATATTTTTACCAAACTGAAAACTAACTTTATGTGTCGATAAAATTAAAGTGAAGTACAAAGCCTACTCGATACAGTCAGCGACGAAAGTAGCCGTGCCTAAAAATTTCAAATATACCGTGTAAAAAACAACTATTTGATGCATTGTAAAATTGTTAAATACTCGATATTTATTTGATGAATTTTCCCTTTACTTCTTTGGCATTCAGTTTCAAATTATTTAGCTAATAATATTGCTGTTCATTTGAAAATATGATTTCTGAGTATTTAGTTAAAGTCGATACTCGATACTGAAAACTGAAATTCCTTATTTCAAGTCAATATTTCGAAATTCAGACACGAAGTATCGGTTCCTATTGTCTAGTTAATGTTAAGCCTGTCATTGATTTCTTGGTACAAATGAATTCTGGGGTAAGCTCCCCGACAAAGGAGGGAATGAAATGAAATTGTAAGCACCATTATGACAGTCGTATAAGATGTTGAAACGAAGAGTATATTTATTTGGGTATCATAATCATAAATCATTGATTTGCTTGTCAAGGGTATACAGTGGTGTTAACATTAAATGATTGTAATATTTCTGGTTTGTAACTCAAGCATGGTCGATTAACTTTGCAACTAAGAGCTTTTGTCAATAGAATTTGAACAACGATATAAAAATTCTGAATTCGTATTCCAAACAATTAGAAATCAAATACGTCATCAAGTAGCCTGGACCGTTATTTTATAATTCATTCACTTCAAATATGTATTTTAAATAATAGGTAACTTGCTGTACATATTTACCTACAAATTGTTACCTAATAGAGCCTAGATGTGGTCGATTCTTACAATCGATACCGTCGATCTGCGATTGGCAAAGCTAATAGCCAATCAATAAGATCTATTCCTACCGTACGTTTGAGCTCGTTGACAAAACAAGTATGACAATCGAGAACGTTTGCTGAAATTGCGTCTTATTATTTTATCAATATACCAGAAGAGTACTAAAACAAACACCTTACATAAATGAACAAATACCTGTGAATCCGTATTATTATTATTTTATCCAACAATACAAGATCATAGTCACTCTTTCTATGAATATAAAAAAACTTCTTCAATAATATTACGGAACAGTACAAAACTACTGTTACTTTTTTAATATCTTCTTGACCTGCAGAAACCTGTATACAATTTATATACATAGCCTCCTAAACGACGGTACACCATATATTACGAATCTTCATATTTGTATGATGTTCCAATCAATTTCTATGAACCTATTTTATGAGCTTACGATCTCTAGATCGATGCTATTCCAAACCACTAATTTCTCTATCTTCAACAGGTTGTATGGGTCCAAGCGCTGCGCTCGCTGCAACACACCGATCTCAGCGTCGGAGCTGGTGATGCGCGCTCGGGACCTGGTGTTCCACGTGCACTGCTTCTCCTGCGCCCTGTGCAGCACTCCTCTTAACAAGGGAGACACCTTCGGCATTCGAGACGCGGCCGTCTACTGCAGGTCAGTTTCTAAGTTGTTTTTAGACCTAGTCATTCCATTGATTTGCAGTTGAAGAAAGAATGAAATCTAGTAAACGAGAACTCGTGAACATTTGTGTAGCACGTCCAGAGAGAGAAGAGTGGACTCGTAGGCGTATTTTGAATAGCTTTTCACTAAATATAATATAGTTATTTATACATTATGCTAAAGCCTTCGCTTCTATTGACTTAATGTTTATCCAGATACTTCACTGCTGCTTAATTTTAATCAACAGAGCTTTTTTTATTTTCTTTATAGACGTAGTTAAATAAAACTTTCCTTGCAGGCTGCATTACGAAACTATACCGGAGTACGGGCCGCACATGGCCATGCCGGGCCCGCCGCAAATGTGTCCCGGGCCATACGCGGGCCCTCCCCCTGGCTCGCACTACCCTCCATACCCCTCCCCCGAGTTCGCTCGGGTAGATAATGATGTTCCTAAAGGCCCCTTCTTCAATGGCTCTGCGGCGCCCCCGCCCCGACAGAAAGGCCGCCCCCGAAAAAAGAAGCCGAAAGACCAAGAAATCATGTCTGCCAACCTTGGTGAGTCTCCAAAACATGCGCAAAGCGAATTCATTCAGCGAACTTATAAACATTCAAATTATTTTAAATCGTCATCGCATGTTGCCATTTTGTCGGCGATACATCGAACATCGGGCTCTCGTTTCGCCGACAAAACGCTAACAATTTTATTAACACATTAAAGTCAAAACCGCACTTACCATCGCCAGATTATCGGAGCGACTTCCCGTGTGTTTGTTTTTTAAATTATTTTTTCTTTGAGATACAGAAACCTGTCTTTATCTGGCCAGTTCGGTCGGAGCGACGGGAACTCTTTCTTAAATTTGAAATTAGTACGTTGCGTGCAAGTCGAAGATTGTGAATAAATTAATCTTAGTTTTTCGTATTACGGTGTTGGTTGAAATTAATACCAGAAGTCAACCCTCATCTCTGAAGCTATTAACGAAATTCTTAACTGTAGCGTACCTTAACTACAGGTAGATTAGCTCGTCCAGCAGGCACTTAAAATCGATACAAATATCTGAATGGCTAAAAGGTATTATTTAGGGATCGAACGTAGCGTGGCATGATAAGATTTACAGCAGCTATTACTGATCAAAATCAGACACAAAAGTGGGATTAAGACAAAGTTCTAAATACATGTAGTTCATAGTACATATTTACGCCATACACTTAACATCAGCTAAATAAAGCTAATAAAGTATTATAATAAATATTACGTTTCTTTAGCTTTAGGCACTTGTATTTTAAGGGCTTGATAGGGTTGCTTAAAGCAAAACTGAACCATAATGAATCTTACCAATACCTAGACACTAATATGCATACAATTAATTTAAGCTTTTAACGTAATACAAATTAGGTTTTAATTGCTTTAACATCTCAACGCGAAAAGCATTTCAAACTTCCCCTGTATTTGAACACACACTTACCGTACTTGTACATTACGGTGTTGTCTCTCTTGTGTGTATAATTATCTTTTTCATACATGTATAATGTATATGTTTAACTATACAGACAGAAAAGAATTTAATGGACGGCAGACAAAAGACAAATACCTTATATTATGTAGCAAATCTCTAAGAAATCAGACAGTAGACTCAAGTCATTTTATCTATTCTAAACAAATGATATTATATATTTTATTATTGTATAAAATTAAATAAAAGATTGGCTGCCTTTTAAATGAATAATATAAATCAACACTTATCTCATCGCGGTCTATTTTTAGAACATAATCTTAGCAGTCTTTAAGATCAACTGTTAAAAGCGTGACATATATACTCAGTGACCGTAATAGTTTTTGCTTTCATTACGTACTTGCATAGTTATTAATTACAGCCCATAAAAATTACTATTTATACGCTTCAATTGCTTCGCATAGTAACATTATCGTTACGGCTTATTAAAAAGCGTTAAGCAGGGCTTAAGTGGCGAAGCGTGCGCTGGATTAAAGTTCAGTTTAGTATAAATATGTGCAATTAAATGCACTGATATTTGAACCATGTAACTCAGGTAAAGCTAGGAATGTGTTCACATACGAGGCTCATTACAAACTCCCCAATTTCAGGAATTAATGTGAGATTATAGGGTTCATTTGGTTGTGTTGTCAAAACTTTTTCGAACTAGCGTCGAATGTTGCTCTGCTCCCGTCATCTCGAATCCTATGATGGAAACCATCTTAGCATTCGAGATGACGCCGCTTGTTACACCCTTTCTTTTGTCAAAACGACTATTCAGCGTCATGTCTAGAGTGTTCGAGGACAAAAGTACCCTCCAGAACATTAAAATTAATGATATTTTGAAAATAAAGTATTGGCAAACAGTGTACTGGTAGACAGTTTTTTTGTCACAGAAATACAAAATGAACTATAGTTCCGAACTCATTTCTCTGTGCAGTTAAGACTATCTGCAAAACTAATACTTAAAATAAATATCTTAACTCCTTTCAAACTTTTGAATAGTGTAGAGTTAGCGCAGAGTATATAGGTATAAATAGTAATAACCATAATAATTATTCAACCGGTATCGGAATATTCAGAAATACTATAACAGCTTAATTAATAAAATGGCTAAAGTTCTTACTTAGTTTCAAAGGACATGCAATTTCGTTTCAATTATGAATTTCCCTGTACCATCTCGGATGACGGTATATAGTATAATAAGTACCTACTAACTATATGACGGTGGAAGATGACTTTAAGGAGACGTTGAATAATATTATGATTTTATCTACTCATATTTTATAATGACTATCTTGTCAGTTTAGTGGTCGCTAAGTGCGATTGCTGGGCATGAGCTCCTGGGTTCGAATCCAGGGTCGAGCAAAGAGTTATTGTTATATTGTTATTAATATTTTCCATTAGCACGAAGTATGGATTTGTGTCCGCTCTCTATTACATTGGGACCAATAACATACCTTGCGAAATTCATGTGTACTGTAGGTAAACCTCTGCCTATCCCTTCGAGGAACACGTGCTTGATGCACATCATGATATTTTATAGAGTAGATTTGCAACAGCTTTACACCTTTGATCTCACAACTTTCATCAAATACATCTTTAATTATTAATTTGTGATAACAAGTAAATAATTAAAGATGTATATAACTACTGGTTCTATTATACTAATGGTTATTAAATAACACATATTAAATACAAATTGTAGTTTTCTGCACTTCTTTTCCAAATCTTGTACACTTCAGTGCGCGCAGTACTGCTTTACAGGGGGCACTCAGTATTTCTTTGAATGTTTTTATACAGTTACATTTAAGGGTGAAAAAAGACTTCACATTCTTTACGAATTTCCTTTCATAAACGGAACACTATTGAGCGTCAATGCGTAAGCTCATTTGGTTGTTAGTGGTCTAAAATCTCGCCTAATGGTCTAAAATAGCGCCGGAACCTGTTTCTCACGTGCGTTCGGGCAGTTCGCGTGCTCCAAGTTCATCATACTCTCGCAATTTCAATGAACCGAGCGATCCTCACTAGTTGGGCGTCTCGTACTATCTTCGTTCAAGCAAAGAAATTCGAAGAAAACGTCTGTGTAAAATAGAGGCAGGAAAAATATATCGATGATTGCATTGTGATTTTTCGCAGTTCTTTTTGTTATTTCTTTTTTATGAAGGTGTTGTAACTTGATACACAGTTTTTCCCTTCACACACTTCTCGCACCTGTTTGAAATAAGTTATGCTTTTCTTTTCTTTTAATGTCGCCCCGGGGGCAGGAATTAACTACGAATTCCTCCTGTATCGTGGGTGCGTTTCACAAACATGTAATATCACATACACAAACACCCGGACACGGGACAAATATTTGCGGATCGCATAGATTTTTGTCCTGACGAGAATCGAACCCGCAACTCTTAGCGCAGCAGCCCAATCGCTTAGCCACTGCGCCAATCGGAATTTTATAAATAATTCTTTTATCACATTGTTTTTATTAAGGGCTCAGCTGAACAAGCTCATAAACATCTTTAAATTTGTGCAAGAATTTAAAGGTTAAGCCGTAATTTTTAGTAATATGTTAACATATTCACAAGCGGGGTACAAAGTGCAGAATATTTACTCTACGCGCATAAATGCATAAATTAAACGCATCTATTAATTTGTTATTCGACAACACCGTGCTGTTATAGTCATGAAGATAATTTAAATTTAATTTAATTAAAATATAAAACTATCTGTTTTAAACGTTAAATACGGGTACTTAAAAAAAAAAATATTTGTAAAAATCATATCAATATTGATACTTTAATTATCATCCTACCTAAAATATTAATTACGATCATTTTTTAATTTTAAGAACGCTTGATAATTTTACTTATTTTGAGCGCAAATTTTGATGAATAAATATAAGTAAACTCTCGATAATTATAATATTAAACTTAGCTCTTAAGTTAGATACTTACCTACAGTATTTTCTTATTTTTTATTTTAATAAGTGTTGCTACACCCTTACAGGGTCTATGTCTGTTGTGATAACATGTAATTGTTTTATGTGAAACTACATAGTGCGATAAATAAATAAATAATATTTACTTGGCTTACATAGTCTTGATCGTTGTGGCATTTGACGAAAACTGAACAAAATATGGAGTATCACATAAGTGGCCAATGTTTTTTTCTCACCTATTGTCGGAAAACAAAAAACTAGTTCGCGTGATTGCACAGTATTAACCTCGAATGTACATGCATCTCAGTAACCTGGTTACTGTAACCATTGTCAAGAAGAAAGCCAAGTTTTTGGTGCATTGTTAAGAGGTAAGCAGTTGTGGGAATTTGGTGTACATAATATATTATTTTTTAAGGTTTTACGATAGATTGTTGTGAATTTTCAATTAACTATCTTCTGCTCGTGCATTTTTTTATCTACTATTTACGGAACCCCCTGTTTTGATGGATCAAGGTCTCTTCGTTAAATTATACATAACCAATCTAAATAGACGGTAGGTAGGTATAATAGCTACACTATGCATCTAAAACAATTTCGTTGAACTGATAAACTAAAATAACTTTGAGTCTTTTGGAGGGTCGTTTGTATAGATGTGTAGGTATGTATATAGTCTATTTTATTATATAATAATATATATTTCAAAATAGCATAAACTCTAAAAATACCTTCCTATATTTATAAAATAAATGTTTGTTTTTACCCGACTGCCAAGGAAGGGTTATGTTTTCTGTTATTAAATACTTAGACAAAACTAAAACTTATTCTCTTTTTGACGAGATGTATTAACTTATTAATAATACAATATTATTTACTTAATAATATATTAAAATTAAGATGGATTTGAGTCCTACATACAAAATCGTTCGTAACAAATGTCTAGGGCAAAATAAAGGTTGAGTAACCCGCGTACCTACTAACTTTGTTTTAGTACTCTAAAGATATTTATAAACTTCTATCTAACCCCCGTATACTACTCTACAAGTTGAATAATTCATAAACACATCTCAGCTATTTTTCAAAGGACTGAGGTGCTTTGAAAGCCTAGATTTTGCCAATTTGCACGTGGTTTCGAACTTCGAAGGTACAGTAGCGACCAAAGTTTACTGTACATTGATAACGAGACTATTGCACACAACCGAACTTCATGCTGTCATTAAAAATTACTCAATGAAAACATCCATTAAACTTTTAAATTCAGAAAATAATAATTTTATGTTTTAAAGGCAAGGGCAGCTCATAACTGCCTGGAGTATCATAGTTTGTACGCCAATGACGCGGTTATTATGAAGTGTAACTTCCACTATCGTTTGGGTAGGGTAATTATATTTTTTACTGCAATATATCTGTTCGGTTTAGGGGTGGCACCCCACGTAACTGTACACCGAAATACGAGGTTCGATTCCCGGTTTATGTACACACATTAATCTTACTACGGATGGGGGCGGGCTTGTTATTTTTTATTGTAAATTTGTCGCTTATTATCATGGTAATGCTGCGGTGTGTCGTATGTTTTTTTATTGATGGTCATAAAGTTTCATAGTTTACGTAAAGCTTTAATTTTTCTACCCCTTGCTTTAAATATTAGTGTTTAATAAATTCATATAAGTTACAAGATTGTTTCTTATTTAGTTACCTACTTCTTTATATGGTACATAATATAATATTATATTGTGTGTGTTTTTAACTAATGCTGCGACCAGATTATAAATATTAATCGGCGCTAGTATGTAGGACTGTAGGTATACATTTGTTAATACTTCTCGAACTAGACTACATATTATGTGTTTCTATGTATTATTTATAAGAAAACCGAATGTATAACAGTGAATTATACGGCCCTTCCATAGTGAAACAATAAACCAACTGTGTCCACAAAAAGTATTAAGAGTACCTCTAGATCCGTTGTAATTGGCTGCTGACCTACATATAAGAAAATAATTGGCAGCGAGCATAATTCATTGCCTTTTAAAATATCACTGAACATGTGCAAAATACCGATGTTCAGCATCGCCCAACCGGAGCGGGTACGAAAAAAGCCGTCTTGAAAAAGAAGTCGCACAATCCCGACTTTTAATACGGTTTTTAATTTTCCCTCCACGTATAAGGTACACAATTTGCCTAATAGGAGCTAGTCGGCACCTGTCTGCCTCAAGATTAAGCGATTACCGCTTACAATGCTGCCGTACAGAGACGCCAATAAATTATATGACACTGTATTGGATATTTTAAATACTTATAGTGTCTGACTTTAGCAAAGCTTCTTTTTGCTGCGTCCGGCCGTTTACGAGAGTCGGTACGGTTTTTGCCACCAGTTTTAAAGTTGTCCGGCGACGCGGTATCAATTATATGGGAACGTAGGTTTGCGTAAGGTGGAGCAAGGCGGAGTCCCACGCCGTACGTGAGCCTCGCTCGTAGCCCACGTATGATGAACTATGCTCCAGATCACGGACGTTACTCTGTTACATGGGTGGTGTTTGTTTAGATAAATTACAAAGATTAATCAAACGAACGTACGGCTTGGGCAAAGATAGTATGTTGGCACTCGTTATGACTTAACCTACATTGTTGTTATGCATTTTGTTACAATTTGCCCCATTTTATTGAACCTATCATAAGCTTCTCCTCGTATATTTTAAAAATAAAATATCCTTACAGCGACATTGTGCTGTTGATTGGATCGAGATTGCGTTGCCGACCGCTTTCTCTGGAATCTCAACCTCCTTAAATGTTTTGTGTGCAATTCAAATTACTTCTTACCACTGTTACAAAACCAACTTAAAAGAGACTAATTACCAAAATCATACCAATACGGCGGAATCGCTACAATTCAAAATGAAAAACTATAACTCCAAAGGGCACTTGAAATCAATTACGAGGACCCGCCGAATCACCATTCATACTTCGACAATAAACCAATTAAAATTTCATCGTTATTCCAAAAACATAGTAGGTACGTTTACTATAAACAATTCTGAAACACTATCGTTCGATCGCCGTGGCTCCTCGGCGCGGGCGCGGTATCTGATTGTGGTACTCGAAGCACTCAGACTGGACGTGAATAGGGACGCACTATAGGCACGTAGCAAGACGTGATGGCATAGGATGGTGGGACGTTGGCTATTGGTCTTGCTTGGAGTATTACGCCAATGCGCCAACGTTGGCGGGATACCGCGCTTGTGCAACTTTGCATTTCCACGTTTGAATTTCGTGTCTAAGTGTAATATAATTTTAAGTTTGGCTGCCTGAGTAGAAAATTTAGTACACAATATAGTTTTGCAGTAGGTACGCAGTGACAGCCGTTTTGACGATCCGTAAGCATATTGGATAATTTATATCAGTTTATGTAGGCAAGTTGAATAACGCTGTAAGTTAAAAATAAAGTTTAAACTGCGTAATTTTCATGATGAAAAATGATGATTTAAAATAGTCTGTGCACGACACTGCGTACTTTTTATGAAGTAAAATAATGATTTATAAAATACGCTGAATTCTGCTCGAAAATGCATAATTAATAATAAGGTTTTATGGCATTATGATACAAACAATGAATTGTATTAGACTCAATGTATTACTATGTAGGTATAACACAGACGCATTGTTATCAAAATACCAATTGAATCACCATTTTAGTATGAGGAACTTGACCATAATTCTAAAATGTTTATGCAATTTTAATCTCCGGTATTATACAACGAACAAGCTTAACGTTTCTCGCCAGCGCGGCGTCTCATTCTAATAAAATCGTCGTGTAAAATAACTGGTGCCTCTACCACAAACACCGGAGGAGGTAACTACACACGACACACCCACGCAACATATGGTATCAATGATGTATGGAGCGGACACAACTATAGAGTTATACACGAAGGGGCAAGGAAACAATTATCTTACCTGTCAATATTTATAACTCTACGAAAATGTGCTTTTTGGTCCGTGTTTCTTCTATGCAGCAACGAAGAAAGAGAGCTGCTGGATAAGGGCTCGATGGTAGTACTTTTTATTAAAAACAGTGTTCCTGCGACATAGTCATTTAGATGAGAAAAGCCATCTGATGCGACGGTGCGGACTGATCTTGTACACACATTTTTAGAACGACAATATTTCAGACTAGTTTGATCCGCATTAATTTATCCGAGTATTACAAAGCAACATCAAAACGAACTCAGTGCTTGATGAACATTCGAAAAAAAAAAATGTAAACAATATCACGGTTCACTCTAAACTTCACACAATGTTATCATCCATAAACACATCATCCACAAAACCATAGCGATTCCAGTTTCATATTTAACATCTGTAGGTATATTAATGAAATAAGAGTAAAACTGCTCCTTGTAAATGAAGGAGCTTTGCCAGTACATTATGTTGAGATTAATCCACTTAGACGGATTAATTTTGTTGATGTAGGTATCGTTTGATATTTAGCAAGCTCTTGAGAACAAAAGTCTTTAGAAAAATAATTTATACATAGAGTATTAGGTATAGAGTATTTGTAATAGGCACAAATAACATTACTTGTTTCTAGAAAGTTATACAACCATGCGATTCGATTTCCTTTACAAAGATTTCCCCACATTTCATGGCTCATCATAAGCCCCTCTATTAAATAGCTGGTGAACCTATCAACGTTGCCTCTCGCAACTTGCTTTACCCGTGACTGAAGGAACTTCTCGGAATCTTGTCTGTACATCTTTTACATTTTAAATATCATGTTATCGTGAAAGGAAAAATCTGTTTGAAATCATCTGAAAGGAACTACTCGCTTTGTAACACAAGTATTTAAATTCAGCTGCATCTTGTTAGACTGAAATGGCACGGCAGTTACTTCTGGAAAGTCGAGTTGGATCACATCGTACTAAAAGTTGTGTAATTAAGTGCCTTTTTAAAGAAAAACTAATGTTTTACTTAAACCATGACATAGCTTCAATTTCGCGAAGGCTCCTTACAAAGACATTTTGGATAAATCACAGCAGGCTCTCTATATTATCTGTTTTTGAAAATTAACATTTTCGAGTTGTGAGTAACCTCTGCCCGTATCTTAAATAGAAAGCTGGCTTTAGCTGCTGTAACGTGTATTGGTGCGCTCTACCTTTCGATCGTATAAATTTGATACCAAAATAGAGAAAAATGTGTATTTCAATCGTTACTATACGTGATAATGTTATTGCTACATATTTGTTGAGTATCGTCCGATCCAGATCTCTTAAACTCAGATAACATCTGAAGGTGTATCAAGCCCAATAAGGTTCCCATTCCGACGCTAACCTATCCGTCGGCAACAAATTGCCAAATGCATGATCTGGCTTTCTCAAATACATAGAGCAAATCAATCTACGTTTCTACTCAGAACGAGCAAGGACCAAACAAATAAATATAAAGCAATTTATTCAACAATCTACCAAAAACAGACTTCGTAGATAAATATGTCATATAATTACGGTTACCTTCCCTTAATATCCGAGAGTAGAGACTATAAATAAAGCGTTAACGGGCGGCCGGGAAAAAAAATATTGTTTCCTACTACAGTAACGGGAGCGAAGTGGTATGGACCCATCTGCCTGCCTTTATGTTGTGTCACCTTTTTGGAGTTCCTTAGAACAGTCAACGGTTAAGTTAATTATAAGGTGGCTTCGGCCCTCTCGCGTTAGTGCCTAAGTATGTAGAGACATTGTGTAGCTGCTTTTTTGCTAGGCTATGTAACAAACGTAGAAATCCAGTCTGATTTTATTTACATATTTAAAGTTAAACTAAGTATATTTTTCGGAGTACAATGCTATGAAGTTACTTCGTTGTGTCGTATTTAGACAGTGTAAAAGGCTGTTTGAATGTAGAGATTTCCTTTGAATTCACTTCCTTAATTAAATTATTTATCAAACAGTTAATTCACATTTGTAGGCACATACTTTACTTTTTTAGCATTTTAAATATTAATGCTTATGTTCTAAGAGTAAAATCACTAATGGATATTGTAAGTGGTCTGTTTTATTCGGAAGGCGTTATCTTAGCGCTCTTTATCTGCAGGTTGACACTTAATTGCATCCGAATTACTGGAACTATTTCTACTATACGGCGTACCGATAGATACGATGATGTTGTTGTTGTTTAAAGGAAGTTACATTAAGTGACTTATATAAATTAGTTTGGTTTACTTGTTACAAGTTCAATAATTGTTCTAGGTCAACACACGAATTGTATATTGTGTATTGGAAGTCACTGGCTGGTTTGACTTGTGAAGTTCCTACATAATACCGATAAAAGAATTAAAAATAACTTTTGAAATAGATTTTTTATTTTATATTAATTCCTATAGACTCGTTTATAAAAGTACAGCGGAACCCATACATCCTTATCACACACGTAAACCTTTTTACATCTTTTGTCTTAACTTTTCTACCGAGTGCACCGTGTTATACCGCCATAAATTTTGTATAGCGTCCCTTCCGTGATTTATTTCCCGCCAAAATATGTGACTTTTTTTAAGTATCGGACGTTTCGAGTAGCGTCCACGATCGTTGATAGGGTAGGCGCGTTCCAGCACCGCCGGTAGTTGGTTCAAATGCTTTTTACATTTTTTATTTTTTCGAAACAAAACGGCTTTTGGAGGTGACTTTATTTTTTTTTAATCGTGACAAAAGACAGTTCGGGTTTGTTTGTTTGGTTGGTTTTCATTTGAGAAAAGGAACAAATATCTGCCGTTTGTTAATGTTATGGCTCCTGTATGCAATGCTTAATGGGGTTTCATTTGTGGCCCATATTTACATGGTCGCTAATATATCGTGGTAATGGTAAATTTTTGAGGATGACATGCTTTTTGACAATACGCATAACTATTACTGCAAACCGCAGCTCTCCTGTAGACAAGGTTCAAAAGCAATTGACCGGAGCAATCCAATTTATTTTAATAAGAAATAACTTGGGGCGTGTTCATGTTCCTTATAAAATAAACTTACCTCTTAAATAATAAATAAATAATTCAATTTACAGAAAAAGTCGTAACGCCTAGCAATCCATTTCAAATACACTTAAAAAATATAATGTTGACATTAAAACAAATAGAATATAATGCTTTCGCAAGGCTTATATGAAACAATAATATGAATATTTTTAATATAAAAATATATTGAAGTCACTCGATCTTGAAAGGACACAATCATATTTTATTGCACATTTAAATAAACAATAAAGGCTTAACAGGCTTTTTATAATAGGTACGTTTATTGTTCAGGCATATAAGCATAACTGTCACAAGAGTAGGCAACACGCTTCTGAAGCTCGTACGCCGAAAGCCAATATGTTTCCCATTTGACTCAATTAAGATTTATTATACTCTGAATTTAAGCTCTCTCGTCAACATTTACATTTTATTACAATATAAAATAATGTCTTTATTTATTTCGTTCGTAAAACTGCGCAATTGAGAACGGCAATTGTTTATACAATTTGAAGCAGCGCACAGCCAGTTTTAAATATCATATTTCGTCAGTTAGTGAGACAGGTTGCAGGCCTTATGTCCTCCGAAGTTCATATCAAACTATGTTTTCTTTCAATTCCAGATCAGCATGGAATCCAATTTTATTGTTCAGGGGCAAATTTATATCGATATGAAACATTATTATGTTTTATTACTATTTATATTTACATTCGAAACGTTCGGAGTTTATTCAAAATCTTCACGCTAATATTGTGTTTAAAGCCTTTTGCCTATTTCAATTTCTTGGCTGGATGGAAAAGGCATGTTAAATATGATTCAAAATGAAAATATAATATAATATTATAATTCGGTTTTAACCGATCATAATCGGATATAACGATATTTTTATATTTATTTGTATTTCGTAATCGATTAAGGTAAAATAAATAAATTTGATATTTGATTTTACGCTTGCTTTGAGTATTTTTATATTGTACTTATTTTATCTTCACGGTTTCATGGCTTTCGTACATGATTGCCGATGTTTAACACAGTTACATGTTCATTGATGGATTACTAGCCGACTCTAATTAACACTGCATTCAAATAGAGCGATGAACGTCGATGGAGCTAAAATGATTCATTGTGTACAAAACAAGTAATAATTTTCATGTTGATCTTGGAATTATAGGAATGAATAATTAACCGGCTGCATTATTAAAAAGACTGGTATTGTTTTTACTGCAGTTCAGAAATCTACCAATTTGAACATTTTGTTATTAATTTAATTTGGATATTCGAGTTACTTCAACACATTCAAAGGTTATCGACCTGCCCCAAGTGTACACATTAAGTAATTAAAGCGAAAAGCAACCGAAATCCTTTGAGAAAATTCGTGCCTAGTCGTTGCTTAGTCCAGAAATTCTCTCGCACTTCCCTACCAAGCATGTTTAAAAGGGATTCAAAGTTTTCGCTTCGCCTCCCATATTAATATGGATAATGGCAAAATCTTTTCTCTTTACATCATTAGTATGAATGCTCGGGGCTACCTCCGATACGGCCGAGAATATAGAGAGGTTTAAACCTCCTTCCATCACCATGTACACGTCACTCGCCTAATGTGATATCCGTGTACATTTTGTTCCCGCCGCTATCTTTCCCGGGACATCTGTATCGGTGGCAAGACCAACATTATTGAATCAGTAATTTATAGCTGGGACTTGGGGACGAATTAAGAAATTTCGGTATAAAACTGAGATGTTAGTTGCGTGGACGGCGTTTTTGTAGTTTTTTTAGGCTGAATGAAATAAATTTACTTATTAGGTGCTTTTTTGAGCTACCTTTACTACAAATTAACAGACCTACTAAAGCTCGAATAGTACTAAAGTAAGTTTAAATATGCTTGAAGAGCTTTATTAATAATGCAACATTGTTAAGTAGACAACGACTGTATTGCTTCGCTTTCCAGACGGCTTCTCGGTAGACGTTTGAATTAGAAGCTAACCGCTTCCAACGGAGAACGCTCGAGTGCAGATCAATGTAACAATCGTAACATATTTCGGTTGCTTAGGTCGGCACAAGCCAATGTACGACAAAACAATTGATATCGAAGACCAACTACCGACATACAACGTACGTAGATTATGCAATGCACCAGAAACAAATAAGTAAATTAGTATAGTTTACATTTACCAGTATACCACTTACGGTCTCAAATTATAATATAAAATTATTAGAATAAATAATTACCGCATACGGCTTACACGTGTCCCAAGCTCACGCACTGATTATTCTCTTAAACTAGCTTAGTATAGAAAGTAAGCGTGAACTAGAAAAATATTGAAGGACTAAACAGCAGATCATTCTCACCGACGTGTGACGTCATGAGTTTCTTACTGAGCCGGCACTAAAATTGTGTATAATTATTGCATTTAGCTTCATAGATAAAATAACGCATAAAAAGGCCGGCAAGCAATGTTTTGTAGTTTTCATTCATGTAATTTCATTTTATTGTTTTTATAGAAAAACAAAACGTGGTCTTTTAATTTTACCGCACCGTGGTCACTCACATTTATTTTATTCACTTTATAATAATTTTAATGAAACAATTTTACTTCGTTAATTTATGCCAACTTATAAAAATACATTCGTGGATACATTAAAAGCAATGTGCTCATAAAATTTTTGTTTAGGCCGTAGGGTGCCATGTTCTGTTACTATAGTGAAGCTATGATTTTTTGTCGATGAAATTTTATTAGTCGATGTAAGTATAAAACTTGTTAGGGAAATTAAGTTATAAACTAATTTATTCATGTAACATAACAGGCAAAAAATTATCCTATAGCCATTTATAATTATTTATAATTTGTGAACTTACATATTAATAATATTGATGTATTGTTATTAATTTGCCTATTAGATTTAAATACAAATATTTTTTTCCTCCAATAATAAAAACCTTTAGTCTCTTAATAATCCTTTCAACAAGTAAAAAAGATTAAATAAACCTATTCATAAAAAGTAAAAATGTAGTAAAATAAACTTCTAAAATGTAACCGCGCCCTTCACTAATTCATAAACATTTAAACACTTCGTCGTAATATCAATGTACGTTTGATATCTATCGTTTCGGTATAACTCCAACGTTTTAAGTACTAATAATATGAGACGTGCTCTGTTGCATGATATAGTGTCCCCGGTAGCACCCCCCGTCGCTATGTTATGCGATACGACACATAATGCCGACGAATTTAATAATTTTACATTTTTAATCGCCTCGACGACTCGAAAAAATCTTTTAGTGAACAAGATTCCTATCTGTATAGACTTTCTCGATGCAGTTCCAACTGCAAGGTTTTAAGGTCAGTTATATGGATACTATCAGTGAGGAATGTAAGCGTGCCGATACTTATCTATTGTTTCTTGGACAGTCTTGCAAAGAATAGTAGTTAATGTAAGCTTCAAATTACAGGTAAGAATTGAATATTTAAATATACAGCATATTGTTTCTGAAATCTTAAGTGACATGTTACGTATAATACCGTTTTTTATTAAAACTCAATTATTACAATATGAATAAAGTACGTTGTTAATACTTCTTGTCGTGTAGTCACAAATTCTAAGACTCGGTTCAGTTAATATCTGGTTAGTGGTCGGTATGCATCTATATACTGATAACAATTAGTAAAAACTAAACTACAAACGCAAACAGCAAATCTTGCTCATAAAAATCATAGATCCGTAATATTCTCAACATAACGAGATCGCAAACTGTTCATGATAAACTTCTAAAAACGTTAAAAGTCTTTTTAATTGACTTCACACCAACATTACGAGGTAACACTGTACGTGAATAGAATTTAAACACAAATTACTAGGCCAGTCTAGTTTTTACCAGAACTGTTAAAATATAATAATGAGTATTAAACCCATCTTATTATTCAATTTTATAACTACCGCGTAGAATTAATAAAAACAATGATTCTGTCATAAAGAAGCATACCTATTACCATTATTACCGCGGTCAATCACTTCGGCGTTAGTTTTTGCTATTACAAAAAAATGTGGCCACCGGACGAAGTGTTATCGTTAAGGAAATCTCATTTTTTCCCTTTCGGCCTTAAAAACATGAATGGTACGTACGATTTATGATATCACAATTCTTTTTATAACCCAACCGGTGTTTTTTTTTTGTTTTTTCGTCCCGTACGTTATCTCGACAATTTTGTGTCTCAATCTATTAATAACGTCTTCTTTTAGGACGCGACATTTTGTGTCGATGTTTATCGATAGTTGACGTGTCAGATGGTGGGTACATCACTAGGTTAGTTTTGTTTGTTCAGATTTATGTGTCAAAATCGTTATTGTTTTACTTCGTGCGTGAATTTTTTGTGTACTTGCTACAAGTAAAGCAGTGTTTGTGTTAAATAATGATTTTGTTTCAAAGGTCATTTTCTTATGGAGGAGTCTATAGTTTTTATGGACCACTTTGGTAGCAATTTTTACCGAAACGTTACTCTAGCCATTCACATAAAAGGAATTACTTAAATTTTGCCACTGTATCAGAGACACTCTGTTAAGTTCCCTTTGAGATTCTAATAAGCACCGTATTCGACTTACTGCATTATAAGTTTCCAATCCACACGATACGTCCAAGTGGTTTGTGAGCCTCAGATTGTACGCATAGATTTGTTTGCTTATATTATAATGCTGTTTCCCTAACATCTGAAGACGTTTAAAAATTTCGCATGTCTCACTTTCTGTTTGCCGGAGACCGTATCATCAACTTGGAGCACGAACGCCTCAGGCTGCATTGTACCAACCAGCATACTTTGAACTTCCTCGCTTTCCCTATTAACCCATTTTTATGGTGTAGGGGGGTGTTGACATAGTTTTTGCGAGGTCTTCACTAATTGGTGGCGGTTATCAGTGGTTGCGGAGTAAATCATGTCGAACAAACACAGGACGGGCGTCAACGCTGCGCATCGCACGATCAGTGTGAATTGTGTGTTTTTATGTTCACGCTCCTTGCTCGGGACGGGGTAGGCAGAATCTTAAAATGTAGCCGCTAGTCTTCAGAAGATAATATGTGTAGTATAATAAAATTCAATTTATATGACATTTTATTTATTTCCGTAGTGCCAATCCATTTGAACATATTTTAGTAGTTTTGTGGTTGATATCACGGTAGCGAGAGATATTTTTTGTGGGTAATCAAAGATAAGGAAAGTTTTTATTTAACTTGTAACGCTAAAGCAATGTTGTCAAGTAACAAAATCAAACGGGCGGACATTCGGCCAAAATACCGTAAAAATAACTTTAACAGACCGTAAAAAAGGATTGTATTAAATATGGATTCCGTTGACCATTACAGTTTGCCTTAAAAAATTGTACATATTCCGCGGTGCGTTCGAATATACGAGTCATATTTACGTATCGGTTGCGCCCATTATATCGCGCCAACGGGCCACCGCATAATTACTTACACGCTAATTGTTGGGAGTTCGGAACGCACACTTGCGGTTTAAAAAAATAAATATACTGTCAATTTTGAATTCGTAATCTACCACAAAGTTTGGGTATTATTTGAGGTTTAAATGTAAACAAAATTTGCTTTCATTACTCATGTGGATTGACTGTCATGTTTTATGCATTCGAGTTTTTCGTTGTTCAGTAAAATGTTACCTATATTTACCCAAGATGTTTGAAAATAATCGTCTTATTAGCCTCTCGATCGATCGATACATACGACGTAGGTAGGTATATCTAACGTTTACCCAATCCTTATATAAGTTTTATATTCAAATATCTAAGTATATTATTTTTCTACGTGAAACTTTAGATATTACTAACATTTTCCCGTCTTTTATTTGAGTCAAATTTAAAATAAAACCGAGTTTTAAAATCTTATGAAGCAAAAGACGTTCAATATTGATTCACATTTTATTAAAATATAAATGATAACTATCTTAAATTAATTTCAAGCACATGGCATGGGTTTAAATGAGAATTTGTGGTTTAAAGTTTCCTATTCAAATCTGACCCGATTGACGGAATTTGGTTTACTAGTAATGAAGTCACAAAAGTTCATACGATTCTATTGTATGCAGGAAATGGAATAATATATTCCCTTATTGCAAAAGTTATTCTTTGAGTAATCAGAAATACTTGTTTAATTGTCACTCGTCAGTTTGGTATCAAACTATACGATGAACCAACTATGTTTAACAATCTGCTGTTGAAAGTGTATTGACCAACCAATAGTGCCGTAACTCGCGAGATTAGATTATTCGAAAACCGAGTCCAATTTATTGGTACGCCTAAATTATCGCCAATCAATCACAGCAATTTTTGGTATCACCCTGCGAAATACCGCTGCAATTATTAGAAATGGTGTAATTGGTACCTGTTTTGTTAGGCTGCCAATAGTCAGGATTATACTGGTTGGCAACCGGTGTCCGACACCCTTAACCGCAAATCTCAAAGCGTTTCTGTAAACATCGCAGTAAGTTTCGGTTTATTTATTAGCAGCATTTATCGGTCGTTAAAACGAAGTCGCGGCACTGTGCCGACTCCGTCACGGGGACGTCACGGTTCGTATTGTAACGGAAAACAATGCGGCGTGCGTGTTACGATCGATTTATGGCCGTAGGCCTGCCATGCGTGCGGATTTTGAACGGACCTGTTTCGAAACTGGACTTGGGGGTATGCGAGCAAAGCAAGCTTTTTTAGGTTCTCAATTTAAATAGGGATTTTCAGTAGGTGACGATGTTTCGGGTTATAAATGTTGGTCTAATAACCGACAGCAAATAGGAGTTTTAGTCAATAAACGCAATACTAACTAATTATACGAATTTACCGAAATGTTCTAAATCGCTTCAAAGGCCTTTATGAGTATATTTCGCCGGCAGTAATTTTTATTTCATAATGAATTCTGAATGCGTCTATATTTTATGAAAATATGTGGTCCACTAACATACGATACGCTAATGGTTTGTTGATTTTTCGCTGCACATGTACGTTCTGTTTGATACTAGCCGCTGTCAAAGGCACTTTGAGTAAATGAAATAGTTGATGTACCTACCTACTTTTAAATTCACTTACTGATGACATGATCGAATCATTAACGTGCAATTGTTTTGGTTAATACTCGTATTTTCATGATAGCATAAAGGGAACATTCAATGAAAATCAGCTACCCAATATTATGAAGTGAATTAATAAAATAAATGATGATTCATTCATTTTACAGTGATGTTCATGAAATAGCCGAGGGCAAAAACATCCTTTCTTTGAATGGGTAAACTTAAGTATTATGATGAGATAAAACGTTTTAATAAATGAATACCTAGCTTTTTCCTAAGAAAATAACAAGTCCATGTCGGGTATAATTTAATTCTACACCTCTGTTGGCTACTTACAATCTAGGTATGATAATCGGATAGTACAGTCAGCAACATAAGTAGCTTAACATTAAGAAACCTTATGTCAAATAATTAAAAGAAATAAACATCAATTCAAGTTATTGTTTAAAATTATAGGAGCGTCTAAATGATGATCTGTGAATATTTAAGACTTTTTACTACACAAGAAGTACTTCTTCAATTAATAGTTTGTTAAAAATGTTAAATATTCAGCTACTTATGTTGCTGACTGTACCTACCTATGACCTACCAAACGGTGGCCCATAATAAGATACCTATTAAAATTGAATCTACCAAACGCCATATTTTTATCGAAAAAAAAAACCATCACCTATTTTTTATTACACGTAAAGTATTTACCAACAAAAATATCTGGCATCATAGAATCCAAAACCAGCATTCTATATTTAAAACGGGTTCCCGCCAATTCTTTCACGTAAACTCATATAAAATATGCCTATGATGCCATTTTAATATATTTTAACATACAATATTATCTTTATAGCCGTTTACGACCGTAATACAGACAATAACAATTAACATAATTAAATATAAACATGTAAATATTGGCATTATCATGCAGTGTGCAGATATAAAACTAATTACGATAATTTTGTAAATTGATAATTGCCAATCAGGTTTCTTGCCATACTTAAGTAGATGCAGTTTTGTGCGAATTTTGCGATGCGAATGTGACTTTAGTGTCGTTGATGATTGTTCATAAATGCGGTAACTGCTAATGCACACAATTTTGTTGTACTAACTTCAGCCTTGTCCGATGTAGTGGTATTCAAAGTTGATACGTGGATTATTTTCTAGGGTTATATCACTAGAAGATAAAATAAGTATCAAATACGTCCTTTAATTTACTTTTATTTTGTAATTATTTATATCTCTTTAATTATACCTACAGAGCCTTTGTTTACTTGTTAATCACCACCTTCTATGACTTATAAACCTTTACCTCACAAAGTTATGATAGTACAATAAATTCAGCATTTAGCAGTGTGACTGTCGTTCTCCAATCAGATCTGAACCCTGAGTACTTGGAGATGGGGTTCCGCGGCGGTGCCGGGCTGGGCTCGACGTCGCGCACCAAGCGCATGCGCACGAGCTTCAAGCACCATCAGCTCCGCACCATGAAGTCCTACTTCGCGATCAACCACAACCCCGACGCTAAGGACCTTAAGCAACTCAGCCAGAAGACCGGACTGCCCAAAAGGGTGCTGCAGGTAATACAACATTTATAGCGGTTTAAAAACATTATATACACGTGTTTGTTCGAGCTTTAGATGCGGTTGGCCGTTTTGCCCAATCGAAAAGCAAGAATAAATATCGAAGATTTATTTTAAAAGACTTTTGAGACACTCGAGGTAACCACTAAAGTAGCAAAGGAAAATACTTACAGCCGAAATTATTCAAACAACGAAATTTATTTCCGAAAATACTTCACATTACAAAAAATGAAATGAGACATAAACCATTAATTATTCTTATAAAAAGAATTTGGCCTCGTGAAGTTGATAGTATCAAAAATATATTATTGATTTTGTATTCGAAACATTACAAATCGAGAGGCGTTATTTCACGCGTAGGTAGCTTCCTCATTAACATACTGATCAAGACGTTAGAATAATTATGTCTGACTATGATTACAACCAATATTACTGATAAGATACACACCTCAGAATGTTTTAATTCTACAGTAATCAACGTTTCTATTAAAGTTTAATGCAGCTTTTAACTTTTAAAAGGCAAGCACATACCGTCGGTTCTCGAGCTGAATAATTTAGAATTCTGATTTTTACCATCGTTTTTTTAAGTTTCTTTTTTATTATATTCAGTATATTGAAGCCTAAAAAATAAAACTTTCATCGAAGTAGTAAATATATACTTGGAATTGGTACCGATGAAGAGGTGTAAGTGAAAACAGAGGTGTAGAATTTCATTTTGTTTCGCTTTGGCTTAGGTATGGTCTAATACAGCACGCGCTAGGGCGCATACCTGTAGGTAAATTCAAAGAGTAATGCGGCACGCAATTTGTTAAAAATCTAACGATATTCGAATCATCGCTATTGAACTGCTTGATAACGCCATAAGTTATGAGAATTGTACCCACTAGTGGACACTTTGCTTGAAGGCGCTAAGATATCGTGTTTGTTTACTTTACTATTGTTTTTGTTTGATCTTTGTTTTGTAAACACATCGAGGTTTTAAAACACTTCTGTGATATATACACTCCGGTTAAAAAAATATTAATACGTTTCATTGTTTAGTATTACATTCAGAGCACATACCTATATGACTACCTATTAAAGAAATCACAAATAAATATCATATAATGAAATTCAGTGGGAACATATAAAGATTCTTAATTTTATTTTATCAATCAATGTACAAAAGCAGTGTTAAGTCGCCATTAGTCTCAAATCTTAAACTTTAATCGTTCGTTTATTAAAATGAAGTACTTAAACTACACTAAAATCCGACGCACGAAACTATAGGCGTGAATAACATTACGATTTTGGGATTAATCAACATATTTTATAGGAAATTAAACGTAACAGCTATGTATGGTGGGACATTAAGAAAAACGTTACTTTTATAGTCATTTATTTAGTCAAACAGCTTTGAGAAACACTTAAAAATACATCGAAGCTTCATATTTTAATTTCAGAACGAGACAAATTCAAAAAAGTTTATTTGATACGCGTCCATAATAAAATTCTTTGTTAAACGTCAAAAATGACGTATAAGTCACACATGTAGGTACTAGTATATGAGCTACAATACAGCAGTCACTGAAACCAGAACTCAAGTGTGTCAAACGCATAAAATAAGTCTTAAACAAACCGGTAGTTGAAAGCTAATGCGAATTTAATGTAGTCCCGATACCGCGTCGCTTTGCACTGTATCGACTTATCAACATTTTGCATTGCGAATGTTTTATGAAGTTGAATTTTATTTATTCGTTTTTGTCATCCGTTTTTTTATCATCACTCGTTTTGACGGCTGACGAGTGGTTTAACCCAGTTGTTTTAATTTATAATTAATAAAGTTATGTACCTAAAGGTGGTAAATTCAAAAGAAACAAAATTATGTTTAATGAATATTGTATTTTTTTCAGGCGTAGATAACATAGGCTAGGTATGCTAAACAAAACTTATTTTTTGCTTCGTTGTTGTATTTTTTCGACAGGAATTATAATCTCAGGTAACTATAGGAAAAATTCCATCGAAATGAGATGTCCGTGATCTACCACCGGACACGAATGTCAACATGATTGGCTTCACAGAAATTGCGTGTTCCACGTTCAAAATTGCACTTCTCGTAATGGTAATTATGGCGTTATTATTCACCGCCATAATCAGTGCTCTGAGGTAAGTCGGGAATTTCGTGAAATCGAACACCAAACTAGTGTATTAAAGTGAAAGGAAGAGATCTGAGTGAATCAAAAAATGCGGTCAAAGGTCAAGTCGAGTGAATATTAATATGGGTGTTCTTGTTTTCGAATTGTGCCTAAGGTGTGCTTCATAATTTAAATGCAAACAGTAGAAAAAATAACAGGCTGTATTATCACTCAGCACTTTTAATATATATCGAATTATTTTTGTTTTTCACAAATAAATATTACCTGTTCTTTTTTTTAAATTGAAGTAACTTTGATAAGAGCTGCAACTACTGAGTGCATATTTATGATACCACAAAACACAATAAATAAACGTAAGTGATATTTACACAAATAGTCGCGGAACATGGGCGTTGTCTGTGTACTTATTCCGCGAACTGGTCAAATAAAATCGCTTTCCACTCTAGTAGTTCAAAGTACACAATACGAAACAGACCCCGAGCCGCCATCTTCGAGCGTTGATTCTAACTAGAACGGCACACATCGGCTCGTCTTAGTATTTAACACTGTATATTGCATTTAATTTGTTTGCTATAAGCGGCCCTTTAATGTAGGGCTCGGCAAAGCGCTACCCTTTGTTCTCGTAATTACTCTAAAGTCAAAAGAAATGTTGAGAAACACGTGCGCCTATGACGTCACGTGCTAAGTTAAGAGTCAAACCTCTGTTCTATATTTTGTGTGAAAAAGTGTTTGGTCCCGCCATTTGGCTTAAATGGGAGAAGTGAGGAAGTCTGTCGAATATAATGATTACAAATTTAAATGGATTCAAAAGGTTTTAAAGAGTAATGTGTTCTAACCGCAGGGATGCGACGGTGTTCCATAAAAAAGAAATTTGTTAAGGCCAAAGACAATTATGTAGAAAGTACTCTTATCAAATACCCGTTAAGTGTCAAGACTTTTATTATTATTTATACATTCATAGTATATCCAATATCAACCTACGGCTCAAACAATTGCTTGGCAAAACAATTTCCGTCTGCGCGGAGGTTCTCGCCAATATGCGGCCGTTTCCGGACGAATAGAAACACATCGAGCGAATTCTGTATCTACATTTTTGGTTATGTATCGTGCCCGTTCGTTATCGTTTCAATATCCATGGATTGGTTGGTTACTGTTATATCGGTTTCCATAGGTATCTTGTAAACGAATAGAGCATTGGATAGCGAAGTATCCAATCGGTTTCAATAGAGTTTTAATTTAAATTCAGTAAAGAAAACAAATTGATTTCTAGAAGCCCACTTGTGAATGTGATATTTATTCAAAGAATATATACATTCAAATGCGATTTCAATAGTGCAGTTTCACACTTATGTATATTTCCTGTTATTTTGAGGAAATATAAATGTAGGGAAAAATTCAATCAGCGCACATTCTGACGAGATGTCGGTTACTACGGATTTAAACTGTGAATGTTCATGGAAGCAATTGTTTTTATTTGTTTACCGTTTATTCAGCTTTTATTATTGTTATTTAACTTACTGTTTTTATATTGGCCTTTGTTTTCGGAATAGACAATTTCGGAGTTCACATTCTCATGTTTAAAATACAAGGTACCCTTTATTTGATCTAATTAGAAGAATTAAATCAAAAATGATTTAGTTTGTTGATAGGCCGAGTGTCTATAAATAAAACACACACCAAAGACCTGCTCTATCGTAATAAAAACAATACGCGATGAAGTACTATTACCAAAATATTAATTCTAAAACCTTATACCTTAAATTGTTCACAGCAACTACCTCATTAGACGACGTCGGACAAAGCGGAACATAAACTTGAATAACATGAGTCTTTGTTTGGAGCGCTACAAAAGTAAGCTTTCAAATCTTTTGTTACACGAAGGCTGTATACAGCAGCCTGTCTTTATCGTAGCCGACCCGAATTCGATATCAGCAGCATAAATATATCCGCCAACCAATTATACGAAGGACCCCCCTTCTCCTCGAATATTAATCGCGATTTTTTTCCCAGCAAAAAGCTTTCGACTCGACGTCGCCATATTGCGAAGATAATATCTTATTCGTTTTTGCGCCTCGTCGCACTTTTGACTGTACATTGCCGGGGACAAGCGTTTCGTTTTACCTTTTTAAATCTCGATGCTATCAATTTTAGATCTGTTTTGTTTTTATCCAATAGCATTTCGGTTGAGAATCTACGGTTAGCTCCGAATTGTACTCGTGGTCCAATAACACGCTCTAACAGTTAGGTAATACTAAAATTCCTAACAAATTCACTCAGAAATTTGTTCCAAATTTTTAATGAACCATTTAAATCACTAGCCTGGGTCACATTCGTTATAAATTACACCACAATATTGTGAGCCTTATACCCTCACTGTTCAATTGACGTACCCCAAAGTCTTTACAACACAATTCAATCACAAGAAACGGCATCAAAGAATTATAGGCACCAATAAACCCATAAAAACCGCTGTCGATGCCGCAATACCGCAGCATAAAAAGCTAAGCATTTTCAGTTATCCCTAAATAAAACACGACACAAGGGGCTGAAACCAAAAGATTTATGTCTCTCACCTCTCAAGTTATTTACGAGAATTACGAGACTAATTGCTTATGACGGCGATTTTGAACCTTATTGCTTAGATTTTATGAGTGCGTTGCAATTAAAGTCTCTCTATGAGCGAAAATCTCAAAGGCTGGCGTTTCAGTTCGCGTTTTTAGGAGAGACGCAGCGGATTTGAGTTGTCACTTTCGCCTCTTTCTATGTACATGAGGAAGTTGCCGCGTTCCTGCCGCGCACTTGAAGTCTCAGCGCAAAGAGTATTGCGTTCTAAACGTAGCCTTTAAAATTGCCTTTATGAATTGCGTTTGTTTTATGCAGTTGATGCTGTAAGCACCTCTTAGCGGTTTCTATGGCGGGTACGTGCATCCAAATAATATAAAGACCTAGTTTTTTCGTCTGTCGAATTTCACTACTGTCCTAATCTGAGGCCAAAAGTTTACAGTGGGATAATGAATATTGGTACCTAATAATTTCTCATTTTTGCTTTTCACGTTTCCGCGACGTACCAGGTTGCTGCCTTTTCAATAATAAAATAGGTCCTGTACTGTAGGACAAGACTTATATTTTACTATTGGGTTAACATGTTTATTAGTCTGCGTTCTACGTTATGTTATTCCAACCAGACGGTTAGACTTCAGAATTAAGATTTATCTAATATTAAAACTTAAAGAAAATGTACAAAATTTCAGCAATCTTAAACTATATAGATTAAATGTATTTTTTAATACAACAGGTGCGCTGCCCGCTGCCGGGGCGCGCCGTCTAATTGCCTCGGGCGCCCCCATAATATATAGACGCACTGTCACCCGAACCGCTGCGCAGGCGCATTTAGAACAAACCACGCCATATATCTCTCCTTGCGTCCGCAATTACGTGATTTGTCACTCCACTCTCCTTTTTTTCTTCTTCCATTCTGAAAAATGACTCGAGTTCAACTGTTCAAGTAGCTCAGACGTAATTAGTTGGCTGAAAAAGTGCCTTTCCCTGTTCACTTTATTGTGCGATCAATTCACATTGCTACTGTGTTTAATTGACTGTTAAATTTATCTCACTCGATTAATTAGTCGATTTCCAATAAGGACTTATTGGTTTAATTTTATTTGAAGAGTTTTGTACGCAGTTGTACTGATGTTGTATTTAAACTTTGAGTTGAACTGTGTTAAATAAAAATGTCTATCTAATACTGCAAGGCAGTGGGTACAAGTATCGGATTAACATTTTATGTTAAACAAAGACCTTTGTGATAAGCATTGTATACAACATTAAAGTTAGTAACCAGTTTTCATCTTTCAAGCTGAGTCTTCTGTTCGTAATAACATTTTGTAATTTATTTTTAATTCGGATTATACCGTAAATTTTACTCACATAAAAGAGATAAAATCATACAAAGAGCAAAACATACATTGATGTACAGCGTTGTTTCTTCCCGGTCACACAAAAATTAATTACGTTCTGCTATTTTTAAAACGTTTTCATGCCATGATTTCGAACACTATAAAGATGCCTCTTAACGGCACACAAATATCCCGGCCAAAGGCGGTGGCTCACAACCCTCGCAATTAGTATCGGATGGTCACACCTTGACGTTTGGCCGCGTATAATTTTACTTTCTAAGTACATTTTGTGACAATAATAATCAAATCCCCACATTCAACTCTAAACTTTATTACGAAGAATTAAAGTGAAGAATTCCTCGCACCAATAAGATCAAATCAAACAGTCTAGTAATTAGTACAGGCGCGCTCAGCGACGCTCCGTTAGGCAGATAATTTCCGCTGTACGTTCAAAAGACGTCCATTTGTCATTTGGCCGCGTGAAGTTGCACAGAGCGGACGTGCCTCTCCCTACTTAATTTATTCAAATATTATTTATTTAAGGAAAACGGACTATTAATCACATTTCTACAGTTTTATTTACATACGCGGAACGCTACACTCTCCCTTTGATCGTTAAGTCATTTATTAGAAGTCCTCATGAGGTGTTTTTAATTTTCACAGAGCGAATTCGAACTGGGTATAATTTTACTAATTATATGGTTTTGGTAATTAGATCCGAGTGAAGTTTGCTTTTCTTCGTTCAAATTGAAATCATTAATAATTTATGCACCATCATTAGTAAAAAAATTGTATAATTGATGGTGGTTTTATATTTGTGTTGGACTTAAATGAACATTCTTCTAATTACAGCCTTTTACGTTACATTAACACTTTTTTATGGTTTATTAAAAAATGTTACTAATTGTTTCGTTTTTACGTGAACATTCAGGTTTACAGATCCAATCAACAGTCTAGGTAAATGTAACTATTATATTGCTTAATTCCAGAGTGTCATATTTAGTTAAGTGTCAACCGCAGCTTCCCTATGGTCGGCGGCTCATCCGGCCGCTGTGGGTGCATACGCTTGTTGTACGCCTTGTGATCGGATGCAATATTAATCCAGCCAAGATTGTCAATTTCCTTGTTCAGTCAATCAACTTGCACACAATCGACCCAAAATAGCTACAGGCTGATTATTTACAAACACAGTTATCGCAATTATAGCTAACTTTACAGTTACTGCGGTCATTTGCAGCTGGCTGAATACAGTAAGTGATTATTTTTTGTTTTGAATTCTTGCAATTATTATTAGTTTGAACGCGACATCTGGCACCTCAGATAAATTTACAGAACATATTGCATTAATTTATATTAAAACATCTGAAATATTATCATCCTATTATACAGTGTGTGACCAAATGACTTAATTTACTTCTGCCATTCAATTACCTGCACAGTGTTAAGGCATGAAATGTGTGTAATCAGTCATGATAAGGGTGGACTCACACGGGTACGGGATTGTGGCGAAGTGTTGTGTGCTATTTTATTACTCGATACTCCAAAATGGCAACATTTTATTTTGATATTAGGTTTCAATCACTTTTGGTAATGCAATGTTGGAAAAGTTTTAAAATTTAAAATTCTAGTTATTCATCCCTCGCAAATAGCCCTATATTTGTATGATAGGTACAATAATATTGTAAAACTCAAAAGAGGTGGAGTACAAATAAAATAATTAGTTATAAACGCTCGTTGAGTCGATGGTAATCGCACTATGTAAACCAGCACTTAATACGCACAGTTTGGTCTCGTTTGTTCTAGCTGGGTGCGCGGGGGCAATTTGCGAGCCTCTGGTTCATTGCGCAGTGGTAAGAGTAATGAGCTATGACGCGGAATAAGACATCAAAACACAAGAGGGGCGGGGCGCTAATTGTCGTGTCAGTTATATAATTAAATACGAATGGAATCTATATTACGTGTTCAATCATTCATTTGTATTATGTCGTTGTGTTGACTGTTTATTGTTTCCTTATACTATCTGTTAGTAGCGACCTTTACTTTGTAAACTGCTACTACTTACTATAAGTAATTTGAGTTAAATATTGCAATCCCTCAGTTGCATCTGCTGGTCAACAGAACACTGGCAAAATTACAAGTTGAAAAATAAAGTTGTCCCGTGTGAACCCGTACTTATTAGGCTTTATTAATAAAACTCCTGTTGAATAGCACGGTTCAAATTAATAACAAACATTTACCTTTGTCTATGTTTACACATACATTTTGGTTATTATATGGTATATAGAATACATTAGATAGGTAGACATTAACGATACAATAAGTATATAAAATATCGAAACTGTTATTCAATAAATGGCATTCTATTTCCAAATCTAATATAGTATAGCAAGCTAAAATGACCGACATTACTCATACAAAGACCACTTCGAAAACTCAATTAACAAAATTATCTCTTCCAACATCTAAGGCATTCAACGCCGAATATTATTTAACATCTCGTCACGAGAATCGAACTGGTGTTCACAAATGGGCTCGCCAAACAAACGGGAGTTATAAATACTGTTCAAGATCATTCAGTCAATGTCTGGCGTCAGCTACTGTCGAGACGGCAGATCGTATCTGAATGACAAATAGTGCTACTGTTGTATCCCTTAGCATTCAGCTATGGCTACCATACGTTAGTGTACTCTTGGCTGTCTAGTTGAGGGTATTACGTAACTGACGGCGTATCAGCTGCTCGCCGGCCCGTGGAGTCGGGAATGAAAGAAAGCAAGAAAATTTGTTGGATAGCGTTTGTACCTAACAAACAGAACATGCGTTATCAGAGCAGAACTATGTGTTTTAGTTGAGGGTTAGAATTAGACCACGCGGGTTTTATTTGGGGTCATACGATACTACTACTACTACTACATATGATAAGCTGAACTTATCATAGTTTGTCCTCAAACAGAGATACACAAATATATCTAGAACGTTTTTACATTATTTTGCAGACGTTTATAGATTTCAAAATACAGTTTGCTCTTCAAGATCAAATAAGCATTAAATCATTACAATTGAGATGTTTGTGGAGTCGTAAATTTCCAGCCAACATCGAATTATTCTTTCAAAACACATCTTAATTTCGCATTTGATACAATTAATCTGAAAAAGCTGACTCAATTTATCAGTAAGTGCATAATATCATTCAGTCAGAAAAAACGCTACATAAAAATATATCGTTAACACTCGACCGCTGAAAAATTTCTCGCATGAATATTTTCAATTGTTTTAAAAGGTCGGTAGCTAAAGAGAATTGAGTCGTAAGATTTGTTTATTAAAAGCTATTATTGGTTGGACATGTTGCGTGACGGTAAAACTAATGATGTGTCTGAGTGCTAGTGCTTATTTATTCGAAATGTGAGCAAGAATAGCGTGTCGTGTTTTTGGCCTTTGCTTCGAGTACGTGATAGAGATAATAGTACGGTTTTTAAGATTTATCTCTGCGTATTATCGTATTATTATGTTTTTATTACATCCTCGGTTTTTATTCCTTTATGCATCTTTTACACGTTACACGTGAACTGCAATTTTTAAGATTTCCCTGCAACGTTGATCTATTCTGCAATAAACGTGGAAAAAGCGAGCAATGTTAAGTAATGAAAGTAAAGGAAAATATAAGGATTACCGACTCATACCTGTTACCTATCTTTTAAAACTAGTAACAATTATTTAGTAACGATTTCTAGCGCTCAAGGCAAACAATGAAAATAAAATTAAAAGGCCATCTGCAACCAATTAATAGCCGTCAATAAAATAGCTTACAGAGAAGCAAAATAATAAAATATCATAACATTTCATAAAATTTAAATGGAACATCATCGAACATAAAAATGAAATCGGACTTTTAATTACAACAGTGTCTTTACCACGGGATTTCGCACGTAAACTCGCTAGCGACTACATAAAAAAAACACATAACATCACGCCATATGTAGAACACCCACATTTTGCCAGTTATGTATAGGTCCCAATGTAATAGGGGGCGAGCCTATTGCCATTAACCGGGCACAAATGCAGACTCCGTTCTGTTTCTGAGAATTAACAAATGGAAAAAGGCAGTAACAATTGCCCGACCCTGGATTTGAACATAGGTCCTTATGCTCAGCTGTCGCAGTTAGCAACCACTAGACCAATGAGGCAGTTTACTACATACAATATAGTAAACCGTGATTCCCGACGTATCCGCTAGAGGCGCTGTAGAGACCTTAACCCCTGAGTTTGTTTCGACATTTCTTCTCAAAGGTAGTCAATTAGGACGCCGACGCCATCTAGTCTTTAAAAAAATTTAAAATATAAATAAAAATTAATTTTCATTTATATATCATCCAAATATTTTACGTGGACACTCGCGAGTTCACGTGAAAAACTCATGGTAGGGGTAGGCTTGATAGTAAAGGTAATTTTGATTTTAAATTCTTTGGCTTTTGAACGCACAATTGCGTTAAAATTAAGCCAATTAGCGGCATCGTTGGAATTTTAAACATTGAAATGCAATATTTGATAAATCCGTGTATAAAGTTTTGTTGAAAAATGCATTGAACAATAAATTTTATATGAAGCCATTTTCAGATATGCGAAATGGTAATACATTTTAAAACTGGGAATACCCTAACGGATTAATAAATAAAGAATGTAAAAGTAGTAGGTTTGTATTCGATAAATTATATATCGATAATTATAATAGTACCTAGGTACTATTTATTTGCTTGCAGTGTATCTCGGTTTAACACGTATCCTATAAGAACTGCTTTAGGTATCTTTATGAATGTATGTTATTTTTGAAAGAAAAAAAGCTACCGTCTTATTCAAAAACGAAGATGATACCAGTAATAACCTAAACCCATATACATGTTTTAATTGTAATTTTTTATGATGTTGGGAATATAATCTATACATCCATGACGACCATGACTGACTGAGTTTTTAAACAAATGACGTCATGAATGCTACTAGTCATTTTTAGAGCATTGTTTGGGACCACCTAGATGGCCTCTCTGTTCGTGACAGTGTGCAGTCATCAATCGTGCGCGGCTTTCCAGCCATTCTTCATACCGGTGTTGGAATATTCGGAGAAATTCGTCGACTAAAATTGAGGCAGTGATTTAGTCGAATAGGTAAGAATACGACAAAAATGTAACTCGATATTAAGATGATTGATGTCACAAAGTATACCATGTAACTCTTTAATCTTTTCTAAATTCCTCAGACATAAGCGCTATGTGGAACATTCTTTATTTAATTTGCACACACTTAATTACCTATTTAATGTAAGTAATTTGGAAGTAAAATTTCTCTCGTGTCTTTAATTCCAAGTTCAATTAAGTATTTAATTTTATTTGTCCCATTAAAACACTTTCTTCAAAGCCTGCTTACATTTTATCTGACTAATTTCAACTCAAAATTAAATGTAAAAGTTCTAGTAGTAATTTAATTAACGCAACCGAATTGACTAATTGATTGGTCACGTCACTACTGGACTGCGGACACGCAGGTGAACTGAACGATTAGTCACAAACACAGCCGTGAAAAAATATTTATGCCGCGTAAAATGTTACGAAAATCAATTGATTATGTTATGTTAAACATTCCAACGAAACAAATATGTGGTAAACTTTTATTTTCTTTACTATTAATTGTGACATTTTGTTCGTGCAGTTTCAGAAAAGTTATTTTAATTGCAGCTGGTATCGTCAGAAAAAATGTAGTCACTAATATTCACATAAATTTGCATTTAAAAAGACCAAGGTATCTCCTATGGTGACTGTACAGTATATTCCTTATCTTGTATTGAACTGTCCATCTCACATAGGTTGGTACTAATGTCCTGTAGAACCTACAGAACAGTAGTACCAACAGTAGATACCTACAGAGTTATTGAACTTCCCGCTTTTTCCGGACAATCGCTGGCCAAATGCCATTTCAGGGCCAAGAAAGAAACGACCATCTAAATTTGGCGTAAGGCAACATGGGCCGCCATGACGCGGGGGGCGGGGCCGAGGCGCGGCCGCGCGTGATTGGTCGCATGATTTGCGCGCCCGCGCGCCGTCCGCACTGAATCTTTAACACGAACATTATACAAGTACGGATAAAGTCGGTCAAATCGTCTATGTGTATAACTATGACCAAATTTATCCGTAATTCAGTAGCTTTTCCACAGCAGACACGTTGAGCGTATGTAACAACGCTTCGGAATGTTGCGCCTGCGACGGTCACGCACCGACCGGCCAGTTTGCTAATTACCCACAGATAAAATCTGCGCTTCGGAACGCTCAACGGCGGGCAAGAACGCAATCACGTGCCACAAAAACGAGGCAGGCAGGAATCCAGCTTCCGCGTGCAATGCGGTCGGGCGGAAACCAGGACCGCCAGAAAATTTGGAGCGCGCTCTCGGTTTTTTGCGATATTTATTATTTGTCTTATAAAGCTGTGCGCTCGCTGGCGAGGTTCGTTATGTATGTGCAAGCACCAACTTCTGTATTTCTTGTTCGCAGGTTTGGTTCCAGAACGCGCGGGCGAAGTGGCGGCGAATGGTGACCAAGCAGGAGAACAAGATGTCCGACAAGTGTTCCCCGGACGCGTCCCTGGAGATGGACATGTACCACGGCCCGATGGGCTCCATCCAGTCGCTGCCACCGCACAGCCCGCCCTACAGCGTCATGGGCGGCCCGCCCAGCCCCAACTCTATGGATTGCCCATAGCCATTATTTTGCTCATTATGAGCGCAATAAACTTTACTACGAGTGGTTCGCCAGTCTGCTCTCTGCGGTGGTGTCTGCAAACAGCCCACCTATCAGCAGCCCTAGGCGAATCCATTCGTAATCAAAAATGTTTTACAGTGAACAGTTATTTGTGTTAGTGCTACTCAAACATCGTTGAGTTTCGTTAGTGTTGCAAAACTGAATCTTAATTGGAGATCTGATATTCTGACTGTCTTGGAGGTGATATTTTGTTAGAAAGTGACAAACGAAAAACTATGTTATTGGACTTGCAAAATGATTCAAAGTGTGGTCAATTTTATGGTATAACTAAAAGCAATAAGACGAAAATTGTATTTATCTTCCACACTTAATGTGTCTGTAACTGGTATGTTTACGGCGAATATATTCAAAGGAGAAGCACAATGTTCCGTGCATCCGTCCATCAGATTGGGTATAACGTACCTACCGCAAAATAAATTTAAAACAACATATTTCAGTGTCATTCCACTATCTTTATTGTCTTGGAAATTAAACAAAGAGTAGAAGTTGTGTATCTTTAAGGGCGAGTTGTATATGATATTCATGGCGTATTTTAGAATACGTTTAGCAGAAACTCGCATTTATTGTATACTTGTCATGTAAACAAGCGTCTCTTAAAATATTAATCCATTAAATACATTTTCAATTGCGTCTTGAAACCACAGCGCTGCGTCCATTGTCCTGAATGATGTTACGAAACGCAATAGGAAATATATTTACAAACACTATAAAATTTTAATGTAAATAAACTTGTTATTTCATAATGAGGTCTGTATAAACGTGAAACATTAACATTATTATCCATTTCAATTAGAAATCACCCATTCAAATGTTGTTCATGTAGGTTCGTAGTTCAGTGTGTATCAATTTACCTAAAGATTATAATAATTCAAGGACTGTAATTTCGAATTTTTGTAAAAACTATTATGTAGGTAGGGTACTTATAATAACATGTGTAGGAAAATAATTATGTTTGAAGCTAATCTATTGATGTTAGTTTTCTGTTATGTCTATGAACTATGGTTCTGTAATTCGGTTCCTTGAACCAAACGGAGAAAGGTTTTCATTAATATATTACTATTTATTTATTGACAATTGATATTTAAGGTAATTTAAAAATATTATAGTAGTTACGTAAAATAAATGTGAATTTTTCCATAGTTGTAATAATTATTATTAGGGATAGTATAGTCATAGAAAATTAGATTGGCCGGCAAAATATTATTTCTATTTAAATCTTCTTATTTTTCAGTGATTTTTTGTTTTTTAATATTTTAATATACTGTCTTTTAAGTAGTTTTAAGCATTACCTAAGTAATATTCCGGCTAAGTACATGCACTGTTAGTTCCTTTTTGTATAAATTTAAAGTACATAATTATACAATAATCCACAATAATATATAACTAAATGTAGCTGACACGATAATCATCGTTCTTTATTAAACATTAGTACGATTTAAATATTAATGGTAATTAAAATATAATAAACATACAAAATATTCGATTACATTAACAGTAGATTTGGGAATGCCTGTGACGAAAAGTTATAGCAATCTGTTAAATAAAAATATTTCAACTGTATTTTTATTTTTTCTTATTTCATACATCATGTATGTCGTTTTATCAATTAAAAATCTGAATGTTTGTTAAATGAACGGAAAAATAATAAAAGTATCTACAAAATATTACTAATAATTTATTTATTCTAACCTTACAATGTTTCCTACTCCAATGGGTTGCCTTACAAACCTCATCAAATTGTGAATTAAGTAAATATTTTTTATTTTAATAGAAGCTTAAGTATCCCTGAGTTTTCCTGGGTGTTGGAGGTAAAATGAGTGGTCACCATGTGAGAATTGTGCCGGAGCCGGTCTCGCGATAGTTTGAAGAAGGCTAGACAAATGCCCTTTGAAACGACGGCTCAATAAAAGCATAGATAGAGTTTGCTAATATTTCAGGATTTAATTGAAGAGAATCCAAGTCGCTTCAGATTAGACCAAACATTACAGCGCCAGCACAGCGCACCAGTGCTCATAAAATATTGGGGTTCAAAGACCTACACCATATGAAAAAAAAACAAAAGACGAAATATAAAGGAAGTGCCAGCGTAGGCGAAGGCGTACCTAGTAGATTGAAAAATATGGTTAAAAACCTCTAAAGATAGACTTTAATGCATGCGTTTCATGAAAATAATGCTACTAGGTCTCATTATACTGCCTAATATGTACTAACTGCAGTAGGTATTATTAATTTAGAATACCTACTTATGCCAACTTATCACACCGCGTAATTTTGCGGTTATAACTACGGAGTGTTAGCGTGACGTTTAGTGCGACTTATTGTAGCTGAACGACAAATGTAGATAAGTATTGGAAAATAAAGTTGATAGGTAAGATTGATTTCCAATTAAGCATGAAGGGATGGGATGAACGCTTAATTTCATCTAAATGGATTTAGTTGAAATAAAGCACGAAGATGGCGAGAAGACGAAGACAAGAATTATTTTTAAACTTTCCTCCGTCTATTCCTGAGTTTTTATAATATCTAGATATAATAAAAAGTACACATCTGTCGCTCGTCTACGAAAGGTACGTTCACCATAGATCAGGTACCTACCTACGTTGGCAGAGTCACTCTCACAAAGAATCGCCCAGAAGCTTCCGTAAGAGTTACTGGCTGTCAGGGAGGCGCGCGCGGCTCTGAGTTATGCTGTTTTAATTAAAACAATAAATAAACCGCAGCTGGGCGGTTGGGTGGTCCCATCGGGTGCCTCTTTAAAAAATTCCAACTTTTATCAGTACGGAGAATATCTTTTTACGCGTAAAACTGTTTCCTTATGTGCGAGGAGGTTGCATGGTTTGAGATCTATAGATTTACTTTTAATTTATTGTATTTAAGCTTTGGTTAGCCAATGGGTATAAAGTATAGCACCTTTAATGTAATTTTTTTGCATTCCTTAAAATGATGAAGACAGGTGAGAAATTAATGAATTATTAACTGTTCTGTGGCTTTTCCGTTATTTTATAACCTAACATCACGTCTGTATTTCCCAAAGTCGGAGGTGTATAGAACATAACCATTTCCCAGTCATATTTATTTCAGATAATAGAAAGCGTACCTTATAGGTAATATATAATATCGCTGGATTTTGTATCATATTTATGATAATAATAATGGGCTCAAATTTCCGGGGACTGGTTATGCATTATATCAAAGGATCCTCTGGTGTGATAATAGCCTTAGCACTTTGGAGCAGCCATTGAGCCTTTGTTAGACATAACAAAGGCTCAATGGCTGCTCCAAAGTGCGGCTAACGCGGTTCACCTAATAATAGGAGTGTGTTAACCAAATTCATAGCGTTATATAACATTATATGTCAATGTTCTGACCATAAAATAAATTGGGACATTTTTCATAATGCCCGGGCATTACAAATAATGACGAGCTACTTAAGGCGAAGTATATAATTATAATTTGCACTTACTTATTTATCACATTGCCTAGACATTATTATATTGCTATGTGGTTGGGCAATCTTATAATGCCCTGTGTATTTAAATTGCACGGGATGCGACGAGGAGAACATTCGCGTTTCACGCACTGACCAATCCCGCAATGGTTACGAGCGAACTTCAATCGGCTCTTGTATTTGTTTAGTTTTGCATTAAAAACGAATACAGATCGACGTGGAAAGTTATAATTTCGTGATTCTGTGTCAAATTATAGTGAAAGACAATTATTGTTATTGTGTGATTGGGTAATTAGTTCGCAATGGATAAATCAAAATTAGTCGACATGAATCGTCGAAATTAATAAAGCATGATTTTAATTACCTACTCTACCTCATAGGGGATACAAATTATAATGCCTGGACGATTTGAATGCCCTTTTATATTACCATGACATACACACATAATATATAAGCGTATCTACGTTTAAGTTTTACACAAGGCAGTATGCCTTTGCTATATGTAAGTATTATAAGTCTTTATAAGTACTTTAGTCGGTTAATCAGTATTACAGTGTATGAGAAACAAAAAAGACACAATTACAACGTTCCGAAGCAAGTTTTCCCCGATAAAGGATTCATATGAAAATCTGATAATAAAGATTTAAAATACCATCTTATTATTATTATTATGTATTGTCCCACTGCAGGGCAAAGGCCTCCCTTCCCTCCTTCCACTTGTCTCTGTCTGCTGCCACTCGACGCCAGTCCTTAAGGTCATCTTTTCCTCGGCCTGCCACGAAGTCGTTTACTGCCGTTTGGGACCCACTGCGTGGATGTTTTCGCCCAACTACCATCCAGATTTAAAATACCATCTACTTCTTTTTATAATTAAGTTTGTTCACGCTAGGAATTACTCTGGTTCAGCAGATATTAAAATATCATAAGAACAGAATATAAAATACCATAAGAACAGAAACTTCTCTACGGGTGACACAATATGTCTCTTAGATCGAGCTTACGAATCTTAACCGCAGCTGCTAATGACTCAGCTAATGCGCAAATCTGGTCCCTGAGTTTGCAAGAATTTGTCCCTGAGTTTGTTTCGGCATTTCTTTTCAGAGGTAGTCAATGAGGAAATGTCTACACCGTTTAGTTTAAAAAAATGACGTGTGTTTTGTAAATCCCATTTGCAGAAATAAAAATAATTTATCATGTTTTATTATCTATTAAAAAAAAACCTTACTAAATTATTATGTTTTGTTGAAAATTAAATTGTACTCAAAATAATATTCTCGCCACTAAAACCTTCATCACTGCGGTAGACAATTGTAACACTAACTTCAATCTCAAAATTTCTAAACCGAATTTCACGCTTCATTTTCAACGTTATTAAACCTTAATTCATTAGTAGATCCATTTGAATAAGCACTAATTGCAATTTGCTGACCCATTAGTGATTGCACATTACAGATTATACGCGTGATTATGCATATGGGAATTGATACAAAGGGGTGTACCGGTGTAGCTAAGCGGTTGCCAATTCAAACAAGGGTTCAACTACTAACAATGCATTCTCTGCTTGTTTATTCAACATTAATAGTGTTTGCTCTAGAGATTGACTTTTTAGTGGGATTATGAGTTAGTTACTAGTCGCGTCTGCAGTACACCTGCTGTTTTATGCAAATAGGTGCACATAACACTTCAGAACTTACATTGCAACACGCCTGGTTTTTGGCAAATAACGATTAGTGTATGGCTATCAAGAAGTCACGCATGACGTTTATGAAGTTTTTTACAAATAGTTGTGGTTGTTATGTTAATTAACTGGCCCATTTAAGTTGAAACTTGTTTGTTTGGATTTAAAATGTAAGTCTGAAAAGGATGAGGCTGGCACACAGGCGTTGAGGCTGGTATTCAAAAGGAGAGGCCTATACCCAACAGTGAGTGGAGTCGGGCTGCGGATAATAATGACGAAGACTGAAAAGGAGTAGGTGCCGTGTTTTAATATGATTTGTTTTTTATGCAGTAGTAACAGTAAAGTGCTTAATCACGAAAATCTTTCAGTAGACATGAATGAACTTTTAAATAGTTATAACCATGAGTCTCAAATGTATGAAGTGCAGGATGGTGGAATGGACTTCGTACCTTTAAAATATATCTAAGAAGTGAATGATTAAAGTCAAAAATGAGTATGAAAAGTAGAAATAAATATTTATGAGGAGTATCCCTGAATAAAATGTTTGTACAAACAGATACTCAATCGATGAATCCACATTTATAACTAGTATACCTTCGTATAGCAAATGTGACTCCATGATGATTTCTACAGGAGCCTTCGTTGCAAAAACTGGTCCTGCTGTCTGCGACTTCCATTCAAGGGAGACAGAGACGCCGCTACACGTTGCAACACAAAACAAATAAGGACAAGAATGGAACCGCATAACGGGATTCGTTTTCGGGTTCTCGGCATTGTTTTTGAGTCCTGAGAAAAGCAACTGGTCTTTTATAAGTATATAATATGTTATGTAATTATGTATTGGTTAAGTACATGAGTCACTGCTTGAACAATTTCTTGCCGGTTTCAGAATTCTTGATCGATGAATACTTCGCAATGCAATTCGTAAGAAGCGTATATCAGGCTACGTAGCCTACTGCAAGAGTAACCGCCGAACTCAGAACCATTTAATGTTTACTTAAACTATCACTAAGTGAAGGTTTCCTTGTGAAATCTTTACTGAGTGTCAGTTTAAGTAATCGTTAACGTCTCTGAGTGTGGCGTTAAGTGCTGTAGTCTCGACTTAATCATCTTCCAAAACAACATCGATCAAATTCAGAGCGCAATAATGGTCTCATGATTGTAATGATTGCTGTGTGAAAACTCGTACAAATTTAAGTATTACCTATAGCATGACGATCATTTTCTGACTGACCAAATAAGACAAAACCAAGCTATCCTTCACTTTAGTTACGAAATGAAGGATTGGCACTGACCGATTTTCTGGGATACAGAATTTTGGTGCAATAAGACACTCCAGAGACAGCTCGCCACAAACGGCGATGTGCGAAGCGTGTTTTTAAAAGACTGGAATACCTACATTTTATACCAATGGTACCGATAAAATGGTAATTAAAATTATTGGTTTTATTTTCTGTTCAATTCCGTTTCTGTTGTATCCCGTTCAAGAATAGGTACTAGGGCTACATAATTTCTCCTAATACATACATAGACATTTCTCCGAATAATTTGCATTTATAGCAATTCTGAAATTCAGAAAAGCTGTGCTCGAGCTAGCCTGTATCTAACTATTTACTTTTTGTATTTTCTAAGAGTATTTTATAACAAGCCTTTAGCATTCCGAGCAAGCCGAGAGCATTAGATGCTTTTGTAAAAGTAACGAGTATTTTGTCATGAATTACTTTTCTCTGAAAACCCTTGTTATCAGACCGCAGTTGGTAGGTAGGCGCTAATTTAGAGTATTTGTTAGTTTAATTAAAAAACAAAATGTTGAACAAGACGCTCGAGCCCTTTGTTTTAACCAAACGAGTTTTGGCACGATTCAGTTTTATGAAGCGACAACAATATAAACGATCTCAATTACTTTGATACCGATGACGGGTTCTGGTTTTTTATTGACATGTTATCAAAGGCAATGAACTGATGTTAACATATTGCAAACGAAGTTTTTTTATTTTAGTCATGAATTTTAAACACTTTTCCCTTTATTCTGAGTAACGCTTTCAATTTTTTTTGGGTATTCATATAGAGAGAAAGCTGTTGGGTACTGTTGGGTGTCTTTTTATAAGTAAGCATGTGTTCTGTTGGGTTACCGTGAAGAAAATATTATTAAGGAACCTATGCCCTGTGTAAACATTGTAATATTCTCATAGCAATATCTAATCTACTCTAATAGTAATATTCTAAGTAGATAAATATCCGTTGCGTACTCCTTTTCAACGCCAAAAAGCGAGTAATATTGTATTATAATAAATAATAATATATAATAATGGTGACTTCTAAAGCCCTGACTGAAAACAATAAGAAAGCAGATAATGATAATCTAATATTACTTAATACTCGTCCTTGTTTGTGAATCTCAGATGTCGATAAGCAACTATACAGTCAATATTCGTAATTCACTTGACACCATGTCTTCTTCGTTCTAACATTAAGTTGTACCTATATTAACAAGGTTATGAATCGCAGTTGATGAAATAGCTAATTGAATACTCTTGCTGCAATAATGTACGCACTTACAATTGGAAGAGCCACGAAGTCACCCCGTCCTCTCTACGCCGTCCACCGTCAACCTCCTCAGGTCATCGGCCTCATTGACTGAAACTAAAAGATCTTTAACAAAGTAGCGACTCGAAGATAAACATACTTATCTGTGTATGTGTGAGATGTAACCGCATCGAGCCCATTAAGACTGTTTTTGTGACTTTACAATAAATCATCGTCGTATGTAATGTAGCGTGCAGTTTTAAGTTTTTGGGTGTCACACATTTGGAGAACACGTTCGCCACACAAACATACGCGACACACGACACGCACACATGCTCGTGTCACATACGGTAACGTATATTTTAGAATTTCAGTCTTCAACTGCAACTTTAGATGGATTTCTCGTATTTCAAAAGGGTTCTTGAGGTTAAAATGGATTTCTAAATAATTATGTATATGGTTTTACGCAAAGTCTGAAGCGGGAATAGGATGTCCTCGTCTGTTACATCAAAATACATCATAAGAGATCAGCTAACTTCTCGCGGTGGATGCTACAAGACAGATTTCGGCGTCGCAATTTACCTAAATGTAAATAAATGAACTATAATTTAGACAACTTTTTAAGCAAATAAATATTTTATTATTATTATTTTCGGGAAAATTTGCTGTTTCTTAGCTCGTTGGCTAGTTTTAACTACATTTACGGGCCCAAGCCAAGTAAATGCAGTGTGTAGTGTGTAGTAATTATGCTGAAAGTGTGTCGTTGAGGAGCTACTTCAGTTTCCTCTATTTGCATGAATTTTCTTACGATTCGACATGTATTTAAAATAGCTGCTTTTTGTAAAGTTATGTAAGTAAGTTGTTTCTTTTAAATCAAGTAATTTAAGGCTATGGAGAAGATGATTCGGAATTACACCTGTTGTGGAAAGAACTACAGGGACTACATAAACTTTTTCTTGTCTCCAGATTCTAGTATTATTATTATTAAAAAAAATTCAGAGCTTGCCAAATTTTCGGAAACGAATTAAAAAAAAAAACAAAACAAAAGAGAGGCCTTGGCACAGGAATAAAATCTAACAAAAAATAAGCTAAGTCAAAATTCATAATCAGTACATACAGTTAAAAATAAATATAACATTTATTGAAATACTTACGAAATATTATCATATTATGTAACACGTGACTGTATTTATCTTAGAAGAAGAGTAATAATTCGAATGTGTGAATGCAGATATGTCTATGTCTTTGGTACGCTTTATAGTATAAACGGCATAATGAGCGTTAATGTATTGGTTCATTAGGTTCGTCTTAGTGGCAGAATTGTATATTCCCTAATCATGATACAGATGTATTAGGTAGCCAACATACAGCGATCCTGTTAACAATTAGGCTGGCTAATTTTGTGGTGAAACATTAGTGCAACAGGTAACGTTTGAACCCGCGACCTTTCTATTGCTGATCTAATTAATTATGTCGAAGCTCGGCTTACCTGGGATATCAGATGGAGATATTATTGTAGCCAATTTTGTGTTATTATATTCAATTGAAGCCTTAATGAGGCTTTGTTACTGTCCTATTTTTTTTAAATAAAAACGTCGCGCCACACTCGTCATTTATCCTGTATCGTATTGTGCGTTTCACAAACATGAAATATCACATACACTAACACCCAGACTCGAGACAAACATCTGCGGATCGCACAAATTTTTGTCCCGTGCGGAAATCGAACCCGTAACCCTTAGCGCTTCAGGCCAACCGCTTAGCCACTGCTCCAATCAGGCCGTCGAATAATATAATACTAATATATTAATATATTGTGGTGTTCTAAGGGGGAGGTCTTTGTGCAGCAGTGGACTTATTCCGGCTGATGATGAAAATAAATATATAAAACTTTCTGGGTTACTTGTTTGGTTTCACTTCAAAATAAATTATTGTGCTCGATAGCTGGCAAAAGGCTCGTTTTGAAGAAATACACAATAGAGACTTCCCCATTAAGCGGAACTAAAACTACGGGGAGAAATGTAGGTGGAGTTACGAGCATAACTCAGTCTTAAAACAAATTTTATTGAAAATATTTGCACAACGTATAACATACAGAAAATTCCCCATTCCTTTGAAAACTAACAATTCCAATTGTGAGTATGTATATAGTGAGTATACCACATACAACGCCGGTTCCGAAACTATTGATCGAGTTAATGAAGCACTTGAACAATGCTTATAATTTCCACCAATCTCATCCGACGCGAATGAACCAAGGAGCTCCTGTATCTCCAATGTCTATGACAGTCTTAAAACTATTAAACTAAACAATCCCTACATATGTACTTACTTGTAATAAGCATAGAAAAACCAGGATATAGTACTTTGCCAATCACATAATTCATTCCCCGTAACATGCCCATCTATATCCATTATAGTAGGTTAAAGGACCCCCGGCGACCCACACCGCAAAGCTAGTTTTTGCCCCCGTCGCGGCCCATTTGGTCCGGAAGGGAAGTCAGATGTTACGACCTATTTCTTGGACACGTTTTTGCTGTAGGCGCCATTATTGCCCTGCCTACTCACAAGCGGCAGCTTTGATCGTGTCAAGAAGTATTGTAGTGCTTTTTCTAATACGTTGTAGGTGATGAACTGGTTTTGAATACTGACCTTTGCATACGTCATAACTATAATCCTCGAGTTTTATTGTTATTTCGATGTTTTTTTTTTATAAAAACGGAGTCTTTAAAAAAAATTTGTCTGTATCGGGTTCTCATGGACTCGGGGCCTAAGGTATTAAAATAAATAATAGCTGATCGTTTAGTATGGAAGAATCGCAAATGCAAATATCATTCCTTTGGGCCATTTTTTGAAAAAATGCGGTAAAATAAATCGTATTGATTATAATTATATTAAATTATGTTTTTTTTAATCAGTTGGAGCACGGGACCCATATAGTCCCCGTGCTTCACCCAGGAGATCCTAGGTGAAGCACGGGTCCGGCTTCAAGAATAGAAGCATCGGTCGTGGCCAAGTTTAGGAACCTACATAGGTACTCATAGTCCTAGCACGATCAACTGCGGTTGGGATGGTTTTAGCAAATTCAAAAATATCTTGTTCTTTTTGTTCGATTATTTTTGTACTTCTACTACAGGTTGTAAAAAAGCAGATACTAAATCTTATTTTTAGGTGACACAAACAAATTTAATTTTCCACATTTAAGTATATACAAAAAATATTACTAAAACCATCACGATTGTCAATTTACATTGGTCCCATTGTTTTATCATAGATATGACATCGAAAATATAACAAACTTTACCATTCCAGTTAAAAATAAGCATTCACTGCAAAATGAACCTTACTCGTCAAGAATTAAGGTTCACGAATTGCAATCGGAACGGTTAAACTGACGTCATTATTGATCGCCTCTCGATTCATTGACGAGTCAGGTAGATGGCGCTATTTGACAAAAAAATGTGATGAATGCTCATTGAGCTGGAGACGATTGTTATCTACGAAGTGTTAGGAATGTCTCAACTGAGTACGATTATGTTTCTATTTCAAGAACTGTCAATGTTTGTTGTTTTGAAGTTCGACGACCCAATTTTAATCGACGATTTTTTGCACTTTGCGTACACTCGAAGAATTATCTGGAAACTTGCCGGGTTTGAAACCATCAGGCAGAAGGTGTATTGAAATAGCTATAGGACGCATACTCAGTAAATTTTAAAGGTTTTTTCATGCAAAACTATCGCTTATTAAATATTCAATACAATTTCTGAGAACATACATACTGGAAAATGATACCCACGTGATTTAATAGTACCTATAGTAATTTATTTAAGAGTGTATACCGTTGCATTTGGTTTTCGATGTCGAGTCCTATGATATTGATATGTATGACAGAAGAATAAGTACCTACACTTCATATACAGTATACAACGCAAATCTAACAGCTGATAAAAAGACATACCTTTAACACCTTTTACATATCAATGGTAGCTGAAAATTGCGACTTAACAAGACGTGTTTATTAGTTCCACGTGTTAATATGATTAGTAATCCTTCTGTCAGGATAATATCTAAAAACGTCATTACTTAAAAGGGTTTTAACTTATAGTACCGTTAAACCACTTATTGTGTCGCAGTCGTTAGATAATAAGTAGCTGCTAGACTCTGGATACGCAACCGCTAGAACCCGTTGTATAAAAAAATGCATGAACTCGTAAATTTGTACCATACAGTTTACATTATTATGAAAGGACAAATGCTGGGTTCTAGGGCGCTTCGTCCAAGTAGAAAATGTTACCGCATCTTTTCCCGGATAAAAAGTAGCTGATGTCCTTTAAGATAATCCTTCGATACTAAATAGATTGCCGTGAGGTTTCTGGCCTAGAATAGACAACCCCCTTTCTTCTCGTGGGTGTCGTAAAAGGCGACTAAGGAACATTTTCAGAGGGATGGGCAGTAGCGTTTACCTGTGTAGGTATCGTTAACCAACATGCCTACCCAGCATGGTGACTATGGGCAAAACACACTCCCCAAGGAGTGTAGCCAAAGAAAACGGGCCCCAGTTCCCGGCCGCCCCACTATTTCAGTTAGTGACTGGGTGGTAAAAACGGGAGAGTGGGCTTTGTGGCATACCCTGGGAGAGGCCTACGTCTAGCAGTGGACTGCAATAGGCTGATATGACTAAAAAAATTGACTATCTGTACCATGGGAATCGGATTTATATTACAATCCTTTGCCTAGACCTGAATGTTGGTCGTTTAAAACGAAACCGTTGTGAGCCCGATAATGATGAAGCTTCCATCGTCTGGTTGGGAAAAAGTCTATACACAGGCATGCCGCACTTTTTCTAAGGGAGAACACCAATCTGCATGTTTTCATATATGTATGTAAGAATACGGTTCTCATCTCTTATTTCTTCCATTAAACCCCCAAACACTTCCTTGGGCGGCCATAAGGTCACCGATCCAGTCATTATATGTACATTGACTGATCTGAGGTAAACGTTGCATGCCATAATGTATATTCCTTTTTCTTACATGCCCACAACGTAGAAACAATGTCGCAACAGATTTATTTATTGGAAACATTGATAAAATCTTAAAATCATAATATTTTGGAGCGCGCTGGTGACACACCGGACCAGCGCGCACACTCAATGAATCATACATAATTGATCGGCCAACGAGATCGCTGCGATGACGTTGTCATCTCGTACACGGCTTTTTGTCACTTTCCTGTTACTTTTATCTTTTTTTTCTGTTTCCTTTTTTTGTAATCTTTTCGACGCTCCATTCGGTTCGATAAATGAATGGTGTGGTGATGATTTCTGATACGATTTAACGTATTTATAAAACGCTTGCTAGATATATCTATGGTCGTTCGTCGTTAGACTGCAGTGTTTCTTCAATCGACCGAATCGAATCGAATGACGAATCGAATGACGACCCAATTGGCGCAGTTGCTAAGCGATTGGACTGCTGCGCTAAGGGTTGCGGGTTCGATTCCCGCACGGGACAAAAATTTGTGCGATCCGCAGATGTTTGTCCCGAGTCTGGGTGTTTGTGTATGTGATATTCCATGTTTGTGAAACGCACCCTCGATACAGGAGAAATTCCTAGTGCGGGGCGACGTTTTTTTAAGAAAAAAAAATCTGTAATAAATAAAAGGCATAATTGCTTATTTCCTTAGTCCTTTTACCGTATACTTACTACCAGCCTGCACCTAACCTATTTCATTAAAAAAAGAACGAGCATCGATCTTCCTCTTAACATCAAATTAATACATCGTTACCCCGTATAAAATCATGACACACTTTCATGAATGACTGTGACAAACAATATCTAAGCTGCCCCTTATTTTTGACGTCGACAGAATCAGCGTGAAGCACGTATAACTAAATTTACGCGAAATCAATGATGTGCGTCAATTACACGGAGAGTCAATGTAACTTATCGTCGATGGTGGCTGGGGTAGCCCCATAACCCGTAACCCCACACTGCAACACGTTGCTAGGAGTCGCAATGTATCTAGGGCGAAAATTTAAAAAATATACGGGTTAAAATTTGAGGCGACACAGTTGTAAGCAACGGGAATATTTTCAGTTGAAGTTGAATTTAAAAATTAAACAAAAATGTAGTTTGTTGTAATATGATAAGTAGATTATTATTTGAACTATTTTGAAATATTATAACACACAATGCTGTAAAATAAATATAACGTCCCGTGTAATATATTTAATAAATAATGTTACTAGACTGTAACTGCCTAACTATATAGCAAAGTGATATTCCCATACAAAGAGATGCTTTGCGGTTAAATCCTTTAAAAAAATAGCTATTCCAAATGTCTACTCCAATTCGGCTCATTGGTAGATATTTCTCGTCTGTTAATGTCTTTTATGCGACCTGTCAACTGCTTTTTTACCTACAGTGTCACTTGTAACATGTGTTGTCTTCATTTTGCCCGTAAGATATTGCTCTATTGCTGCATACACCAACGGGTTTATATTATATTAAAATACCTATGAACATCGAATTTAAACAGTTGCTAAAACTATCAAAAAATTCGTCCGTATATCTCATATTAACATCCCTAGATACATCACACTGATACTGCTTTAAACTGAACTCTATTTTAAAGGATTAAAGTCATAATTCCTTAGGCAATATAGACAATGGTTTTGCTAGGCCACGTGGCGCGCCTTAGTGCCCTCTCCCGCCCCATTGTTAAGGTCAAAAAACAAACCTAAACTCACGTATCGCCCTTTTTATTAGAACAAAAGGGCATTCTTGGGAAATGGTTTTTCGAAGGTATTGTTCGAGCATTCATTGTTTATTTTTCCCGTGGTACGGATCAGAGTTCATTGTTTGATAGTTTTGGTGGAGAGGTGCCTCTACAGTGTCGGTCAAATTTAATTTGATTAACAACCTAATATTTATTTGTTATTATCAATTGTGTATTTTGAAAGATTTGCTTTTAGCTGTCAGGCTGCTATTTGGCTAATCATTTAAGTTACTAGTTACTTATTAAAAAAATATATTTGATTTAGCAACAATAAAATACAAAAGTAGGTAATACAAACCTAGAACTAACCTCGCTAACAAAGTAAGATTCTCTAAAAATAGTTGATCAAATATGAAATAATTTGTCCGGCATACGATCCAAACCCACGGTACGGAAGCACATACATTTACAACTGCGTAAATCGAGCTCTCAATTATAAAAAGCTGATGCCTATAAAAACGTGCTTTATACTTATGGTGGTTAGAAAATCAAACAAATCGCAGGTTAGTACATACTGCTATAAAATGCCCTGCGTTGAATATTTTGACTCGCATTTCAGGCTAGCCTTTATAGTGTTGTTAGTGCAAAACATTGACATAGAGAAACACTTTACTGTTCACAAAGCCGTGTGGTTTCCGGCCTAGAATTGACCATCCCTTTTCCTCATGTACATATCGTAAGAGGCGACTAAGGGATTTTACTGCGGTAGGGAGATTGGCAGCAGCGTTTCCCCGTGTAGAATTGTTCACCCGCCTGCCCAGCGTAGTGACTATGGACCAAACCCCCCATGAAGAGTAGCCAAAGTAAACGGCCCACAGTTCAAGGCCGCCCTACTAATTCAAGTAACTGGTAGCGACTGGGTGGCGAAAACGGGAGAGCGGGCCTTGTGGCGTACCCTGGGGGAGGCCTACGTCCAGCAGTGGACTGCAATACGCTGATGTAATGATAATTCAATTTGCTTAGTGATAAAAGCTGCACCAACTAAAACGTGCGGCACAAACTTTCGAATACACATCCTACTGATGAAATATAATGTATGGATTGTAATTAATACTCCTATCAATAAAAGCATTTAAAAGGGTGGTTTAAAACAAAAGGAACACACTTTTGGGTGAAAATAAAATACATTACTCGTAATTGTGGAGGATATTATGAATGATACTTTAAACCGGGAACATTTTCATGTCCGTGAAAATATTGTAAATTATATCAATGAAAATGCCTCTACCTGATTAAGCTTAATTACCGTATTAAAAACTTTTAAGGATATTGCGTTTTGAATTTACATTGTATTTATAATTTATATACTTATTAATGTTATTTAATACCTATAACATAAAATAACACTGGACATTTTAAAGGACTTTCTCACAGTTTCGGTTTACTTAAAGCTTTACTAAATGCCTTTCCTTCTCTTGCAAGAAGATGAATGTTCTTCTAGAAAAAAATCTATCAAACGGTTTCATTAGACAATATCATAATCAAAGCAAACTACCATGATTAGGATATACATGTGATTAAAAAAAATAAAATAATAATAATATTTGTTAAACTGTCTACAAATCAACACACTAAGTTCCAAGAAATAATAATTATGTTGCACTGCACTGCAACTTCAGTATAACCGGGCATTCACTCTACAGTACGTCTAATCACTGCACCGTATGATCCGTATTAAAATATGCTTGTTATAAACACGAATGAATAGCCAATGAATAGGTATGAATACGACACCTGCACCCATGATAGCGAACTAAATGAGATTACACCTTTAATGGGGTTGTTCAAATGTTTCTTGCAGGTGGTTCAAGCTTCCCCCTGCTTCCCCATCGCTGACTTTGTTCCACGATGTTAAGTAAGGATTGAAATATTAAGCCGTAATTATAGTTAGGTTATTGGAAAAAATATACTGGGAAGGACGAATATACATTTTTGAAATTGTAATCTTAAGTACTTTAAAATATTGTCTTGATAGTTTTACACATCAATATTTCTTATCACAATAATTGTATTATGCAATTGAGGTTTCATTGCTTGGTAGCTGCCTCAGATAGATCAATCTGCGGGAGTAAAGCTGCTCTTGATGCTGTCAACTCTTGGATGGGTGACTGTACTTCAGCGTACTTGGTTAGTCATAGCAGTGAATGGATGTCGGTCAGGAAATGATTTTAATGTAAAAGACACACTGTTTTATTGAAACAAATATCATAGATCGTACTACAAACATTTGCGTTAAACAAAAACCATCAGTGCTAATACAAATCACAAAATCCCTTTAATCTCCAAGTAAAAATACTAAACATGTAAATACGCGAACTAATAACACAAGTCTACCGCAAATAAACAAACGGCTTCTAAACATCAAAAAGTTCGCATAAAAATCCGTTCAAATAAACGCTAACAAATCAGGTACGAGCAAATAAGGTTGAGGGTAGGCCACGCGGCCGGCACGCGTTGGTAAGTCCTCGACGAGAGGAGAATCCGACAGGCTTTGCTAATGACCGTGCGCTAGTCTCGAATAACGCCCCATGGTGCCCTTAATATACTTGAAAATTGAGGAAGTTTAGTTAGATAGCGACAAAAAGTGTACCCGAATGTTAGAGCAAAATGGGTTTGTGAATTTAATGAACGAGTTTGAGTTACGTGACTTATTGCAGAAATGCTTTGGTCTCAAAAGCGCTGCTAAATATGTACCTGGACACGTCTAGATATTTAGGCGTCGTTTAAAATAATTATATTATAGAAGAGTATTTCAACTGAAAGTCAGCAAGATTTCTTCGTGCTCCACTATAATTATTTTATAACAGTTTCAAAATCAAAACATCTCTTTTTTATTCATTAGTTGCTGCGTAAGCCAGCCAGATATTTTTAAATCAACGCATTGAAAAATATATTATCTAGCTTCAAGAATAACTTTCAATATATAAGATATGGGTTTAAAGTATCTGACAAAATGACGTGAAATAAACTTTTGACTACACTTAAGTTGCTTAAGGTTGCAAAACCTATTCTTAGATTTTCATGCCAAAGATTTCGCCTGTTAAACTTTATAATAGGTAATTGTATGAACATTTAACAAGCACATGTTTGCTTCAATACGATAATTGATGGAACTTTTGGTTATTGTAGTTTCTATAGTGTAATAATATAGCATAGTCAATGTTCAATAATTTTTGCTGCTTATTTTAAGATTTACAGTTCGTTAGAGTCTTTTCAGGGCTTCTTTAGAACGCTATTATCTTCTTTAGCCGGGTAGAAGCGATTAGCCTAATAAATAGTATTAGGCTTGCCACCCATGGAACTGACAAAAAGTTAGGCTGTCTATGAATAGTACCTACCTTTGCTTACTATCCAAAAAAGGGTCCATTTTATTCATTAAATTCATATTGCTTACCGTCATTTATTATCTTAAAGAAATATTTTTAGAACTTGTTCTTATAACCTATAATAAAATTTAAAATTTAAAAAAACCCAAAAAATAAAAGCGTTCATTTTAAAAGTCAAAAATAACACCTATTATTGAGCCATCAAACCCGATCCGAGTAACACCTATTTAAGACAATGTCGCGGCGGGTTTTTGTAATGTGCATATTATGCCCTTTTATCTGATACCCCTCTTGGATATATATAAAAATATTCGATTTGTTATCCGATTTTGATAAAACATATCTAAGAACCATCCCTGGAAAATTTACTTCCAAATAAAAAAAACCGCATCCGTTTCGGTTCACTCGTTTTACAGCTATGGTGCCACAGACAGACACACAGACAGACAGACACACATAGCGGTCAAACTTATAACAACCCTCTTTTTCCGTCGGGAGTTAAAAAGAAAATCAAGAACGGAGCTTGCTTGAATGTGTAAAAAGAACTTCGTCGACAGTCTTCAATAGGGAAAACTTCAGTTTCTGCGGTGTTACTTCAACTATAATAAAATTGTGAGTATCTCGGAATATAACAAGATACGATGCACGCTTTAAAAAGTTATATTTTTATTGAGAGTTGTACGGCCTTACACACAATGTTACGTCGGTTGAATTGCTAGTAAAGTTGTCGCTGCTTTTGCGTCGGGTCCCAGTATAAGCGGGCCTAATTATTTTTTAATAAGCGTGATGGCACTTGTATTTACCGAAGCGGTTGGCAGATTTGTATAGTATCCCTACATTTTGCCAGTTATGTTATAGGTCCCAATGTAATATAAAGCATGCCTATTAGCAATTACCAGGCAAAAATCTATAAAACTAATTTCTACTAAGATTCCGTAAAGGAATACTCAATAACACTTTGCCAATATACCCGATAACGATTTTTGCTTATTTCTCTAATAAAGACCCTAAGGCATCTCTTTGAACTGTTTTGGAAAAAGACTTTTCTCCGCTATTACTAAAGCTCTATGCAAGGAGCTCTCACTACTCGCCCTGTTGTCATGTCAACGAGCAGACCAACTTAGTTTGGAATACGCGGATTATTAAATATAATCCAGCACAATCTGAGCTCTGTTTTCTAAATTCATTGTGTCTTCATATTCAATATTTTATCAAAAGATGTATTACTTGATACGTTATATAAAGACAGCCTTCTTGCTTTTATTTCACAGGCATCAGATTTTGATCACGTTGTTCGTTATAGACAACATTTTCTAAATATGTAGTACCTACCTAATAAGATTTTAACAGTATGCAATAAACGGCAAAGTTATTGTAAAAAATGTGGAATACATTTATTATTATTATTACGTACTAATTGGTGCATTATATAGCTACGTAGCTAGCTATCTACCTACATATTAACTGTCTATACTTTACCTACACCAAAAACAAAAAACGAAATCGCAAACAAATTGGGGTTGTCCAGCATAATTATTATATACCAGCTAACAATCCCACTATCGCAAATGATGACCATTAACACTGCTATTAACCTCTAAAACCCTCAAATAGCATGTTTATGTTGATCGAATCACATATCAATCGGAATCGACTAATCCCTAGCGATCCGATTACTTGAGTAAAAAGGGAAAATATCGAAAACCGCTTTAATAGACGCGTGGCGGAAACAATAATGTTAGGAGAATGGTGGGTAGTGAGGTCCGGAGTGTGTCGGCCGCGTGCGAGCCCCGCCGCGGCTCGTAATGAGACCCGCACGCGCCTCTTGTATGACCGATGCTGTGCGTGCAAATTCGGGAAAAGAAAAAATATAAAAAAATGTTTTGTTATACGATAGGTTTGAGAGTAAAAGGGAATAATGGAGCCCTCAATTACGGGTGGGTATCGGTGTGAACGAATTTCGAATGCTTTGATTCGTATCGTGAAGCTGCGGTATAATTTGTTAGCCAGCTTGTTGCTAGACAACGAAGGTAAAATGTACTGTTTATTAGTGTGGTGCTACGTTTGTTTGTTAATGATATGAATAATGCAGTTCCTATAAAAATGTAGGTTCGATTTGCACAAGTAACAGTCTTCGCTTGATGATAAGCCGCCGTGATCGAAATTCGGTCAGGAGAAAATTAGATATTATTAAGCTCAAATATAAAATACCTACCTATCTACATGTCCTAAATAATTAAGAGGACAAATTCCGAGGATTCGAAACATATTCGGGTACTTAACTCTATCAATGCGTGTGATAAATACGATTCGTTCGCGTGAAAGTCGATTCAGATCCTATTCTTTTAGTCGATTTATCAAATTCAGTCACCTGCGCTGTCTTCACTTTAGTCGTGTTCTGTCAAAACTCTTAATCCAAAGGTTTAGGGTGTATGATCGATTGTCTCTTGGCCTGTGAATTTGTGTCCGCGTGGCTATAGAATGAGCGATTTAAGACTGTAGGATAATAAGGTCTATTAAGATGTTGGGCTTGTGAGCTATTAGTATTTGAAAAAGTATTTTGAATAAATTTGTCTGTCACGAGAATTATGCAGAATACGTACATTGTTATATTTTTTAATTAATGCGCAAAAAAATTACGTTGTACCTAGCCTCTTTAATATTTGGCATAAAAAGCTTATGGAGAAATACGGCGAAAAAAAAATTATATTGTAATTTAATAATATAAATCCAAACGAATTTTGTCCGTTCAGTAACCGCTAATACAATCATACTCATACGAATTTTATTGCCAAGACTATCATCTAAGTACAGGGAAGATTACACAAAATTTTCTTTGTATAAATTCTCTTTACTTTCCCTACGACGAATAACACATATATAAATACCCTTTCTCACGTCTCTATGGCAATATTTGGTGGCCACAAAGGCAAGGTGTCCATTTTTTGTGTTCTTTTTAGTTAGATACAACTGAACATTTTGTACGTCGGCGCTCACTTATCGGCGGCGGGACATCGGCAGAAGGGTTGGGCACCTCTGCTATTCGACCACTCCAAACGATAAAAATATGGTGTATAGAGATAATGTTTCCGCTTCTTCTAATTTTAACTTAAGTTGAATTTCTAGTTATAAATCCTATCCTACTTATATTATTAATGAGATAAAGTTTTGTAGCTTATAGTAATCTATTTTTTAGATAATGGGAGTAATAAGAGCTTATTAAGTATTTTTCTGTTCGTCTAACAGAGAAAGACTTCGGCTTAGTCTGAGCTAAGCTTAGTCTGTCTAAGCCATAGATTAAAAAAAAAAAACGTGGCCCCACTCTAGGAATTTCTCCTGTGTCGTGGGTGCGTTTCACAAACATGAAATATCACATACACAAACACCCAGACTCGGGACAAACATCTGCGGTTCTTACAAATATTTGCCCCCTTGATTCACTAAGTCAAGGAAGTTCGAAGGACAAAGCTGTTCGACTGAATTGTCTTAATTCGCAAAAAACTATCAAGAAAGTACTTGTAATGAGTTTATACATCACAAGAGGATTTTATGTTTAAAATACTAATACTTTTATCTAAATCGAGACGATTTTGTTGAAAAAAGTACTAAATTAACAGTCTGAGCGTTTCATTTATAAAATCAATTTGCATCATAAAATATATTATTCAAATATAATGAACCACGATTGAGTTTCGACAGTGTTCATTACGAAGGATAATATTATTATGGCTTGCCAATATGCCTCGAGGACACGTAATTTGGTTTTTCACTTGTATTGCAGAATAACCAGTTTAAGGTGACCTCCATTCTGCTCTCCAACCATAGTGAAGGTCAGGCTACGAAAATGAAAAATAATTTATTTAAACTCCATTCAATTCATTTTGTTCCAGATTGAATATACTAATTAAACATTTACGGTTATCACACTTTTGTGCAATTAAATAAAAAACGAATGCCCACTGTATTTAATATGCTAGTTAATACTATTAAATATACAATAATTTGGTACGTTAATACTTAAATCAATGAAATAAAATCAGCCTACAACAGTAACTGTTTACCCCACTTTAGGGCAAAGTTATCTTGCGACACAGAGAAGAATTATGCATTGATTACCAGTAACCATGCTTTTGTTATTAAACCACAGTCTTGCCCATACGACCTTACTGCAAAACATAAGAATGTGAATTTCGGCTCTTGACAGAGTCGCTTTATAAATATTATTTTCTTTACCGTCTGTCAGTATCTTGTTAGTATAAGAAGTTAGCGGCCGCACTCCACGCGAGAGGTCGTTCTACATAAATTTTCCTCTACTAAAATATTGGAGAGGTCTTGTGTGACAACGTTGAAGCTAAAGCAAGAGTTGTGTACTTGACAAGGAGTAGTATACTGTATCTGATCTTCATAACATGTTTTCCGTCTAAAGATGCTCGATTATGTTCTCTCGTTCAAGTCTCAATCAATTTAAAGCTTAGGTTACTGGATAAGGATATATTTATTGCACCATGTACATGAGATCTTATTTTATGACATATTAGTATTTGCAAATTGCAAGCAAATATGACTTCAATATTCGTCTCATTATTTTATAGCATCATGTTTCATTACAAAAAGCTCGTAAAAACATCGTACGCTCTTGAATAGCAAACATTATTATTATCATAAGCTCAAAGTTTACAGAATAAATAGTAATATCTAAACAAATAAACATGTTAGTAATGCTGACACCAGTAGGAGCGTGTAATTGATAATATTTTATTATATTTGCCCACCGACCCCTGTTGCTAACACCCCACATATTTGCTTTTTTACAAAGCTCCCGATTTGCTTTGTTGTTTGTGGACAAAGACATGAGCGCAAAGCGAGTTGAAATTCCCTGTGATACTATTATTATTTACTAAACGGAAAGTTGGAAATATCAGGTAAGGAAAGCGAGAATTCCTATTGTATTAAAAGCCCAAATGAAACGCGACGATAGATTTTCAACACATTTATTAAACAGTTGAAGTTTTTAAAAAGAGAAATTGTACCTTTGATTTTTGTCCGTGTACAGTTGTTTTGATTCGTTAATTACCACATTATTTAAGTTATTTCTAAGCAAACTGTTTTTTTAATATTCTCCAGAAAGTAATGACACTGTATACCTAAAACTTACTAAAGCTTTCAAACATCATATCGTACACAAATTAAGTATTTACACAAAATCGCTCTGAGCTTAACACTTAAACCTAACAAATAAACATATTTGTTATTTGCAAGTGTTTTCAGTGACGTTAAAATATTAAAGCGAAGGGTTTGGTGTTTGTCTATTGTTAACTCGAGAACTATTTGAGTTCTTTTTTGTTGTTATAAGACAATAAGCTGTAATTATGACGGATGGCCTGTTAACGTTACTGGACGAAGGGTCCGGAGACGAAGTAGGTACAACTTAGGTAAAGCGGTTAATACAGCGAGTTATACTCGTATATAGTTACTAGCTGCGCCCCGCGGTATTACCCGCTACATTTTTCGGAATAAACAGTAAGTAGCCTATTAGTTAATCCAGGGTGTCAGCTACCTCCATACCAACTTTTATCAAAAAGTCGGTCCCGTTTGAGCGTGAAAAGGTTATAAACATACACACACAAACATACTCACAAACTTTCGCTTTTATAATATTCGTGTTCTCCTTTATAAACAACTAGAATCAGCTCGCGAAGGCGTGGAATGCTATTTCCTGACTTTTCCTGGATTAAATTTTAAATACTAGAACCTGTTAAAAGAAGTTCGCGAATCGGATGTATAGTTCCGGAGTCGGGGCACGGACACTGAAAGGGGACTGTTCTGTGGGACATTGTCTTATCATAAAAGTACCCCGACTGCGATGGGAATTGTTTTTTTACTTTTTAGTTCGTTTTATGACATGGGAATCGTGTTCTATAACATGTTTTTATCTTATTTACTATATATCCCGGTTATACTCACGTGTGTATTCGGGAATGCCCGACTAGTTTCGAACTCGAACGGAGCCCTTATTCATGAGCTGGTTACGCGGCGGAGTCGCGAGCCGAACTGATTCCCGAATACACACGTGAGTATAACCGGGATATATAGTAAATAATATGGATAACACTCACGGAAGTTATTATAGTAAAAATGTTTTTATTTGTTTCATTTTTTATAGCCTATGTTACTCGCGATGGTGCAAGGATTCTAATGACACACATCCAAATCAGTTCTAGCATTCAGAAGTTATGGTAGAATAAAACAGATGACATACATGAACCCTAAAAACATTACACTCCTTTTTTGGACAGTCGTGTAAAAATAGGTACATTTTAGGTAGCGGATCATACAGTTGGTTTAAATTTTCAACACTTTTTTGTAAGCAATCGTAGTGGGAAAATAAAACAAAGGTAATTGATATACTGGTTATAAAAATGTCAATCAGCTAAAAGGAATGACGGATAAAAATCTGTGGATAAATCTTTTCCTTATTATCAGCATGGGACAAGTGTTACATTAAAATTGGTCATACATTATTTTTCTGTAGAAAACCTTATTTAAAACCCCTACAATGACGACTTCACTAATTATAATAATGTAATTATTCTCAGGTCATAAACAATTGCATGCCAAGATGACTATACTAAGATTGATGCATGGAGTGACAAGCTTAGATAGGACCAGACAATGAAACATAAATTTAAAAATTGCGGCAGTGAGTGTCTGTAAACGGTGTTCGTAAGTGTATATGTCTGTGATACCACCTGCTATCATGGCATGCATCATTTGTTTAACATATAATGTGCTGGATCTCGAGAATATCGTAAATAGCTACCGTTTATGCACTATAAATATTAATATACGCTAGATTAACTTATGTAAAATGTTTAACTCTATATTATTCAAAATATGGGATACTAGTCTGTGTCGTACTTCTAATTAAGTATAACTTCTTCTTATCGTATGATTGATGAACAACCTGGTGTCAGAGTATAAACCGCCTGTAGGCCTCAGACATGGCTTTACACACCGTTGAGAAATCTTTCAGGTGTGCCGGTTTCCTCACGATGTTTTCCTTCACCGTTTTAGCAACTGATAACTAATGTATAGAACGCACATGAATTCGAAAAGACATTGTTACGGGTTACGGTAGGTACTGTTTCGGGTTTGAACTGGCGACCTTTGACTTGGCAGTGCAACGGTCATACCACTCGGCTATCAGTGCTAAGTAAGTATAAATTATTTCATTACTGACACAGGAGAATATGAAAATCTCTCTTCAGTCTCGATGATTGCCATTCAAATAAGAAAACTTCTAGTAGAGGTTACAGAGTGTTGTTTTATATCTCCGGTGCCGCAACAATACTTTGAGCAGAAGTCGTCAATTACCGCTACACGAACACCTTTTTCTAACCAACATTAATAATAAAGTCAGCATACCCAGATATTCCCTCAATTAACACCTTTAAGAGTGGACTCTTCAAATCCAGACCCGGTCATTAGCAATTTTATCAATGCACTCCCTTTTAACCCCTCGATAATTGGCAAGGGGTGGCCAGGGAATGATGAGCGACATATGTCCCTCCCTATGGCCTGTTTGATGCATCATTATCTCAAATCAGACGGAACTTATTTTGTCGAGATATTTTATGGTTGTCTCCCCCTTTTGATGGTTGGGAGGGTCGGTGAGGTCTCACTGATGTTGGTATGATATTCTATTTGACATAAAAAAAATAACGTACTTAAATTATGTGGGTAGGTAATGCACTATTAAATTGATTGATTTATTAAAAGATCAACAAAAAGTGAAATAAAAGATAGACAACGTCGTACTGATTAAGAATTGAGTTCTAAGAATTTAATTGAATTACAAAAGTACAATAAAATTTGTGTAATTACGAGTAATAAAATAACTCCAGAAACAATTTAACCCTCTCACTGCAGTACATTTTATGCCGGTGGCACATGTAATTCGGTACTAATGAAGTCATTGCGCGACAACGTGCAACCCGTAAATCGTTACGTTCATTCAGTACCCCTTCTTTAATTTTATGGCTTTCGCCCGCCGATATGATAATCATCGTTATTGTAATTTACTCGCTGGGGTACAAACCACGGAACGGGTTGAATTTAACGAGAATGATACGCTACTCCATTTTTTTTATAAATCGTTGTTTGGCTCGTTACGCGGTTTCGGGTTGTATTTTATAACCCGAGTTTTCCCTGTCATGTTTTTTTATAAATGTCTGTTAATATTTTAGAATGGGTTATTTTAGAAAGTAAATGTAACGCCTGTGCCCGGTTAATGACAATAGAGTCGTCACTTACTAGTAAAGCAGACCTATGACTTAAATGAATCTGAAAAAATAAGCCAAATAAAAGACAGGTACAAATTATGGCGCTCTGACGTTAGGAGCAGCAACCTAATAATTTAGTTGTTTCCAAGAAACAATAGGTAGCCGCAGAGGTATCAATTGGTAGCGCCAGGTAATTTGACGTGATCAAACTAGGTGACATGGCAAGTCTATAATAGTGTCGAACGATTACCACACATTGTTCAAATGTTCATGGTTACACATTATTAAAATAGACCTATAAGGTAGAAATTAACCTCTGAGTAGGGGTTAGCTCTTGGAAATACAAGCTAATGTCTGTAAAAAAAAACACATCCATTTTAAAAATAAATAAAATATTAGTTTAATAATTTAACAAAAAAAAAAACACGTAATTTTTTGCTGTCATAAAAAGAACACGATTCAAAAATAAAAAATAGCTACAAAAATACCGCCACAAAACATTTTGAATTCGGAACTCCGTATATATGGCCACCATAAAAAAAAATGTCTATTAATGATGACAGAACCATTGCACCCATCCTTATACTCGTGGTTCCACTTGTCAATTTGTGCTTGCTGGCCCGATACCGATGCTATTTAATTTTACGACCAGTTTCCGTCCAACTACGTCGTTAACGCTGAGTGCGATTTGATTGTCTGTTTGTTCGTCAAATTAATTGAAATATCCTCATAATACAAACATACTGATTAAGTTATTATTTATTGCTTTTGTATTATTCATATTCTATTTGATTGAAGAAACCTGGATTTAATTCAGTTGTTCGGTTTCAATTGGCAATATAATCTGTAGGCAATTGCAATGAATAATTATTATAACAATAAATTTTGATTGCAAACATAATAGTTATTATCATTATTGTTTAGAATTGCCATTAATCGATTGCAGTAAAAAACATTTTTTCTGATTAAAAAAACTTTACATCAGTGGTAGGTACAGGTCCCATCTTCCACTAGTTACTTTATGTTATTAAATCTAATAACACTTTGCTCGACCTAGGAATTCACCTACTACGTCAAGCCGAGCTGTGCAACCACTAGACCATTTCAATAATCGGATTACCTCTTTAAACATCAGTTATTTTACTGAACGTAAATATTAATTGAATTAGAGTGATCATATCTGGAGTCCATAAAAGGGATTTTTATTAAACAATTACAGATCTGATGAACCTAATGATTCATCATTCAACTGATTCAATAATACATCGTAGGTCCTAAGACCTTATCTACTTAAGCATCCATGACGTACCTACTTAATGTAGAAGTGCACACAAGTTTAAACCACAAACATTCATCAGCAAAATAATACGGGTTAATTAATATATTACCACGTTATTATAAACAAATTAAGCGAACCGATACACGCTACGGTAGAAATTTTTGTAAAAACTTTTTAATTATTAATTTATTAAACTATTTGTAATATGTGTTGAAATTGAGACAATCATTTTGGATACAAAATTACAATTAAATTTTCCGCCGAAATGCGTTAATCCTACTAATTATCCGGACATTGAATGGACGTCAATTTTAAAAGGGGTGTCTCGATGATAATGCCCTAAATCGAGTGATGCTTGTCTTCGTACGGTACAGACGGGGCGAGTGCACACTGCCCACCCTACGTCATGGAGTCGCACCTGTTACTCTTTTGATCCAAAAGTTACAGATAGTTGCGATAAATATAAAAAGCTTTAAAACATTTGCATATGATAAGGAACAAATGTTTTGTTAAATAAAATGTCTAGTGTATCTTAATTTTCGATCAGGCAGAAAAAGTGAGTGCTGGTTTCGGGCGAGATGCGTGACGTATTTTTTTGGTACCCTACAAAGAGCGGTGATAGCTTTGAAGTATAAAGCATTGTGTTGTACTTTATATCTATGTATTTTGTTGACAGATGTGGGTAGAATATTTACTGTATCAATACGGTGTGCTTAGTTCTGATTAGGTTAGTTTTATGCTAAGGGAACAAATATTATATTAATCTGCAGATATTATTTGAGGAAACGGTAAACATAGGGATTATGGCAACCCCCCCCCCCCTTTTTAAGGGGGGAGGCCTTTGTTCAACAGTGGACGTCTTTTGGCTGATGTTGATGATGAAACGGCAAACTCGAATAAAGTGCACTAGACTTTTACTTCAAGCTCTTTTGGGAGCTTACGCACATAGGTTTAAGACTCCAACTTCGAAGTTATACTAAAAAAGCTAAGATAAAGTACGCTGTGTTCTTATATCTAAAAGCAAAAACAACTGACCTCCTTCCGTGAATGTTCATACAAAAAGGTTGATGTTTCTCAGTAGCCCATCACACTTAAGCTGGCCGGTCCCTTAAATAACAAGAGATCTAATTTTGACCCTAATGCCTAAAATGCGACCACATACAATGGCATGCGCGAGATGGATTTTTTAGAGATTCTTCATACTTATTACTACCGATCTGACGTAATCAGATACACCCAGATTATTATTGAGGTAACAATAATTCGTTGATGAAACGCGATGTCTGTTGATGGTAAAATGGCGATAGGTAAGTATAATTTTATTTAGGTAAGTAATATGTTTAGGCTAGAAACGATGTGTAGGTACTTTTACAACATGGAAGCCAATTGTATTTTTCCTCTATGAAAATGCTATAATAACAAAATAGCGCTTATTATAATACTCGTATATACGTGTAAATGCTTGAAGATAATCGTAGGTGGAAGCGATAAAAAAGGTTTTTTGATTATTATTTTTTTAAAACGTCGCCCCACACTAGTAATTTCTCCTGTATCGTGGGTGCGTTTCACAAACATGAAATATCACAAACACAAACACCCAGACTCGGGACGAACATCTGCGGATCGCACAAATTTTTGTCCCGTGCGGGAATCGAACCCGCAACCCTTAGCGCAGCAGTCCAATTGCTTAGCGACTGCGCCAATTGGGTCGTCACTTGTATTTATGATATAATATTATCAGAACAATTAAGAGGTTTATAAATAGGACTCTCATTAATCGAGTACAATACTTGTGTGATTTTAGAATTAAATGTTCATTTATTATGAGTGCCTGGTATTATTGAAGTTGGCTTCAGTCGTAGCGTAATAAAATATCTATTAATAAATAGCCTACATCTTTCTTATGTATAATTCTTTTTTATGCTATTAATACACACAAATAAAATATAAATATATAATAATAATAAATTTATTTATTTTCTCATTCTCATATATACATCTACAATTGGACAATTATTAGAGACTGGTGTCTGCTGTAGGTAAAACCTGTATCACGGATCACCAGGCCTTACCTCCGTGAGGGTGAGATTTCTATTTGATTAATAGCAGGTTATTTGGTTAAAGGAACATAGTTTAACAAAATAAAATTATATAGGTACAGTTAACATTTTACAACATGTTTATGGTAGATATTGTGCCGAACTTAACTCAAAATGGGTTTCTCAGCTCATAATTATAGCAAACCTCTGAGTTATTGAGAGTTTAATCACAAGCATAGAAAAAAGTATATAACAGCCAAAAATTAATAATTACATCCAACCACCATTTTAGCGTAACAGCAAAAATCAAATTTTACAGGAGAAGGCTTTTTTTTATATTTTCACATAGAAGTGTCCTATTAAATTGAAGCTTAATAACTATCTATATCATTTTAATATTTAGCAATTTTTAGGTAATAATCAACATTTATGAAAAATTATGAGTTTTATGGCACTTACGAAAAAATATCTACTGTTTATAGGTACCATAAATACGACAGAAGGAGGAAGATGATTTCAGGGGTCACCGTTCTCGAAATCGACAAGGAGGACTATAAAAGTTAAAAGTTTTTTTAAAGTTTATTAAAGTAAAAATACTACTGCTAGCGACACTAGGTAATAAAACAAGAGGAAAAGGGAGCCTTATACCCAGCAGTGGGTGATACCGGGCTGAAATATGATGATGATGACACTAATAAACTATAAATTATGTAGATACTAAAAGTGATTATGCACTATTTTACATTCTTTAAGTATAATTATAATAAAAACTAAGGTGTCCGAACAATTCCCAAATCATTTTTTTTAAATTTTATTTTACGTTTGGTCTTTGGGTACTATATGAATGTAACTAATTCGCGTTAAACAAGCTGAATATAATCCGCTCATACTTCGCAAAATACATATATTCTTTATAACGTCGGCTGAGGACATTGGCTATATATTTACAATACAGCACAGACATAATATTTATATAATCAGCACAGACAGATTAATAAAATACGAAACCAAATGTTGACATCTTCAAGCCTAATTTGGTAATTAACAATCCCTTACTATAAATATTAATGCAAAAAATACACTGTAAAATAAATTTAAAAAACTTGAACTACAAATAAATATATAAATAAAAATAAACTTGCTAAACATTCAACCGAAGATCCGCAAGGAAAGAGGCTTTTGAAAGATACATGTATTTTACATGTCAGTTTTAACTCTACCTCTGACATGAATATGATAACCGCTATGACCTTAAGAAACTGATCAGAAATACATGACAATTAAACTTTAGAACACTGGTTGCTTCAAGTATCCAAGCCTACAGGCGTTTGAAATGAAATGATAACAGTTTATATATTTTTCCACATAGTCTCACCCAACTTTTATAAATTATTTTTCAATCATCTTAACACTTCCTCTGTTGGCTCTCATAACAGCATTAAAAAATGTTTATTCAAACCGCTAAAATTTACGTCGTCGTGTATTAATTTAAAGAAAAATTTTAAGTGTGAAACAAACAAACAAACAAGTGAACGACTAATGGAATGAATGCAGAACTGATTGCTTTACGTCGTTTTGAAAGAAGTGTAAACTTGCCTAAGTATTATACGGAAGAAAAATCTTTCTTTGCAACACACATCGAAGTTTTTCCTTTTATATTTTTCTTTACGTATACGCAGATTAGTTAAAGATGAACTGACATGAATATCATAACTATATATCCACAAAAAACTTAGCAGTAAATCATAAAATTTAAACGTTTAAACAGTGTATTCTAAGGCTGCAAGTATCCAAGCCTACGAGCGTTTAAATTGAAATGATAACTGTCAATATATTTCAACATACTTTTTACCCAAGTTTCATAAATTTCAATTCTATCATTCTTACTCCTCCTCTGTTGGCTTTCATACCTCTCTTCCAAGCTAGATATCCCACATGGTGGTGAGGTCAGCTTTCCTTACATTTTTCCTCTACTTTGCTCTATCCTGGACGTCGTCTTCGGTAACTTTGCACTGCTTCATGTCTTTTAACACTACACTTCCCTTCTGGTTTTGGGTCTTTCCCTGGATCTGCGACCGTGGATGGAAAGCTGCGTTCCGCTGCGTGCGACGTTCCAAGTATTTGGCACTACAAATACTTGGAACGTAGTCAGGCGGCCGTCTTTTCACGTGACCATACCATCGCAGCCTGCTCTTCTGCAGCTTGTCAGCGATGTCCCGTACACCGAGGCTTCCTCGCACATACTCGTTGCGGATTTTGTCGAGCCTGGTTGCGCCGCTGTTGGCTCTCATACCAGCATTAAAAAAATCATTCAAGCCGCCAAAATTTACGTCTACAGTGGCTGTTACGTATTTATTTGAAGAAAAATTTTATTTTTAAATTGGAAACAAGTGAAAGGCTAATGGAATAAATGGAGCTACGTCAAACGAAAACGGGGCACGACTTAACAATTTGAAGCCATACTGATGGATTTACGTCAAGGTTTTGAAAAAAGTGTAACGGAAGTAAAAGTTTCTTTGCAAAAACGTCGAAGTTTTTCCTTTTATAATTTCTTTACGTAAACATAGTAAAAGGTTAATTAAGTTATAAGAGTTTATCGTTTGATGTTTTTTTACGTAATCCAGCATGGTTACAAACTTAGCATTTTAATTAACTTGCACACATAACCGGCTGTTAAAATAACCCGAGCCTTATTTTGAGCTGGAGATTCAGGTCTTTTTCATTGTTGGGATTATGTATTTTTCTGAGGAGTTAGTGGTGTATAGGTTTCGTCAAATATTCATCAGTCACAAATCTTCAAGTACTGATCCTTAAACAGCTCACTCTCATAGTCCGATAGGACCGTAGACCGACACGACTGGAGCGAGATCAGGCGCAGGACCAACGTTTGAAGCACGGAGGAGTCTCAAAATGTGAAAACGGCCACCCATCACAAGACTGACCGCGGTGAGCATGGCCTAACTTCGCAGATCGACTGAACTGCGCGTTAGCCACGGTCAAGGGCCGCTCAAAATACAAATATAGTAACTAAGTATTTGAACTAAAAATGCTCTTTGATTCTTCTCCTGAAGAAATCTAACGACGTACCTACCTACTATCACGCAAGAAGTGTATAATAGAATTAAGAATACAATCATAATGAACTTACAATAAATATTATGACTAGGGCAATGTAATTGTCAAAACACACCAGCGATCAAGTAATTCTTATTTTTGGGTGGGAATGAATTTATTTTTGCACCCCCATATAGTAGGGTGATTCGATATGAGGAATTTTTCAACTTATCCGGAATTTTCACCCTCTTACGAAGAAAATTAACCCTAAAGAAAATTAAACTATTTTACTAAACGAGGAATACTATTAAAAGAAAATATGATGGCTATTGGTCGTTTTTTTATATTTTTGGTCTTCTTCTTATCGTATGGTTGATAGAAATAGGAATACCTTAAAGTATTGAGTGAGGATGTCAAATTATACCTTGGCTTAAATGCGCGTACTAAACTAGCGAGAGGTTTCAGTAAGTTAGTTTCAGTATTTTTTTTTAAACGTCGCCCGCACTAGGAATTTCTCCTGTATTGTAGGTGCGTTTCAAAAACATGAAATATCACACACACAAACACCCAGACTCCGGACAAACATCTGCGGACCGCACAATTTTTTGCCCCGTGCGAGGAAAGATCCTGCCACCCTTAGCGCGGCAGTCCAATCGCTTAGCCACTGCGTCAATCAGGTCGTCAGCCAGTCAGGTCGAATTATATGGGTTTGGGTATAAATGTCACTTATAAGTAACTTTTGACATTCAATTGTTTTAGTCGTATGAGTTCGTAAAGTTCAGTGTTTCGTAATTTATCGATAGCAAGTTGTAACAATGTTGCGGAGGCGAAAGTCGAAGTAAACTTTAAGGTTTCTTTAAGGAAGTCAACTCCTTTAAACTTAAGCAAACGTAAAAGAAAAATGATTGAGTAATAGTATGATTGTATAAGCATTTTTCAATGCTTACACCCCCGCCAAGTTGGTCTACTTGTTACTAAGCGCGCTTGAGTCGTGTCGTGCAAAATGTAAGTGGGTTTTTCTATTAGGTAAAATATAAAATTATTGGTGTTAAGTACTTACTCTTTATCATCAGCCGAAAGACGTCTACTTATGAACAAAGCCCTCCCCCTTTTAGAGGGGGGGGGGGGGGGGTTGCCATAATCCCCAAGCTTGGCAAGCGGCTTTGGGATCGCAGCATTGGTGGTCAAGTTTCAAAAGACGCTGCTGCCCGTCTTCTAGATTTTCCCTTAGTCGCCTCTTACGACACCCACGGGAGGAAAAGGGGTGGTCTATTCTAGGCTAGATACCACACGACACTTACAGTACTTTCTCATTAGTAGTCTTGGTCACGTATAATAAAAATATTTTCGCCCTGGATATGATTCCCGAGTCGGACAAAGGGTTGAAGAACTAGCAGTACCTTTTTAATACTGATTCAAATTGATTTTATTTTCTGTAGCAATCTTTGTCACCCGACATAAAAACACGAAAATTAAATTCTTGTACAGTAAACTATAGGCAGATAAAAAGATAAAACGTCTTATTAAATTTGTTCCAAATGCAGTGGCGGATCTTTATAAAAAAGCTGAAGTACCATCGTGTCAAAAAGTACCGAATTCGACGTCATGTGAGTTAGGGCACAAGTGCCTGTCCACCTGTCGATGACGTCACTCGGTACTGACAACCGCGCCTTTGCGCGGCTACCAAAGGCGGTTATTCTGGTAGTTTTATTAGTTATCATCAGTTATTCACTTCTCACGATAGTATTATTTGTTTTCATTGTTAAAAAAAGTATTTACTTGCTCTTGAATTTTATTCCGACCAAATTGCATTGGAGCTGTAAAGTTTTGTACTCGTAAACTGAACACTGGCGCTAAATTGTTTCCATTGGAAGGATCTAACTGACATCATTTTTTTTCAATAAATCTGAATCATGTTTTCGTTAAAGCAATATTAATTTTGGCCTTGGCCTTGTATTATAATATAAATTACATTCGAGAGTAGGCCACCTGGTTATTTGTTTCTTTTGAAGAAGAAAGTTTTCATTTTTGAGTCTTCTTTAACTCAATCTTTTGTAGCTCTGTACAACATAACGTCATATTATGAAAATGGTGTGTAGGAAGTGAACTGCAAGATTTGTGTAATAGTCTACCCCGTATTTCATGCTTTCTTTTTAATGCTTTATAATGTTATTACTTGAAAAATAGACAAACTATGCATTAAAAAATTATTCAGTGTTAAAACACTGGTTTAAAAAAAATGATTTAAATTTCATTTATGACTAATTTTTGATAGAATTAAGAAAACATACATAGTAAAATATTCACCTAACCTTACACGACATATTTACAACGATTCAACTGCGACTTCATTTATTATTGGAATAGGCGCCGAAACTTGCACCGTCACCACCCAGCCTACAATCAAACGCTTCTCGAAATAATTCAATTCGTTCATAATTTGTAGTTGAGAAAAAACTTCTGAACAATATAATTATGTTACAAAATGATCAGTGTGTGTGCCTAAAATGTACGACTCATCATTGGGAACAAACAACAGGTAAAGTATTATTACTGTTATATGCTTAAGGGAAAGTAGAGATAATTATATAGGAGAACTTCCTTGCAGGGTGAGCGGTATTTGTGGTATTTTGCCTTCATGCTGGTAGTGAATAAAAAATGTGAATGATAATGTAAACACCGGTAGCTGATATTGTCGATAGTAAATCGGCCAAACGGCGGGAAACGGCAATCGGCTGCTACCAGTAATGTGGAATTTGAGTACGCAAAACTTGGATGACTAAACTTCAGATACAGGACACTGTGATCCCCAAGCCGCTTGCCAAGCGTGGGGATTACGGCAACCCCCCCTATTTAAGGGGGAGGCCTTTGTACAACAGTGGACGTCTTCCGGCTGATGATGACAGGACCTTCACACATTTACCTTCCTTTTCTGGGATTGTTAGTGTGCCAACTAACGCTGAAATATCGCGATGTAATCAGTATTTGACATTATAAAACAACTTATCCATATCTCTGTCAAGTTTCAATTTGTTGTGAATTTCGACGCCACCCATTCCTCTATACAAGTTATATAGGTGAGTAAAATCGGTCAATAGAGTATATGGATAACGAAAGACATAAAATAGATACAAGAAATGAATCCTCTTCGATATTATTGAAAAAAGAGTATCGTAAACAAAAACAAACCATCTGGGTATAGAAATAAAGCATTAAATATAGAAATTTAGGTGACGACGCTAACAGTTTGTTTTAATTAACACTGTGTTGTTTATTTGCACCACCACCTCGAGATTGCGTTTACCGGTGTGAAAATATACACAGTGTTTTTAAATTGAAATACCTATTATTTATTTACGTATTTGATTACATAATAATAGAAATACTCTATTATTAGGCATCTATGGCCCGATCAGTTGAGCTTACGCAATTGTTTTGTTTATTTGACAGATTAAACAACGTTATTATGTAACGGGGAATTTCTTGTATAGATACGTGTAATCCAATCTACAGACTTAGCTAGTTATTGTATTGAAATGTTATGTAATAAGACAGGTTGAGAGTAAGGTAGGTATCTTAAGATCATTAGTACAGGTAGGATGAGCAATATATGAGATAGGCAAAATATATTCTTCTTCGGATTGGTATGAGCCAATAGCTACATGGAATAGGTCATGCCATGGTGTAGAGATTGGTTAGTCAACAAGGATGCTAGCGAGGTTGACAGTCCAGGGTGCGCCGGACGTACTTAAGTACCGTCACTCGTGAAGGCCCTGTACTTGCACCCATAGACAGACAAAATATGCCAAAGATTACATAAAACATAACATAACATTACGCCTGTATTATTGTAGGCAGAGGTAAATATTTAGTACACCCACATTTCGCCAGTTAAGTTGTAAGTCCCAATGTAATAGGTGGCGAGCCTATTGCCATCAACCGGGCACAAATCCAGACTTCGTGCTGCTACTGAGAATTACCTAATGGAAAACTCAGTAACACTTTGCCCGACCCGGGATTTGAACCCAGGACCTCTTGCTCAGCAGTCGCGCTTAGCGACCACTAGACCAACGAGGCAGTATTATTATATTACAGTTATATTTAGATTACATACTAGTGACATTATGTCTTCCGACTGAACACACGTGTGACCAGTCTCGTGTGTCGAGTTGGTGAAAAACCAATTTTATTGTTATATTCGATTCGTATTCGTTAAGCGTTTTGCTACTTCTCCCCCTTTGACCCCCGGGCAGTCAGTCCCGAAGCTAACTAGTTACCTACTCTTTTTATTGTTATGTTCGATTCCTATTCGTCAAGCGTTTTGCTACTTCTCCCCATTTGGCCCCTGGGCAGTCAGCCCCGATGCTAACTAGTTACTCTTTTTCTACTATTTTATCATCGGCAATGACTACAATGCGATACGATAAAAAAAGATCATGATAATTAAACTACAACATAACATGACGCCTGTATTCCCCGAAGGGGTAGGCAGAGATGAACATATAGTGCACCCACATTTCGCCAGTTATGTTGTAAGTCCCAATGTAATAGGGGGCGAGCCTATTGCCATCAACCGGGCACAATTCCAGACTCCGTGCTGCTAATGAGAATTACCTAATGGAAAACTCAGTAACACTTTGCCCGACCCGGGATTTGAACCCAGGACCTCTTGCTCAGCAGTCGCGCTTAGCGACCACTAGAGCAACGAGAAACTACAACACGGGAACCAACGCAAAACACAAGTTTTTAATTTTGTCTTGACGTTACGACGAAGTTGCATCGGATGTGGTCACAAGCCTGTATTTCTTGAAGGGGTAGGCAGAGGTGTATTATACACCCACATTTCGCCAGTTATGTAAAGAGACCCAATGTAACAGGGGGCGAGCCTATTACCATCAATCGGGCTCGATTCCAGACTCCATGCTGCTACTGAGAATTACCTAATGGATAAACCGAATAACACTTTACCCGACACGGGATTCGAACCCAGGACCTAATGCTCAGCACTCGCCCTTAGCTTCCACCAGACCAACGAGGTGGTCTAACTTCTAACATATTTTAATGAACAGTTTGGAGATTGGAATTCCATTCTAATTCCCTTATTTATACTTACATACAATTAAATCGATAGAATTCCAAGTCCATGAAAGGTAAAGAATGATAAAGTTACACATCACGCTCGCTATTGTCAGGGGTCAGCACAATAGGTGCGGCGGTGTTAGACTACTAGTGTTACAGGAACAAAGATTTGTTTGAGGTACACAGAATGGCCAGTGATTGCTTCTTGTTCAGACTGTAACAATTATTTGGTGGGTGGCGCAAGTTATGTACGGGAAGAGAATTACGGTTTAAGATTCTTTATTTCTCATAAGAATAAAATATTCACTTACATGAGCAACACAATTATTACACTTTAGTGTCAGTTAAACGCACGCAGGCGAACACTACGCACGCAGGCGAATTACCAAAATAATACGAAATACTTCACCATCGCGTGAGCTCTTGGGTTCGCATCCTGAGCACAGTGTTATTGTGTTTTCCATTGAGTTCCATTTTAATACGGCACGAAGTTTGGATTTCTCTCCGGATAGCAATAGGCTCGCTTCCTATTAAATTTGGGACCTATAACATAATTATTTACTTGCGAAATTTGTGTGTAGTACACACACAAAAGTCATCACTGCTTCCACCTTCGTGGATTACGGTCGTGATATTTTGTTATAATATGTTCACTATCTATCATAATCTTACTCTTTATTATTGATCCTTTTTAATTAAAGTTAATCACGTCTAGACATTAAGCTAAAGATAAAGTTTCTGTGAATGTGAAGGCTTGGCATAATCACTGTGCGATTAAAACCTTTCAAATGAAGATAAAATGAGATAGAGAACCTACATTTTTTCAGTCGTCTGAAATAGTTTCATTTCAACTACAATAAAAATGTTAACTCATACTAACTCGAATCGGTATGTATTGAAGCGTAACTACACTAAAAGCCGTCCTTTTTGTGAATGATTCAGTTGAAAACTAACTAGAAACTAAAATAATATTTACATGCATGGGATTTTTCAAGCGTATTTTATGTGCTATTCAGATTTACGCTTTCATTAATTGTATTAATAGAACGAGTTTTCAGACCTATTAATAATTCGATACGCATAAATTTATAGTAGGTAACTTCGTCGAGTCTTACCATCACTTCGTCTTACAGTCATACCACTAAGCCTTGAGAAGAAAGTCTTCAACGAGTGCATCCTACCCGTTATGGAATACGGAGCCGAGACATGGACACTGACGGTGCGACTGATTCACCAATTTACGGTCACTCATCGAGATAAGAAAGGGCTATGTTGCGACTTTCTCTGAAGTATAGGATCAGAAATGAAGTTATGGCAGAGAACCAAAGTTATCGACACAGCCCAGAGGTTTAGCAAGCTGAAAGGGCAGTGGGCAGGTCATCTGTCGCAGAACCGACAACCGTTGGGCAAAACGTATTTTGGAGTGGAGACCACGACTCAGTAATCGTAGTGTAGAACGTGTTATTATACCTAAATATGAGACAGTAGGTCATGCCGGCTGTCATTCATCTATCGTCGGTGATCGTGCAAAACTGCGTAACTAACAGTGGATGATACTGCGGAAGTACAAAAGTAGCAATTTTGTGATTAAGGGCTTTGATACATTAAAAATGATTGGCTTAGCATCACATTGACATTTTGGTACATCGCTTATTCAAAAACGTCCAATCACAACGAGTTGAAATCGCGTGAGTATTTAAGCTAAGTGATTTGACCAACATGTTCAGTTTTTTAGCTCTCTTTTAAAGTTGCCATACCTAATTTACGCGGTATTGACTATTGTTAGTTACGCAGTTTTGCACTATCATCGACGCTATGATATTTGTCACTGGTAGCAGCTCAAAAGTCTACCTATAGTCTGCATGGATATACATAGTTTTAGATAGGTTAATGAGGTCAGATAAGCAGTCGCTCCGTGTAGATTACTAGTAATCATAGTACACCATAGTTCTGAAAAGTTAGGCGGACTTAGTATGCAAAGAGTTCCTCCATAAGATTTCTGTATTTATATATATATACCTCCCAGAATATACATTATCAATATTTAGTACCGAACACGAATAGGAAAGTTTCACAAACTAGTTTTTGTGGACACTGGAAAATGAGGCTGAGGTCGGCTGTTTTTCGTTTCTTAAGGTAAGTATTGTGTTTTGATGTAAGTAATCAAATAAGTTTAGGTAATCAACGAAACTATCCATCCGATTTTTTAAATCATTTCACCAATATTGAATGGACCTTCACGCTAGACAAAGGCTGCTTCAATCTAAAAAAAATACTCACGCAAGCTGAATCTAGTCCTAAATTTTCCAGCAGAAAAAATATTTGGGAGAATGAGTCAATTTTAAGCTCTTCAACCTTTTAATTGAGGCAAACGTTAGCTGTGAGATACAACTCCGATTGAATATCACAAATGAAGACGCGTCGGCACCACAATACGTAGACGTTTGCTCATTTATCAAATGATGGCAGAATGTGACGGCCGCGGTACTTGGACGAGCGAAGTGTGGATGCGACATACAATATTTTGTTACTAGTTTATTTTCGTTGATGATTTGATAGCTTTAGGAGTAGAGGACTTTTTCTGTAGGATAGATACAAGCCAGTATTATCTTTATTTGATTTACGCTTTGATTAAATATATTATTTGGTTTCCAATATGTTTTAGATCATCAACTCAACTTAAGTCCTATACAAATTAAACTTTAAGAAAATATATTAATTAATAGGTTTCTTGAGAAAACAGATACGACCTAAATACATAACCTCTTCTTTTGATTTCAGTTATTAAAAACTTATAACTTCAAATTATTTGAAAAACCTATAGCAGTCACAAACTGGGCCTTTGTTTCACTATATTTCCCACGCAACGAAAAACGTACGACAATTTAAGACCATTGAAGTGTCTGTAATATTTTAAGCATTCTGCTTCTTATTACTACTGTAAGTTATAATAGTTACTATAGTTTATTACTATAAGTACCTACAACGAGCTAAATAACCCAAATATAAAACTTGGGAACATTAATTTAAAAAAGTTCCGATCCACCTTTCATGAATCCAAGCCGTAGTCCCGACAGTGAATCAGCAATATAGTAGCGATTGAAATGTTACCGCTTACCACTTTACACTGCCCCCTTGTCATCGGGCGTGATGCTTCAAAATGACGTATAACTACCAAATCTTATAATGAAGGTCAAATGTATTGTTTCATTATGAATTCAATAGAACACGCACTGACAGGTCGTGTTTGGATCTATCTTTTTACTTCTATGTTTGTTTGACTTTGAGGTGTTGAGGCTGAAGTTAAACTAACAAGTTGAGGTTATTTTGCGGTCTTTGATCGCTTATTCTTAAGAGTGGGTAACGAAAAGCGACTTTACACGTACTTAATTTTGTAACTACCATCTAACCGCGACTTCGTTTGCATGTTAGAAAAATTCGTGATTTTACTGGGATTAAAGTATTCTGTGTCCAGGTGTCCACCCTGGACGTCAATTCTAAATATCAGTGCAATAATTTAGGAGATTGGCTAAAGGGTGTCGAAGATTACTCCCTACATACTAACAAACAAATTTTACCTCTTTATAATACCTACTGGTATGGAATAACTACCGGTTTTATACAAGCGAATGATTATTTTCTCTGGTAAGAGCGTACAACCCCTTCTTTCTTATGCTTAAAGGCTTTCAAATGCATCTTGAGAGAGGTTTGAGGTCTTTTAATATCACAGACAATCAATTAACTTCATAAATTCGTACAAAATGTAACATGTATATGTGTTTTAAGGTAGTATTTCGATAGGATGCTTTTGTGGTCGTTTTATTATTTTATGGATATTTCTGATTATTGTCCTATTGTACGTATTAAGTGCTTTTTGTCTTACAGATGATTTATTAATTTTAAACCAAATATAATCTATGGGTGCCTTATTAGACATTAAGCTTCTCAATAAATAGAGCTACTACTTTTATTGACTGGACTTAAAATTGGCAATAAACGAAACTTTATCCCTCTTATTCATAAACGAGGATCATACCAGCATTAAATAAAACCCGTTGTAAGTCTATTGACATCTCTACTCTTTGATATACAAACGGCAGTGACAAGTATAATTTGATCCTTGGTTTAAAATTGTATTTTTTTTACTAAGGGGGTAAGAGCATTCGATCAGTATTTTTCAGCACGCGTAAGCATCTGTTAATTATCTCTACTATGCTTTACCACGGATACTCGAAACGGTACTCATTCAGAAATACTGCGAAATAAAATTAATGATGCACTTGAAAGGTTTCAACTTCAATAGTGCATCAATTCAAAATTATCTAGGTTCATAGGTTTTAGTGATGTTTCAGCGTCTAATCATAATGGTAACTAAGTAACAAAATATTGCTATAGCTTAGCACAATTATTTAGGAACATAGTGTTCCTAGGAAGTGAAGTAGTGAAGAAGGCATAGGCAGTAATCTTAAAGCAACAGGTTTTTAACAATAAAAACATTTTTTTCTTATTTACTGTCTTTTAGCAAAATGTTTACAACTTTTTTGGTGACCCTACAAAATAAATTATTATACGAGTATTTAACACAATCTGAAACCAGGCTGGTTTTGCGAGGTCGACTCCCAATTCGATTCAACACAGATTATTTCAATCAAATTACAGCGACCTATTTGGACATCCAAAAAATCGTCTATTTAATTTGATAATTTTGTATCATTAGCGGGCAACACTAGCGCATACGTCACTTCCCGTGTCATGGCCGGCTACAGATTCGGTGATAATCATTATTGATGATTGCGACGGTATAGATACTTTGGTTTTGTTGCAACAGTTTGTTCGTAGTGTAACTATAAAGATAGGAGCGATTTGAACTTTAACTTTTATTGTTAAAAGCTTGTCAAGTCTCATTTGATGATTTAATTTTCAATCAATAATATATACGGGAACACTTAGTGGAAATCTATTAGGTATAGGTAGTTCAACTGCTGAGCATGAGGTCCTTGGTTAGAATCTCGGGTCAGGTGAATTATTGTTACTGGTTTTTTTCAGTAGATAATTAATTCTCAGTAGCGGAGTCTGGATTTGTGCCCGATCGGTGGAAATAATAAATTTTATTAACAATTTGATTTTTACATAAAGCCTTGAAGTAACTTTAATTTAATAAATTTGATTAATTATTTTTGTAATATTCTAAAGCTAAGGAAACATATTACAAAAAAAAGCAATGACAAACTCTTTTGCCTTGGGCCACCTTTGCGTATCAAAGATAGTGCTAACTCACCGCGGTTTGACGGCCGAACAGACAGACATTCCTATGTATAATAAGAGTTAAGGTGCTACCTCTTGATTGACCGATTCACGTATGCATGACAACTGTATTTTAAAGACAAGTAGCTACAGTGTAGCTATTCTTTGTGGTTTTACGTAAGCGTCTAGGTTTTGCTCGGTTTATTTAAGTAGAATGTTGGATGAATTACTGAGAAAAACTCGTAGAGACAGAACAGATAAAGATTGTAGAGTCATATAATTTAACAGGATTACATTTTAATCACAATTATGAATATCTGGGGGCACGGCAGTGCTTTCGCCAAGTCTTCTTTTTAACGTATGGTTGATGAACAACCTAGTGTCAGAGTTTAAACCTCCTGTAGGCATCTAACATAACTTTACACACCGTGGAAAAAAATGTTTTTCTTTACTGTTTTTAGCAATTGATAACTAATTTATGGTACCTACGCACATGAATTTGAAAAGACATTGTTGCGTGCCGGGGTTTAAACTTGCGACTTTTGACATAGCAGTCAGTTAGAGTGTAGCAAGGGGTGTGCAAGGAACTCTGACCCATACTTTCCACGAAGCCATTCAGTACTTTTATGACCCCCTATAACTTCGTAGTGGATTATCTAATAGCAACAAGTTAATTATATGTCGTAGTAAGGGGTTTTAAACTGTTTAAAAATTACGTCTAATGTCTTTTAGAAAAATATTTTTTGGGATTAGCGATTTTATTTTTCTGCTGATTCACCAAAAAGGTCGCGAGAATGTAATTGACATACTTTTGCCTAAGTATGGATTGCTTTAGCTCCTCAATTACCTTGAGAATACAATGCCATTATTGACTTGCAATTCAGAAGACTAAGATTAGGTAGATATGATTATGAGGATATTCTGTTTTCCACCCTTAGTTTGTTCCAAGACCGCTTTTCGATCAACGTACTGTAAAAAAAAAAACAAAATGTTTTGGAGTTTTTTTTTAACATTCTACCATTTTCTTATTTATTTATCAGGAACGCTGGCGTCTTCTTCCTCTTTGAGGTGAGCGTTAATATCTACGACACAGTTACTAACTAATTTGGCTATTACCGAACACAATTACACTGTACATGTGTTTTATGTTCCCAATAAAAACATTATTATTATTCTTGATTGAATAGACCGAAAAACTATCTATGGGATAACACAAATATCGAAACTGTTCAATGCGGGGTCAAATCTCTTAACCCTAGCGCTGTCCAATTTAGTCGTCTACAAGATTTCACGCCTAAAGGTAAGGCGTAATCTTCAAAGGGTTATGCAGAAATGTTCTCGTTTATCAGTCTTTATAGTTTATACACACATATAATCATAGTTTCCATATAATCAGTGGCCAGCTTATTGGCGTTTATCGGGCTTTAAACGAGTTCTTCACTGCCAATTGTATTCAGTAGTTAAACAAAACTGATTTTAATAGTAATAATAATATACATTTATTTGCCAAAATCTAGGTGCAATACATCACAAAAAATTAAAAGGAGCCAATACATTCTGCCTAATCATTGAGGCGTGCAGATATTAACATTTTATACCTAATATCATACGATGTACTAGTATTACCTTACTAATACACGGGTGATACCTATTTCTAGGTTGTACTGTGTTCCTAATAACAGTAACTAAGCCGGGTACATATTGCAAAGGGGAGTGTTCGTGCGTGATCTGATTCCTAATTACAACTGTGTTACCGAACACATCTTCCCTAAGGTGTTGAGTAATTAAGCTGCTGTGTTGCTACGTACACCGTAAGCTGAAATAGAATGCAGGTGTAGGTATAGCATGCAGGTATAGGTAGATTAAATAATATCTTTATTAATATTATAAAAGGGTATAGTTTGATTGTTTTTATGTAATGAGGAGCATAGAGATCTTCGAAACTATCCATCAGGCTTCCAAAATTAATTTAACTAATATTTAAAATGGACCTTTGCGGTGGACGTAGGCTAGCTTTTAATCTCGGAAAAGACACGAATCTACGCAGACCAAGTCACGGGCAGATTTGAGTATTATTAGAAAGAAATAAACAGACCATTCTAGTGTGAAGGACATTTTCGAGGCTGTATCAGAATTGTTTAGATAGATTTACACACTATGCGTACATAAGTATAATCTTCACTAGAATTATCTATTTTTCTCTTATAAGAAACATTTATACTAAGTTTATACAAGTTTGTAAGTGGTAAAATAATATACCTACAATGTATAATTTACAAGTTGTTTGCCCTGAGTTTTACGTAAAATATTTCATGTCATACTTACTTAAGACGACCTGATTTTTTTTGAAACCGAAATAATTGTATTTATGTTAAAAAGCTATGTAAATACAGACTCATTTGTTTAAAAGCGATATGATTCATGAAAAACTAATTTAGTATTCTTATGAAATAAACCCACACCAAAATGACGTCATAACCATGAGAATCGCGACACCTCATCACGTGGACGGTCATCAGTGAGCGGTCATGTAAGTCGTGTGCATTACAGCGAGACCGCAGTCTGATGCTGCAATCACCGCTATGAAAACCACCTCTACTGTGGGACTGTCGGTAGGTAAGAGGCTTTAACTATTACAGCTAGCCCTGCCATGTTAACGACTCTCAGACGTTGTACGGATTGGATTTAGAACAGCTGTCATAATAAAATATTGAAGTGTTTGTAAACATTGGCTGGATAATATTGTAATTACTAATTTATTATTGTACTAGCGGCCCGCTCCGGCTTTGCACGGGTATAAAATATATATTATAAGTATTTCTCCACTATTTAATAGGTGTTTTATACATATAAACCTTCCTCTTTAATCACTCTATCTATTTAAAAAAACCGCATCAAAATCCGTTGCGTAGTTTTAAAGATTTAAGCATACATAGGGATATAGGGACAGACAAAAGCGACTTTGTTTTATACTATGTAGTGAAGTAATTAAGTATTTAATTATTAAAAGGCTCGTAGCAACGTGGCTTCCGCGCAGATTGGTCGATTTGAGAGGTTAAGCCGGGCTCACCGCGGTCAGTCCTGCGATGGGTGACCGTTTTCACATGTTGAGACACCTTCGTGCTTCGGAAGGCACGTTAAGCCGAGGGTCCTGCGCCTGGTCTCTCTCCGGTCGTGTCGGTCTACCGTCCCATCGAACTTTGAGAGGGAGGGAATAGGGAATGCACCTGTGTTTGTGCGCATACTTGTGCACTATAATATCTTCTGCGTAGTTGGCTAGTCTCAGATGAGATCGGCCGCCGTGACCGAAATTCGGTCAGGAGAACATTATTATTAATTGAAAAAGAAAATGCTTTTCAAACAGTGGAATTCAAAAGGCCTATGTCTACTGTACAAGCGTATCGCTATTAAAGGTATCGTTACCATCATGAAATTCTAATTATGGTTACAAATTCTGTAACTGAAAAATACAAGTCATATAGACTTGTATTTTTCAGCATAACAGCAGTGTAGTTCAGTTTTACGATTTAATTCACAGTTGCACGTTTCACACATCAAGTTCCCACATAATTGGCGTTTAAACATAAGAAAAACGTTCACCAGATAACTAGAGATATAAAACGAATGCATTTTGTTTATTTTTCATGAATAAAAACAAGACATTTAAAATTTTAATGCGCGTTAATTCTGTACGTTTCTATAATATAAATAAATAGGTTAACCCAACAAGATATTATTTCAGTTATTATTGAATATAATATTTATTTTTAGTAATTAGATCCTCCAAATCATTTTAATTAGACAAGTGTTTTGACTGGACTCGTTCATTAATTACATAAATAATATGATGATCTTATATTAACATAAGTATATTTATGTACGGATTAAGTAAATGAAAAAGCCTGTATTTTTATTTTCTACACCTATCACTTCAAATATTTAAATCACACTAAAATTACAAAGGCGACTGTTTGTAAGCGTGTTTGCATTTTTGTTAACTCTTCACGCCCAAACGGTTGGACCGTTTTCGATAAAATTTGGTATTGAGATAGCTGACATTCTAGATTACCACATAGGTTTTTTATCCCGAAAAAATGTAATGGGTAACACCACGGGGCGCAGCTAGTGTAGGTGTATTTTAAATAGTTTTTTTTGCCACGCTGTATAAATAGGTTTTAATAAGAATGTTTTCACGCCAGGACTGCTAGCAGTTTCTTAAAGGCTCATTTGAGCTGGAATACAGTGAGGCTAATCGGGTCAAGTGCATACTCAACGCATTTGTAAGCTCACTACGTCTCAGTACATACTTTAGCCTTACTTTGAGCATCACAATAGACTAAGGGCCACGAGATTCATGTCATGAACTCATAACCCAACTTGAGTATCGAGCTAAAAACAATGTCTCAATCAAAATTTGAAAACAATGCTTGAATGGAAACAATTAATACGATTGACGTTGAAAAAAACAAAACCTGAAACAAAGCATTTGTAAAAGAACAAACAAAAACAGAATAGTGTTACACAATAAAATAAAAATAAGCAGACTGAAACATCTACGGCAGTAGAGGGTTGAACGAGCGGGCGATCCCGTGCCCCGCGGACAGGCGTGGGGGAGTTGTCGGAATACCCTACCTCGAAACTATAATGCAAGTAGATGTTGGCAGAATTGCTCTATGAATTAAAAGTCCGCATTATTTCTTTGAAATTTAAAATTGGTCGGATCTTTTGCTTTTTTGTCAATTATTAAATATCTCAAGCACTACAGTTTGCTACTGGTACTTCAATTAGTGCGTGTTGGACTAGATTTCTTTCCAGTATGTGCATGCAAAATAATGTTGTAACAACAGTGTTATTTACTATACATTCCGGTTATACTCTCGTGTGTACAAACAAACACCCACGAAAGTTATTATAGTAAAACAACAGTGTTACAATTGCACATGATAAAAGCCAATATTGTGATGGGCTTTTATAGGGACAGCCCTATAAAATCCCATCACAATATTGATTTTTATCTACAGAACTTAAACATAAAAATATTTACTGAATCTTAATTTATTTTTACGTTTACCTACACACCTAAAGAATTAGTATCCCGATGAACTGTCAAAGGATGTGCAGTGTTTTTGTGCGCTGCGCATGACTTGAGCTGCGGCCGGCGCCTCGTGCGACGTATCGAATTACAAAGGACGACCCGAACACGCTGCTAACCACTACTAACTGTGTCACAAATGAGAAGTTAGAACATTGTGAGATGACATAAGTAGGCGATATTAAAAAGCTATTTTTGATACGACTTTACGTAAGTACTAGTAGTACCACTACTATTCGTTACTTTACTACCCGCACGGCTTTCGTCCCCGTGTATATTCTATATGTAAGTGTGTATCATGAAGGCTGTAATCTTAAAAGGGTTCATTATTAAGCTTTGGTGGATGTCACAACCTCTACTTTTGATTATTAGAATTCCACATGGTCAATTTATTTGGGTTGTTGTCATTATTGTGACCAAAATAAAAATGAAATGAAAATTAACTTTACATTAAAACTAAACGTAAACTGACCAACTTACTTATTTTCTGAACCTATAATAATGGTGAAACATTGAAATTATATTTTCACAAAATAAAACAAATCATGTTATAGCTTCCAATCGAGTACCAGTAGTAGACGATACCGATATATCGTTGCCGCTCATTGCTTCAAAAAGTGGGTGTTATATGTCATAATTTATGATACATTCGCATTCTGTATAAAAACACACACCATTAAGCGCCTAAACGCTAAACCGAGGATTTAGTTACTTTCTGTAGAAGCATCGGATACCATAACACTCATGCCTATTAATAAATCGTAGCTGTTGTATTTTAAGCTTTATTTAGAGGCACATAAGGTTTCTCGCAATTGTTTGGGTACGCTTGATAAAGTTAGTTATTTCATAATTAATTATTTGTGTGAGGGTCGCTCGGGTATTTTTTGAGGCAAAATTTTGATTGATTGCAATAGGAAGTCAGTGGTTCGATTTAAATCCGAGGCAAAATAATGCTTAGCATGTTTGTCTTGAAAACCTCAAACAAGATGTGAATTGTGGATGTTATTAATTATGCGCCATAGCTTTTATTATAAATAATCATGTGTATACGGCACTAGGTATCAAAATAGCTGGTTGTGAAAAAGAAAAAAAAAACACTTTTAAATTATTAGAAAATTCATTTAATATTTTAAAATGTGTAGGAATAACACTTTTGTCTATCATGTATTTAGATAGTGTCTTTCTATCTATAGGTTCGTTCTAGCTGCTAAAAAAAGCACATTCAATGGAAATACCGTTTTATAATATAGTCATAAGATTTTTAACGTTTAAGCAGTTAAAATACGTTAGTTATGTATTAAATGTAGATGTTCGTACCTATAGTCCTATGTCTATAGGACAGTATAGATATGTGTATGTTACCGACAACCTGTATAATCTGGTACTCTATACAATGACTAGGTAATGTATAAAATAACTAACACGTTCAGGTAATGTATGAAATATATTTTATTTCATACTTTGCCTAGGCATTATATACTCTGCCTTATAAGCAGCCGGCAACGTGTGTAAGACGAGAACAGGGTTGCGATTGCGATTGAACCAATATTACTCATTTCTAGTTTCTGGCACTCGCCGGCCGCTTTCGCGGACCGCTCGCTGCGCTCGCTCGGCTCTTGCGTTACGGTGGTCACAGATCTAACCGAACCTAACTTATTTCCCTATTCCTGTAGTTGAGTAAATGCCAATCCAGCCAGACCGTTGTAAAGCTGCTTTAAAAGATGCGGTTGTTATAGAAACAATCAGCTGTTTCGTTGTTTTGTGTATAGAAATACAGAACAAAATCTTTTTACTTTAGGTACACATTGCCCGTAGACCAGCAGGCATTCTATACAGTCCCTAGGAATTGTGTACATTATCTTAGTAAAGTATGTAATGGCCAATAATATACATTGCCTAGGTGTTGTATAGAATTACCTACCTGTTTTATATACATTGCTGGTAACGTATACACTACACACTATAGGTAGATACCTACTCTAAAACCGCACGCTCCCACGTAACCGTACTTGCAATAAAAATCGATGTTTTATAAATAGAGCAACAGAAGTTTTGTCTCTACATTCAGCCAAAAACAAGTTCAGTCTTGTCTAAAATTAAACACTGGGAAGTCCAGTTGACAAAAATTGTCCCACGAATTTTCCAACAAAATATTTCTATGCGCCATGTTGGCTAGAATTTTTCAGATTTACAAATAAAAGACTGCAGGTTAAAAATGTCTGAGTGAACAAAGCGTTGCGTTGTGTCCATCATGTTCTCACACATATTTATATCTACGGTAATTTTACAACCGGTTTTTTTTAAACAGACGTACTGAGTTTTATGGAAACGAGAAGATTGGTGTTTGTATGGTTTGACATAATGTTACGACTATATCATAAATAGTTAAATACCCATACATTAACCATATTATTAAATACTATAGGTAATATTATATAATAATGAATAATATAGTAAATACGAATAGAATATAGATAGTCTATTGGTATTTATGTCGTCAAATCAAAAGGCAAACGCTGGACGAATAGAATATCGATATTCTATTCGTCCAGCGTTTGCCGTTTGATTTGACTACTAGAGCTGGCCTAAATGTTCTGAAGCCCAATGCTGCTTACAGCATTAGTCCTGTGAATGAGTTTGACTATCCCATTGTAGGGCAAACGCTTCTTCTAAAATTCTGACTGTACGAGTAAGTTGGTACTTCTAGATTTAATCATTAGATTCATACAAAAACACACAACATACATATTACATCACTCCTTTATTCCCCGAACGGGTAGGTAGAGGTGTATAGTACCTACCTATGCCCACATTTCGCCAGTTATGACATGGTCCAATGTAATACGGCGAGTCTATTGCCAATCCACCAGGCACAAATCAGGATGCCGTTTTGCTACTGAGAATGATCTAATGGAAAAAGCCTATAACACTTTACCCGACGCGGGATTTGAACCCAATACCTCCTGCTTAGCAAATGTGCGTAGCGACCACTAGACCCGCGAGGCAGTCAGAAAAAACAAAAAGATTTTTTTTTTACAAATATCTGCGGAACACACTACGTTTCCCGCGCAACGCAACGTATCGTGCGCAATCCAACCCGTACCCCTTAGCGCAGCAGTCTAATCCGTTAAGGCACTGCGCCAATCAGGTACCTATATAATCGTCAATATACTAATTGTTGGATACAAAAATCATTGCAGATTTATATGTAGGTAAAGTAGGACACATGACTGTACACAAGAAGACTATACATTAATAGTCATAACTCACAGAGCCCACAGGTCAGCGTCACCTCGGGGCAAACTATCACGCGGGAGATATTACCTGTCATTTGTAGTTTCAATATTAATATTACAGACTGTTTCTTCTTCTTATCGTATGGTTGATAAACAACCTGGTGTCAGAGTTTAAACCGCCTGTAGGCCTCTGACATGACTTTCCACACCGTCGAAAAATCTCTTAGGTGTGCCGGTTTCCTCACGATGTTTCCTTCACCGTTTTTAGCAACTGATAACTAATTTATAGTACGCACATGAATTCGGAAAGACATTGGTGCGTGCCGGGGTTGAACTTGCGACCTTTAATTTGGCTGTCCAACGATCATACCACTCGGAGTATTTCTTTTGTATTACAGACTGCTTCGTTGGTCTATCGGAAAGGCAACTGTTCAGATGAGCTTCTATATTCGATTCCCGTTGCGACCAGTGTTAGGTTTCTACTAGGCAATTCTCAGTAGCACACTGTCTGGACTATTGATCAGTTACATGGCTGTGGGCTTGTCCCTGTTACCTACATGGGACCTACAAAATACAGACGAAATTAAGGTGCACTATTACGACACTGTCTACCTATGCCTTCGAGGAATACATGTTGTTAATATGTATTATACTGTATTTGCCGGTCCAAACTAAATGAAAATTGTGTACATTCTATTTTGAACCTAATTACCTTAGGTGTAGTCTCAGATAAAAAGAAACGTAAATATATATCTTAGGGTATTAAGTCAAATAAAAATGTAGCCATTTGTTTTTTATTTACTTGATCTGATTTAACTGTGTCCATTGATGTTTAGAAGAAAGTGTTTACAAGTCTTCCGTATACTACTATCCTTCAGAGAACTTTCGATAAGACTTTTCTATTCTACATTTTGTGTAGAACTCGTAAAATATCGAAGAGCTGTAAGTGCGGTGGAATAATGTTTGCTTTAAGCCCAGAAAATAATAAGTAATGGTTTGGCCCCTGAACACTTGGATATGGATGCTTATTTAAAGCCAATATGCAACCGATCAAAACCTATACATCGGAACTTTTTAATTACCCACACCGCATAAAATAAAATGCCATTATTTTTATATGGTAATTTTTTTCGGCGCCTGCGCTCGACTCAAATTCTTTTTCGTTCAATCTTGACGTTGGGCAGTTAAATTTTAACGGTTAATTATTAACGAATAAAATTAAGATTAACAGGTACACTCGCCGCTATAAAATCTAGATCGTTTACTGTTGTTTTTTGGATAGTAATAATAAAATTATAATTATAAAGCCTTGAACGTCGAAAAAAACAGTGGGTTTATTTTAATGAAATTTGCGTTTAAATAGGAGCATACTCCTTCATCCTATGCATTCTTGTCTTGTTTTGATAAGTAATTAGTTATAAAACCAAATTAGTGTTATGTTATGGTTTGGTTGTCAGAGTTTTTATACCTCAGAATGAGGTTTTTATATAAATAATATTTACGCTCGTGTAATATTAGGTGTTAAATAAAATTTGACGATAGTTTAATTAAGTACCTACTCGCATTTATTATCACCTACTGTAATAGGTATTGTAGTGTGAGTAACTTGTGTGGTAGTCTCTAAGACAAGTTAAGTATCCAGTCTTAGTTTTATTTTCTAAAAACAGATTTATATATAGGTTTCGTTACTTTTTTCGAGAATTAAACAATTCATCGATGAATAAAAGGCGTTTCTCCATAAGCCGATTAAAACACGACACAAAAGACAACAATGCCTATTGAAAAAGCCTTCATAGCTTTCCTAAGCAAACAACGAACAAACAACTTAATACGCAAAAGAGTTGTAATTCTTCTAAGTCTTTTACTTTTTCCACGAGAAAAGTTACATGTGAGAACACAATACGCAATAAAATAGCATCATAATGTCGAACGAATATTTCCTTATTTGCATTTCGAAATGAAATCGGCCCGTAGTTTATTTAGCAGCCGATATAATTAAACAATCAACGTTTAACACTGCTGTTGTCTCGTAAATCATAAATTATATCTCCAGTTAATATAAGAATGGGATGCGGTCACACCGTAACGATTTCTTGCGAATCAACGGTGCAGCTAGAGTTTTTTAAATAGTGTATCGGAGCAAGCTAACATGCGCAAAGATCTAACTAAAGGCCTCCAGCCAACATAAAGGTAATCCTATACAGAGTAATTCGAATACTCAATTATCTATGTCTAAACGGTATCCTACTAATACCCGGGAAATTATCCGACTGCCAATTTAATTTGCATGGAAAATGAACACCGAAAATCGAAAAACATCATCGCCAATATTATCTTCATACGATACTTGCTGTTTACATGGAGAGTTGTCGGATACTGCAGGAATTTTATTAAATTAGTAGACGTCATCTAGTTTATATAAATGACATGTAAATGAATTTCTCAATCTTTTTGCTATAATAAAATCATTTAGTTACGTCTTTTTAAGATATCTTCTTTAACTATGTATGCCACATCTAACAAAATTAACATATGAAAGAAGCTATCTATTGCAATAAGGACCTCTAATTTTTATATCTCATACCTACGAATCGATTGAATATTTTAAAGAGAATAATATTTGAAATATGTACCAACTCAGACGTACTCATAATGATTTATTTATGCCTGTATTTCCTTTATTAGAGGAAAAATGTTGTCTTTTGGCAGAAGTCAATACACTCTCATTTTCCCGCTTCATATGTACCATGTCGTACCATAATAGGTGGCGACCGCAAAGACAATTATTTTCAGAGTGAGTACGAAGGATTGTATATCAAAAACGTGTTGAATAAAAATATGCTTCTAGTAACAAGCAGAGTTTATGTAGGTAACTACATTAATTTAGCCAAAAATAATGTTCTGTGGAATTGGGTAAAGCTAGTCGAGCACAGTTTAGGGGAAAAGTGCAATCTCCGTACCAGTAATTGTTAACAACGCATCCCGGAATCCCTTCGCGGAAAACAGGAGTGTAAAATATTTACACAGTTCGGTGTAATACGAGGTATGTGTTAATAAGACATTTGGAACGAGAATTTCTAATTTTCGCTTCGCCCTCGTAAGGCAATAAAACCGTGCATCGCTATTGCCAGCAGTTGCCACATTACCATTACTATGGGAGCAACAGTAAGTAATTCTGATGGCCTGTAATCTGCGAAATATTTTAAAGAAACAATATGCAATTATGTAATAATGCAGAATTCCTTCGGTGTTCATTCTGCGTGTAAACATGTAACTTAAGAGCCGGGAGATAAAAGCACCAATCGTAAAGATAATAGAGATGTTATAACAATTATAATTATATCTCCAGCCAAATTATAGTGATTTTGCAACGGATGTTCATTGCAATTCAGAGGGAGGCAGTCTTGTTCAGCATTGCGTGATTGAGTGTTTGAGACTGACTGAATGAACTTATTAAATAATTCAGTGACTATGAGAGAAAAGCTTGAAAAGAGAAAAAGGTAATTTGAACCTCACCACCAAATAAATTGACCTCTTTTTTATTATTCTCTTAATTTTTTAGGGACTTTTAGTCTATATGACCATGTCAGCCCCATCATAACCTATAGTTACAGTTAATGCCTTACATAAGTTAACACTATTAATAAACATTATTATTAATAAATAATTTTATAAATTAAGATAGATGCCTCGGAAAGCGGTTCAGCTAAGTTGCTTTGAAAAATACCAATATTTAAAAAGTTTATATTCAATGTTCTCTGAAAAATCTCTCGTTCAGCCCTCGTCTTGGCGCATTCCGCCAACAGGTGTTGGACATCTTCTACAGTGCCGCATACTTCACAATTTGGGCTGGCACTAATACCCATGAGATGCCTAAACCTGAATTGACCTCATGATAACGTAAGTACCGCGTGACGTCATAAACACCCTAAAACTTGTAACAGTCATAAAAATACTACTAACAGCAAAGAAGACGGCAAAAGAGGTTAGCGTGATAAAACAATCAGAAGAACGAGTTCCAGCACCGGACTATGTACACTATTTATGAAATAAAAAAATAAATCAAAACCAAATAAAAACAGCCGGCGTAGCAGTAAAGCAATTAAAAAGCAAACAATCAGAGTTTACAACTGACTTGGGTCGTCCCGTTCCTAACCGATCATAAAACAGGGCACTGAATATAAAAAAAGAACCTATAATTGTTCAGTCGTAAAACCTCAGGCTTGGTGATGGTAAAACTCCGTGGCGAATGGTATGGTAAAGCAACTGATTTTTACTATAAAAAATCAAACTTTGACCACGTCTAGTGCGTGCTAAGCGGCAGGCCGCGTAGAGATTCGATTCGGCGATCATTGGGTGTTCCTTGTAATTTGAAGCGTTTATTAAATTGTATTAATATTAACAATTCAGAGCGGCAGATTCCGCGTCAGATTGCGTTAAGTTCTAAACTTCCAATCTATGGTAAATAAATTTAATGTATCCATTTTTCTAGAAATGTAAAATAATATATTATCGTTACTTTATTACGGCGGTCCTGAATGTAGCTGAAGCCCGACTTCAACTGTGTTGCTTTCGGATAAAAATATATTTATTAATTTTTAGGCCAGAAACCCTTATGGGCGTCTTTGGAATACCCCTGAGTTTTATCATAATCTGATTATGAAAAAGATGGGGACAAACATACCGATAGATTGTTTGCTTTTAACTTCTGGTATAACTAGGCTGGTAATATACCCAGGAATAGGTAGAGTTCTCCTTCAGCAAGAGTTTTTACCCGCATTGCACTGCTCATTAGTGGCTGGCAAGTCTATTGCCTTTCATCACATGACATTTTCAATGCGACGGAAGGGAGTTGTAAGCTTGATCCGTCTCCCGACAGATGCTTTACAGATTCATATTGGATATAGCACTGCTTTATAAACTAGATTAAGTTGGCGTTAGAAGGGTTAAGGTTATTAACTTCATAGACTAAGGTTCAATAAATTGGAATAAACAAATCTACAAAGAAATGTATTGTACAACATTCAGTTGGATCAATTCTGCGTATCGCAATCCAGAACTCACAATCGCGACAACAAACAAATAGCCACAATCAACAGATAGCCGTACCACCGAAAGCTGTCATCACCACATATATTTGTCTTCGATACCAGAACCCATTTGTGTATTGTTAACATGCATACATTTAATTTATCGACCCAAGCCCAGCTCTCGAGGCATAAATACTAAAAACAAAACAGTACCGACATCGAAAAAAATGATTAACATTGAAAATGAAGTGTTAATTGTGTAGAAACATTGAAAAATGATCAACATATGTTATATAAATAACAATAAATAAAGTTTCGAAATACAGTTTAAATAATAATAAGTGCAAGAGTGAGGTTCAAATAAAAAAACAACGTGTTATTAATTTCGTGGTCGTAGAGGTGTGAGCTTCAGCACGGGGCCGACTGTGGAGTCGATATAAGTTATATTTTTTTAATTATGGCAAAGAAAAGAAAGACACGTTAATAGGAAAAGAAAAATATTACTCCATGTTTTTAAAAATGGGTACTTATTTGGGCCCGCAAGTTCTCACACAAATATACGCGATATTACAGATAGTGAGATGCTAAGTCTAGCTAAGTCATTTTAAATACACGTTAAATTAAGGCAAGTGACCCTCATTAAATTTATCTACTTTGCTAATTACATTATGTCAATGGAACACTAGAACAAACTTCTAGACACTCAACATAAATAATCACGATGTTTTTGTACGCAACAAACATCATAGACTAACAAAACTAATAACTGCAACTAACACTAGATACCTACTACAACAATGAATACAGATTACACTCAGACCTAAACTATTAATACACAGAACCAGTATTTCACCCTCGCTCACTATTAATTATTTTAAATGATCAAGAGCCATTGTGAAAATATTACAGCATTTAAATGATGCCGAGTTCGTATGAAATTTAATGAACGCATGTTATAATGTAGGTAATAATTTTTAATTACAGATGAAATTCATGAGTACTGCGTTTGTTAAATAATGTATTGGTATTTTCTAATTAAGTTGATTGAAGTGATTACTGGTAATAAAAAGTCTGTCAATAAGTCGAAAGGTATTAATCTAATATTTACAGAAACAGCTTAACCGGAAGTCGTGGGTTCGATTTCCACCCAGGACAAATCTTTCTCTCAACTCATTTGTTCTATGCTTGGGTGTAATTTATTTATATTAAGTGTGTATTTAGAAATATGTAACCATTTTTATCAGTTGTCTGATTACCATAATACAGGCTCTGTCTAGCTTGGGATCAGATGCCTGTGTGTGAGTTGTCCCACGATATTATTATTACTAATGAGATGTGGTGTGAGTCTTAAAGGAACCGTATGAAATTATTGCATATTTATTTTCTAAACTAGTTACCAAATTGAGCTACACAACAAAATAAATACTCAGTCTAAAACGCTTTCCATAATATCATAATGTAGATAAAACAACGCTATTCGATATAAGACTTACTATATTAGAATAGTTCCCAAAAAATGAACCGAATATTTTCCCAGTATTTGTGTTGAGCAACGTGATGCAAACGTGTAATGTGAAGCAAACCCCTAACCTGGTGTGCATTTTATAATACCTGCGGATCACACCGCATACCGGGCATCAAAACCGCGCTACGCACAACCCATCGCTGATAGGGCTGTCTATAAAATATTTACGAATTAAGTAATATTATGTTCGCTTTGTTTTTTTTTTTTTGTTTTTATTGTTGTTTTGGAATTCGGATTGTTTGTTGGAAACGTTGGCATCAGCACAAATTATTTTTTTTCTTACTTTTTTGGAAAAATATTACAGATAGATAAATTACAGTAAACTATTTTCGTTGTTCACCAACTACCACTAAATTAGACTGGTTTAGCTAATTAAACAGTCTTAACTCAAAGTAGATCAAAAATCATAAGAAGACTAAAAAAAAAATATCAATATCCACTCTTAAGCTTTCCCAATCAAAGCTTCAATTTCGAAGCAGAGTTTGACTTACGACGCAGGTCTAAATAACTGCCGGCCACTCATTACATTCCAAGTCGCTATTTGCATAACTATTGGAATCGAACCTGGGACCCGACGGTGTGTGTTTAGCCTGATGTACGACCTGTGGACGTTAAACGCGTTCGCTGTTTTTTTTTGCGAAGTATAATACTAACAATATCTGGTGTTGAGAATAAATACTTGTTTACACTTTGATAGCGGGACATTGGGATTAATTATTAATTTATCCATTACTACTTTAAAAACTATATACCTACTTACAAATCTGAACCAAGGGACCCAAAATATGGCGTGCCGCAGGGTAGCGTATTGTTGGGACCACTACTAGTATACAATTATACATAAATATTCTCCCGAAAATAACACAGCATAAAATGGTTCTTTTTGCAGACGACAGCACGGCTATTATAAAAGTTAATACTTATCTATTATAAGCCCGTGACTTCGTCCGCATCAGTTCGTAGTACCTAAGTATACAAACTAAGTTCGTAATGTGTAGGGTAATTCTACTCATTTATAACATTTAAAATTTAACGTTCGTGTGTTATATGAATTATTTATTCACATTGGAACTAAGTAAGTATATTTAATCGAAGGACAATTGCATAATTTGATTATAACTATTAAAATATATTTCTTTTTTTGTTGCAATAACACTAATCGAATTATACTCGATTTTACGTGAAATAAATGTATAATTATTATGAAACTCTAAGAAAAATTACGTAAATCCAGCGTCTGTCCACGACCCACGTCAATAATTATATTGCTGACCTGATTTCCGTGGCTATTTTGATTGACAGATGCGGTAGGGGTGGCGGACTGGCGGATCGATCCCCACATTGAATATGGGTAACTAGGTGTTTGTAACCGGACACTTCATGCAGAATCAACAGTGGTGCCGTGAAGTTAAAAAAAAGGAATTGTCACTTATCAAGTAAAATTATTGTCAGCCAGTAGTGACTTAGAAGAACTAAGAATATAGACCTACATAATTAAGAAATATTGAGGTTATACATTTACCTAATTATGAATTTTATATTTCTGACAAAAAATAAATTATACGGGAGTAATTCTAATAACTAACCATTTATAATTGACCTCTGTTTGTATGAAATTGCCTTTCATGTAGAGGTCTAGTTGTAATGGCATTATATTATATTTTATAATTTAACTCTCGTTGTATGAGCACATTTTCTTTAGAGGGTTCACGTGGTAGCTTTCTTTGTACCTAATTGCATACTAGTTTTAATTAATACAATATTCTATAAACAAAACCGTTTAATTGGTTACTGAAAATTCAGGCTTCTAGTTTTATTCACAACGAAGTTATAGGGGGTCGAAAATGGCCTGGAGTGCTTCGAGAAAAGGATGGTACGGCCGTGCCGCTTTTTTGCTCGACTTGGCGGGGGCACTGCCGTGCCCCCAGATACATAGATATTCTCCCGAAAATAATGCAGCATAAAATGTTTCTTTATGCAGACAACAGCTCGGCTATTATGAAAGGTAATACTTAACTATAATAAGCCCGTGACTTTTTTTTTTCTTTTTTTTTTTAATCTTTATTTATTGAATATAAGAAAGAAGCTTTAATCGCTAGGCGATTATGTCAGCCCCATAGGTTTACAGAAGTTATTTGTTATCTTATCTTAATAAGTTTAATAAACAGACAGTATAATTTAATAGCTAATTTGGACCTCGGATTAGACAGAATCAGATTACATGTCCCAACCTCACTTAACTTAACCCCAGCTTCCTCTTCAAGAGTATTGCGTTCTGTTCTTATCCGGGCACACTCCACCAGAGCGTGGTAAATGTCTTCCCTTAAGTTACAGTTCAGGCAGTTTGGGGAGTCTACAACCTTCATTAAATGCCCGAACGCATTCAATGGAATGTGTCCAGATCGCAGGCGCATACTTGTAACTAACAATTGTCTTGTTATCGGTAGGTTTGTGAACCATGGTATTTTTGGTGGCTCAGACTGAATTGTTCTGTACCATATAGGGTTTCTCTACGGATCGTTTATCAAAGTACTCCTTCCAGACATTCCAGCAGACTGTTTTAACATCCTTTAACAATTCCGTAAAGAAGGGCACATGGCTTACAGATATGCCTTCATAAATTCCTATTTTGGCCATTCTATCTACTTGCTCATTTCCTATTAGATTTACATGTGATGGGATCCATTGAAACTTAATTACTTTGCCTTCCTCCTTTAACCTTAGATATAAATCCAAAATACCATAAGCTACGAAGCCCGTGACTTCGTCCGCATCAGTTCGTAGTACCTAAGTATACAAACTAAATTCGTTATGTGTAGGGTAATTCTACTCATTAATAACATTTAAAACTTAACATTCGTGTGTTATATGAATTATTTTTTCACATTGGAACTAAGTAAATATATTTAATCGAACGACAATTGCATAATTTGATAAACCTAATTATTAAAATATATTTCTTTTTTTGTTGCAATAACACTAATCGAATTATACTCGATTTTACGTGAAAAAAATGTATAATTATTATGAAACTCTAAGAAAAATTACGTAAATCCAGCGTCTGTCCACGACCTATGTCAATAATTATATTGCTGACCTGATTTCCGTGGCTATTTTGATTGACAGATGCGGTAGGGGTGGCGGACTGGCGGATCGATCCCCACATTGAATATGGGTAACTAGGTGTTTGTAACCGGACACTTCATGCAGAATCAACAGTGGTGCCGTGAAGTTAAAAAAAAGGAATTGTCACTTAACAAGTAAAATTATTGTCAGCCAGTAGTGACTTAGAAGAACTAAGAATATAGACCTACATAATTAAGAAATATTGAGGTTATACATTTGTTCTAATTATGAATTATATATTTCTGACGAAAAAAAAATTATACTTGTAATGTAATTTTAATATTTAACCATTTATAATTGACCTCTGTTTGTATGAAACTGCCTTTCATGTAGAGGTCTAGTTGTAATGGCATTATATTATATTTTATAATTTAACTCTCGTTGTATGAGCACATTTTCTTTAGAGGGTTCACGTGGTAGCTTTGTTTGTACCTAATTGCATACTATTTTTAATTAATACAATATTCTATAAACAAATCTGTTTGATAAATTCAAGCATTTAAGTGGAATTTCAAACACGTGTGACACTATTCGTTCGGTTTCACAAGAACTATTAATTAATATTAGTCAAAATATGGTTTTGATTTACCTAAAATAATTAGATAGAGAGAGAATGCAACAAAACAATGGGCTGTCAGTTCCTCTAATTATTTTAGTTGTAGCTACATTTCAATTCAGACATGACCATTGAAATATTAATGGGTACTATTTCGTTGAAATCCGATTTCGATGGCGTAATACAATATGCTGTTAAACAATGCGATTTCTAGGACCTGCTATTATTGTAAGGAATCCATATTGAATACGGTGTTCCGTATTTAATAATTATGGCTATCAGAAATGTTGAATTTATCTCATAACCGCATTAAATAAAATCGTTTTGTTGGCAAGCTTCAAATGACATAATTAATTTTGACAGAACAATAATACGCTGAAATTCGCATATTGAAGCCGCAATAATTTTGATGATGCAGGTACAACTTACACACATTGGTGTGTGAAAGGATTTGTTATAGGTACCTAGTGTTGAGGTTTTATAGGTATGGAAATTAATCATGGCGAGGGGAACGTAGAGATAATAATACGTGTGTTTTGACCAGACAGTATTTAGTAGGGGAAAGCTTTTGGCAATCAATAGTGTTTTTGCATCAGCTGTTGGTACTGTACGTTTCTAAGTCACTAACATGAATGTTAAAGTAACTCTTAATTGTCATTCTGCCGATACTTTAGTACCTACTTGAGAGTCTATTGACAGCTTAAGCCCTAGTATTCGACACGTGTCTATACGACTTTAACTCGTCTTTTGTCTGTAGTCTTAAGAGTGTCAGAGCCCTTAGACAAGTGGGAAAATGCTTGACGAATAGAAATCGAATAGAATAAAAAATGTATAGGACTTACATCTGTCATAGATAACATACTATAGTCGAAACATTAGGTACCTATGTCATCCCCATACATTTATCATTCTATTTGATGTCTATTCGTCAAGCGTTTTGCCAGTCGTCTAAGGGGGCTGATGTCTTTTAGGTCATTTACTCAAAAGTACTCTTGCAATTAAAACTTGCTGAAAAGAAACCTATCTTTGTACCCGCTTTTCTTTTCTTCAGTCGGTACCTAGTTGCGTTTAGAGATCCCAAAATCAAAGAGGCAATAATTATAAACCCCTCCATACGTAAGTCCCAACCATCATAGTTATTTAAAAAAGGTTTTAAATTTCGTCTGTGGTCACATTCAGTTGCCAATGTGACTTCGCAAACCAAATACGGATGTACAATATTTAATATTACGCGGCAGTTTGCCAAATGTACAGACATTTTCGTCGGACAGTGAATCCAAAATCGATTTCAGATGTCAGTTGCATTTCGCAACTCTATCGTGCTAAACTCAGGGGATAGACTTACATATCAATAAATAGTACCTAATATTTAGAGGAAATTGCTTCTTATTATTTCACGTTTCTTTAAAATTTGGTGAAGATACTAATACAGAATATACGGTCAGCAACCGAAGTAGCATAATAAGATAAGAATTAAAACAATTATAGATCCATGCTTGTTTAAGTCTTACATTATAAGAGAGTTGAAATGAAGATCTGAGATTTAGACTTTTTACGACTTATGTACAAATTGATCTTTATAAATGTACCTAAATCTTAAATCTCCGTAAATCTTTACAATGTAAATGTTTAGCTTATTTTGTTTTTATCAGTATGGTACAAACGTGCTTTTAATCTTCGCCTTAGCAGAGTGTAATCTTTGATTGGAGATCAGTCACCTCACATGCTTCAAGTAAGTAGCAAGCTGGAAAATTAGATTTTAATAATTGAATACCTAATTACCATTCGATAAGGTTTAAGAAAACATATAGGTACGTTAATTGTATGACTGGTTGTTAAAATACATTTGAAAAATAAGACTAAGTTAAGAACAGCACATTAATATAATGAAAGGGTAAATCATAATTTAACGTACCGATTGGGACAGTCGCTCAGTGATCTGCCTTAAAGGTTCGATCTACACGCGTAACAAATATTTTTATGGGTGATAGTGCAATAAGCATGTGATTTATTTTTCTTTGAGAACCACAAGACAAAAGGAATTTGGAAAAGTCAAAGTGGTGACAAATCAACTGTTGTGAGTTTAGCCCCATGCTTTTTATTCAAATCACACTTTTTTTGTTTAATATAAACATCGCCTCTCACTAGAATTTTCTCCTGTATCGTGGGTGCGTTTCACAAACATGTAATATCACATACACAAACACCCAGACTCGGGACAAAAATCAGCGGATCGCACAAATTTTTGTCCCGTGCGGGAATCGAACCCGCAACCCTTAGCGCAGCAGTCCAATCGCTTAGCTACTGCGCCAATCGGGTCGTCTAAGTCTAGGGTGGGCAAATAAGTACATACGTACCTACTACATCTATAATTGGGTAGTTAACACCATATGATATAGTGCAAAATACCGTGAACGTGATTGTGTCTCAGTTCATCCTAAGTCGTAATATTTCATCATCATCACCAGCCCGTTACAGTCCACTAATAATATAATATACAATTAAAATATTTATTTCTTCAAAATTACTAATTTATAAGTAGCTTAAACCTTCGAATTGTAATATTAGCAGCAAGCAAAATTTAAATTGAGATTGTGGTCGAACATTCGATTTTCGACTTAATTACGTGTTGAGAAGGTATATTTTGGATCGCTAATTACTTAGTAATATAAATTACGTTTGCAGACATTCGGTTAATGAAGTACGGTTGTGTTGGTTATTTGAACGACGTGATTCCCTATACGTGGGATATAATGCGTTTTCTATACGCATGTTGTTGCATGCGTTTCCGCTAAGCATGGGGTCCTAGGTTCGATTCGTGAGTCGGGAAAAGTTTTTTCTAGTCTAGATTTAAGCCCAGTTAGTGGCAATAGGCTCGCGTCCTGTTCCGTTGTATATTGTTGATAGTATCTGGTAAAATGTGCCAGTGAGTCTACAAGAACGCTCCTGTACTTCTACATAGAAAGGGTAGGCCCTTCTTTATTATTTCTATTTAAAACAGAGACAAGTAATTTACACAATTTCCATAGCTCAATTCAAGTCGGGTGCAAAAATACAAACAGTAGCAACATCATCTGCACTATAATTTATTACAAAATGTTGCAGTCAATTGTACGGGTGCCAGGTTTGCAAAATTATCTAAAAAAAAATACACCTGTCATTGTTGTGTTTAGAGCTGTTCATATCGTTTGATTTTAAGTATAGTCCTAACATAACACTCGCAGTTATTGTGGTATTAGGGATCCGTAATAAAAAAGATAAGATAAAAATCATTTAATCAAAATGGACTTCAAAAAAAGTACTTATTGCACGTCAAATTACATTAAGACAGCCCCCAAAAAGTGATTTATAGATTATAGATGTTATATTTATATTTAATAGATAGTAATTGTAGTTGTTATTGTGGTATAACGATGGTCAGTTATGAGTTTGATTTTAATTAGACTAATTAACGTGTTTCTCGGTAGCTGACCAAAATTTCAAATTGCCATTATTAGCTGAAATATCAAGTTGGGATCTTGTTTGTATGTTAAACAGTAATGAAATTACTTAGTAAGGTGAAAGAGATGTATCAGAATCATATTTCTTATTTAATGTTAATGGTGAGAGGACCAGTAAACGGACTTTATAAGTGCCTTATATTTATTTAAAAGATAAGATACCTAATTTATAACGCTAATTTTTAATGGTGTCTAAAGCCATGTCAGATGCCTACAGACGGTTTAAACTCTGACACCGGGTTGTTCATCACCCCTACGATAAAAAGAAGAATTAAAGAGACGATTGTCGTTTGATGAAAATGATGGTACAATGGTATGCACTAGGGCTTAGGTAACTATGTGTATCATTAAAAGAAACAAGCACAGTCGCAATGCTATACATTTCATAATGCTTTACGAATGTCACAATCTGAACAAAACTCGAACATACAACATCTACGGAACCATTGCAATGGAACATTTTTTTTCCGTTCGCTACCGTAAAACTAGAACTCAAACTATACCGCTCACACTAGTAAAAAAATAAACATTTATTACACACTCGAACCTCTATTATTTTGAGTAGCAGAAAAAATATAACACCCCAATAGTCCAATAAAAGTAGGATTTGGTCTTTATTTCAGATATTAATAGTCTACGTTTCTTGGAAGGTTTGCTCTCTGTTCCCACGAAATACTGACATGTTACCGTTTGATTGAGTTAACAGTAATAAATAGTTGATTACAGGGCAGGCGCCGTCGTCGTAAATGTATATAGTGTGGTTTATTATTCACGTAAATATGTGCTTGTAATTTTTGTAGACGTTTTTTGAATTCGCTCATTCTATTGTACGAGCTGCCACGTAGATGCCTGAAGATATATTTTATAAAATGCATTTTTTAATTCGTGTTTTGTATGAATACTGGAGTCGTGTTTGTGTTGCTACGGAGGGCCGAGAGCAATAGTAATGTGTTGAGTAATGTAATGAAAATTCCCGTGTGGATAGTTGGTATGGACGTTACATGCAATCCTCGCACTGATCCATTGAAAGTTTTTGCTAGAACTTAAAGACCATCATTTAACATGTGTAATACACCAGAGCGTCCTTCGAACGATTCACATTAAATTATATGACACTACATTGCATTTTATAATCGTTCTGAGGTCCCCGATGTACAAGTTGCAGTCAATTACTTGTATAATTTAGGTATTAGAGATTGAAATATTAGTGCATACAGAATTTTATTACTGCTATAAATAAAAGGTACTATTCATACATGTATGGTTTAGCCTGCATAATGATATTAGTACAATTCCTATCAAAGTAGGATGAGTTGAGACAGTTGTAAAATACTTTTTTGGTGGATTTTGTTAATTGAATTTGTGGGTTATTTTTGAGTGTCCAATTTAAGCCAGGCCAAACTACATATAATTTGCATATGGGCTCTACGCTCTAAGAGGTCTACGAGGTAATATCACGACCTGAAGACCTTAGGGTCAAAAAGGAATGCTAAAGACCGTTAAAACAACATAACCTGCCTGTATTCCCCAAAGGGGTAGTCAGAGGTGCAGACATACTATACCCATTATATCGCCGACTATGTTATAGGTCCCAATATAATTGGGGGCGAGCTTATTGTCTTCAGCTGAGCACAAATCCACACTCATTACTGCTACTGAGAATTACATGACAAAACCCAGTAACACCTTGCCCGATCCGGGATAAAAATCCGGGACGTCATTAAAGAACTATTGGACCCGGCAGATGTCGTCCTGCTCGGAAAAGCAGCACCAACTACCGGATCCAATTGTGCTTTCAAATCATTTAAGAGCCCATTGAAATATACCTACAAAATGTCATCCAAATTGGTCTAGCCGTTTTGGAGGAGTTAGTTAACAAACATACGTAAATAAGAATTATATATAACTAGCTGACCTGACCTTCGTACCGCCATTTCATAAACCACCACCATCATTTACACCTTCCTTGGACTTCCACGAATATTTGAAGACCAAAATCAGCCAAATCGGTCCAGCAGTTCTCGAGTTTAAGCGTGACTAAGGAACAACAATTCATTTCTATAAATAAGATTATTATTATGAGTCAACTAAACAAGGATCCTTGAAGCCGTTAAAAACGAAAACATGTTCTTCAAAAGGTACCTACATTTTCTGAAGCCTTGTCAAAACCCAAGACCCAAAAATATTGCTGGATAGTCAGAACAAAGAAGATCTATTCCTGATTCATTTTTATTCACTAGTCAGATTAAATTATTTTATCTAAAGCACTTTCAAATCCCTACACACCAGAGTGGTGTAGAGTTGCATTCAATAAAGCTCTGCGCAAGGTTTACTAATGGATGATGGATCTATAATAATTATCTATACAAATTGAAATGAAACGATGTTCACATTTGCGTGATTACCATCATGTATTTAATTATTCCTGAAAGCCGTGTGATTTCGTATTGTATGAGTTATTACAGATATTACGAATTTAATATTTGCACTCGCTATTCATATTGGTTCGTTGGTGCATATATTTTCAATTTTCGATAATGATGTGTTTAGACTTGATGAATGGCAATAGGCTCTCCACCTATTACATTGGACTTATAATAAATAAATAATATAGATATTCATAAAAAATAGTAGGTACAATGTTTTTACAACGTAGGATATGTTTACCTGAAAAGAAGACTTTTTTTCCTGTGTCGTGGGTGCGTTTCACAAACATGTAATATCACATACACAACCACCCAGACTCGGGACAAATATCTGCGGATGGCACAATTTTTTAGCGTAGCAGTCCTCGTCAATTGCTTTGCCACTGCACCAATCCGAGCGGCATTTTGCCTACACTTTTACTACTATACAACACTTTATTTGGCTATATAATTTACTACATAGGGGTATAAAGAAATCCAGTCTAATAAGATTACCTTTTTATATTGAAACAATCGCTATTTCTCACACTTTGAACCTCAACCAGAACAACTTAATTATCTTTACCAAACTACGTATAGATATGTAAGTTTCACTTAACGGATTTACGCCCCGAAGTAACCATGTTAATGGACTTTATACCGGGAATTTCTGTTTTCAATTAAAAGCTAATGGAATGCGTACGTTGCAAAATGTAGTCTATCTGTGGTACAAATGATTTAATGGTTTAAAATTCAGACGATTCGATGGATTGGCCACCTAATTAGTACAATGTATCGACGAGAGAATAACTAAACAGATTTATTGGTGCAATCTCGGAAATATTCGTACGGCAGGCAAATACAGCGTGCTCTATAGGAGCTATCCAACGGAAAATCTTTATGAAACTAGTCATCTGCTCTCGGTAAGAAAATTTCATATAACACATATATCCCTCTTACTTAGAAACGATGCTAACATGTGTTTTAAGATAACCACTTCATAAGTCTCTGTATTTTTTGACAGCGACAGCGACAGGTATAATTTAACCGATTGTTTAACAATGTCAATTTTTATCTTCTTATCGTATGGTTGATGAACAACCAGCCCCCTAACCATGAACTCTTAAAGCAGGGCAGTTTACGATGTGAAAGCGAGACGCCGCTTCGTGCACTCGTACAGTGCGGCGTCCCGCTTCCACATGCTTTAAGAGTTCATGGTACGGGGGCTGGTGTCAGAGTTTAAACCGCCTGTAGGCCGCTGACATGGCTTTACACACCGTTGAAAAATCTCTCCGGTGTTCCGGTTTCCTCACGATGTTTTCCCTCACCGTTTTTAGTAACTGATAACTAATTTATAATACGCACATGAATTCGAAAAGACATTGGTGCGTGCCGGGGTTTGAACTTGCGACCTTTGACTTGGCAGTCCTACGGTCATACCACTCTGCTATCAGAGCATATTTTTTTTTTTTTTTTTTTAAAAAAACGTCGCCCCACACTAGGAATATTTCCTGTATCGTAGGTGCGTTTCACAAACATGAAATATCACATACACAAACACCCAGACTCGGGACAATCAAATGTGGATCGCACAATTTTTTGCCCCGTGCGGGAATCGAACCCGCAACCCTTAGCGCAGCAGTCTAATCGCTTAGCCACTGCGCCAATCAGGTCGCCACTTACTTACTTACTACTTACTTATAATTTTTATAAGTAAAGGGGATAATAGACCACAGGTCCTAAGCCTATGCTAACTTACAGTTAAAAAAATTGTGTCACTGCTCACGGGAGCTCCCGCTATGACACGATCACTCGACCTCCGCCGACACATTGGCGCAGGCAGATAGGATAATTGAACGCAATAAATAGAATTTAATTATTACGAACCTGCATAGTTATAAGCTTTAAATGTACCTAAACGTTATGGAATCGTAAATTATTATTGATTAGGTTGTATCAATTAATTATGTATTTGGTATTTATTTCAATAGATTTTATTTAATTTAGTTAATACCTTGTTAGTCTAGACAGACATTAAGACGTCGCCGGCTACGTGTCCATGCAGTTAATATTGAAATGAAGCTTAACTGATTCACAAATCACATGACATTAAAAAAGCAAACTCATATTTTTGATCGTATTAATGTGAGAAAAGAACCGCAAGTTAAGATAGTAGAAAGCTAACAAGAGGATAAATTAAATAAATTTTTTATTCGTCACTCCATTTTACTAAAATCCCCTGGGTCGTGCGTCCGTTTTAAAAACATGAAATAGGTATCACATGCACAAACAATCCGAGTCGGGACAAATATCTGCGGATAACAGAGATGTATGTCTCGTACGAAAATCGAACCCAAAAATCTTAGCGCCGATGATTTAGCTACAGCGCCATTAGGTAATTAATACCACCATTAGTGAGTACCGCCATGAGTAACTACTTCGCATTCACTTTTAATAATCACAATCATCTATGTTTTTACATGCTATGAAATATACTGTCAGCCCCCTTACCATGAACTCTAAAAGCACGACAGTTTACGATGTGATTCACAAAACGCAGCGACATAAAGCGAGACGCCGCAGTACACTGCACGTACACGGCGCGCGGCGTCTCGCTTCCACTTCGTAAACTGTCCTGTTTTATGCGTTCATGGTAAGAGGCTCATAGTAGTAGGTTCATAGTTCCAGTCTAATTTCTCAATTCACGCCAGACCAAATAAATTGGTTTGACCACAATCAAGTTATTGTTCAACCTTCATTTAACACCAGTCCGAAGCGTGTTTAATTTTCATATATTTAAGTAGTATCACATGTAAACGGTCCCGTCACACCTGTGCATAGAACAATAGGCCTTAGTGTTGCATTTGTTTTATACCCAGTTAGTATGGGCTCGCTAATGTGCATTTAAGTACGATAATTGAGAGGCGTCAAGGGTAAAGCTGCAGTTATGAATGGATTTGAAAAGCGTGCGTTTTACTTTGTTCTTAGTAGATTTTTATTACTCTTTTATATGTAGGAATGTACATTAATAAATAATAAAAAAAAACCGGGCTGGCCTAAATCTCCTGAGATTTTTACGTCAAGTAAAATATTTTTTTCACTTAGCTTAGCTGTATAATGGTGCTTATAAACCTACGCATACAAATGATTTTTTGGATGTTATGTTATGCGATTAATCGTAAGATTAGTAGTAACAAAAATTACCTATAGGTACTAATTTTTTTTTATGTTACAGATTTAATCATAATCTTCTCACGACGTGAGATAATTTTAACTTCCTTGGTCTAACACGAATGTTTTCTACATAACCCAACCTGTACTTGTACTACAAATATACACAAAAGTTTGCGTAAACTCAAGTCGATACGCAAGCCCCTAAATGACTCAAAGACAAAAATAACGCAATATGGTCGCTGTCGGGAATCGAACCCGGAGCGTCCTCTTTGATCCGCCGTCCCCTTTGTAACCCTATACGAGTCTGTAACCTTTCCACACCTGAGATTATATAGTAACGACCGATGACTGTCTGAGGTTACCAAAATAACAGGAGTGCGTAGTCATCAATCACGGAGTACCAGGGCGACATAAGTTGAAGAAACTAAACAAAAAAGTAAAAAATTTAATACCTAGGTATGTAGAATTAATGTCGTTACAAGACTATTGTACCAGCTCGCGGTAAAGCATGAAATAGCTATAACATTTAAAGAATACCCTAACTTAAAAATTACAAATAAATGCTAGGCCTTCAGGGCTTCCCTGGAGGAGGTAGGTACCAAAAGTACGCAACTAGTAAAAAATCAACGCAAACAAAGTCGCAGGCAGAAACTAGTATCACACATGTCTTGGGTTCCTGTAATAACAAACGTAGCCACTAATTGTCCACCAGTTACAGCTTGGTCTGCCTACCTGAATGTTTCAGTTCCTACTAACGAACATGAGATTGGTATGTGAAGTCGTAATTACGTTATGGGCTTTCATTGGCTCCCACTGGTCGTCACTGCAATAGTGTCAAGACTCGGCTCCTGTCGGAGTCCTATTACTTTTGTCTGAGACAAGACATAACGCGGTGAAATCGTAAATGTGCACGTTAGGTTAGGTCGAATACCTTAATGCTTGACTTGTCTTACTTTATTACAGACTGAAACCAGTCGAAATAACGCTCAATAACGTATTTGATTGTGTTTCGTATTTGATTACCTTTGAGAAACGCTGAGACGAAATTTTAAGTGTATTTTGATTGTGGCCGACTGGTATGACCGTTTGACTGCCAAGTCAAAGGTCGCAAAGTTTAAACCCCAAAGAACCAAGGTCTTTTCAAATTCATGTGCGTATTATTAATTTGTTATCAGTAGCTAAAAACGGTTAAGGAAAACATCGTGAGGTAACCGGAACACCTGAGAGATTTTTGAACGGTCTGTAAGTCCACAGGCTGTTTTAACTCTGACACCAGGTTGTTCACCAACCATACGATAAGAACAAGAAGATTCACAAGTGGAACTTAAATCGTCAGTTGATTATAAGGCTAAAGATGAGATTAAAAGCTTGGAAAAACGACCTGATTAGCGCAGTGACTAAGTACTGCTGTGCCAGGGATTGTGGGTTCAATTACTGTAGCAGCTGATTTACTGCAGCTGCAAATATTTTCCCTTCTTCTTCGTTTTCAGGTCTACTTATGCGTATGTGATATTTCGTGTTTGCTAAATGCACACACGATACAAAAGAAATTTCTAGTAAGGGGTGTCATAATATTATTGTTTTGCTCGAGTGGTCGCACAGCGTGACTGCTGAGCACGAGGTCCTGGGTACGATTTCCGGGGTGGGTATAGTGTTATCGGGTTTTTCAATAGGCAGGCCTCAGTAGTAGAGAAAAAATTTGGATTTGGCTTGGATAACGATAATAGGCTTCTCTATACTGGGACCTATAACACAAAACAACGTAATGAAAATACATGTTTTGCTTATTGAAACGAACGGTACATGTTCTTAGGTAAAAGTAAAACTGTATACGGAAAATATGTTTTTAGACAAAAATAATAAAAGTAGCAACACTAACTGAAATGCTAAATCATCTGATATTATATTTAGTAGATCATAATTATTGCACCTTACCAATCAGAATGTGGTTTAATATAAATAGAATTAATCGACGGTTATAAGCCAATCAAATGAAAAACGAATATTAATTCATAAGACAATATTAATTAAGATGGCTCTATCTACATGTAATATCAACTTCTTTGTACTGCACCAGCGAACGCTTAATTATAACATTATAAACAAGACTAGTACAAAAACATTCAAACTCTGATATCTCAATTTATCGTTCGCCACTACACTAATTAACAGCTTTTTCAACGTACAAGCAAATACATTTTCCGTTTACATTCAATTCACACACATGTCATATATGGTCATGATTGTCATAATAATTAATATAACAATGTTATAATCATATTATTAACTGAACTATTTCAATCAAACGTGTTCTCCATATAAAGTGTAAGTGATTATTTTATATAAACGAAGTTTTTGCCTGTATCCTAATCATTCTGAATGCTTATAGGTGACTAAATTAAAATACTAGTTTATGACTAAATGATCAGCTTGTTTAATAATTAATAGCACCTGTTTTGCGCCTGCTAGCGATTGTTGCCAGTCTTCCAAGTAACTTTTTCTTCCAGTAGGTTTGATAGATCTGTTTTTTTAGCATCTGACTAAAAATATATTTTGGTAGGAACAAGAAAACGATATTTCATTTCAAGGCGTTTTCTTTTAAGAGGACAAATAGGAGGTGAAAGACAGGTCGCAGTTGCAATTCCTTAACCAAAGAGAGCATTGCTCTTTTATTAACCGACTTCAAAAAAAGGAGGAGGTTATCAATTCGACTGTATTTTTTTTTTTTTTTTTTTTTTTTTTTATGTTTGTTCACTCATAACTTGCGACTGGGTGAACCGATTTTCATGATTCTTTTTTTATTTGAAAGCTGGTGCTTCGCGTGTGGTCCCATTGTCACCATTTCAATACCTGATGATGGGATCTTGTAGAAATCGGGGGAACTCTTCAATAAATAACAGCAGATTAACCGCGATTGTTGCTATATCATATCTAAGCATTGTTTACGCCATCACACAACATAATATCACGCCTGTACTCACTACAAAGGTTATAAAAACAATTTCGAAAAAAAAAATGTTCAAGGTCACTTACAACGTTTTACAAAAAAAACGCAATACTGAAAAATAATTAGATGTTTGTTCTGATGAGATATTCGGTTATAAGAACAAAACTCTTCAAATTTCATGCGTCCTAATTACGTAAGCTGATCCGTGATCGCGGTACTGTCCCTGGGTAACCGTGACCCTGGAACGTAAAGGGCTATTGAAGGAACACTGTGGATGAGTATGACAGTAGTATGACTGTCAGTACAAGTCTGACAGTCCCTCCACCCAGGGTGGGAGGACTCATTGGATAATTTTGCCTCGTAAATAAAAGGTTTATTATGACTTACTTATGTACTACTGACTTACTTATCTACCTTCATTATCGGAAGACAGATTTCGTAGTCTTTTCATTTCCTGCAACGATCTATCGTCGTGTGGTTTATTATATTTCACTAAATACCCAATTCACAAAACAAAATTTAAATCGCTTAAATGGTCATACAAATAGCAAAACCACATTAGCAGAATCTAAAGCCAAAAAATCGTGAAATAAAAAATTTTAAATAAAAAATTATAACCTTCAAAAAACTCAAAAGTGAAAAATAATATTATATCACTTCACTTTACATAAGCGAAGTAGAAGTCGGTGCCAAATCCCAACATCCATTAAGCGATTCAGAAAAATAGTACTTATGAGAATGCTGCCATACGTGCGTGGTTCATAGTTTAAAAGCTAACACTATAAACTAAGCGAACGCATAGGATTTGGCGCCGACTTCCACTTCGCTTATGTAAAGTGAAGTGATAAAATATTATTTTTCACTTTTGAGTTTTTTGAAGGAGGTTATAATTTTTTATTTAAAATTTTTTATATTATTCTGTAAAGCAAACTCTCTGTAAGTTCTTTTATTCTAAACTAAACTAATAAAGTAGTATTAAAGTAAATAGTTCTTTCCAACTCTATATTTATCGTAGTAAAGTTCATAATTGCACCTTACAGTACTAAAGAAAAATATATGGCAAATGACCCAATACGAATTGAGATAGAGAATTTCTTGACGGAGGCAACAATGTACTCGTCGACAACAGTTTTCTCCAACAGTCGGGTAACATTTCTAAGCTTGCAACACAAGATGAGAGCTGGTCGATTCCGGTTTCATCTCGACCGGTCGTTTTTGCACCCCCCTATAAGGCTCGGCCCACAATTGATATTAATTTCATGAGATGCTATTAAAGTAAAAAACCCATCCCGTATAGGATGGTCGCCTGGTTTTTGCCGAGCATAATGGCTGTTCGTGAAGGCGGCTTCCGTGATAAAAGCGGTTGATTGGAGACCGGCCAAATTAAGGAGGCATTGGCGATGGGCGATGGGCGATACTCTATTGAGTGCACTGCTTCTTCTCTACGTTGGAGTGCGTACCGCATAAAGTCTTAGAGCTCTGGCTTCTTCAGTAATACGTATATTAGTGAGGACGTGAAGCTTTTTTATGCTGTCTTTCGCAGCTCATTTTAAGGAGACATATAACTTAATTCGGAAATTTAGTGAAACCTAGGATTTAGATTTGTCTTCTGTTTGGACTAAGAAGTCATAATTGTATGAAATTGAGTCCATTCCGTTACAGCAAGAAGATTTTCATAGATTAATCACCTTTTACGAAGTAGTTGGGTACAATAATTCATATAGAAATGTTCTCTTTGGTTACTCTCTGTAGTCTTTGGAGTGAAACGTAGCTTCCTTATGTCTTGAGGTAGTATTATTAATACAAGCATGTTAATCTGTTTAATATGATTGCAATGCTGTATTTTTATTCCGCGAATAATTTAAAGTAGCATTCAAGTGCATTAAATTCTTTCAGTTTGATTGAGTTATGAAATCAACTTGACGTAGGTAAAACATAATAATCTTTTATATCATCATGCACCTTAATTGAAGAAATAAATATCCTTACTTTCTGTAAAGATCTTTGAATCCAAAATGGCAAATTACGGAAGCAAAAAAAAAAAAAATTCTCAACTAGTTACTGGACTTTCTATTGCGAGTGCGGTAGGTATGAAGGTATAGGTACATATTATAAATGAATATAATTTCAATTATTTTAGTTTAACTATTTCCTGAACACTGACCGTTTATTATACATTTATTGCATATCTACCTATACCATATAAGAATATAACGGTGGCGATATAACTAGGTACTGCAGTTGCGAGTGGTTTGCTGCGGAAAATTAGCGTCTGCAACCGGTTGCTGGCATCCAATACGAAGCATTAATTGGTACTACAAATAAGAGGCAATTATATTTTGTGATGTCTTAAATCTAGTTATCTATTATGTTGGTTTAATCTAATATCAATTTAAATCGAAGGACTCGTTTCGATGAAAAAACCTAAGCATTTATATGTATGCCTTATTAACCTCCAAAGACATACTCTTTGGAGGTTAATAAGGCATACATATAACCAAAACGGTCGTGAAACTTACTATTTCTTGAGCACAATTAATATGAGAGAAAGTACATAGTTAGATACATGATTGGGTTTTCTTTAACCCTCATCTATACAAATTTCCTCCATGCACAGCAAAGCCAACGTTTGTCATAAATATTCAATAGTTTTGTACGTGTTTACACGTAAAGCAAATAAGAGGAAATATAACAAACTGCACAAATCAGCTTACAATATTGCTCAGATCATACTTTAAACCTTACGCCTTTGAATTAGGGGACAGAATTGACGGCATCCGTCAACAGAAATATAATTGTCACTGCATAATGAGATGAAAGCTATGGCGACTATTTTAGGATGTGTGGGACATACAGATGAATACGATTCCGGACAATATCGAAATATTGACACATATTTATTTTATCAGTATTTTTTAAATGCATGAGAAAGGTAATATAGTTTACATGAATAGTGTTTAAGTTAGTATACTCTTTATCGTGTAGATATAGATGGGTGTGAAGTCCTGTAAAAATACTGCATATATGTATAACCCAAAACAGAATAACAGATTAAGATATATTGCTTGTATGTCTGGCCTTTATATTACGCACCTTAAACGGTCTACTTTACTACCATCCTAGTTTACTAGCCAATCGTTACACTACGACTTGACAGTCATTAAGGGTAATTCACAAAAATATACAACACAGTTTCGGTTTAGCCTTGAGTGGGAAACGTTACAATTGACACAATTTTCTTACAATAACCTTAAAATGTACGGGAATCACCCTACCGCCATTGTGATCATTATCTCTTCCCGATACAAAAAAGTAAGATGATGCGAACGTCTGTATGTATCGTTTCTAATTATTATAAATCTGTCGTCGCCAATGCGAGAGGACACTGTGTAGTCTTTTTTCACCCAGCGAGTAATTTCACACGAACAAGTGTTGGGGATGTTAATTAAATGCATCGATTTTATTATTGTACACGATTGTTTTTTATTTGTCATACACTGTACTCCGTGTGCTGTGATTTAAAATGATTTGGTACCTCGGGTGCTTTAGCTTTTGGATATGGTTTTCTGAGTTGTTTAATTTTTTTGGCTTTGATGACGATTTTAAATTTTAATATTTATTTGGCTTTTTGTGTTTTTTCGTAAGATAAGTTTCGGCAAGGGATTAATAATTATGTGTGTTGTTAAATCTTATTAATTTATTATGCTATATATTCCAAAGTATTAGGTTTTGTCAGTGCTGATGTAAACGCAAGAAGTAAACATTGAAACCCTTACAATAAATCATTACTAAGCAATCAATAAACGACGACCTGATTGACGCAGTGGCTAAGCGATTGGACTACTGCGCTAGGGGTTGTGGGTTCGATTCCCGCACGGGACAATCATTTGTGTGATCCACAGATGTTTGTCCCGAGTCTGGGTGTTTGTGTATGTGATATTTCATGTTTGTGTAAACGCACCCACGATACAGGAGAAATTCATAGTGTGGGACGACGTTTTTATAAAAAAATAAACAATAAAAATAGGTTTCCTCAACTTTTCTCATTCAAAGTTATTGGTATTCAAACGATATAAGAATACAAAGTGCAATGTTAATTGGATTGGGGCTGGTTGTGTTGGGTTGATGTCAACTGATGCTCGTCAGCGAAGCGTGACGAAGCCCCTTCATTTGCTACGGCCGAATTTATGGTTAGTTTTGTAGGTAGCAATGCGGTGCCTCTGTGAAGACTGAACTAATTAATAACTTTATTTACATTTGACGTAAGCATCTTTAATGTAGCTAAGTAATACCATATTTTCGTTTTTGTGAGCTAGTAACCTAATAATAATTTTCTTTTGTTCTACAAAGCTAGCAACCTGCGTAGGTTGCTAGCTTTGTAGAACAAAAGAAAATTATAGTATATCAACTAGTTAGTAAATATAAAAAGTAAGACATTAATTTAACGTCTGAACTTTCTCTACATCGAATCACGCTTGGTCTATTAATACTTATTGGAATACAACAATGTGACTTTACAACTATTGCCAAATATTCTCATAGATACTACGTCGTACGTACTACTATTTAAAGTCGGTTGTAAGAACCAACACACGTGCCAAAAAACTACAAAGTACTTAAATAAAATCTCTTTCCATAAAGTGTATAATTAAACCTGCTGCAAAACTCGGAAATAGGCGTTAAACGCATTTATTTGCTTGTTAAAATTTTACGTAAAAACATTCTTAATCTAAAGCTACCCACGCGTCAGTTCTGCGATAATTCTTCTCTGTGGCTGTCCCATCACTCGTCTGCGAGCGGTCATTAGGCGCGGCTAAGTGGTGCCGCCACGTGCTGCGTGAACGGCACCTCAACCACGGCTATTTTTACCCCACCACATCGATGTCAGAAAGAAAGGTCACTAATTTATCAATTATGTACTCTGTTGTGTAGTTCTTGTCACTAGGTCGGCTAACTACATGGGTTGTCGTTCTAGAGAGTAATTGTGATAGTCAACAAAACACGGACTAAAAAATAAACACAATTTTTTTTATAGATTTATTAGAATCGAAAATCTCTTCTTTTGTCTACAATTTTCTGCAATCATTCTATCAGCCAATTCAGATTACCTTCATCGTTACATGGGCAATTCTTATTTGAGGAGAAAACAGATTTTGTTTGTCCTTAATCGTTTGCGTGTCTTAAAAATACTGTCATGTCGTGGTTCAAATTATCCAGGCAACAATGGTAGTGAAGTTGACCGCTCACAGACTGAATACTTACTCTGTGAAGGCTCTCAGTTGCACCCTTTTGTAGTGAACTGCGCAAATAGCTATAAACCGAATTTAGAAATAGCAGCAGCTAAAAGCGACCCTCTCCCGTCGGGGTCCGTAATCCTAATGGGGGCCAACGTCAGCCTAGGGCGTTGCTAGGGTTTAGGGCTAAATGAGTTTTATGTCGCAGTGAGCTTTTTTACAAATTAGAAGGCATTTTTAACTTTCTATTATAAGCTCATTAATTTGTTATTTAATGTATGCGAGATTATTTTTGTAAGATCGATGTAAATGTTGGGTTTTCAGGTTTAAAACGTGTTCCTTCCTTTTTGGGTTTAATGTCAATTTCAGCATAATTATAGTATGCTCAGATCACCTGATGCTATAGTATTACTATATGTATATATGATATATAGTATTGCTCTAAAATATCCAATACTAACTAAAAATACTCTGAAGGTGTTAATTAACTAAATTGGCACTAGTATTGCAGAAAATTTAAGTTTCCTACAATTTTCGAATTGGTAAAATGAACAAACGAACGATTCAAAATGTCTGCAATTTCAGTGAACACTCGCCAAAATATTTGATAAGACTGTTCATTCTGTTCAATTTGTAAGCCAATCAAGTGCAAATATCGATAGTTTTGGATTCAGTAATGTTTGTTCAATTGGCAACTGCAATCTGAGAGTTCTAGCGAATATCAGAATCTACAATCCGTGAAATGCTTTTTGTCTATAGTTCCAGTGTTCTGTTGTATATAGTAAACCTACCATGTATTCACGTATTTTCAGCCCCCTTATATAAATACTACTGTGAAAGTTTTGGGAAAACTTGCAGTTTTCATTTGTTCTAAGATACCACACTGAATGATAAGTACCTAATTGAGGCCAATTAAATTAGAAACCCACCGCCAAACATAATTTGATAAAAAAATCTATTCTTAGTGGACAAGAATATGTCTTGCGATAAGAGGGTCTGGAACCTACCCTGTCGAAGAATACACACATAACGATGGTATACCTATCTTCACACAATTTCTTTCTAAGTGTCTAAACACATTTTGCCGAAAATACGCGACCGAAATTCGTCGTGATTATGCCTCCAATGCTATTTGTATTACTTACGACACATTTGCCGAAATTACGACGTGTTGTAGCGTACAGCCGATCTCCAGTCGGGCGTAAGTTCAACCGAACAGATAGCGGGAATTTCAGTCGAATAACTTCCGCGCTTATGGTGTGTCATATCAGCCGAATACGTCGGAAAGTAAAATCTGACGCGGAACTTTGGTCGTGTATTTTTGGCATAGTATGTATATAATATAGACACTAAGGATGAGTAGGTAGGCTTTGTAGAGGGTGGGATTGTTATAAAGAATTTAATGGAAATTGAAGACGGAGAGAGGTATGTAGGGAACGTAGTTAGTAGAAATCCATGGTATCTGCCTGCCCCTTGACAAAGCAAGCGTAACGGTAATCATGTAGGAATGAATGAGCCAAGGACCTCTGCAAGCTACAATGTTTTTGCGCGCCGTCGCGTCGCGTCGCATGTAACGTCGTGTATACGCGTCCTAAGTTTACAACGAGCCTATACCAACTTACCTCATTTGTGTCATACATGTTCTAATTACATGTAAAATAATAATAATTAAACATTTGCTCACCAGTAGGTGTTAAAGTTTATCGGTATACAGTTTTTTGTGCGACTATCGGCGGAAGCGAGCGATATGTTATCGCTTCTGGCGATCGCGGTGCTCTTTGTGTGCCCGCTAGCTTCATGCCGCGGCTGCATGTTGATGATTATATGAATTGAAAAAAGCTGCACATGTCTTGCTTATAATACTTAGCTTCAAAGGAAACACAGCAGCTTAATATAGTACCTTACTCTATTCTCGAATGTAATAATGTTCTCCTGACTGAATTTCGGTCATTGCGGCCAATCATCACAACTCAAATCTACTACACCATTGTATAATGTGCAAACATAGGTGCACTCTCCGTTCCTTCATAGATACTCTTGGTCCAATGAGATGGTAAGTCAAAATACGGACACAACCGAAGAGAGATTGATCAAGTGCTAGACGTGCTTTTCGGCGCATGGAGGGGTCTTAATGTATGAACCACAATCATCATTCACAAGAGTAACTGACAAGTACTGCTTAACCTTGATTTACACGTATGCAACGTAAACCTATAGGTACAATGTTAAAAAGTGGGTTATCAGATAATAATGTCAAGGTTCATAATATTTTCCATCACAATATCCAAACTCGGAATTCTGAGCTCTATATTTGACAAAACCTTTATCCAGAATATTAGGTCACCTGCTGTGCAGTCATTCCACTAATGAGACGGCTAAATTCACACACAATACAGAATAGATCGAGCAATTAAAGAATACTTGGCGGTAAACGGATTACAGAAGTTCCAAGAAATTGGAAACACTTATTCTTGCTATGTTCTTTAAAATATTAAATAGTTGAAGCCAGAAAACGCAGTCTGCACAGTCGCACAAAAGAACAATTGTATTGAATTGGCGTTCAATAGAAAATAATACAGTTCATTTTATTGTTGAAACCATTATAGGGAATTGATTGCTACGAGCAGAGGCTTGGATCTCCTGAGTTCGACCTATAATCGCTACGAGGGCCGTTGGGTGAAACATGAGTACCATATTAATTTACTAATGATTTGTTTTCAATGAATATTTTGTTTTATTTAACATTTGTGGAATCAGTATCTAAAGGTTTCGAAGAGAAAATATGCTGGAACCCATCAAAATAAAAGTATTATAAGCATTAATCAGTTTATTATGTTAGCGAATTTAGGATAGCCTAAATTTGTCATGCCGGTTACTGAAAGTTTTTGTCAGGAATAACGTAAAACAACTGGCCTAAATTGTATTCAATTAAATTCATCATCATCATCATCAGCCGGAAGACGTCCGCTACTGGACAAAGGCCCCCCCCTTAGAACGCCATAATGAACGACAACTTGCCGTTTGCATCCACCGGTTGCCCGCAACTCTGACGATATCGTCGGTCCACCTGGTGGGAGGCCTGCCAACGCTGCGTCTTCCGGTTCGTGGTCGCCACTCGAGAACCTTTCTTCCCCAGCGGTTGTCAGTTCTTCGAGCGATATGGCCTGCCCATTGCCACTTCAACTTGCATATGCTTTGAGATATGTCGGTGACCCTAGTTCTTTGGCGAATTTCCGTATTCCGGATCCTGTCGCGCAAAGAAACTCCGAGCATAGCTCTCTCCATAGCTCGTTGAGTGACTCTGAGCCTCTCTAAAAGGCCAACCGTTAGCGACCACTTCTCAGAGCCATACGTCATCACTGGCAACACACACTGGTTAAAAACCTTCGTCTTCAGACACTGCGGAATTTTGGACGAGAAGATGTCGCGTAGTTTCCCGAATATGCATATTCATGCAATCTTTGTGCAAGAATTTCCAAAAAGTACAGATATTTTATGTACTAGCGCTCTCATTTTAATGACTCGAAAAGAGGACAATTGCAGTCTTGGGTAGTAAAATTGTAGTCCGATTTGAGACTAGTGCAGATTGGAGTCTGAGTTCTGAACATTTTTCTCGTTCACTTTGGTAGCATATGACGTCGTATCTATACTTTTTGACATATCATTGCATATTCCTATACTATTGCGTTGTACAAACAGACATTCCTCATTATAATCATGGGCCTATTTAATTTACTGTTCGATATAACTTTTAATTAACGGTTATCGTGCAACAACAATAGAAGTGCAGTCATGTTACATAGCAAACAATGCTATATTATTTTATAAAGACTATCAATTCAGTACCTGCTTCGTAATGAATATAAGCTTACAAATGCCGTACAAAATAAAAAGTTTCTTCTCATACAGAGAATGCAGTATTGGATAACCACACTTGCTCGCTGCAGGTTGCTGATTTCAGGTGGCCTATTCTTCAATGTAATTTCTAATCTAATACGTAAGTTTTATTGAACTCCCAATGGACACATAATATTGTAATAATTTGGCGCCAGTGTTAAGTTTAAGAGACTGAAACTTTACAATTCTAATCCAAGTTGGTCGGAATTGAATTGGAGAGTAAGCACACAGACCATTTAGTTTATGTTATATCATAATGTTTTCCATCATACTTATTACACCTCCTCTTAGAAAAACTAAGAAATAATATAACGTGGTAGAGTCATTGGTATTTCGGTTTCAACTGTATCCTTGTGCATGTGACTAATATAGGAATGGTCCCTTAACGATTAGGTCATTACAGTGTTTATTTATTGTGAAAGAGCTATGTAATCATTCATTAACACCCACACTGCGTTTGGGGGTGCTTTGTCGTGTTTGTAAGGAACCTTTTTTCAGGGTAATCATCAAGGTTCGAAACTATGCAATAGGTACATGAATAATATTACGTTGTTATTGTCAGACTTCATAACTTGACAGCAAAAAGTGCACGTAATCAGCTATCAGCTTTTTGCCGTCATTAAACTCGATTCTTGAATGTTATTCGGATTAAGTTTTCATTATTAAGATTACTGTAAAAGTTGCATTTAGTTTCTGAAATAAACCTTTTTACTTTTATCTTTTTATTAGTAGCCGCCAAGACACGAAAAGAAAAAGTCGTAGTCACTAAAAGGCCATTCAAACTATTTTTAGTATCACATGAAACGGGCATAGTGTGTTAACTCCAAATATCATCAATCTCATAAAATAAGTTAGGTACCTACGTTATATAAATATTCAATGAAAAATGTATTATTGAACTCACACTGGTCACGGTTGTTAAGTTCTTACCAATAATAAATACTCAATAATCGATCAAAATACTTCTGCAATATACCTAAATAAGTTGAGTACCTATTTTATTTCCGACATATATTATCTATATTTTATTTTATTGTATATGAAGCTTACCTCGCGAATCCAAAGCAGTATTAACCTTCGTAAATAAGAGCGATAGACATCAACTCCACTGTCTTGACTGTACAAGTTTAAGCGTCGTCTCAATAATAATGGTCTAACAGAAAGCGTCAGCGCAAAGAAAAGGAAAATTACGTATATGAACGTGAAAGACACAACGTTTTATAAGTCTCTTTTTCAGCACAATACATACTTTGAGATTTACTATAGCTAGACAGATACAAAGAATATGCGGATTTTATACACCAGATTATACTAGATGGTTAAACTAAAATGAAATATGTGTCTATCTTGACCACGTATCATGATTTCTGTTTACGTCATTCTCTCTATCTCTCTCATTACTTCAGAGTATATTTAAGTGCGTAAATAAAGAAATGGAAACAACGTTATGATGACAATCAATGACTATTGTCTAGTCTGTAAATCTTTGTGCAACAACGTTTTATCAAAAGGTGCGTTCGTATAAAATGTGTGACCATTTATTAATTGATCGTAACACATTTACAATTAGTAGATATTTATGACCTTAAGCTGCTCCACACGTAAGACGGTCCTACCAGGGTACCACGGGTAAAACGGGACTCCCCGGAGAGAAACATAAAACCTTATCTTCAAAATAGTTATCATTAAAATTTTGTGAAGTAGTCCATATCTACATGATAGATGTTTCCAAATATTTAGTTAATTTAGGGTATGAAAGTACGCGAAAATATGATTCTTAGAATAGTTGTCAGTTATTTAAATTATGCACGTATAATGTGGCGTGATATAAATTTAGATTTAATTCTAGTAGGTTTAGGTCTAGTAGGTTTTCACTGCTTTACCAAACAATTTGCGTGACCATAAAAAGGCCGCTAGCTAGGCTCACTGTTGGAGGTGATGATGACGAACACTAGTTACTAGTAGCACAGTGGTTATGCTGGCACACAGTCTTTTGATAGGAAAATCTTCTCTTTTGGAAAACCCACCCAAGGTTCTATAATTGAGGGCTGAAGTCGCAATCTCATCTAGTATACATTAATACATAGTTTAAAACTATAACAGCATATTAGGTAGCTACAGTTTTCTGTTCTACAACATAAAACGTGCCTTCTAGCCGAAGACGCACGCACCTGCTCATACAATTTATTAATTTATATAAAGCGCTCAGTGTCACATTCATTAGTCGTATCTCTTGATCGAATTGATTAGAAACTCAGGGAGTTGTGTACGGCTGCACTGGGGTGTTCTGAAATAAAATAAAAATAATAAACTTAAACGTGTAAAATTTATTTAGTAAGCCTACTAACGGTAGTTTGATCTTTAAATTAAATGACCAACTCATAAGAAAAGATTCCTTGGACGTGAATGGTTGGTAAGAGATGATCGCTGAGAATATACGTACAGAATAACGACATATTATGCACTAAAGTCTATGTGTCTATGACTGAGTCTATGACTAAAGTCAAAGGTACAATACATCAACAATAACACTGAAGATTGCTACAATTGAAACTGAAGGTATACCTATCGTTCTATCGATCGTTGCAACTGGATACCCTTAGCGTAGCTTTAATCTATCGTCCTTGCAATCTAAGCAATATGAAAGTAACACGGTTTTTTCTACGAGGTAGACTGCCAAGATACCTCTCCGTCCGCCTCATCCGTCTGGGGATGTGCCAAGGTGTCCTCCTGGCTACGTCCGCGGGCGGTATCTGCGTATGCTGCACTACATCCCTCGACAGGTCCCAACCCGCATCTTTACAGCGGTTCCCGCTCATGCAAGTGACACCTACTGTTTTCAAACATTCAATAGAAGAGAAGACAATTAATATACATGTTTAAAGTAGTTTTTTAGGAGTTTGATCCTAAATAATTGCCACAAAAATATACGCTATTCAACAAAAAATAAAGTGGTTATATAAAAGTAATTTAAGAAGAACTAACAAACATCTAATTGGATCATGATGTTGTTTTCTTTGAAAGCAAGTTTGCAATCACACTTATCGGCCATCGATTCGCAATAGGTATCAATTTACTCCAATTTTTATTTGATTGGGATGAAATTTCTTGTAGTGTGACTATCGTTTTTTACGCATGCAAATATTTATTTTATATTTATTAAAATGGAACAACAATCGAAATATATTATAAACCATAAAACTCGGAAAGTTAGTACGACGATGCAGCGCTGTTCAAAAGTTAGCAGGCGTTTTTAATAGATATAGAAGTTACACCCTACGGTATTTTTACCATTGCAAACTCCAGTCATATTTTTTTGTTATTAAATGTCATGTATAAATCAAGTAACATCTCTTACCTATTTTTTTTAGTTTCTATATGGATTACCGCGGAATGATTATTAAATATATATTTTTTTAACTTTGTAAGTATTGGTTCGAACATCAGATCAGGATACTAGAAACAACAAAGAAGGGGTTTATTCATGTGAATATTTCGAGTGTCCTCGACCAACGTTAGAATTAAAATTTGGAACAAAACAACAAAAAGTGTTAAGTATTTTCTTTTGTTAAACGGTTCTATGGATTGTCAGTTCCTGAATATATATTTTGAGGCATTACTCAGTGCGCACCAGATGAAGCGCACCAACGGGATGCACACTCGTCTATGTTTCATACCTTTTAGTTTATAATATACCTATTTCGTCAATACAACGTACCAGACCTGTTTCGCAATTTCAGGCGCTTATAGGCAAGTGCAGTCCAATAAGACCAATTAGGGAAGTTCACACGACTTAATAGTTGTATTGCAACTCAATATTGGTTGCTAAGGTTGAGCAATTTATGAATGCTTCAATGAAGGAAGACTTACTTTGACTATTTATGCAAAATTCGGAATCAAATGTTCTCTTTAAGAGATGTAGCCAATCAGCATAAGTTTGTTAAATATATTAGGCATCTACAGCCCTATTTAGTGACTTCTAAAGTTTCACAGATGTTTTACATAGTGTTTCTTTATGGTGTGGCCAAGTATAAAATAACTGTATTCAAATTTTCACTGAATGATTTCGTCTGATATAATGACGTCAATTCCAAACTTGCGCAAAATAACAAACCGAATTCTACACGAACAACGGTAAGCATGCGTCGCCTGCAGGCTTGGTTCTAAACAGGTACAATCGCTTGCACGCCCTGCTTGAGTGGAACCTGTCATAAATGGACAGATATCAGAGCGTCGTCTGCTAAATCAATAATGACTGCTATAGTATTCATTGATATGCGATTTTGCATAATTTCAGTAATGAACTGCTTTGTCAGTTGTACTACCTACTGTTGGCGTTCGATTTCACAAATATTTTGTTCCCCATGAATCTAAGACATTGGCGTTTTAGTAATATTTCACAGTAAAGGTACGTAATTACGTAGCTCATTTATACCACACAGCTCCCGCACAGCAGAAAAATGAGCATTCAAATATGGGCTTAATCTCGTACGCCGTAGATAGACTTTACAGACAATTGCAGCGCGGCTGGCTTTTTTATGCTGTCACCGTAAAGTGTATCTACAGACTATGAGCTTAAGTCCATATTTGAATGCCCATTTCTCTGTTGTGCGGGAGCGGTGCGGTATAAATGAGCTACGACCTTAATTCTTCTAACGTGACACTGTTTATATTTATTTTATAGATATAATCTACTCTCGTAGCTCGATGTTTGTTTGTTTCAGAGATACATATAAACAGAAATAAGAGAAACATGATTGTTTATAATTTTATAACACCTAGCTTATAGACTGTATCGTACATTCTATTTAATTAGATATTTTATGTATCCGACAGCAAATCTGTACACGTTTTGGACGCTTGGGTTATTGTTATCTAGCCACCAGAAGTGCTACCTGCCCTTCACATGACACTGAATAAATTGTCGGTAATAGACGCAGCGGCCAATGATGATGACATTCTTAGAACCTATATTATATTATCATTCATCATCATTATCAGCCGTAAGGCGTCCACTGCTGAACGAAGGCCTCCTCCTTTTAGAAGGGGGTTTTGCCATAATCCCCACGCTTGGCAGGCGGCTTGGGGATCGCAGTGTTGGTGGTCAAGTTACAGAAGACGCTGCTGCCCATCTTCTGGGTTTTCCCTTAGTCGCCTCTTACGACACCCACGGGAGGAAAGGGGGTGGTCAATTCTAGGCCGGATACCACACGGCTTTATATTATATTTATATTTTATATTATATTAACGCTCCTAATACCTGAAGGTGTACACAGAAGAGATCGGAGGTGCTCTCCTTTTCCGTCTATTCTCCCACGTTTTACCGCCCAGCAAATATCACATTACATTACGCATCCATATAATTATGGTGAGGTGTGAAGTTTTCCGACAACTCACTAGTGTTGGTTTGAAGGGGCTCGGAACAACGTGGCTACCGCGCAGATCAGTCGATTTGCGAGGTTAAGCCGTGCTCGCCGCGGTCAGTCATGTGATGGGTGACCGTTTTCACATGTCGAGACTCCGTACTTCGGAAGGCACGTTAAGCCGTTGGTCCTGCGCCTGATCTCTCACCGGTCGTGTCGGACTACCGTCCCATCGGACTTTGAGAAAGAGGGAATACGGAGTGCACCTGTGTTTGCGCGCATACTTGAGCACTATGAGATCGGCCGCCGTGACCGAAATTCGGTCAGGAGAACAATTATAATTCCCAGTGTAATTCCTATTAGATTCATAAAATTGATAGCCTACCTTCCTAGCTAGGCTATCAATTTATCGGGCTCTACTAAGGTGTCTACATTACATATTGAAGTATAGTGTGCGTGTATATTGTAACGGTCTAGTCGACGCACTACCCTATTGACCCTTAGGGGACTAAAGCTGACGGACATATTATGTATATGTACATGGTATGTATACTACTGTTACTGTAGCTAATAAGCCTTATGCGAACGCTCGAAATGATCTGCTTTTGATTGCAGTTCTGAATATTCGTAAGTGTTTAAAGGTATCGGGATATTAACGTCTACTGCGGCTCTACATAAAAGATTAAGTATCTAATGTATGTCGTGGTTGTTTCCGTAGTGGTTTGGTTATGTTATAATTAAATTTGATTATTTGATGTATGCCTTATTCGATTTATAATCATATTAGATTACTCATTGATAGTAGGTGTATACACTAATTAAATCGTAGTTAAATGTTAATTGCAATTAAATTCATCATCGTCAGCAACAGCCGAAAGGCGTCCACTGTTGAATAAAGGCCTCCACCTTAGAACGCCACAATAAACGACAACTTGCCATTTGCATCCACCGGTTGCCCGCAACTCTTACGATATCGTCGGTCTACCTGGTGCGAGGCCTGCCAACGCTGATAACTGATTGATCTAATCATATTTTACAATTTTACATAACTGTGTTGACACCTAAGTATTTTTACGTCGTTATCAAAGGAGCTATACGCATTTTTAGTACTTTAGGTGTAGATAAATACTTGGTTACCAAGTATTTTTACCTCTCGTATCGTTTTGCCAAAAATAGCAGCACCGTGGAGGGTTTAACGAAAGAACACAATAAAATTTCAAACGTAGACAGATCATGGGGATATCCTAACAGAAAAATGCATGTATTACACGTAGGTAGATAGATATCCTCAACCAAAAAACCTCTACCATAAAAAACACAGCGTTAACGATAAGAAAAGATATACATACTTTACTAAACATGTTAGAGTTACGTTGTCTCAAATCCAGTTTTCCGAATAAAATACTCGAAATAACTCAAATAACTACGGTGTATATCTGTACCGCTATCTATACTTCGAGCTGCCGAACAACCGCATGCCGCCCGCGGCTACAGCGTGTCCCGAACACGCGACTTCACTATTGCACACTCACCCTTAAACTCACAACAGTTACAACGGACCTCGTAAAATGTTATATCATTCTGATAAGATTAGACGAAAATACTCGTACCTACAAATAATTTTTGTGTGTTTACGATGATCGTAATTTTTTATTTCATTTTTGATAACTACCGTTTTTTGGTAGGAAGTGGAATGTGATGTTAACTTTTTGACAAGGTCGTTGCTGAGTTCAGCGTGTTCGTTGTTCAATGTTCATTGTCCATGACTCTACATGAGTAAAGGCCGATTTTGAAATTGTCAGCTATTTTTAGGTACCTGTAGAGTAAATTGGACGTTTAGACATATTTTCCAAACGACGACCCGATTGACACAGTAGCTAAGCGATTGGACTGCTGCGCTAGGGGTTGCGGGTTCGATTCCCGCACGGGACAAAAAATTGTGCGATCCGCGGATATTTGTCCCGAGTCTGGGTGTTTGTGTATGTGATATTACATGTTTTTGTAACGCACTCAAGAAACAGCTGAAACTCCTGGTGTGGGGCGTCGTTATTAAAAAAAAAAACATTAATTATTGTCAAAATGACAATTTTATCCATAGAATATAATTTAACTGACCATTAAAAAATCAGCCATTAAACACATAATTTGCGTCGTAGTATCTTTTACATAGAAATTAATGTAATACTTGACATCAGACGTAGGTACATCGCACGTGTACCTATTACTTATAAACTAAGATTTTGAACTTCGGAAGGCATACTTGCAACTTAATTCTTCTTGGAATATACTTTGGATTTCTCAACCTTTTTAAGTAAACTTCTTGACTAAGAACTGGAGAAGGTTCTTTACTGGTGGGACGAGTGGGAGGTACTTTTTATAAACTGGGCCAAGTGGGAGGTACAAGGAGGTTTTAACAAACTTGTAGACATACCTATCAAGAAGTTTGCGACTAGATTTTCTTTAGGTTGGTACAACAGTTTATGGTCTATCTTAGAACCGAGTTTTCAATCGTCAGATCTTTTTAACCGACTTCAAAAAAAAGGAGGAGGTTCTTAATTCGTCGGGATCTTCTTTTTTAAGTATGTGCCCTCATAACTCAGTCATTTATGAAACGATTTGATTTTTTTTTATTAGTAGAATAAATTTGACGGTTTGACACAATTTCTACTCGCAAATTTACTGTATAATAAAATAAAATTGTCAGTCGTTGGCTTCGGATAAAATGTATACCTGACGATTGTAAAATCGGCCCTTACTTTAATTATAATCTCCTACTCCGTATATATATTCTTTTATAATTAATTTCGTTGCGGGTTCCAAGACACTTGAATCATTTTTCTGGGACGCCTCGAAATGTATTATATCGATGCGATGGTTCTCTATGGTTATCACTGTAATGGTTCATCCCGAAAAAACAATACCTAAGAAAAGTACCTACATATGTATAATAACACTAGCTTCTGCCTGCGGCTTCGCTCGCGTTAATTAAGATTGTTGGTTTAGTATTATATATTCACATATATATAGGTTTTGCCCGCGTTAATCCCTATTTAAAACCCGTAGTAGGGGGTTGAATTAAAAAAAAAGTAGACTATTTCTCGGATCTTAAACTTTCTACATGCTAAATTTCACTAAATTCCGTCCAGTAGTTTAGTCGTGAAGGTGTGACAGATAGACAGACAGAGTTACTTTCACATTTATAATATTAATATATTATAGTATGGATGTATATATGGTTGTTCAATCATCATCATCATCAGCCGTAAGGCGTCCACTGCTGAACGAAGGCCTCCTCCTTTTAGAAGGGGGTTTTGCCATAATCCCCACGCTTGGCAAGCGGCTTGGGGATCGCAGTGTTGGTGGTCAAGTTACAGAAGACGCTGCTGCCCATCTTCTGGGTTTTCCCTTAGTCGCCTCTTACGACACCCACGGGAGGAAAGGGGGTGGTCAATTCTAGGCCGGATACCACACGGCTTGGTTGTTCAATAAATAGAGTTAACTCGACATTACTAAACGACTCTATGTTTGTTTGTTAGATACTAATATGGTTTGAATTTATTTATTAAGTTAATAGGTACATATACCTACCTACTACAGTACTTTCTAACATTCTTAGACGAGAATTACCTACCTACCAAGTAGGTACCTCTCTACTCAAAATAAAAACCATCACGACGTAGGACGTGTCAGTTATACTTATGTAACTGGCTACAAATAATTAAAAAGGATTTATACCCCCAACGTTTACCGAGTAAAGAGGATAAATGAAAGGCGATTACCGAAAATGATTTAACGTGTATTTCGGTCAGGGACCTGCTATCTACGCCGTAGCCGTAGTAAACATAGGTAACTGACCGGATTAGTCTGCATTTCTTTAAAAAAGGTGACCGACTGCCTAGGAACTTATATATGGCTATATTAAAAACAAAATATATGAAGGTGTTAGATTGTAGAGTAGTATCGATCAATATATGGTTCACATACATTATTTTTTAGTCAGTAAACCGTCAAAAATACTTATAAAAAGTTTTTACGTACACGCTTATTATAGGTGTCTACTTAATTTAATTTATAGTACCATGTAAGTTATCTACATGTACTCATACTTACATAAATTTAAATCATATAGTAGAGCTATCTCTTAAAAGTAAATGGGTAAGTATAGGAGCACTAAATTTAAAAAAAGAATGTACCTATTTATTATTTTGTACTCGTTTTTTTTATTATTAGCAAAATAATTAAATTTTTTATTTTAAAATAAAAAATACCTAGATTCCCTTTATAAAAAATGCTCATTGGATATCAAACTGTAGGTCCTGTATATTTAGCCAGTAGCATAAGAGGAAATATTTTTGTTCTTGTAAAGAAATGAACGCGATGAATGGTACAACGTAGGCGGTCACGCCCTCTGTTGGTTTGAAACGTAACTCAGAACATAGGCCTGTCGCAGGCACTTCTAAAGGCACTAGTTTCAATACATGTTGCTCCTTATGAAAACAAACAAAAATACCTTTATTCTTAGGCTTTAAAAATGATTAAAATATTTATTTTTACAAAAAAACTGTCATTATTGGTTAATAATTTTAATTTAAATATCGTATTTAAAAAAGAAACTTATTGAAGTAAAACTTACCATTAGGGATTGCAGATGGCTCATAGACTGTATGTAATCAGCTGATTCATACTTATTTTTGTTTTTTTTACTTTAGTCTTTTATATAGGCGTATTTAGCTACATTGCCCAAATATAGTCATAAAAAATTATAAATAATAGGCCGTAAACTCCTAATCTACCTGGACAAAAATAATAGCACCTGGTAGGTAAGATATATATTGCTATGGCTTGATTTTTTTTAATTTATGTGCTCTACCTAATACCTGAGTCATTTTTTTACCTAAATAGTTTTTTTGTGATAAGTAATGCATATTTAAAAAAAATGTTTTAAAATTTTAGGGATTTCATGCGTTACGAACACCATACACATTAAAGACATGTAAAAAAATAGCTTTAGACTAGATTTATCTGATATAAAGCATTCGAGTTTTTTTTAAGTTCTTCGGTAGCCTTACGCATCCAGAAATTAATCAAGTACAAATAAAGTTTTTTCGAACAATCCTAAATAAAGCGTCACGGAGGCACCGGTTCTTTAAATAATCGATCCTCCGCCGCAAGCCGTGGCTGTATTTACAGTAACTTGTGTAACGCTTTATTCAATAACTTACTTAAACTTTTAAGACGCTACGAGATACAATACCCCTTATACATCACAAAACTAAGCTCAATATTCAATATCTAAACGCAAACGATATGTCACTTTCTAATTGAGTGCAAGTCCGAATAACGAACAGGAATATCAAACAATCGTTGCTATATCTCTTTCGCACTTAGGCAAATAATCTTAGAGGGAAAGAGAGATTAATACCGAAAAAAAGTTCGGAATTCAAAACACACTCGGAGCGTGCGCGCAATTCATTGGTTGGTTTTCATGCAGAGGCGTGGCAACGTCGCACAGTGCCCCTCAGATGTCCGCCGCCAGACAGTCGCGCGTTACATTTTCGAACAGTTGAATGCTTGCGCGTTCGCTGACAGCGTATTATTCGCGACGTTGCCAGTTCGCCGCGAATTAGGAGGTAAATTTGAAATTGAATTGGTTTTGACGTATGATGTGGTAATGTTTGAACCAGTGGATTGTTTTATGATTTTAGTACTTTATAAAGGGCTTCGTTCTATATTACTTTTAAATTATATAGGATAGTTGCATTATAGTTTGCATGTTTAGTAGTTTGAGCTATGTAAACTTTATTTTGACAAAAAACCCGATTATATTTATTTTAAAAATCGTTATAAAGTCTTATTATTTTTAAAACAAGAATATAAACTATTTTGAGCAGTTTTCAGGTGCATAATACTTAAACCACAAAATAAAAATTTACTTTCTTAGTTTGATATAACAGCAGAGGTAGGCAACGTCCCTAACCTATAAAAAGATTTATATCTATTTTCTTGTGTTTTTTTCTATGCTTTTGCTCTTGACTCTACAATATCCTGTAGCATTATTATTGTGAATAATTTTGCTACGTACGGTTAATACTTTGACACAACTTATGTGGGTTCAGTTCAGTAGTTTGTATAAACTTGCTTTATTTAAATACCTATAGTTTGACTCTACTTATTAAGAGTAGAGGTAGAGTCTTATTTACATCAAGTAGGTAAATAAGCATTACAAAATTGACTGATAATTGGCAGGTTTTAAACAGTGAAAATTGTAGATGATTTGTCTGAATAACATTTCGATGTTACAATTAGGAGAGCAACCGTGTTTTTCCTTCTTCTGCATCTTTTTGTGTCAATGGTTTTCATTAGATCTGTTCAGCCCGTTTTTCCTTAATAATAGGGGACAAATTTAATGAGCTTAAAAATTGGTTTTTGGTCCTTATATCCGCGTAAATTTAAAAACATTATTAATTAGAGATTACAATGACTGGTTAAAAATACCTGCATACTCTTGGCTAGAAAACTGCTTTTTTAAAAGTATGTATTTATGAATAAAATCACTTGTTTTGTTGGAGTTTTTCCTGTGGTTCATATTTGGTTGTAAAAAATATACATCCGACCTCAATCTGCTTTGTCTGATGGTATCTTGTTGATGATTGTATCGTGCGGTTTAGGTAGGTATAGCTAAAACATTTTAGGGTGCCTATTTTTATTCCTTCTGTAGGTAGGTACGTACTTAACTATCTCTCAAAGGTTATGTAGAAAATAATAGGTGCCTACTTAGACTAGGTATTAAAATGTAGCTCACTGTACTCAATAGTTTATTTAATCGTCGATTAGTTCACGAATCATTATTCAAACGTAGGTGTGTGTGGGAATTACAATGTTCACTAGGTATTTAATGTACCTAGTTGTACCATTTTCTTGTGTACAGTGTACACCTACCAAGCGGGTTAAATATTTTTTTTAGCTTACCTACATCCTATTTGTTGATAGAACTAGACAGTTTTGGAGTAAATAATGAAATTTTAAATTATATTTAACCTACCTACTAAAATGAGGTACCCGGAGATATACGAAAATAAACGAAGATTCCCGATTGGGGACCCTCGTCAATATTGAAAGCAACTTTTCGTATTATAATGTTTTTAGCAACTTTTTAACCCCCCTCCCTCCCCCTCTGGTGATACTCGATGAGATGTTAGTCTAACCCCGCTTCCATACCCAAAGTGAGGAGCTTTTTTGTTCAAATTAATTTTCGATATCGATTTTAACGTCTCCGTTTTTTCAACGACATCGCGCGTTCGACCAAAATTAATACACGACCGTGATATCTAACTACACCCCCCTCCCCCTGATATATTGCGTGATTTTTTCCCTCCCCCCCCTTCAAGCTTTACGGGATTAATGGACGATCCCTTACTTGAGTTTGCATTTCCATTCGGTTAATGAGGCAGTATGTAGTTCGAATGCGAAACACTTAGACACAAGGGTGTGAACTGTGAAGTGTAGGTCATTAAGTGCAGGCAAGTCAGTACCTAGATAATTGTACAAACTTAATTAGAAACAACGATTGTAAATTTTGATGTGAGTTCTATCTTATCTAGTGATCCCTGTTTTATCAGGTCTAGTACCTAATATTATTTTATTATTCGGGCAGCGTAGAGTTTGAGACAGGGATGTGTTGTACCGGTGGTCTAAAAACAGTTCATGATCTGAATAGTACAAAAATACCGCTGTGTTCCAATGTTTTTACTTTTTTAGGACTTAAAAAAAATATTATCTCACAATAACTAACTAGGTACTTTTCTAACTAGGTATCTCAATACTTTGTTTTGCTATTTTTAAGACCCTAAGTTAAAAATTAGTAAGTAACCTACTTTTTCGTCCACCGTGCCGTAGAAATTAAGTAAGCTATGTGTAGAAATAGATCATGACGAGGAAAATAGTGTCATTGTTAACAATCATCACTCGTAGAGACTCTAATAGTGAACACATGAGTGTTTAGTCATCGTCATCATCATCAGCCGATAGACGTCCACTGTCACTGACGAACAAAGGCCTCACCCTTTTAGAAGGGGGGGGGGAGTTTGCCATCCCCACGCTTGGCAAGCGGCTGGGGATCGCAGTGTTAGTGGTCACTGGTCAAGTAACAGAAGACGCTGCTGCTCATTTTCAGGATTTTCCCTTAGTCGCCTCTTACGACACCCACTGGAGGAAAGGGGGTGGTCAATTCTAGGCCGGATACCACACGGCAAAATAGTAAACACTACATCTCCTATAATACGAATAAAATCTCAGTAGTTACTGGTGCTAATGCAAATTAATTAACGTTAAAATATGTTCAGCATTACCTACAGTCAGTGGTTAATTTAGTTATTAATACTTCGAAGTAGCTATTATCTGCATTTATCGCACACGCCATTATTTAGCGTAGGCACCAACCTACACAACTTGGGTAATACCTATCAGTTTAGTTTGGAAGCTCGCAACTAATATTAAGTAAAATTTGCATGTGAATTACCTGAAACTGTGTAGGCAATGTGTATGAGTTTAAATGTTTAATGATTTCATATAATATAATCTCCTAAAATCCTCGTTGGTCTAGTGGTCGCTAAGCGCGGCTGCAGAGCAAGAGGTCCTGGGTTCAAATCCCGGGTCGGGCAAAGTTTTACTGAGTTTTCCATTAATTCTCAGTAGCAGCACGGAGTCTGGATTTGTGCCCGGTTGATGGCAATAGGCTCGCCCCCTATTACATTGGGACTTACAACATAACAGGCGAAATGTGGGTGTACCTACTATATGTACACCTCTGCCTACCCCTTCGGAGAATACAGGCGTGATGTTATGTTATGATGTTATGTTATAATATAATTAATATACATAGAGAGTAAGGTATATTATAGAAACTATAGGTATACCTATCTACGTCGGTAGTGTCTTCTGAATTAGCTAAAGATTATTTTGAAGCTGAGATATTTCATGAAAAAGGTTATTTATTGCAATACAATGAGTTTTTACATTACAATTAGTATGTATAACATCACATACATACATAAAGTCACGCCTGTTTTCCAGAGGGGTAGGCAGAGACCACGGATTTTCTACTTGCTACGATCCTAGCATACTTCTTTAGCTTAATTCACTCTGTATATTATCTGACGTAAATTAAGTGCTTTCAAGTAAAACGTTCCCTCATAAAACTTCCCGTAATCGGTTGCTATAGTTACACAATTGTTGCCAAGATACAGTTAGACTTCTCCGTACCTACGACATTTGAAATAACATCAAATTTTGATTTCTATTGAATTAGTAACATGGAATAATGACTGTTGAAGTAATCAAGTTAGTTATTTTCATACCTATTTTAAGTGCCTTTTTTCATTTAATGTTTATTTGTTTAAGTTTTTAATAAATTTGGCTGTCGGAAACGTCTTCTGTATTTTACAGATTTTTTCTGTATCCATCTCAAGGACCAGCAGAAAATTACCTGAGGCATTAATTCCGCCAATGTGAACGAATTTTTGCATACATTTTAAATGTTTTCAGTCAGTCAGACAACAAATTTTTGCATACATTTTAAATGTTTTCATACTAACTTTATCGAACGCCCTATTAGCATGAAGGAGGCATATCATTAAGTCAGTGGTTATGCCCAAGATCAATAATAACCCATACCTACAGTTTAACTACTTATCTCAGTACATACTATTATAGTACCTACCTATCTCCTAGAAAAGTAATGCTAAGAATATTATATCTCAAAGCTATTCGAAAAATAATTGGTCCTTGTAGACGCAGTGGTGCAAATTATACTAGTTTGATTGTTTCGATAAATACTTACCTGCTAGTTAGTTACATACAATTCTCGTCGAGTAAAATAGCAATACCTGTCATAAAAATGTTGTTGAATTTAAAAATAAATCATGATTCATTTGAACGGTTCCAAAAATGATACCTATAACGATATAAGAGATTATTTTTGTAACCCATTACGCTTTTATAAAAGTGATGGTAAATAAAAAAGGCAAAGCTCAAAGCATTGAACTGAACCTCTATGAAAAACATTCAATAACCACAAAGGCTTGGTTCCGCGAAATGGTGCAAAAGATATATAAAAAATGATGACTAAGTATGGTTTGAGTTAAATGTCTAAATTCTAGCTCTCTCTCTAACCTACAGAACGTTTGTGGCCTTAATTTTTACAGTAACTTATCTAAAATAATTATACACCTACAGCTGTTAATTGCTGCTTTTTGATAATTAGCAGACCGTTTAACTTCTTGACTGCAAAACATGTATAACCCCTAATTTTGACTTACATTATTTGTTTCGTATTTATAATTAAAAATCTGGACTTTTTTGAGTAATTAATTATATTTTTTGTTTTTAGATAATTATATTTTATTCGGTGCTAGGTTTTCTCGTACCCACTTAAGTTTTAAACACACAGTTTCAGTGCAGTCAATATTATTATTATGAATTTAATGTAAAAAAGCCATGTATATATTTTACATGTTATATGGAAATAATTTATTTATGTAAATTTTCGTGAATTATCCAAATGATTATTATAAATACAAATTATATAATATAAAGCACTATATATAAAGCACTATAGCAGACACAGCTTGGAGAATACAAAAATTCATATTTCAAAATGTCGAGTGAGAATTCTCGCAGTCGAAGGGTTCTGCACGCTTGAAGCAGACTCAAGTATAGTTAGGCGCTCACAAATCACCGACGTTCACTTCACAATACGAATTTTTGTACGGTAGGCAGACGTGCTTATATTTCTATATTTTTTATTGAAAAATATTTGAATTTATGTTTCCTGAAAACATTTATTTTTGTTTATTTTGATTGTCCGTGTCGCGCTAATACGAAAAACCGTTTTGAAATACGATAAACTTCCAAATTCATTTAAAAGAAATATGTTAATATTATACCTACCCTTTTCTACACAATAATTTAACTACCTAATTTCTCATTAAGACGTAGGTCGTAATACCCTATCTTACATCTATTCAAGTTTTTTGTTATATATTTTTTTTAGTTACATAATCGACGGTTGCATTAAAAATGCCAATCAAACATGTCAATACTTCGTTTGAAAACAGAACCCTAATGGCCAATAAACATTACAGTAAAATGAGTAAAACATAATTGCACGCCAAACGTAGGAGCGCGCTTTAATCGCCCGTAGTAGTCTGATACCTTGTTAGTAACATCAATGAGTAGGTATGGATAGACTTGTTTAACGCGTAGAACAGCCTGTCGCGTTCCCCCGCGTAATTAACTAATTGAAAGATGCAGCCAATATTAGTGTTTAGCGTTTATGCACGTGGTTTGATCGTGTATATTATAAACATATTACTGTATCGCTTTTATGATTTAACAGACTGATGTAGTTTTAACATACCGCATTAATGTTTTTATTTAGGTCGTCTGACATTTATAAAACGAAAGATCAACGCGGTAGCATTGTTTAACTATCAATAAAATACAGTAATAAACAACTACATTATGTTTACATAATTATTTCTCAGTACCAAGTTTCGTCCCAATATGATAAATTGAAAAGTAAGTAGATTTGCTTGTCTATTTTTATATTCATGCCGAGTTTCGTGCAAGCAAGTGTCTTTAATTAAATTGAAGAAAAAGGGAACTTGAAATCGTGGAAGGACATACCAAGAAGTAGGTATCTGCGGAGATTCCGTCTCTGAAATGAAAGAAAACTTTTTGCACGGACGTAGTGGCTTTTGCTTTGTTTTTTTAGCCATACAAGCCATACTATTTACTTTATCCAGGCAATTTTGTTTCTTATTTTGTAGGTACCAAGATATACCTATTTGTTACCTACGATTGTATTCATTCGTAGTTAATCGGTAAAAGGCAGGTGAGGCACCCTTTACCAAAAACCATAAATATTTAAATCCTTTAAAATAATCAATACTTACCAATTATTTTATTAATTTCATTGAACTTATCTACAAAAACATTATGCAGTGCCACGGCTTTCGGCTCGTAGACGCACCTTAGAGTAAAGTTATTATCAATATAAAAATACCTTATTGAAAATTTGTATTTCTCAAAACCCTCGGTTTGAAGCCCTTTTAAAAATGCAGTTCGATAGCTAAGGGGGTCTACCGAAAACCGAATAACATAGAAAGTGGTCCATGAGACAAAATAGTTTGGGGGCCTCTAATAAAAACGAACATAATAGCATGATTATAAAAATGTTACCTTTCTAAATCTTTCTTGTCGACGTCACATGTCGAAGTAGAATGAGTAAGAAAAGAAATAAGCTCTTTGTATTGTCCACCAAGTACGGTTTTCGAACGGAAAAAGTGGAGAAGAAACAAAATGACAACTTACTTTAACAACTATGTTATCGAAAATAATAGGCACACAGACGCGGAGAATTTAGAGAAACGTGACGAAGAATACAGGAAAACCCTTTAATAATATTACGTAAACCTTGATTTTAGAACGAATTTAACTTGGATTTAATGCATCTCCACCAACACCTCTAAGGTCAAATGCACTTGGTTAACCCCAGTCAATTGGATTATCCAATCCAATTGCTGCGTACCACGGTACGTTTGGACTGTATTAAGCCTCATACGCCTCATTAGTTGTGTGGCCAAAACGCAGGAGCTGAGCGTGCGAATATCAAGGTCGATTAAAGTGTGTGAACAGCTAGAGAATCAATGACTACAGAACTTCGCATTTAGCGCTGCAAAGCAGTGATGGCCGCGTGGTTTGACCGTTGGACTGCGAGGTCATAATCGCAAGATCAAACCCCGGGACGCACCAACGTCTTTTCGAATTCATGTGCGTATAATAATTTAGTTATCAGTTGCTAAAAACGGTAAAGGAAAACATCTTGACGAAAACGGCACACCTGAGAGATTTTTCAACGGTGTGTAAAGCCATGTCAGCGGCCTACAGGCGGTTTCAACTCTGACACTAGCCGGACCGTTTAAGACGTGGAAGCAAGACGCCGCATTACACTGCACGTTGCGGCGTCTCGCTTCATCAGCGTAAACTGTCCTGTTTTAAGAGTTCATGGTAGGGGGCAGGTTGTACATCAACAATACGATGAGAAGAAGAAGCGCTGCAAAAGCAGTATCTTACTTAGTTTGTTACACAATGTGAATAAACCTTGCTTGATCTAATTAAAATGTTGTAGGCAGACATTACAAATTAATATCATCCGTAGGAACAATAGAAGGTAGCTTTTATCTCAGACATGTAGCATAATTTGCTTCCACTCGAACAAATCGAAGGCGACAGCCAATCCCACGTACTGTATTGATGTTTGTTACTCAACGACACAGAAATCCGCTCAATTAATGTTGATGAAATTTGGCACACATATAGTTGTGAGACTAGATAAACAGACAGGCCACTTTTGATCTGAAAAAAAAGTGTTAATTTATTTGCATTGACGCTGACTTTTACCCGCATTAATTAGAAGACGATATTCCAATATGATTTCATTTGACGTAAGAGAGACGAAATATTGTAATTACGGTATCTTATAAGCTAGCCTAAGGGCGGGTTGCTTCTAACAGTCTGATAACGTTACATACGTTTGTATGTCAAAAATAACGATTACAGAAGATCTTTAACGTACGTAGAAGCGTTGTTACATGGCATAAAATAACCCGGTTATCAATGTTATTAGGGCTGCAAGTAGAAAACAAAACATTTTCGATATTAAGGCTGCTGGAAGAAAACAAAATTGGTATCGCCATTTTTAACATTTACGTGTGCGTCAAGTGAAGCTAAAGCAACACCGCCTCAGAAAACAGTCATATGCCTACCTAATAGCATCAGCTGTTTTGTTTTGAACCTCGTTCATTGGTACCTTTGCATATTTCTAATTCTCTAAATGCGGTTAAAGCGCTGCCTCGTCCATGAAATTCCTTGATATTTTTATTAATATTAGAGTTTTTTAATAAATCTTGTAGATGTGTAATTAAAATTGATTGTTAATACATTCATCCTCTTCGTTATCCTAAACCTCTCCTAAACCATTGAATAGATTGTAATAAAACTTAGTTACGGATTTCTGAGGAGAGTGTCTGGTCCAAAAAATCTATATATTTTTATCCGAACAACAATCGCTCACGTAATTTCAGCCTGGTTATGGGTAGATAAAGATCGACTTCAGGCGATTTTTTTATTCGAGTTATTTACTTAGGTATATCGATTAATAGTCAGACCAAGATGAATGAATGCTACTATTTTCATCGTTCTGTATAATATCGCTATGCGCAATGAGCAATGAGCAAGGGTAACTGATCAAAAAGAAATACCTCTATTGAGAGCAATACCTTGAATCCAGCAATTCAATTAATTCGAATTTTAAACAATATTCTTTATTTTTAATATGTTTATTGGCAGTATCAAACATGAAAAACTCATAGAGGTTTCGTATGTGGAGTTTTCCAAAGAGGTTCCTGCATTCAACGAAACAGATAAAATATAAATGCCTCGATAAAGAAAATGTGCATAGCGTCAAGTCTGCATATTGTATACAAAACCTCCCTAGGGACATCTTGGCAACAAATACAGGTTTCTTTCGGGGTGTGACGGGAGGGCCGCCCAAAGTGCGGAGGGCGGATTTTTAAAAGCCCCTCATTCGCGCGAAAGCCATTGAACTTGACGAACGTGTTCCATACCCTTTTGCGGAGGGTCGTGTGATATATTGGAGTTTATTCGGTCCGAGATTTGTTCGTCCAATTTGTAACTGCTGTTTGGATAGTTGATCCTAAGTGATTAGTGAACTTTTTGAACATAATAGGTACTTGACGTACGTTTGTTTGGTGAGTAAACTTTTTTCACTGTAATAATTACTGTGTAGTATCAAAATCATTGTGTACCTTCCTGCACTGTTTATCTGCTTTATTGTCCTTACGTCAATGTTTACTAACATCGACATTGTATCGTAGAACGTGTAACGAGCCGCCCCCTCTTTTACTACCCACAGGTGTGGGTTCATTAATAACTTGCGAGTGTATCTATGCTAATTTATAAAACTGAAGAGCTTTTTGTTTGTTTACTTGAACGCGCTAATCTCAGGACCTACTGGTCCGATTTGAAAAAATTTCAGTGTTAGGTAGCCCATTAATCAAGAAAGGCTATAAAACATTCGAAACCCACGTGGGCGAAGTCGCGGGCGGAAGCTAGTTATTTATAAATGCGACTAATTGAAGGTATCGGTTTGTAAGTAGTGTAATTGTTTGTATTTGTTTATTACGTCATAACAATAATACGGACTGGCATGTAGTTAATTAATGATGTACCTTTTATTACCATTCTTGAATATAGTCCTTAAGGTTTTTTTGCCTAGTAAGAAATAACCGTTTATTATGATTGGAATTTAATTGGATTGGCCGTAAAAATCAACCCTCTGTTACAGCACAGTGGAGTTCAACAAGATATAAGAATTGCAACTTTTCGAACGAATGGTTTACGCAAATCATAAAGAGGTTATTGACCTTTACTTTTCAAGTGAGTTTTACTACGTCGTGTTACTATTCAAATGTAGGAGACTTTTCAAAACTGTAGACCGACTGAATGAAAGAAAGGCCTACCATTTTTTTTAAGTAAAACTCCGTTTCAAATCTTATAAACTTTAATTCACTACGTTAACAGTGTAGAATTGCATTCACGAAATATTTCATCTGAGTTTCATCTATAGCAGACTGAAAAATAAAAAATAAAACTTACTTAGAAAGGTCAAACTTTTATTCAAACAAAAATAGAACGATTGAATTAAAACTAGATGAATGCACCGTATCTTAACTGAATATAATCGAACAACAAACTAACCAATAAAAACAACAAGTTTATCGCCAGTACTGCAAACAATTTGTTTAATGATCGCCTGTTCACTTTGATAGCGTTTTCAGTCGTATTGTTGGTTGTAAAGTGTGAAGCTAGCACTTTATAGTAACGATCCGAATTGCAGTTCTATTCAATAAATAGATACCTACGTTTTAACCAACTTCAAAAAAAGAGGATGCTATAGTTCAACTGCATGTGTTATCTTGTTTTTATTTGTATCACATTATACGTAAGTAGACTTTACATACTTATCTATAGTATTTTGGGAATCTATAGAAATCAATGATTTTTTAAAGCTACCAGTAACATAATCACTATTGAACTGTAATCGTTGTTATTTTTAATAAACCCTCATAAAATTCTTATTATTATTATCTACCTAGGTTTGTCAAAATTTTTCATTCAAAAAATTGAACCAATATTCAGGCTTTTTTTTAAACATTGCCTCACACTAGTAATTTCTCCTGTATTGTGGGTGCGTTTCACAAACATGAAATATCACATACACAAACACCCAGACTCGGGACAAACAAATGTGGATAGCGCAAACTTTTGCCCCGGGCGGGAATCGAACCCGCAACCCTTAGCGCAGCAGTCTAATCGCTTAGCCACTACGCCAATCAGGTTTGTAAATTGTCAAAAATATTCAGTTATATGACATGACGTAAATGTCACATTTTTTCAGTATCAGATAGTATGAAGGGGAAATACCCTATTCTTAGGCTCAGGTGCTGACATTATGTAAAAGTAACTTTATTACTAGGCAAAGAGATCTTATTGCTTCATTAATTTTTTAACACCATGCAGACATTAGACGTGTAATTATGAAAATATGTTTACACCTGCAGTTATTCGACCGCCTGTTCATAAAGTTTGAACAATTACTTTTTATGTCTCATTTTTTAACCATTAAGTGCCCTTTCATGCTTGCTTGGTTTTACGATTTTTAGATAGAATGTGTACTCTCATAGTCTGTCTATTTCGGCAATAAATGGAACTAAAGGAATGAGCTCTGAGAAAAACCGTGATAATTACAGGAAACGAAATATGGTTCTGTTTGCACAATTCATGCTTTAATTATAACGAAATTAATTAGTTGAGATGGGCTCCAACTTCAACTTTGAAATAGTACTTTAATGTATTTTTAGATATACCTACTGTCTGTTTAAAATATGATCAAAATCATAAATATATGATCTTGTTCATATTATAAATCGACAATGCTAGCCACAGATGAAAGATTACTTCATATCAAAATATTTTGTTGAATCTGAAAAAGTTTTTACATTCTATAAAATCAATTAAGGCAACCCACACAGTGCCTTTTTCTCACGATGTAACTTTACCTACTCAAGAAAGAAACAACTGAATTATTTAGTTTAATTAGGTACATATCAGCAGGGAACCAATATGTAGGTACAGTCAGCATCATAAGTAGCTGAACATTTAATTTTATAAACATACCATTAATTGAAGAACAACTAATTACACACTAAAAAGTCTTAAATATTTTAAGATCATCCATTGGACGCTCCTATAATTTGAAACAAAAACTTGAATTGGTTTTTGTTTCTTTCCATTTTTTGACATAAGGTTTCGTAACATGTTAATCTACTTATGATGCTGACCGTACCATGAAAATTGATACTTTTTATTACAAATATGTATCTTAAAAACTAATACTTCATTAATTATACCTATTTCCAAAATGACGGTCCGCCCAAAATTATTTCGAAGGTCATTAAAGAGATTGGGACTCCATTCTATATTATCTGCAAACAATCGTGAGCACGTAGTAACTGCAATAAACGAATTGTATTCTCTTTACTTAGATATTTTTTAACTATGAAGCATCTAAAGATAAAAAAATTCAATTCTTTTGTTTTTCTACGATTGCAAGTTTATCTATGATAAATATTGAAATATAATGATCAATTAAATTTTTGCGATGCTTGTTGTGATCTGAAGTTTTAGAGTCGGTTGAGTTCTCAGAGTTCACTGTTTGGACGAGCATCGAGCATTTCTATATTTTAAAACAACTGATTATATTATTACGCAGCCAATTACGACGTCTGACTATCAATATAACTTTAACTTTTTTATTAACTACTTGACCTCTGCAACGTATTAAATCCAGTTAGGTACCTGCCTTTATTTACCGGTGAAAACTCTGAGAGAAAATTGACATATCTCAAAACAGTTTTTACTTAGTAGGTACGGAATCAATGAACTTTTAATTAGCTTACGGACACAATATAAACTTTTTCCTTAGTGTTGTGTGTTATTGACGATAAAACTCGAAGTTAGATTAATTTAACGATTTCAGTTTTACCGTTACTGATAATTTTAACTGTTGCCGCCGTTTCCGGGTCGAAATGATTGTAAAATATTATTTATCAACCGCCCACTGTGTACTTTATTTAATTCATGTTTTGCGTCCAATAAAATAAACCGTGGTGAAGTAAAAAAACTAACATAAGACATACAAACTAACAATGATCAAGTATTCATATTTAATGAGCCCTGCAATTGAAGCGCTACTCGATATTATAACTATCTTTACAGTAAGGCCGAAGTTAATTAATTGCATTATGCATTTGCAGGTGGCACGTGTCGGGTTGTAAATTGTAATCCTTGTGTGCAGTGAAATGCAGCTACCATTCGAAGCCGACTAATTGAGGCGCAAGGGGTTGACGCGAATTTAAGCTGTAACATTAAAAATCATTACGATATACTTTTTGGGCAAAGTTCATTGACTGTGTTCTGTGTAGTAGGTAACTGTGAACTTTTAAATATACCTATCATCTCATCATAAATGTATTATAGATAAAACGATGTAAGAATGTTCACCACTTTGCTATAGTACTCCTCATAAGTCACGCATAAAATACAGATTTGCCTATTGAAGGAACTTAAGCCTGACAATCCGCCGTGTGGTATCCGGCCTAGAATTGACCACCCCCTTTCCTCCCGTGGGTGTCGTAAGAGGCGACTAAGGGAAAACCCAGAAGATGGGCAGCAGCGTCTTCTGTAACTTGAACACCAACACTGCGATCCCCAAGCCGCTTGCCAAGCGTGGGGATTATGGCAACACACCCCCTTTCTAAAAGGAGGAGGCCTTTGTTCAACAGTGGACGTCATACGGCTGATGATGATGATGAAGCCTGACAATCATAACATCCCAAAACAGCACAATTTAAATACACTCGACCATATAGGTACCTCACGGCTCGGTTATTTAAATGATACCTTGCTCGTCCCAATAATGCACTCCAGAATTGTCGTACGACAATTATATAATGAATTCTTTTAAAATTCTGTACCAAAAGGATAGAGGAACAATATTGTCTACTACTTCGGGGAACACATTAGAGCTTTTCCATAATAATACATGCACGATTGTTTAAAAATAATAATTAATGTAAGTTTTAGATAACTACTTTTTGCGGGACATACTCTACATGTTTTCGGCAACTACGATTTTTTCGTATGCTTCAAATAAAACCATCATAAATATGAGTCGGTAATCACTTACGATTCGTAGGCTAGATGCATTTTTATTTGCGGCAATTAAGGCTAGCCAACTGGCCGATAACTGATTTTATTGTTGTTGTATAAATGAAATGGTCTACTAATTGCTTGGGCTTACAATATCCTTGTTAGGTACTTTAGGTTGGCGGTAGTTTTATGAGCTTATTCGATTTAAGAACTGGTGTTAGTAATAGGTTTGTAAGAATTAGTATTTTATGGCGTTTATTCAAATTGTGGAACAAGTAATACCGTATTAAAAAGTAAGTTCAAAAATTATTATTTTTAATTCTGAATACGTTACTTCCTATCTCTTATATAGCGTGTTGATTACTTAGGATTTTGGTTTTCAGTACGTTTTAAAAATATTTAATTATAATAACTTCTTAGTTTTATGAGGTAGCGTTAGCTCATAAAACTGACATAAATTTAATTTAAATTAACAGTCGTAAGTAATTATTAAGAAATATTTCTATTAATTGGTTTTCCTAATTAAGGAGGTACCTACCTAACCATTTTTACAAAAATGTAATATGAATTAATCTGTGTTTCTGTAAATGAAAAGGAATGTTTTAATCGGCTTATTTCCGCTTATTCGTGCTTTCTTGATTTTTTTCCTAGACAACGTTAGGGAATTAGATATCTACTGGAACAACCAAGACAAAGCCAGATAGCCAATTAGTTTAATGAAACCTGCAAAGACAAAGGAATCTGTTTCCTCTCTGTTCCTACAAATCGGTCTATTCAGTTATTATGAACAAGTAAATTCCTTTTTCTGTTTAAAAATCTCGCCTTTTGAAGGTATCAAAAATAATAAATATAAAATGTTACCGTTTAGAGTATTGCAAATAATATTTAAATATATTCTCGATACATACTTAGCAGTGCCTGTACAATGTACATGTATAGCGTAGCTCGAAGTACCTACGCGCTCTCGGCTACACTCAAGCACACCTCGGTCGGTATTTACCTATACTGTAATCAACGTTATTTCAAAAGAACAAAATACAATTTATTAAAATAATACCTACCGATAATGTGTACCTATAATACCTAAAGAATACGCGTATTTGAATATTATCGTTACTTTACTTGCTAATGTTGGGTATGTACTTTTATGATATTGTCAAATCACTTATTTATCACAAGCGGACCAGTTTTTTTAAATTATGGTAACCAGCTGAGATTTTCAACACTTTCAGATATTTATGCCAGTGTCGAGTTAACTGCCAGTAAGGATCAGAGTTTATCCTGCCCAGAAATGTAGTGTGACCTAAGCTGTCACTTGCGTAAGATGGCGGAGACCATACCTAACTTATTTAAAAATTTATTACCTTTTAATTTTAATTCCGTGATTTTTTTTCGTAATTTTAATTTCTGCTAATCGGGGCGGGAACGAATCCAACAAATCAGAGATCAATTAAATCGGTCCAGCAGTTCTCGAGTTAAAACTTATAAGTGTTCTTACAAAACCGACTTAGTTATATATAAATATTATACTATTCATATCTAAAAATACTCACAAACTTATAAAAAAATGGAACGAAACCAAAAGGCTTTAGCATGATTTTTTGTAATCAACTGTACCCGACAGTACACCAGTGTACTGTCGGGTATATAAATGAAACTAACTTTAATGTATATATTCAAAATTATGCGACGACAGTCGGACTGGGATCAAGAATGAAAATAAAAAGGCCTCGCGCCATTGTCTCATGGCAAGAAACCCATAGGAACCCTATCCTATATGTATACTGATTTGTGCGACTGAATAATGATATAAGCCTGCATAAGGAAAAGATCATTCGATGTTTATTTAGGTATATATTTGAATGCAAGAGCGAGACGACTCGTGTTTGCTCATACATATACGTACCTCTATGTATTGTGATGATGACGGTACTTGTCTGTGCCTACTTGTAATAGTTGATTTTAAGTGTAGGTACAGTCAGCAACATAAGTAGCTGAACATTTAAATTTTTAAACATAGTTAACATTAATTGAATGACTGCTTGTAACATAATAAAAAGTCTTAAATATTCTCTGATCATCATTTGGATGGACCTATAATTTGAAACAATAACTTGAATACATTCAAGTTATTGTTTCGTATGTTCTTTTCTTTTAACTATTTGACATAAGGTTTTATGACATGTCAAGCTACTTATGCTGCCGGCTGTACCTACGTAGACTTTCTATTTTGCGCATCCCGACCTGTAGAGAGGTTTCATCGCGCTTCGCAATCCTTTGTGTACTTTCACGGATTTATATTTTGCATTCATACTTTCATAGTCGTTACGTTTGCACCATCGATATTTATTTCGTACATGAAAATTCGTATTGTATTACTAAATTTTTATTTCAATAGTAATGATATTTGGTTTTATAAACTTTGTAGAGCTGTATAGGCACGTGTTATTTATACGTATAGGTTGTAAACTATTATTTTGCTATAATAATTTGCGTCAAAATTCGTTTTGGTTTGTAAATTGGTTTAGGTATAAAACCCGTAATGACTTGTGATGGTAAAACTTTTATCATGTCACTCAGATTCACAACATTATCTATTACATAAGCATTTTACAAACGAGCCCAGGTTTTTATAGAGATAAGTAACAAGCCATGCATTTTCTTCGTAGATATCCTAATTTAGGAACTACCACACAAATGAAATGTTTCGTAAAAAATAAAGTAATTAGTAGTTCAAGTGAGTTTTGTCCCCGAATGGTTTTTTGAATATTTTTTTCCCAATCTTCCATTATTTTACTTTGTTTGTCGCATAACTAAACACTTTGAAAACTTACTTTATATTACCATATTTTATTTAAAAGAGTAGACTCTGGAGTTTCTTGCTGGTTCTTTCTCATAAGTGCCTGTAAATCTGGTTTATATGAACTAAAAACATTTTTGAATTTGAATTTCTAGTATGTTGAGCCAGATAACATTTAACTTGGTTAAATTACATTTTCGTGTATAAAGTTTACGTGGTTAGATACTTCAAGTTGTAAAATATACTAGCATAATTATGTATTTCAACAAATGTGGTAGGTAAGAGAATTTTTTTCTTAACTAGGCAGGGTCCCACTTTGCTGTTTAAAGCCGCCCGTTTGACCACGATGATGTTGTTATTTTAATGTTCTTATTTTAATATAAAAGGGCTTACACAGAAGAGATGCAGAAACAATGTGAGGTCTAAACCCTGCAGTAGGCCATTTACAGCTGATGATAGTTACAAAGGAGTTGATCATCTGAAATACTCTTAGGATAAAATAACATAAGCAGATTTGATTACCTGGGAACCTAGACATATGGCAATACTTTGTCAAATAGAATAATAAATGTATGGACATGTCTTTGCCTATGTAGATAAAGATAAATCATGTCAAATCTAATTATTTTTCGTTCTATTCGATTTCTATTTGCCTACACATTTGTCTAGCGCCTCTGTTCTGAAATCTCTCTGCGTTATCCAAAACAAATCCTGAAAATAAAAATCTGAATCCAATTATTATTTTGATTGTTACACTGCGTATTCGATATTCACAAACTATTTTGAGAAGCTAGTTTCATATCCCTTACGTTGTCGAAATCAATGCCTCGGATAAATGTTCTCACACGTGCATAGAATATCGGCTTTCCATTTCCCCTAACTTGCAATGTTTGCTGGAAACCAGGAAAATGCCTACGATTGACTAACTAAAAAGTTTCGTAAAGTGAATAATGTGCAGATTTTAATAAGTATCGTTATCTGACACTGATTATGCATTGTGCTAATATATTTAGTATACCAATTAGTTCCTACTAATTGTGCATACGCTATAATTTTTGACTTAAGTATGTGTTTGTCGGTATACTTACTTGCTTTATTCTATGTTTTAATGTCTTGTAAGATCAAGAGTCACTAAAAGTCTGATAATTTTTGACATAGACAGACCAATAAGAAATTAAATATTTTTCGATGAATCTATACATAAGCACATTAAAATGGACTTAGATTTGTAGGTACCTAAAGAATTATTATTGGTATACCAAAAATTTAAAAATACTCTTATTAACGGATTTATACTTTGACCAATAGCCGAAAAGAGAGCAATTTCTTAAACAAGCCCATCTTTTTGTTGACAGATTCTCAAGAATCCCGTTTCGATTCCAAAAACAAAAAGTGCAGAAGGTTCCAGCTATTATGGCTGTTCCAAGCGGCAGCAGCGAGACGGTACAAGGTGAAATGAACCTTGTTATTTGAGATAGAAAGTTCAGTTCTGCTAGCAGAACGGAGCAAGAAGGCATGTTAAAGGAACGAGTGAGTTCGGAAGACTCCCCTGTAGCCCCCGATGAGTGTGCGGGATGTGGGGGGAGGATACAAGACAGGTGAGTTCACTTTTATCTCAGGATATGACCTTGAGGTTTAGCGACGCTACAATTATAATAATCACCCAATTTAAGTAAAATTATACACATGATAAAAGTCATAAAGACAAAAAACATTGCCATTAACAAGGACGGCGAACATGTTAGAAAATTTAATTGGAAGAATGTTCACGGAAGCATTTACCCTAATATCGTGTCTCATTTCCTACGTAAACTGAAGTTTAGGCAGGGTCCTGGAAATACCTAAACGTAAAGGTTCTGAGATAGGATCAAATCATTGACGAGTGATACGTCTCCAGGTATTACCTGCTAGCTGTAGACCGGCAGTGGCATGGCACCTGCCTGCGCTGCTGCGAGTGCCGCCTGCCTCTGGACACGGAACTCACTTGCTTCTCAAGAGACGGGAACATCTACTGCAAGGAAGATTACTACAGGTAAGCAACACCTTTGGCCTGAATTTAAGGCACAATCATCCTTACAGATACTCAATTCTACATTGAAGTATCAATCAAGAATTCGACCTGATTGGCGCAGTGGCTAAGCGATTGGACTGCTGCGCTAGGGGTTGTGGGTTCGATTCCCGCACGGGACAAAAATTTGTGTGATCCACAGATGTTTGTCCCGAGTCTGGGTGTTTGTGTATGTGATATTTCATGTTTGTGAAACGCACCTACAATACAGGAGAAATTCCTAGTGTCGGGCGACGTTTTAAAAAAGAAAAAGAAAAATCGTTGTTCCCTCTATAATACCCGTATTTTGCAGCAGCTCGAAATGATTTATAATAAGTGAGAGGCGAGTCACCGTCTGCTGATACACAAAATACACCCTTTAGGGACTTTTCATGGCTGTTCTTCTATGGAGCGGTTGTGTGTTGTCCCTACCTTTTGTCCCATTCCCTATAAGATTAAAGTTCTCAACGGAACCCTGCGTGTTGGGCTTGTGTCCCCACGTTAGCCTTTTAAAAGACCGGGCATCTTCCACACGGCGGACAGCCAGAAAAAAGAACGAGATACATACTAATAATAATTAAACATTTCAATAAACTAGAAGGAAGTTGTTAACTGAAGGAAGACTAACTATTCAATATCACTGAAGCGAATCATCAAGAATCGATTCTGAATTAGAATCAAGTTGTTGTGATCGAAATAAAATACTTAGTAAAACGAGAAATACTTCATTTGTGTTATTTTAATAATATCGTCCCATTAAATAATGTAGTAAAAGGAAAAAGTTTGCAGGTTTCATTTTCGCTGCAGTACTATTAAATTAACATATGCATAGGTTACATCTGTTCAATATAATCCGATCCTCTAAGCTGTGTGAGGGGATTGATGTTAACCACATTGCATCCAAAATAGAATTAGTACAGAACAGTATTATTATTATCGACACTTAGGTCTTGATATTCATGTTATAATATTTTGAAGAGATCAAGATTGTATGTAGGTATCCTATTTTAAAATTCCTTTGTATATTTAGAATGGAATTTCTGGGTGGACAAAGGCTCCTTTTTATGCGAAAAAGACTCGATGTAAATTTTCAGGTAGACAAAGACATAGGATAGAATTGGTGTGTAAAATAAATATTAGGGTTATGGCTAATTGTAAACTGTACAACCAAGTTCTTTTAAAAAATAATTAGTCTTTTAGCGCGTTTTAAGTTAGGTGGGTTACTCACCCGGTTAGGTTTCGTGTCGTTATTGTATCATAATTAAAACAAATTAAATACTCTGTGTTTTTCATTCTTATAGATCTAGAATAATATTTTATTTTCATCGGGTTAAAGGAAGCGAACCAAAGTTGTTATTGTACAAAGTCACCGGAGTTAAAGCTATCTGTTCTACGTTACTTCTACCGAGACATGTCTACAACAAAGTACATTAAATAGTTTCGTCATAAAGTATGTTTTCATAATACACTAATCTTTTATATTCATCTAACATAAAGCCGAACTTAAGATATTATATTTTTTCCTCCATTTTTTGCATGAATTCCTTGATACATTTATAAGTAATATTAATCCAATTTGTTTTCAGATGTGTGCCGAATATCAAAAGCCTTTATCATTTATATAAGAGAAATGTTATTGTATTTTTTCGTTGGAACCAGGCGTGATCGTTGTCTATATTGTGTCGTAAGCTTGCGAAGCGAATTTTTACTTAGTGCTGCGAAGTGCTTTGCGATTTATTAATAATACGTTTAATGTTTACAATTGTAGAGACTTTATTTTTCTTTTCTTTCTAGATTATGTCGTAAGTATTGGAAGCCATCAGATGACGAAAACAGTACAGTAAAATCCACTACATACCATAACTACACTACAGACCATACATAAAAAAATACATAAAGACGAACATAAAACCTTCACCTTTTTAAATTTGGTTAAATATAGAGTGGAAGTAGTTAAATGGAATACCAACTTGCTTTTGAAACTTTGAATTTATTTACATAATTGAAAATAATTATATTCTAAATTGATAAAGGAAATTTGAAAAATGATGGACACGAGCGGGATTCGAACCCGCGACCTTCGCCGATCCGTGGCGCTGCTCTAACCACTGAGCCACCGTGTCGCTGCTCGCATCCATCGAATTTCAAGTTCCCTTTTAGTATTTACGTCTTAAGGGTGACGTCAGGTATTATCTGTTGGAATCTATGATTACCAACTCAGTGTTATACCTTTACAGCTATAAATCACTGAAACGATAATACCAACCCAAATTTATATGACTTTTGGTGCCATTTTAGCATGTTGCCCATGCTAAGCTTGAATCTAAATTGATAAAGGAAATTTGAAAAATGATGGACACGAGCGGGATTCGAACCCGCGACCTTCGCCGATCCGTGGCGCTGCTCTAACCACTGAGCCACCGTGTCGCTGCTCGCATCCATCGAATTTCAAGTTCCCTTTTAGTATTTACGTCTTAAGGGTGACGTCAGGTATTATCTGTTGGAATCTATGATTACCAACTCAGTGTTATACCTTTACAGCTATAAATCACTGAAACGATAATACCAACCCAAATTTATATGACTTTTGGTGCCATTTTAGCATGTTGCCCATGCTAAGCTTGAATCTAAATTGATAAAGGAAATTTGAAAAATGATGGACACGAGCGGGATTCGAACCCGCGACCTTCGCCGATCCGTGGCGCTGCTCTAACCACTGAGCCACCGTGTCAAGCTTAGCATGGGCAACATGCTAAAATGGCACCAAAAGTCATAATAATTATATTGTCATACATATTATACACATTTTAATTTCTCAAATTATGTTGATTTTTTTACCCAAAAATAAACTGGCAATTTAAAACGGTATCTATGTACATTGTATGTATCGTAACGTAACGGTATCTATATATATTTTATAGTATGTAACGGTATCTATATATATTTTATAGATCGTCTGTATCCGTAATTTTATTGGGTACCTGGTAAACTAAATAATAAGATGCAGAATAAAAAATTTAATTTGACTAGGATTGATGGCAACAATTTTTTACCTTTTCCCTAAAGTCTAACAATTTCTTAATTTCTGTCATATTACTATGAATATCTCCTTGTCTAGTATTCCTTATATTCAAAAGGAGGTCTCTTCGCACCATTAACTGTAAAAGTTGTAGAAGTTACTATAATAAACCTCCTACATAAGTAATAATACCTCGCTGATGAAAGCCTTAAAAAAAACCTAAAATTCAACCATCGGATAACATAAACCTGAACTACAGAGTAAGGTACAACCACCTAAAAATATTGTTTTTAGCAAAGCATAATCAATTATGATAATCCTGCAATTATAGTGCCACCGTGGTAGTTGCCGTAGCTTACAAGCTGTCAATCTGTAGGTGATATGTTTAGCAATTAGGGAGCAAAGCAGGACGTCACTCAAAGTCCATCACACTCGGCCGTTCGCATACCTGTCCACGACATGTTTTTGTAACCATTGCGTAAATATACGTGGTTAGAAACTGACGATAGATAAAAATGTTTTCCGACTTTCCTTTGCTTTTTAGCCTCGTTAGTTAGAATTGCTTTGTATTTTTCTGAGCAAGTACCGAAGCTTGTGAAATAAATGTTTATTTTCTTTTCTTTGATAGTTAGTTTTAATTCAAGGCTTTTGTAAGGTTTTGTATTACAAATGTTTGTTAAGATAAGCCAAAATTAAATGTGCCAGAAGCTCTAGGGAAAACTTTCATCATAATGATAGATAGAGTTTCCTTACAAATTACAAATAATTAATCGAACATCAGCCAAAACCAAAAGTCACTGTTCTCAACCAGTTGAAGATTGTGAGAAATCTTAAATTAGTACTACTAAGGTAGACTCTGGCTCTGTTTGCCGCCATTCGCAAAGAGACAGTGAAATATGAAAATCAAATATTTTATCCTTAAATAAACGTCTAGGACATCTTAGTCCTCTAAGATGTTCCTAGACGTTTATTTAAGGATGCTTCTGATAGTAGTCTCCTCTCGTTATTTTAGTTTAAACAAAGTTTACGTTCCGGCTGAGCATTCTTGTTCTGAAATCCTATTGTTAGCATAGAAAACGGTTTTCATAGAATCCAGTAAACGTTGCTCGAACTTATCGTTAAAGTTTGAATATTCACAATGCTTCTCGGTAAATATAACATCGATGCCCCCTACTGATTTGGTTAAGGATAGTCTGGTGGTCAGTAAGATATTATACATAATTTCAATTACTCACGACCAACCGAGGAATGTGTATGAGTTTAGTGTGAGAGGCTGTTTGTTTGTTTGTTTGTATGTGCACATAAGATTGTTGCCAATTTTCTCCAAAACGGCTTGTATTCACTGAAAATTTCACAATAGTGAATTCATTGGATCCCGCTTCTTAATCTTAAGGTTTACCAACTATTAATAGTGTCATTTCTCTATCATCATATATGCATGAGTTGCAACGAATATTCTGTTACTATTTGGTATTCGGCCTATTTTTCGTATTCGCCCGAATACCAAATACTTACAAAAAAGTATAATAATTATCGCTAATTCGAGAAGACGCAATTTTTTGCTCAGTGTATCAATAATATTCGAATCAATGGAAAGTATACCAATTTTGGCATAGCTTAATAACAGGTTACCAATCAAAATAAACCTAGGTAGTAACTTATTTTGTAGTTTAGTCAAGACTGAATAAACGAAAACAAAATCAATTAGGTACTTCCTTACTTACGTAACTTATTTCCAGAACAAGAAGAAACAGCTTATGGTTTATTTAAATTAGAGACTAGAAAATTAAATTAAAATTTTAGTTATAACGGAAGTTAATCAGCGTTAGTTATATTTTGGTTTCGAAAAATTAACATTAGCACATTTTTCGAGAAAGTTTATCTTGTCCTGTGAAGTGTAGTATCTTGAAGTAAAGTGACAGCAGCCCGTTCAGGGAGCTTCTTGTTATAATACGATTTGCGCGCCAATTTTGGATAGTGAATAATCATGCCGAATAGTTTGGCCGAATTTTTGGTATTCAGTCTAAGGCCGAATATACTATTCATTGCATCATAACGTGGAACAATAAAAAATCGAATTCTCCGAAATGAAATTTAAAAATAAATAGTATTTGAATTTCCCAGAGTTACGAGTTCGTACCGATTGAGTTACATTTAATTTAACAAAGAACATGATCCTCTAAGTTTCAGTATTATCAATTTACTAGTTCTATTTCCTAAATTCAACATCAGCTACTTGAGCGTAGGCTTGCAGTCAATTAGCCCTTTTATTCGCTTCATTAGAGCCGCTATTCTATATCCACTAGTTGCGTAGGTCGTAGACAACAGTCTGATTTTGTTAGACTAGTTAAAAAAGTATGATCTAAAAAGTTTTTCAGTTTGAGTTGGGATATATTACATTTGGGATTTACGATCATTAGATGTATATGTCTATTTATTATGTCTATTTTAACACGGCACTCTATTTTCACAATTATTGTCAAGTTTTACTCCGCTATAAAAATAAAGGATAGTTTTATCTAAAAACGAGCGTATGCTAACGAAATTTCAGTCTTACTTCAAGTAAAATTTCTACAATTTTTTTGACCAACTAAAAAAGCTACTGTCAAAATAGTGTCAAACTCACGGCATAATTTGGCTCACTAGTCACCCTTAATATATGCGGACATATGTTATAATTGTTTACATGGGGCCCGTCAGGACGCGTGATAACGATTGATTGATTTAACAAGGGTGTCAGAAGGTTGTTGAAGGGCTTGAGATTGGCTCATTATCCATAACTATAGGATAATGTTGCTATTGGAGGAATTATGGTTGCCTATTGGTCGAAAACCGACCGTAAATTTAATATGAATTTGAGTTTTTTGCATCTTAACTATAATTATACACAATTTCATGGTAGTCCATGCGTAGGTACTATGTGTATAAAAAGAGTGAAAAGATTTATCAGAACGGATCACGTCTCATTTGCTGCCTTCTCTAAATTGTTGTACGGTACACTACACCCACATTTCACAAGACTGTATTTGAGGAATTACTGTCATTTATTATATTGGAAGCTTTTGAATGCACTTATCAGCCTTGAACAAATAGTTCATCAATACACATAAATAAAATCGGAGTGTCAGTTTATAACATCAACATATTTGTTATATATGTTTGTATTGTTAGTGTGTACTATAATTTTTTACACTTTTATTATAATAGTATACACGATAAACATAACACAAACGCAATTGAATTCTCTGTCTGCCTGTCTGTCTGCTTTTTCCGGCTAATCTCCGAAACGGCTGCAAAGATTTTGACGGGACTTTCACTGGTAAATAGCTGATGGTCCGGGGTCCAATATTAGCTACTTTGAATATCAAAAATGTTTCGGATTTCGCGGGAAAACGAGAAAAATGCGGGAAATTCGCGGGTAACAGTTACTCCGACGACGGCTTGAAGGGTTCTGACGGGACTTTCACTGGCTTATAGCTGATGTTATAAGGAATATCCAAGGCTACTTTTAATTTCCTAAATTAAATTCTACAGGGAAAAAATAAAAACCCATAAAATTGTTAACAAAATCAAATTCTATTAAGTAAATCTGCTTACTGTTCTACGTTCAGGTTTTAAATCGTAATCCGCGGGGTCGAAGTCCCGGGTATAAGCTAGTCGATAATAAGCTGGATGCTACTGTAAAAACAAGGGCATTGATGTCAAAAGGGCAACATAACATTATTTAATATTATTGAACTGTAAAACGTAAGTCACATAAAGCCAAAACGACACAAAGAATTTCAGTCAACCAGAATGTATAACAAGTAACGCGTATTTGTAAAATGAATTTACGTTAAATAAAATACTGTTAAAATCGAATAAAATACAATTTTATTTATACATTTAAATTCAATGCGTGAAATAAAGTTTTCAATTTATATTTCGTAACAAAATGCATTCGACCGTTTGAAATAAAGGAAAGCTGTGAAAAATGTATTTTTGGTTCAGTGCCAATTCGAATTTGATTTTTTGTAGACTGCCTCGTTAGTCTAGACTAGAGGACACAAATCCAACCGCTGAATATGAAGACTTGGACTCAACTCTCGAGTTAGGCAATGTGCTTTTTCCTATTCGGGGTTATTCTTTAGGTAATTCTCATTAGCAGTACGGAGTCTGCTGGACTGGTTAATGATAGGCAATAGGTTCACCCTCTATGACCTACATGGGAACAAACCCGTAACTGGTTAAAGGGTTCACTATTATACTCCTCTGCCTACTCCTCCGAGAAATACAGACTTGGTCAGGCTACGTGCACTAGAGTTACCGAAAATCGCACCATTTGTAACTGTTGGCGGTTGAAACACAGACAACAAAAAATGTACTGAATTAAGCTTGTGGTGTTCGTTATTGGCCAGTGTGTCATCCTAATTCCCCAGACGGGAATCCCAACATCTATAAAAAGCGAAAGTTACGTTGATGCAGTTCCTACGTATCAATAACGAATGCTTCATCAAGTTCATTTCAGTACCACGAATAGCGATATTTCCAAGAAATATCGCTCGACTTCATGGAACTGAGTGAACTTGAACTTTCAATCGGTATTTACCGTTTATTCATCCTGAATTACACCTCGTTTTATGAATGAGAATTCTAGAAATACTATTGCTATATCGCTATCTTTATTATTGGAATCATCCCTCTAGTAGGATGTTTAAATAAACTTACCTGTTACAACGGTTTGTTTTCCTTGGAAGTTTTTTCGCGTTTATCCGGGACAGCAAGTACCAAAGTAATTACCGTCTTCTTTATGATTAATGTTTAATCCTTAATAGCGTTTATCTACTTCAGTTCAGGTGATGATTTAAAACACTGATGGAAGGAGGATCTTTCGCATTAAAATAGTAAGGATGGATGGATTTAGATCTCGGATTCGCTTATACTAGAAAACTGAACCAGATAACACTTTTATAAACGAGCTAAACAATTATGCTGTTTACGTCATCACGCAGCTACCACTACCTACACTACGCTAAGATTGATTTCTATCAGTCAGCATCTGTTACTGAAAATGGTAAGCTTTCCATAAAAGCTTATTCAAATACATTCCCTTCTACAAGCATCATCAAAGAAACCAATTTCGGTCACCTAAAAATTGCGAAACGATGCTGATGGGTATTGTACCTCTGATACGTTTTTCTGAAATATTTCGCAGAACACATGTCTCCTTGTTCCAGATTGTTCTGTGTGAAGCGTTGTGGTCGTTGTGGCAACGGTATCACTGCCAACGAGCTCGTGATGCGCGCCCGAGACCTCGTTTACCATCTCTCTTGCTTCACGTGCGTCGCTTGTGGCACGCAACTGTCTAAAGGCGACGTCTTCGGGATGAGGGACGGTCTTGTCTACTGCCGTCCTCATTACGACAGTGCTTGTCTCGATGATTACTGTGAAGATGACATGAACAGTGTTTACAGGTACGTTTTGTTCTATAAATTTTATCACAATAGTGTAGAAAAAGTAAGCTGACTTCAGCATCACTGTGATTTATAGCAAAAAAAACGGAGAAATTAATTGAAAACTACATTTTCAATTAATAGCTATTCTTGAAGCTTTAAATAAACCAGAATGGAAAGTACACCATAAACTGGAATCGTAACTAAAGTAAACATAATCAAAACAGCCAAATCACTCTCTATTACTGGGGAGTAAGACAGAAAAGGTACTAAGAAAAAAATGTTGCGGGTAATGTGCTGGCTGCTGGTGTCTGGCTGCTCATTTTTTATTACAGTTTTAATTTTTTGCAAAACGATTTTAACTTAAGTAGAAAATCAGTCGGCGTTCCTAATTTTAATGTTCTCCAGAATAGGGTTAAACTCTGATACAGCATAACAGTGTTTTTAAACAAAAGAAATAAAAGAACACAATCCCAAATAAAAGTAGGGCGCTGTTATATCATGTCTATCGACTTAACCCTTCAAAGCGAGCTCCCGAATGTTTCGCCAATTAACTCGGACCCGCTGCTAATAGGCTCGAAGAATTTGTATCCAAAATTCCTTAAAGCAAATCCGAGAAAAATCAATCAAAATTCCACTCTATATACATTAATATTGAAATCAAAACATAACTTTAGTCTTTGTAAGCAGATGTCAAGACTTGCATAGTGAAGGCGACTCGCCGTCCCAGTACTACAACGGTGGGCCGAGCCATAAAGGAAGACCACGGAAGAGGAAAATGGCTCAAGGCTCCCCAGATGACATGCAGGTGCAGACAATGAGGATGGCCAGTACCGCCCTAGGTGAGTTCAAGTTCATTACCTTCCTCAGCTCAGCGAAACGTACCAAAAGCGAATACTATTTATATCGTGTAATTAAAAAAATGCTGAGTTTAAATATATCTAAGTCTACTTAAAAAAGCTTTGAAGAACTCCCCTTCCTTTCCCTTTGAACTCAGCGTTACTTGTAAGAAACTGTATGTACATTTGCGACGAGACGGCAATGATTCGACCCCCAGACGCTTTACATATTTCATAGAATTCGCGCGCTCAAAATTTTAGCAGAAACCTCAGGAGGGAAATCCGAGCGCCTACCCCGATGTCCCAGATGTCAATTCATACCGTGCTTTAATCACGACTAATGAATAGAAGACGCACTGCCTACACTGTTTCTTTCCTTGTCTCCCCCGTTATTTATCCGTAAGTTGGAGGGAGAGGTGTCTGTTTACGCGGGTTGGGTCGTCACTCAGGGTCGGTTTGGATTATAATTCTTTATAACGTCGAAATGCGAGGCACTCATTGAGGTGAATTCAGGTTATATGTTGACTTGTCGACCCGATTATTGATGACGTTAGGCTGAATGGGGTGCAGGACAATCGCATTTCTTTTAGTGTTAACTATAGTAAGACTTATATTGTTTTCCCGGAATAACTTTGGAAGGAGCTTCAGATGTAAAATGCCTGAGATTTATAAGGCAAGACCTAGATAATGGTTAAACCACTAACCCCCTTACTTTTAAAAATTGACATGGTTGAACCATTGATTAAATTGTACCTGTCACTGTCGTTTGTATGACAAAAAATAGAAATAAAAAGTGGTTATCTTAAAATACATTTTAGAATTGTTTATAGGTAAGTAAGAGGGTAAATTATTCACGTAGCCTTAGCTTTCTTTCATCGTTGTTGCTGAAGTAATCATCTTACACACATATTAGTACAAAGATTTAACCCTACCGGGAGTCACAGCCAACCCTGTATTTTGCGACGTAAACGAAACCATAACAACCGCTGAACGAAACTATTGTTTACGACCATTGTTGTGCAAGCAAGACACCTGCTTAGTTTAATTCCAAGAAATGTCTCAATGTATTGTAAAATAATGCAGTAACTATTGTACCCACTCTATAGGAGTCAATATACTAATAGCTAGCTTTATTGCTATTTACTAAGCTATATTTATTTTAAAATTTCAAAACTTTAAATAACTCCCTTTTTATCCTAATTTTTAAGCCAAATACCCTCTCTTCCCCTACCAAAGGTTTATCACAATCCGATCATTGGGTTTAGACACGCTTAAGGGACAAATGTACAAACATTTATTTTCATTTAAATAGAAATATTTTTTGTTTTTAACGTACGATTTAACCATCAGCAAATCGGTCACCAATGCATAAACTACTATGCAAGTATGCAAAAGCACCATATATTTTCTAATATACTAGGTTTCGCTTACAGTTTTGTTTTTAGGCTATACATCCGAGGTTTATCTCGTAACCGCGTATTTATTTATCCTAAAATCCTACCCTATGATACTCTCTGGTCAATAAACTATGTATTATTGTGCAAAAAAACAAGTCACATTGTACTTGATTTTTAACACACTTCAAAAAAGAAGGAGGTTCTTAATTTGTGGGAATCTTTTTTTTCTTCTATGTAAGGTTCCTCAGTCTTTTAAGAACCGATATAATTTTTTTTAAATTTATTATTTCCACGTCAATATTGCAGTGAGATAGAAGGACAAACATAAGATACTGGCGCATATTATTAGGTTGCAGATAATATTAGTAACGGCCAATGTAAAACCGAATACATAAAAAATAACTTCGCCCTACACTAAAAATTTCTCCTGTAACGTGGCGTGGGTGTGTTTACAAACATGTAATATCTCATAAAGAAACGCCCGGACTTAAGACAAATATCTGCGGTTCGCAAATTTTTTTATCCCGTGTGGGAATCGAAACTGCAACCTTTAGCGCAGCACTCCAATCGCTTAGCCACTGCGCCAATCAGCTCGTCAGTTCAGTCTTTTTATTTATATACTTTTATAAAGTCGAACGACGATATTTGTAGCGTATTCGGCCCTCTACTATTGTACAGTCAGCATCTTAAGAAGCTCAGATCATTTTATTTATTTATTTATTTACTCTTCGAGAGACTTAAAGACTAATAACAATGTAATGTTATAATCTAATGTAGATAATAAAATTGCTAATTACAAGTCTCTACACATAGGTACTCTTCGTGTTTATTACCAATATGAATTAAGTCTTGATGAACTTGGAAAAATAAGTAATAAAAGTTAAAACACAAATACAATTAAATATGTGCCACATTACGAATTAAAGAATGACTGGGCCATAAGCCTTCTAGCTGTATTCACTTTAGTGCCGAACAAATCAATGTCTAATTCTCGTGGAAGTTTTTCATCATTTGAACGTTTCTATAATTTGAAATGAGGTTTGTTTCTTTCAATTATTTGACATAAGGTTATTTAATATACACTCCGGTTATACTCACGTGTGTATTCGGGAATGCCCGACTAGTTTCAAACTCGAACGGAGCCCTTATACATGAGCTGGTTACGAGGTAGAGTCGCCAGCCGAACTTCGGCTTAGTTCGGCTTGTGACTCGAGTAAATAATATGGATAACACTAACGAAAGTTTATATACTAAAATTGACACAAAGTTTCATAACATGTTAAGCTATAATATTATGATGCTGACTGTACATCTTCCTACCTAGGCATACTATCTTATAGTACCTTTAAGTATATATAAGATAAGATATAAGTAGTAGTAAAGAATTTTGGTTACGGTGGTCGATCGCAACGGAGACTATAGTCAACCACGGAGAGTTTATTATAGTGTACAATGGAGCAGGTGCCTTACTTTGAGCTTCCACAACGGAAAATGACCTGCAATGCAAGCTCACAGTAACCACACAGACGCAAGTTGCTTAAAGTAACCACACAGACGCAAGTTGCTTAAAGTGTTTTCAGACAGGGGGAAATTCGGCCAAGTTCTTAACTCTAAACTGCAACTAAACCTAATAACTTGTTAGAGGCCTGTTTGGTTGTACAGGAGATTTGCGTTTTAAGTGTTACAAGTATATTAGTATTTTTATACTTGATTTGTATTTTATGGAAAACAACACAAATTAATTATCAGGGATTTTAGTTAGTTATTTGGTATTTCCTTCAAGTTACGAGTGTACGGTACGTGATTTCCATAAAAAAAAATCGAACTTTTCTGAAGAGCTTGTTTCTATAGTTTTCTATACCTATCTTACACTTTTACCGCTATTTTATAAGCAACATTGATAACTTATTATTTATATCTTAATAAGCACTGATAGCCGAGTGATATGACCGTTGGACTTCCAAGTCAAAGGTCGCAAGTTCAAACTCCGGCAAGCACCAATGTCTTTTCAAATTCATGTGCGTACTATAAATTAGTTATCAGTTGCTAAAACGGTGAAGGAAAACATCGTGAGGAAACCAGCACGCCTGAGAGATTTTTCAACGGTGTGTAAAGCCATGTCAGAGGCCCACAGGCGGTTTAAACTCTGACACCAGGTTGTTCATCATCCATACGATGAGAAGAGAAGACCCCTATTTTAGTAAGATAATATTATGTAACTTATTTATGAAACAGATTTCCTAAAATTTTACTAATGAATAATGAAAATTAGCGGTACCACCGATATATCTCGTACGAATAAGTATATAAAAAGCCTAGAAGCATTATTATATAAATTCCATATTTCAAATTTCCCGGGCTTTACTTTGCCAAAGACTAGAAATAGGTCAATTAGAGTAATTATTCCTATTTATCGTACTACAATCGATGCATCAGTCAATTGTTCTCCGTATTGTTTGACAAATACAGACGAATTGTGTGATTTCTCAGCGAGTTCATACCTTCGAGTGAATAAAGAACGTTGGCTATTAGTAAAATCCTTCCTCATTACTCCGTCCTAACAAATTGTAATTGCCGCTATATCTTGATAGAGCCACACGCACTCACACTCCGCTTTCCCGCCGAAACGCCGACCATGTTGCCACAACAGCGCCATCGAGTGCCGCGCGTGATGCCGATAATGAGAACTACGAGGGTTCTCGAGTTAGTGACGTGCTTTATCGATCATCTGAGAATCGATTGGGAATATCGCACGGCTTGCAGGTCGAATGCAAAATAGTGGGCTACAATTAGCTATGCTCATTTCGATGACTTTTACTGTAAGTTTAAATTGGATGGCATCTTTTCGTAATAAAATTAGCGCTTAGGTATAAGAGTAACCTTCAATATTTTTCGATGCTCTTTTCTCATTTGAGAGTACAAATTGTAAGAAATTACTGTAGGTAAAATAATCTAACTTAAGTATTGTCTTTTACTTAACCAGATTTCAAAGAACTGTTTGTTTTAATTTGGTCGATATTATTATAGGTTAAGTTAAAAATAATACTCTTAGGCAAAAGTAGAATGCGTATAACAGATGACTGAAACATACGAATTATCCATATTTAACAAAAAAAAGCAGATGCTTAACATTTGCCACCAACGAATAGGCTCATAAAATAGTTTTAATTAACGAATTTCTGTGAAAAAATTAATAGCCAACTTTAAGAATGACATATTGATTTTTATCTATGCCCCATAAAAACAAAACTGAATATCGGTTAGCAAAATAGACTTGCATTTGAAAATGAGCTTTAATGTGATACGATTATGGTCTTAATTAAAATTGAGTGACCTTTTGTGGGTGTAAATTGATGTTGTTGTCTGTGGTAAAGGAGCAAACAGCGGCTCTTTGTTTTTTTATTGATATTATAAAGGATGTGTTATTAAATAGGCCGGCTTGAGGTGTGAAGACAATAAATAGGTTGTTTGAGTGAATATCAAATTGTTTTCATTCTATTATGAGTTTTACAAACGTCTTGCAATATAATTTATACGTGGAGAACAAAATAATGATAAAATATAACTTTCCTGCGTGCTTGATTATTATTTGTAGAATAATATTTTGCGTGTAACAGTCTTAAGGGTTTTAGAACACATTAATTTCTAAGATGTTAACTTATAGCTAGCCTATTACAATGTAGCATGTTTAATTAAGGCTTAGGGTGAAATAGAAGAAAATCGTCCAAAATTATTGCCTTCACATCATCATCATTACATCACATATTATCAGCCTATCGCAGTGTACTGGACGTAGGCCTCCCAAAGTACGCTACAAGGCCCGCTCTCCCTTTTTCGCCATCCAGTCACTGCCTCTTAGTGTAGGTAAGTGCTAAATCGTGAGCAAGTCTCTAAAACTCTTGGTTTTGCTCTTGAAATCTAATAACAAGTTTCTTCAAATCCCTATGTGCTGCAAAATTTATTATTATACGTTTTTTTAAACATAATATTTATTGTGCAAAATATAACTACATTAATCCTAATAAAATATGTATAGTACTACTAATCATGGTTTCTCAAAGCTTACATTAATGTGCATCATCGCGCACATTCATAAATAATATCATACCAGCCAAAAGAATACCACAATACAAACCATAATATTTTATTATAACATATATTTCCATTAATATAATACAATTTATACTATCTAATTAAAAACTAATGGTACAAAAAATATAATAAACGGACTTCCCATCCGATTAAAACAATTAACAATAAACTATTCTCAAACAACTTTGACCACAAAGTAAAAAATCGTAAACATGATGCCATCACCTGTCTTCAAAAGTGGTCAAGCGTGACACGAGACATTTGATTTATACTCGGGAATTCAATTTGGGCAAGCTGGCTAATATTAAAAGCTGTTACTTACTTAATATAATTTTTAAAAGTATTTTTTAATGTGTAATGAAAACTGAAATCTCATCAATCCTTCAATATTTTATACTTACGCGGGGTTGCTTTAGCTTCACTTGACGCACACGAAAATATTAAAAATGGCGATACCAATTTTGTCAGCAGCCATCGAACCATCGAATGTATGACATAATATCATGTCTAATCACGTTTATTTCCCGAATCCCAAAATTAGATATAGGTGATAAGTATCTATATCTTTCGCCATCAAACGAACACAAATAGCCAGTATAAGAATGGTAGACTTATTTACTGTAATTTTCGTGAGTGTTAGCGAACTGGAACAGTTCGGCTCGGAACTCTGACGGGTAACTTTTCGAGTCTGAAACTCATCGGGCAATCCCGAAATTCTATATTAAGGTAGTTTTAATTAAAACATACTCTTTGATGTTTTAAATAAGTCTATCATTCCTATACGTCATCTTAGAAGTCTACATTATGTACTGGTATGTAGGTGTCGGATAGTCTTGATTTGATTACGACAAATATACGACTACCTACTAGCGTAGCAGCTTTCGATCCACATCAGTATCATTTTACAAGGTCCGAAATTTTATTAAAGATGTGTTTCAAGTTATAGGAGTGAGCGAATTGTGTACTGTCCTTTCAAGATGGGGCGAAAATTATAACTAATGAAATTAAACTAATATACACAGGTAATTTTTAAGTAGTAGAATAAAAGAGCGGGGCTCTCAGTACCTGTTACTGGTCATTGCGTGTGGACATCAGAACGAACACAAATAAAAATAGATATAAAAGACTGCCTCGTTGGTCTAGTGGTCGCTAAGCGCGACTGCTGAGCAAGAGGTCCTGGGTTCAAATCCCGGGTCGGGCAAAGTGTTACTTAGTTTTCAATTAGGTAATTCTCAGTAGCAGCACGGAGTCTGGATTTGTGCCCGGTTGATGGCAATAGGCTCGCCCCCTATTACATTGGGACTTACAACATAACTGGCGAAATGTGGAAGTACTATATGTACACCTCTGCTTACCCCTTCGAGAAATACAGGCGTGATGTTATGTTATGTTATAAAAGACTAATAATGTAACACTTGTTGGATAGTATACAAACATAATATAAACATACATACATTGCATTATGTAGTTTAAAATAATAGTATAAACGGTGAGAATCATCAGAGTCCACAGACAAACTGTTTAATACAGTTTAGTATACAATAAGTTTACCTGTAATGGTTTAATAATGATATAGAATAAAAAAAAATATTCAAGCAGACAAAAGAAAAAAAATCTACCAAAATGAGTAATAAATTGGTAAAATCGTAACTGATTCAACATGAATTACAATTGCTACTAGAAAATAGTACGCGTAGTATTTTTTTACTCTTTTACGTATTCGGTCGTAATTGATAAATCTCGGTAAACTCGCGTCGAAGCTCAAACCACGCTCCTTTCATTATTCTATCCCACCTTTCATCAAACTTTACGGTGGCATAAATCGCTGTCGCTTGCTCTAGGCACTGCAGCCCAAAGAGCGGCGCCTATCTATGTAATAAACCATACACTGACTTGGGGCTTCTTTATTTTTTTTATAGCCTATCGTTAATATCGAGGCTTTTACTGCACCGATGCTTTATTACCGACTTTAAAAAAATGTAGTACTTCTCTTTTTCTTAAATTCGGTAACATGTTAATTTCGTCTATAAAAATAAAACATTAAGTGTACGGTGTGTTTATTGTGGTAGAAATCAGTTTTATTTCGTCGACGATCTGGTTGTTGGTACAAACATCGGTATAATTTTTGCTTTAATTTACGAGTACGTAGCTCTCTCATCTAGGACTCTCTGTTTGTTTGTAGCCAGTGAATGTAAATTCACAAAGAGCGTGCTGACTTTCGACTCCGTGCTTGTTCTTACTCAGCCCGTATTTGTTCCAAAAATTATATAGTTTGTGTGACATAATAAACATGGTTTCACTACAAGCTTTTATTTAGTTTTATTTACCTGTCCCATTGTCTGTATGTCCATAATAGAATCTTGCAAGCTAAATTAGACTTACTTCCCGTTATTCGATAGAGCTGAAACTTTACGTTTTTATGTTAATTGGGTTATTATCAACTAGTATTTTTGAGTGAAATTCTGATAATCTGCGATTGGAAATTGCAATTAAGGTCGAATCTCGAGTCTAACATTTGAATACATAAGAGATAACACGTCGATGTTTGAACTTCGATACACCTGATCTCCTTTGGGATTGCTTGTCGTCGTAACATTGCGGTCGTAAGCTGAATTTGGTCCAATATTGGACAAATATTTGTAGACTCTGCAGTCTGGAGCATATCTGTCACATAGGTGACCTGTGTGATCTTGGAACAATGTTCTGCAAATATTTGGTTGTAATTCTTCACTTACAAATCCTGTTTGTAGGCTCCCGCGTTTATAATTATTTAAAGCTTCGTCTTTTGACTGCTCTATAACTATGAAATAAGGAATACTAAGTAGAAATAAGTCGATATACCTTCTGGGTTATTGTGAAGGCAGAAACTCAACTAAAATTATCGATTTCTCCAATTTTCTACACAATCGAAAATACAAAATTAATGTTTAACGTAATCGAGACAGTATAACGTAATATAAAGGGGTTGTTTTGAGTTACATCCCTCATTAACAGACCCGCTTTCTTGGTAACAACGTGGAATATAATACACTTATTATAGAAATATTTATGTACCAGTAGGAAGTTTTGTTATCGGTCGTACATATTATTACAGAATAACCAATTTCATGTTATCGAACAAAATTAAAAAGATAACAGATATACTTATTATATGTCATTACTTATATAATTGTTGCGTTTCTATATTACTACATTTTACTATGATAGATATTATATTAAATTGTGGTGTATGGTAAAGTCCTTGATAAAATTATTGTACATTATTAATTATCCTATCGTACGCGGTAGGTGTTTTACATTTTACTGGTTCATCCAAGTAATTATTGTTGGAAGATTTTATGGGAAACTTGCGTGTTGTCGAATCCACCAAACGAGACGGATTTAAACGGTCCCAGCACGACACCTGAAGTGCAAAGCAACAATAAAAAATTTAGGTGGCTTCAACAGAGCTATAAGGTGATGATACTTATTTTACAACCTAATTGTTTTTTGTTCCAGCAGTCGTAAACTCGAAAACAGCGTCATAAAATGAACGCAATTGTCCGACCCCACGTTTGAATCACACAAACCCGTCTAATATATTTAATTATAAATTTCTTAATTAGCTAGTTGCGCATCGGCGATTTTGTTACATATAACGCAGCCAACCACCCAAGTGTTGTAGCGAGATATTAATAAAAACCACTGACTTTTTATTTCCAAGACCCATTATTACTAGGGGCAGTATGCGTGAAGTTGATAATTTGGGACACGAAGTTCTAATACGAGACGAACCGATATCGGTACTATTTACAACATAGTGCAAGTATGTATTTAAAATAAAATATTCTTGTTGGTATAAGTTTCATCAGCTTTACTACACACAAGGCGGAAAAATGTGACTAAAATATATTTTTTGTGAGGCAGAGCTGTTACACACATTACTCGCAGACACACACACATTAAACTTGAATAAGCTCCTTAATTAACTGTGAAGTAGATCGTAAATGGTGTGTTGACGAGAAAAATCTCTAATTTTACAATATTTAAAAGCTTATATACAAATATAATCACTAATAACTCATCACTCACTTTTCAGGATACTAATCATTATATGAAATATCTATATACAAAAAGGAACTATACCACATAATATATATAAAAGGAACGCCTTGATATGATTACTAAATGCTACTACTAAGATGACTAAATATTAACGTTACAAGAAATTTCGATCAAGCTTCATAATTTACACCAAAACAATTAAAATAAGGACTAGTCCATGCCTCGTGCTCACGCACATACCCCCTACTTATTCAGCACTATCTATTAGATCAAAACGCGTCCAATTATCGGAACATACATCATTCTATGTTATTTGTTTTGACGCACAAGTCACTGGGTGCCTATGTCGGCCGCCTTCCATTTCCGTTGGCTGCTAATGACTATTAACGATGGTTTTGCTTATCAATTAATAGAGGGTTCCTTTGCTTTAATAAAAAATGTGAAGTGAGGTAAAACATGACAGCCTGTATATTACAAAAAAATCGAGTTTTATTGTGTCCTAAATTAAATTTACGTGTGTCTTAAAGTGGTTTAGTATAAATTAAAACCTTCGTCATATTAATATTATTTATCTATTTGTGAAAATTGGATGTAATCAGTGGTTAAGTATAGGTGTTAAAAGCCTACAGCAAATACAAAAAGTCTAACATAAAGACGCTGTCCGCCTCATAGGTCCAGACAAACCTTATGAGTGAGGGCACAGCAACCTTTTGAGTGTTGTTAGCCAAGTTCGGGCATGCAATACAATGGCACGGCTCAAAAGTACTAAAAATGTAGAAGACGTTAAAGGAATATAGTTTATCTGCGTGGAAAATTGTGCCGTGAATATTTCGAGACAAAATTAGTGTCCAATATTTTTCTTAAATTATTAAATGAAAATATACTTAAAGATACAAACAGTTTTGTGGTTAAGTTGTTATAAATTGACAGACAGAGTATGTTTTTTTAATAATAGTGAGAACAAGTAAATGTAACATAACACTACAGTACTACCAGAACAGGTAGGCAAAGTAATGTTCTTGATCCCATGTAATATAATTCTCTTTCTGATCCTATTGCCACTAACCGGGAACGGATTCAGATTCCATGTTGCTACTGAAAACGACATGAATATCCAATAATACGTTGCCGAACCTGAAAATTAAACCCGAGACTGCAAGCTCAGATTACGAGCACTAGATCAATCAAGGATAAATCCAGAGCCTATTAAGGCCGATTAAAGCGGCATTTTTATATCTATGCTTCGTTTCCCAAACCCCGGATCTAAGCTTCCTTTATTAGCAAAAAGCCTGTCTTGGTCTGTCGCTCGCAACCGCATCTCCCCGCAATGTCTGCTTCCTCCAATTTGGACCGAACACAAGGATGTGGGTTCAAGATGGGTGCCTGTAAAATTGGTTGCGTCACATTGATGCTCCGCAAGACTCGGTTGAAGATGTAACGACAATGTTTTGATAAAACGGTTAATGGCTACCGTGTATTAAAATTATTTTGTCGTAGCAAGGAGGATTATACAGAAAAGTGCCTGATCTTTGAACAAATTATTTATATTCGTTGTTGTATGTGGGTGTATCTTTCTTTTTTTAGCGTGCTTTTAGTTAACTTCGATTTACAGCGCTTCAATCGCGCTTTCTTTTTGAGTGGGTAAAACTCTTAACTGTTACAAAACAATCATATGATTGATTATATTATCATTTTGCTCCCACTTTGCCATTGGGGCGAGGGCAGGGTAATTATTTTTATGTATTAAGATTCTGCTCATTTCGATAAGCTTAAGATACAATGTCTATCACATCATCAAATCACGTCAGTCTATTGCAATCCACTGCTGGACGTAGGCTTACTCCAGGTATAATTTCTATACAATTTTCCAATTATTTTTTTATGATAAGCATGACATTGAGCTAGATAGAGCGACCTAACATCCCTTTACTTTTTGGAGTTATCTATACAAACTACCCTAACGTTGACCATAAAAAACTCTCATTTTTTCCTTTAGGAACTTCTTCAAGAATTACCATTAATTCATTGTTTCAGAGATACTGCATCGTGGTGACCTATCGTCGTCTATGGAGTCTTTAGCTTACGACTCCTCGGTAGCCTCACCAGGCAGCGTCTCCAGCCACACGCAGCGAACTAAACGCATGCGCACAAGCTTCAAACACCATCAGTTGAGGACAATGAAGTCGTACTTTGCAATTAACCAGAACCCCGACGCTAAGGATTTGAAGCAATTGGCTCAGAAGACTGGCTTGTCCAAAAGAGTTTTGCAAGTAAGTGTGTGTTTTAAATTAGACTTACTTTTCATAGCTTTCAATTCTTATTTCCCTTCAAGTATCTTTTTATAGAAAAAAAACTTATGGAAGTGAAATAATTACAAATAATACATTTGTTTTAGGTTTGGTTTCAAAACGCACGTGCAAAGTGGCGACGCAATATGATGCGACAGGAGTCGAGCAACGGGAACGGACATACCAACGGTTCCATCGTCCCAGGTTCCGTCCCACAGCCCAACGTTGGGCCAAGCTCCATGCTGCTCTCAGAATCAATGCAGACCATGGAGGATATGAGGGTCCACACTCCTCACCCACACCCAATGAGTTTCAGCGAGCTTTATTGACATAATATGAAAAACTTTTATTTGGACATGAGGCTAGGTGCACAATTAGGAGAAAGACAAGTTTTTTAAATGTATAAAAAAGGGAAGGACTGCAATATTAGAGAAGGACTGGTCGCTAAGACTAAGATAATTTTAATTTTGGAACATGTCAGTGCGATTTGATTTCGGAATGTATTTTACTTTTTTTGGTATAAAATTAAAATGCATCTAACGATTCGATCATGATTGTCTATGGCCTAAAAAAAAAACTTAAAAAATGAACGATGCCAGTACTATTTAATATAAACATTAAATCATGAGAGTATGGAGAGTATAAGCAATAAAATACTTAAACAATAATTTAGACAAACATCGTAATTTTTAAAACGGCTGTAGTAGATTGATTAGAAACATATAACTAAACTAAACTTAGCAACATATAAACTAGAATCGATGTCAAAAGCAATAAAAGACGTATGTTTTAGTACCAACTTATATTTTAAAGTACCCACTTATCAACAATCAATTAAACCCTCAATTCTTATAAAACATCTGAATATCTTATAAACGGTTTTAAAGGAAGTCTGCGCTTATCCGAATACTTCCTATATTTTTACTATATGGACCGAATCTTGTAGGTAGGTATACTTGGTTCCAACTAAACTTGATATAAAATATGAATGTATTGAAAAAAAAATGTACCATGTAGGTACTTTTTTATATCAATTTAATAGATATGATTGGAAATAATAGTTTATTAATTTCAGTTTTCGGCCAAATCATTGAAACAGAGTATACAATACAATATACCTAAGATATTTGTATTTTAACTTTTAAAAATAGTTCCTAATAAATAACATGAATATCTCGTAGTTAATGTTACACTAGAGCGGTCGCGACCAAGTCTCGCGATCATAATAATCATCTTATTTACCTTTAGATGCATAATAATATGAATTTAATCATTCCAATTTTGAAGCCTTGTAAATATTAGTGTTTACAACTGAAACCCGACTAAACAAGAGGTCAAAAACAATTTTTCCTTAATCTGTACCAATATTATTAAAGAGGAAAAATTTCATTGTTCGTATGTAGGCGGTAATCTCAAGAAATATCCATCCAATTTCCAAAATCCCTTTACCAATATTTGGAGACCTTCAGGGTGGATAAGACTTTAATGACGAAATAGAAACGAATTACTTATTTCTATGCCTTTACCTACTACAGTAAAATGTTATGTTCCTGATTATACCATCGTAGGCGGGTCTAATGGTGATACTAGTCAAAACACGGTAACTAGAGTATGGCCGTAGTTGTTAACTACCTTTTAAGTTACATACGTGCCGAATTAATATTTACCTAATTTAGTACTTGAACACAGCTACGAGCAGGGAGGTGAATCTCCTTCAATTATAATTATTATTTTATGAAGTGACTAGAATATTGCACTCATTACCTAATGATACAGGCCTGGTCGCTTTAAGCACGCATTGACAGTTTATGCTACAGATGACGTCATAAGTGGGCTCGCAGTGGCAAGTAGCCCCAGAAGTATTGGTTGCCAAATTCTAATAATGACGTAATTTTGACGTCACATTGCTTTTTTATTGAGTAGGATTTGTTATTTAAGGCCACTTTTTGTATTGATTGTACTTACTATTTTGACAGTTCATGATTATTGCAATAAAAATCGCGCATTATGTTTGAAAAGAATACTCTTTTAACATTTACATAGAAGTTTACACTGTTCATTTAATTTATGTGTGTACATGAAATTTTTAATACACTATGATTACATTAAAACAATAGTGATAACAAATTTTAATTATCCCTAGTGTACGGTGTGATACTTGATATCATTTTTATAGTCGCAGGTTAATTATGAAATTATTTTAAACACAGCGCCTGTATAGTGCCTTAACGGCGGCGCATTTATAATTAGACCTCTCAAAGTATATCTACAATTAAGCCGTTATAAGGCCGTAATAATAAACCTAGAAACTCAATGCATAATCCCTTGGTTATTAAGAAAGTTTCCACAAAAAGTAGATGTTGATTAAAGCGGTAGTAAACCCTTAATACTTTGTTTACATTCACCGTAGTCTGTTGCAATAAGTTGTTAATTACATTATACGTGTAACTATTACTTAGATTTTATCTTCCTTAGCATATACTCCACATATTTAATTACTAAGTGCAATGTAAATATTACGCTTTAGGAATTTTGATGTGTAATTTTAGATGCCGGAAAACGGGACCCCAACTGCCAAATTATAATGTACCCTGGATTTTGAGAAAAGCTTAGATTTTTGCTAATTATACCTACCAGGGTACGTGGTATTTTTTACTACTGGCAATGTTATACTTAAATTAACATCTTTGGTGAAAGTGATAAAATACAGTGAGATATATTTAGCTTCACAAAGTTACATGAACAATTCGTACGTAAAATGCAACGTTACGTTACGTTTATTGCAAAAATTGTGTCTGATGATGCCTAGAAAATTATTGCTAGTGGTAAAAAATACCCTGTATATTCGAACTATATTCCCTGCATGACATATAATATTGTTAGATTTCGAAAGACAAGAATATGTAAAATATAAGTTGCCTTTTATGTAAGATGTTTTTCAAAATTAAGAATTTGTTTAGTACGTAGTTATAGTATTAGGGAAACATATTTATACATCAAAATGGTTTAATATATTGACGTCACCTTAATGTGTGTTTCATTTATATCCTTAGTGAAAATGTCTCAGGGTGAGACTATCTTATTTCTTAACAATTTATTTATATAATTATGAAACTTCAAAAGTTATTCCCGGATTATCAGATGAGTAGATGTTAAGAACCATACCTACACCTGATATCGTTTCACCTGCACACAAATGATGGAACACTGAATCGTTGACTATGAATAGGGCCTATGTAATTTTAGCCCAGTGATTAATTTTTCTTGTCTATCCAATGTGCCACTAAGCACAAATTGAAGATTGTTGCCAAATTACCCTTTAGTCAGTGTTTGAGTTTAGTATCGATAAAATATAAGATAGGTATAATATCCATATTCATTATTAGAAACGTCAAATCAACTCGGAGGACTTATTCTGATCACATCGGAGGTATCCTGAAAGGCCCAGACTACAAGCATGTTGCAGAAGCTAACTACTGACGTTGAATGAGGTGAGGGAATAGGTACCTTTGTGTTCCAACATACCTCTCCAGGATCATCACCTCAGGATCGTATTACAATTATGATCGTATCTATTATAGGATCGTAGTAATGGATAAGCGATTGGACTGCTGTGGTAAGAGTTGCGGGTTCGATTCCCGCATGGGAAGAAATTTGCGTGATCCGCTGATGTTTGTCCCGTGTTTGTGTGATGATGTTTGTGAAACTCATCCACGATACAGGGGAAGTAAGTACCTATTGTGGGGCGAAACGAAATATTCAAAATGCGTTGTTTCTGTCTAACTTTTTGGGAATATTTCCAAAACAGTTTGACTTCGAAAGACGTGTTTGGTGTGGATAAAGTTATCGAAATCGGTAGGTATGCATACACACGGACTGAGATCCATGAAATAGGGTGTAGACCTATTGTCATTTAACCCTTTGAACGCCACGGACTTATAAAGAAAACAAACGTTTTCGTGCCCTCCACGCCACTATTTTATTAGAAAGCAATATCTAATACGTAATCGTTTGTTATTACATTACACAAATGTTTCGATTAGGTGTTGTCTTTTATTCATATTTATGGCGTGGTGCACGGAAACGTTGGTATTGTTGGTATGTATGACTATGGCGGTCAAAGGGTTAACCCTTAGACCACCACGTTCCGGACCGCTTAAAAGTAAAGCGAAGTAGAAACATTTAGTTCGGGCAAGTCTGACTATCAAAATATATCTAATTTACCAGCTATTATCTATTATACTCCTAATATCCGCCTTTAGGGTTAAATTTCGATAAACCCCGATACACGTGTTCATTTATTTGTAATCAAAAGTAGGTTTACGAATTTTCTTGTTGCTAACATTGAAAATAAAAGTTTTCTATCAGCCAATTTGGCAGTCGGTTTTCTCCGAATAAATGCCAGTACAGTTCAGCTAGTACTACTACTGTCGGTAAAAAAAACTAAATTGTATGTCTTTAGAATAGGATTCATAATTGATTAATACCACATAGTCACATACGATAATTATTATGTTAAGTGATTCAACTGTAACTTTTTCATAAATAAGTATATTATTACAACATGTAGTTATAGGTACATATTTAAATGTGATAATCACTGTTTAAAATTTATTAGAGCTATCAAGGCATCCCAAATCTGAACACTTTTATGTTTATATAATAACTATCGTCAACAATAATAATAAAAAAGGATTACAAAAAACGAAAAAACATTGACAAAAATACAAGCTGATATTTTTTAATCTTTAGATTGGAAGTCAATTCAATGGATTCCAAATTTAGATTAAGACCAAAATAGACATTTACCGTTTACCTAATTGTTATATAATGCTTTCGTACTTACAATTATTCTTTTAATCTTCAAAAGGCAGATGTGAAGAGGGTGAGGGCAGAGGTGTTTTTGTGTAACATGAGTCATACAGTATAAACGCATTAAATCACAGCTCATTATAAGTCCTATGTAATGGGTGGTATACATCCAATCATGCTGGTATACATTCAACCCACACCAATTCGTCGCTGGGAAAGTTTACAAGTATATAAACTTTCCCAGCGACGAACGGTAACAGTATTCAGAAAACTTTAAATGCTAACTTATGTTTCTCAATGGTTTTCAAGTTGCATACGTCCGGCATGCTTTCTGGGTCTAAATTGCGAATAAAACAAAATCATTGGAAATGGTATCTGTTTGAGGACTCTTAGTACCTGTCAGTGGGATGTGACCCTTACTGGACTAAGTTTTCGAGGAAAACTGAGGTTATCTTAAATATCTGGATACAAAATAATAGATACAAGTGTTACGACATTGCGTCTACCAACGTACAAACGACACAAATGAAAAAAAAAAGCAATATGAGAACCTCCTTCTTTTTGAAATCATTATGACAGTGTATTTAAGAACTATTTTACTCTGAATATATCTAAAATGTTCTCAAGTTGATGACTGCCTTAAAAAGCAGACATCATTAAAAAGGAGATGCCTGTCATAAATCTATTGTTAACTAGAAAATATTTTTTATGAGCCACACTTAAAATGTTTGGCAAAGCTTAGTAATGAAGTTGATAAATCAAATTGTCGGTGTCTGCTAGCGTTTGTTGTGAATAAATAAACATTCAACAAATTATAAATGTATAACTATTTTATATGGGCCTTTAATGAGAACGTTTATAATTTACGGCGTTCGGGACACGCAGTTTTAGGAGGTTATAATGTACTAAAACTTATGCCAAAGTTAAAGTAAAATACAGTACGTATAATCAGCCATCATTGTTTGGCTCGAGTTCGAGTCGGTTCGAGTGTTAAATATGCAGCTGATCATCAGTATTATACTTGCCTATCTAACCTATACTAATTCTACCCAGTACCCACGTACTGGAGAACACATGGTAATACGATACGCTATGGTAATAATAGTTGTCAGATTTTTGACTACCCGTAACAACCATCAAAATTACACAAATGATTTACAGGCTTGACTGCTTAGCGCGCTTCCGAGGCATTGAAGGATCTTGGAGCCCCGAATTGTCACTTGATCCAACGACTCGATTATGTTAGCCTAGAAAACAGAATAGGTGTAAGTAACATTAATTCGAGGGCAATCATATAATATATAATCGAATACAACAAACCTCTTCCCATCATAATCAAAGACAAACATCTATGTTCTTATAAAACTACATCCAATAGACAGTCACAACACAGACTGTCTTCGCACGCGTCATTTTAATTGCATCGTAACAAAACGCACAACAAATCATTACATACATAATGCGGACTAAGTCGCCAGAGAAGAGATCTCGACAAAAAGCGGCGAAGCAGCAAGCTTACAGGGTAGAGACCGAAAGGAACCCGGAAACCACGCCGCAGTATTTTCAGGTACTGGTTACGTTCATAAATTATTTATCGCGGTGTCCCTGCGACCATGGTTCTGCAGGTAAAAGCCGGACTGCTCTATTTTTTATAATCTATTTTATATTATATATTTTTTAGAATCAGCAGACCACTAAAAGAGTTTGCGAGGTTTTCGATTTTTGTCATGTCAGTAATGTAATAAGGCTTATTATATTTATCTTTTTGTTAAAACAAGATGTTTTGTAGGAGCGAAAAGGTTATTAAGCCTTCCTAAAATTTCATAATTTACTGAGATGTTTTCTTACAAGCAGTACATTTACAAATGAGGTAACTCTTTGTAGGAGCCTCACTGGTATATCTCTTGCCGTTCGTGTCTTTATTCTTCAGAAAAGAGTAGAGTTTGTGTAGCCAACTTATTCTGGGTGAACCACCTGCTTGTTTGATCCACATGTGGGTTTCACGATACCTTTAGTTTTGAGTAACATTAGTTGTTCACTAGAGGTTTTTAGAAAAGAACTATTATAATCAATCATTTTTGCTGAATATTTTATCGCACATTCCCGATCAAAAATGTAACGTGCAATATCCAAAAAGTTTCAAATCGCTGGTCACACGACGTGTTGTCCTTTATTGGTACTTGTTACGTTTTTGTTGAAGACAATGCTGGCTTTTCACATGTCGTCCAGAGAACTTGCCGACAATTGTAAGTTCAGCCGCTTAACCATTGCGGCTTTTTATGAAGCGGCGACTTTTCTGCTTATGGCTGCAGCTGTCACTTTTAAAAGGGTATTTTTTAAGATAAAAGTGCCTTGATTTTTCTGCCTTTCTTTTTGGAAGTAATGTTAACTGGTAAAAGGTTTAATGTTATAAATTCAAGGTAGTCGATGTATGTTACAGCGTGATTTATCACTGTCATCTTCTCATAATTGGATTTCAGTTATGTTTATAACAATAGGGTATAACGACTCTCTGTTAATTAGCGATAGCTTCGGTTAAATTTATTTAAAGGTTATGAAAACATACAATATCAGTATTTACTGGAACAAAACAGTTAAATAGTTGGTAACGTAGAAAACACATTGCCTCTTTGACTTATGTGTTTTGTGGTAAGCTTATATGGATGCAAATGTTGTGATACTGGGTATCAACTAGAAAAATAAGTTTTGTAGGAAGATAGAAAATTTGCAATGCACCTGTGTTTGTGAGCTATAACATCGCCTGCGTAGTTGATTTGATTAACCATTAAAGTAAATATTAATCTCATTCAAATATTTGGTTCGTCAGATATCGGTCAACGTCTTGGAAGCCCGCAAACTAATATGGATGAACCCGCATTCCGCCAACTCCTATGTCATCGTAGTCCTTGGAAAGAAAAAACATAGGACCACTATTAGAAGGAATATGGAGGAGCCGTATTACAGAGAGGTTATATTTATATGTCATATTAATTTATAATAATTATATAAAAAAATTGAATTCCAAAAAATATACAGAACAAGACGAGCGAATAATATAGCGCTGCACGCCCCTAGAAAAAACTACGGAAAGACTTACTATTTTTTATGGAGGAGCATAGCTTTACATTACACTACCTAAGCGTGTAAAAGATACAAAATCAATGTGCGGGTTAAAAAAAAAACCTATAGTTCTCATTCTCTTAATAAAAACGGTCCCGGGTGTACTTAAAAGACAAACTCCGGAACCCACTGAGTAACGCCTGTGAGGGACATTAAGGGACATCCCCCTTGGGGGTGACTGTAAAGGGGTCTCCCCTGAACCCCGCTGTGCACGCCACGTGACCACGGTGTCACCGTCTTCTATAGTCGTCGTCGCTCGGTGAGCAGACAAAGTCCTTTTTCATGTGCCCCCTTGCTCTCAAAAGCCCTACTGCCTTAGGATATCACGTTCCGTAGTGAGAATTATATAATGAAGGAAAATATTACACTTTGAATATGTTTTGAGTAATAGCTGAACCACATACCTACATGTTTCAATTTCTTAATTCAATATACAAGAGCGTAAAGTCCTTCTGAAAAGGTGAACTGGTGTTGTAAAGTGTAATAATATATATTCTAACCCACCTTTAACTGTTCAATTGAATTGATATTTGACCTGCAGAAATTAATTTTTTCAATATTTTTTTCTGGAGTAAAACCACTTCCATTTCTCCAAATGTTTCCACGCATGCGAAGTGGCGGGCGGAAGCATGTAACTAATAAAAATAATTTAATAACAATTTCATGATACCCATGTCACCGTGAAAAGAACGGGTAATGACGTTTGTGTTAAAAATTATGTTATTACTTATTACGCTTGTTTACTCTGCGGGGTGAGCAGAAGTAATGAGCCGAGTGTCAGCCGTCTCGGTGGATGATTTACACGGAAAGGTGCATCGGCGATACGATTACATAAAGTTATCGCTGGACGCAGAGAACGACTAAAATCACAAGCGATTCCAAGTAGTCGAAAGTGAAAATATAGGTACCTACAAGCGCCTACGTATGTAATTTATTTGCAATCAGGAGATTTTAGGAGTACAGTCCTGGATTATGGGAGCTGAGAATATTACCTGATACAATAAAATTAAATTACAACACGGAAATTAACACGAACACGTTTTTAATTAGTTCGACCGGCTATGGTCACAAGCAGACTCTTGTCTTGCAGCTTGTGACCAACGCCGGTGCAAATCGGTCGAAACGTCAAGCCAAAATTAAAAACTTATGTTCGCGTTAATCCCGTGTTGTAATTTAATTTAATTATCATCATGCAACACGATAGTTTAAAAATGAGTATTTCCTGATATAATTAATTATTATTATATTATGATTTAATTATTATTACTTTTTTGTAATACTTTCTCACGAAACTGGTCTGAAAACCTCAAGTCCACTACTTCATGGCAAGAACCGGTCAATATAAGTACTTTAACGTAATAATTTAAAGTGGAATGAATTCGCTGACAGTTTGGCAGTTTTTCGCCGAAGTCACCTCGCCCTTTAAGGAAACTTTATTTTTAACAACCTCAATACAAAGTTATATGGGTAAACTACTTAGGTTCTTCATGACCAGTTCATACCTACGTGTCTCCAAAATAAAACTTATTAAAATAAGCCTGTTATAATTTAAATTTAAGCGTCGTATGACAAAAAAATGGAACTTTATTCTTAAGGCTAAATTCGGTCTCATTGCTGATATCTGTCATCTCGTTTGGGTTTATTCCGATAAATAGCACCCACTATTTCAAATTCTGGATGAGCATTTCCTCTGTCTTAGCCTGCGACAAAGACAGGCATGACACCTAGCGGATAACTTTAGCTGTTCTGCGCCAGCGTCAAGTAGCGCCATCTACATTTTGTTTACAGTACCACTCGGTCCGCTACTAGTACTAGCTAAGTCCGTCTCGCTATGAGATCTCAATACTGCAAGCTTCATAGGTTTGAGAACAGAGTGCGCTTTAGATCTAAATTAAATTTGAATTTTTGGCCATCACATTTTTTTAAAACAGCGCAGCGTCACGTCATTCACGCTTTTTTAAGTTTCTATGGATAGTCAATATAATGTTCTTGTTTTTGCATCCCATATTCAAACTACAATTTAATTAGATATTGGGCGGAAAAAACATGCAAAATATTTGTCCGTTAGCAAGGGTGCTATGTTTAAAGACAGACATTGTCGCATTCATAAATTAATATGATAATAAAATATTATATTGAAACTAAGTATAGCACCCTTAATTAACAATACGTAAAACCGTAAACACACACACACAACTAAATCGGGTAAACAAACTACAAATAAAACATTACTGATATAAGATTGTAATATTATATGAATTGTGTATATAATAATAATTTAAGGAGGATGTCTTACAGTGGCTAAATGTCCATGTAGCTTCTTGTTCACACTTTACCCGGATTCTCTTTCAAAGATGGCAATTTAGTATAATTGCCACATAAAATGTCAGGGTCATTTTTGATCCCAATTTTTTTTGAACGTAGAAAATCCTCATTGATATCCGTCGGTTACAGGGAAAGTGAGTGGGTCACGCCGGACTAAACTCTGACTAAAACCCTAATTGTTTCGCCGTATGATAATCCTCCTATCTCCTTGAAAGAAATTCACGATCCTCACTTCCCTCATTCAGATTCTCTCTACCATTTCGCCAACAGTACTTCATGTTCGAGCTGTACGTGAGTATCAGAGACATTCAGCGTTCAACTATTTGGCTGGCTGTCATGGAACCTCGATGCTGCGCACCGCCGCGACTGATGGGGGAAGCCAACGTCGACCTCGGGTCCATATGGGCACAACCACGTAAGTAAATACACCTTAAGTAAGCACCAGAAGACATTATGTTTATATTTTAAAGGATATTGAAAATACTTACAATTAAGTAACGCGATAGTTATTATTTTGGGAAGAAAATCTAAGAAAAACAAGCAATCAAAGACAAGAAGAATATTCAGTATGCCTTTTATGACCCTACAGAAAAACGAAAATACTGTTTACTGTATGTGGTAGTTTAAAAGGGATTTTTATGAAGTTTAGTACATATCTACTTACTCCAAAATTGTGTGAGTGAAAATTCTACAAGGAAAACTCTAAAACAATTTCTTACACAAGTTTTGGACTCGGTGTCTTGAGTGAGTAATACATCATAAGCAAAAACATTATTTACATAGTGTTCTGAATAATATATCTACAGATCATATGTGTACTGTGCAAAAACATTGGGGTAAAATGTTGAAAAGTCCATTAACATACTCAAGAAATTAATGTCTATGTGTTTATGTTTTGATTAATGTTTTATTTAATTTATTATTATTTCCTTTATTTAAAACTTTCACTTATAAATTACATTTTTAAATATATATTATGTACAAAAACAGCAAAATAAAAATAAAATATATTTAAAAATATAAAAAATAGTCGCCAACTGGCAACGGGATCAGGATCCTAGCTGCCGGCGGTTAGGGCTCCAGAGAGAGGAACCTCCTGACTATGCGCGCCGTGTCAAGGAGTACCGTCTTCTGCATCAAGCCCTTAACCCAGCCGCCTAACGCGAGCCTCTTAAGATGGTGATCGAGGCTCTTGGCCATTAGGCCATTGACCGTAACAACTATCGGTACAACAATTGCCGAATCCACCTCCCACATGTCGACAATCTCGTGCGCTAAATCCAGATATTTAATCTGTTTATCTTTTTTAGCTTTCACGAGATTCTCGTCATGCGGTATAGTGATATCGACAATCATCGTGCGTCGTTCTAATCGATCTATCACCACTATATCAGGCTTATTGGCAACAATAGTCCTGTCAGTAATGATAGATCGATCCCAGTACAATGTGACATGACTATTTTCGAGAACTGGGTCGGGCACATACCTATAGTACGGTACTTCTGAATCCACAAGGTCATATTTTAGAGCAAGTTGCTGATGTATAATCTTGGCCACTTGGTTATGCCTATGCAAATATTCACCGTTAGCCAGGCTAGAACAACCGGAAACAATATGTCTGATTGATTCACCCGGACGGTGGCATGCCCGACATATGTCAACCGTTCCATCTTTCAGAATATATTTCCGATAGTTGTTCGTCATCATAACTTCGTCCATAATTGCACACACAAAACCTTCGGTTTCCCCAAAGAGGTCACCGAATCGTAACCAAGAGATGGACGATAAAAAGTCTACATCGGGCCCATGAAGAGCCCGATAAAAGCGTCCATGGAGCTCCTTGCTCTGCCATACCTCCCTGCGGTCATTGGTATCTAATACTGCAGGTTTGTGCCAGTTCTCTTTAGACAAGGATAACGGGGTAAGGCCCATAACTACTGCAACTACATTTCGATGCATCCCAACGTCATTCTTTAAAAAGTATTCCCGGAGGTTGCACACCTCACGATTATGGAGGGTCTTAGCGCTTAACAAGCCCCGACCCCCACATTTTCGTGGAATGTACAACCTCATCACAGAAGATCGTGGGTGATGCATTCGATATGCAGTAAGCATAGTTCGGACCTTCCTATTCAGGGTGTCCAACTCTGTCTGAGTCCATTTGAGTATACCGAAAGAGTACATCAAGACTGGCATGACCCAACTGTTAAAGGCGCGCACTTTATTTCCGCCTGAAAGTAGACTTTTAAGTACTTTCTTCAGGCGGCCATAGAAACGCTCCCTGAACAATTGTTTCATGTCAGTCTCTTTTATACCTAGCGATTCCGATATACCCAAATATTTGAAGGTCTCGGTTGAAGAGAGGGCTCTAAGGAATGTGGAATCTGATAGATGTGTTCCCTCAGATTCCACAACCTCTCCTCTTTTTACATGGATGAGTGCACATTTATCTGCACCAAATTCCATTCTGATGGATCTACTAAAGCTTTCAGTGATTTTCAGTAGATCCATCAGTTGTAGGCTACCTGATGCAAACAGTTTCAGGTCATCAATGTAAAAAAGGTGAGATATTACCTGACCTCCTCTTCTCAACCGGTAACCTAGCTTTGAGCTCTCTAGTAATGTACTCAGGGGGTTCAAAGCCAGGCAAAACCACGATGGGCTCAAACTGTCACCCTGGAATATCCCGCGTTTAATCCAAATAGGTCCATCGTATTCGCGGTCTTGCCGGCATCCTGGATATTGAAGGATCGTCTTCCATTGCCCCATACACGACATCAGGAAGGTGCGTAGAGTTGCATTGATTTTGTACAACTCCAGCACCCTTATGAGCCATGTATGAGGCACCGAATCATACGCCTTCTTGTAGTCTATCCAGCATGCCGACAAATCCTTACGATTACGTCTGACCTGTCTGTTAATAGTCATGTCAATTAAGAGCAGCTCCTTAGTACCACGTGATCCATTCCTACATCCATTTTGAGCGACATTCATGATATTGTTATTATCAATATGTTGACAAATTTTTGCCTTCGAAATAGATGTAAGAAGTTTGTAAATTGTAGGCAAACAGGTAATCGGCCTATAATTTTTGGGATCCGTGATACTTCCTGACTTGTGGAGCAGATGGGTAACTCCTGTTGTTAGAAACTCTGGTAACGACGCAGATTCTAAGGCCGACTGAAACTGAGACGCCAAGCAACCATGAGAACTACGTAGCCATTTGAGCCAGAAATTGTGCAATCCATCTGGTATTATTATTATTATTTCGCCTCAAAAAGATCATAAGCGCCGGGCAGAATGCGTCGCTTACGCGTTCGCTTAAAGTACTCGTTTGCATTGATTTTTAATCCCCCGTTGCTAAATAAAGTGACTGATAGGTCGTAAGCGCCATGCAGAACGCGTCGCTTACGCGTTTAAACGAAAGTTTTGTTGTCACACCTTCACAGGTTTAGTCGTGGACGAAAGGTCGTAAGCGCCATGCAGAATACGTCGCTTACGCGTTCTCTTCAAGTGCTCGTTTGTATTGATTTTTTAGTCCCCCGTTACTAAACATAGCGAGTGATAGGTCGTAAGCGCCATGCAGAACGCGTCGTTTACGCGTTTTAACAAAAGCTTTGTTGTAACAGCTCCACAGTTTTAGTCGTGGATGAAAGGTCATAAGCGCCATGCAGAATGCGTCGCTTACGCGTTTTAACGAAAGCCCGGTCGTAACACCTCGACAGCTTAAGTTGTGAAGAAAAGGTCGTAAGCGGCATGAAGATTGTGTCGCCTACGCGTTTTACCGAAAGCTTTTTTGTAACAACCCTACACTTTTAGTCGTGGACAAAAGATCGTAAACGCCATGCAGAGTGCGTCGCTTACGCGTTTTTGCAAGAAGCTCTGTAGCATCTGCCTTGTTTGACCGGAGAAAAAATGTTCTTTAAGCTTCTAATAACGGAAGATATGAATAAATATTGTATGCCTAAAGAGTAATTTCTATGTCCTTTTTCAGTCACAACGTTCATTTTCAGGGGTGTAAAAAAAGAAGATAATTAGTTAAAATTACCTCATCATCCGCCTCCATCTTCATCCTCTTTTTAGTCGGCTTCCAAGCCTCTGTGCCAACCTCATCCTGATTCCACCTACAATGGCTATCTAATATCTATCTATCGATCTATTTTAGAATAATTCAATATTAAAATGTATTAGTTTTTAATTTTTACTTTACTTTAATTCAAATCTTACAAAAATTAAATAATAATTCAAGTCAACATTTAGTTTTTAAGGAATTATTATTTAAGCTTTTAATTAAGTATTTTGCTATGTAACGTGTTCTTTGCTTTCAATGAAAAAAAAAACACGTTTAAAATAAAGGCCGGCCACTTCTTAAGCAGAATTAATTATGTACATTTTTATAATTGTCATCTACCATAATATTTAATTGATACCTAGCCGAAGCTAAATGTTCCACCGAGGTCTAAACGATTTGAAATTTCAAATCGTTCGGACCTCGGTGGAAAATTTAATTCTCATTAGGAGTTTCGTGAAATTATTTATTACAACTAGAACTGTTAAAATTATCCCCACCAAACCGAGTACGGAGTACCAGGGAAACATATTTCATCACAGTTATAATACATTTATTATTTATAAAAAAAAATATAAAGTAAATACGTACGATTTTCTATCACTTACCTTTAAATATTAGTCTTTCATAATCATATTACTTGCACTGTTTACAGTTTTATGCGTTTTTTGCACTTGAAGCAATATACATATATCTTCAAAATTAATATTTTTTTTATTCTGCTGTTATCTTTGCGGTAATTGGCTGTTTGTCATTTTAACTTTTTGTTGACTAGTGATTCTTTTAGTTATAAGTTTTGTTAACTAATAAAAATATTATAGTTCTTTAAAACTAATTTAAAAGCTCGGTAAAATTATCGTGTAATGTACAGAAATATATATTTTTTTAATATTTTATAAACTATTCCTCTTTATAAGCTATATTCGGTTTAAAAAAGGGAAATAAAATAAAAATTAATTTAGAAAACGCGACGTTAGCAGCGTTCAACTTATTTGGCACCAATGTACCAGGATACTAGAACTAGGCTGGAGGTAAAATAATTGTGGGAGTGGTGGTGTGGTGAGGTGAATGGGGATGAGTCGCGTATATACCACCTTCTTCGTCCCCACTTAGTAAAGAGTCAACAACTACTAAGTATATTCAGAATCCTGAATATAGCGACTTTCCATTTCAAGCAATAAATAAAAATGATAAAAAAAAGCAAGCAAAAAATAATAATGATTAAAATTTCACAATTTTAATCATTTTTATTTTTCTCTCTTGGGCACTCTGCCAGTCGCTAATGATGAGGAGGAATATTTCGATGCATAATTTTTTTTATGTTTTTTTGTTGTATATTAGTTTTAATGTAGGTAGTATAAAAATCGAGTGTAATTATGTAAATTATTTTTGTTAAATAAATAACTGCTGTATTTATTTCAAAATTTAAAATAGTAATTCTCAGTCAGCTAGTTGCCCAAAAGTGCTAACCCCTAACGTGGAAACTCTGATACAACAAATGTCGTCGTATACATATCTACCCTTAAGAAAATACAGGCGAGACGGTTTTATTTTATTTTAAGTAACTTATATACATATAGCTTCCTTTAACAAACTCTAATAATTATTTTTTGAAAATATAATTTGAAATAATTGATTTTTGTATAGTATAATTTTATTCACCAAAAACAAACTAACTTTCATTTAATTCACTTGTTTTTGTGAATTAAAAATAACCAAATAATCATAAGATTTTCTCAGAAATCAAGTTGACGTTAGCAGCGTACAACTTATTTTATACCAGAGTACTAGGATACCAGAACTGTACAGAGGGTAGTGTGACTGGGAGGGGTGGCGTATATAAGCATGGGGTGAGTGGCGAATGGTCTACGCACCCTACTCATCCCTTTCTACTTAGTTTAAGAGCTAGCATCTAGCAATATTTAGAATGCTGAACGTTTTTGTTATTCCTTCTCAGTTTGACAAAACATCACAAACATATCGTCTGTATTATCTTTTAAGGTTGGTCTCATGCCCATCATTGTAACATTTGTATGCCAGGATTCAAAATCATAATCATTAAAAACCATCTAGGTAAGGAAGCTCGAGGCCTCCCGAGAGTCTTGGAACCCGAAGCGAAACTTATATATTTAAAACTAAGTCAGGTTTGTTAAAAAACTTATAACTCGAGAACTGCTAGACCAATTTAATTGATCTCAGATTTGTTAGATTCGTCTTCTCCCCGATTAGAATAATAACTATTAAAATATCGAAAAAAATTAAACATGTTATTAATTTTTTAATAAATTAGGTTTGGTACGCCGCCATCTTCCGCAATTGACAACTCACGTCACGCTACTTTACTGGGTAGGACAACGTCTGCCGGAAATTTGGTCCCACTTCCCTCTATATAAGCGGGAGACATAAACACCAGAGTCATAATACGAGATCCTCAGCTAAGATAAGCCAAGTCACCAAGCACTACGGATATGAAAGTTTCAACTAATGGAAACTTTTCTGGTCGTCACAAGGTCTACAATCTTCAAATTTAAAACACTCTTACTGGGTACATAAATGTTAGGCAGTCTAACCGAATGAAAGTGTTCTATTAGTATTCTACATTCCATTCTTTATATTCTTCGGGCCAACTCTATTGGAGTACATGTGACCGAATATTCAAAACTAGGTTCGGTCTCGCGAGCCACATTAGGGCTCATCAAAAAAGTTGATTTCAAGGGTCACCGTTGACAAAATCGACATGGAGGACTACATACATGGAGCGACTACCTATCTGACCTTCTGACCTCGTCACTAAAGTTATGGCACATTACAGTTACACCCTTAGTGAGTCTGAACATCATCGTGCCGTGTGGTATCCGGCCTAGAATTGGCCACCGTTTTTCCTCCCTTGGGTGTCGTAAAAGGCGACTAAGGGAAAATTCAGAAGATGGGCAGCAGCGACTTCTGTAACTTGACCACTAACACTGCGATCCCCAAGACGCTTCCGGTCGTCGTCGGACGTCTTCCGGCTGATGATGATGATGAGGAGTCTGAACATAGAATGGTCATTTATGCAGCTTGATTAACTACAATCATGAGTTATTGTATTTATTTTCGCTGATGATATATTTTGATTCCAATATGTAATATCTTTTTTATTAAAACTATGACGCAATAAACTCAACCGATTAATTATCTGAAATAGTCTGAATAAGCCTCTAGCTCCTAGCCTATAGGGGACACACACACACACAAAGATAGCTGAAAATCAAATAGGCGTCGTTAAACAGTATACTGTCTCGTTCTATTAACAAGGATTTACACTTGCATGAGAGAACAGGACCTACGTATACTCTCTCTCTCTCTCTCTATTACTTTGTTGAATGGATGGCATTACAAACACATGGATAGTTCCAAGTGACCGACCCGTCCATCATCAATACACATCAATAAAATTGGAGTGTCTGTTTGTAACATGAAAATATTTTTTTTACTCTATGAATACGATAGTATACACGACACACTTAACAAAAATGCAATTGAAAAAATTTCGTCTGTCTGTCTTTGTTGTCTCTTTGTTTTAGGTAATATCCGAAACGGCTCGACAGATTTTGATGGGACGTCACTGGAAGCTAGCTGATGGTTTGAGGTCTAATATAGGCTACTATAAATTTCGAAAATGTTTAGGGTTCCGCGGTAAAAACAATAAAACCCCATAAAATTGTTAATAAATTCAGATTCAATTAAGTAAATTTGCTTACTGCTGCTACGTACAAGTTTTTTAATCAAAACACGCGGGGACGAGGTCCCGAGCATAATACGTGAAGTTTTCACTTCACGTATAAGTAAGTCAGACCCACAGTTTGAGTACTATCTATTAATTTACTAGCAATTGCTTTAAATTATCAAATTTTTGTTGCAAATCTGGGGTGTTGAATCGGTAAGTTATTGCTCCAAACACGTAGCGGTACCCCGCCGCGACATTGTCTTAAATAGGTGTTACTCGGATCGGATTTAATGGCTCAATGATAGGTGTTATTTTTGACTTTTTATATGACCGCTTTTCTCTTTTGCGTTGGGGGTTTTTCAAATTTTAAATTTTATTTTATTTAAAAAATTTATACTTTAAATTTAGTCTTGTTTTTGTAATATACACATCATGCCCTTTCATTTGATACCTCACTTTGTATGTATGAAAATATTCCATTTGTCTGCCCCTATATCTTTTAAATGGCTGAACCGATTTTGTTATAACTTAATTTTTTATAATGTGCACATTATGTCCTTTCATTCAATACCCCACTTGGATATATATGAAAATATTCCATTGGTTTCCCCTATATCTTTTAAACGGCTGAATCGATTTTAATATAACTGAATTTTTTGTAATGTGCACATTATTTTCTTTCATTTGATACCCCACTTGGATATATGTATATGAAAATATTTGATTGGTCATCCCCGCTTTCAACCTCCATATCTTGTAAATGGCTGCACCGATTTTGATAAAACATATCTAAGAACACTCGCTGGAAAATATGCTTTCAAATATAAAAACCGCATCTAAATCGGTTCACCCGTTTTAGAGCTACAGTGCCACAGACAGACATACAGACAGACAGACACACATAGCGGTCAAACTTATAACACCCCTCTTTGTCTGTCGGGGGTTAAAAATAAGAAGCCAACTAGCTCCTAGCCTATAGGACACACACACACAAAGATAGCTAAAAATCCAATAAGGGTTGTTAAACAATATACTGTCTCGTTCTACTAACAAGCATCAACACTTGTTGGAGAGAACAGGACCTACGTATTCTCTCCTCTCGTTACTTTATTGAATGGATGGCTTTATAAACACATGCATAGATCCATGTGTCCGATGTACTCGTTCATTGAAACTACCGAAAGCTTCACGGCTTTTATGATCGCCTGGTCCAAAGGCCTCCGAAGAGCTCCACTGGCTTCTTTCACAGAGAAAACATAGTCTCCTCCGCTTCTTGAAGTCGGTTAAATGCGAGTTGCTTTAGATTTCGTTTGCGCAATATTTATGTGTATATTATTATGTTAGTTAATCTCGTTAGTGGTAGTAAATTACTGTTATATTTCTATTTATATTAATTAATACGTGAAGTGAAAACTTTGAATTCTTATTCACAAAAACTACGCGCACTGAGAAGTGTGAGATTGGCATAGAGTTAGGGTTTATAAAGATGTAGAAAAATTGCAAAAAGCTAAAAAGAGAATGGGCATTTTGTCCTCACCTTGTATCAAGTTGTGGCATATGTTATTTTAAAGGTTTCTATAATAGCTTCATTGCATTTTATGACAACAATATTGACAGTTGTGCAGGGAAAGAACTATGACTGTTTTTTTTTCTTGATTTATCTGGATGATATTATGCCATTCTCCTTTGTATTCATAAATACGGTCAAATTGTAGCCGCAGGGTGACCTCTAGTGGGTATTCAAGTAATACAACATTTAATTAAATAATATTAATAAAATAGTAGAACACGAGATTATAAGAGTTAATTTTGGTGACTTAATATTTTTACCTGAGCCTTCATTTCTTAAGCGAGTTATTTATGTCTATTCAGCGATTATTCTAATCTCATTATACAGGATTTTTTTTTATGTATATGTTGTGTTCCGATTCACATATTCCGATTATAACTGTTTCTACACTTTTAAAGTGAGAACAGTATTTAAAAATAGTCGAAATTACTTGGTTTACCTATAGCCAACGTGAAGTATATATAGTATACGTGAAGTTTTCACTTCACGTATTAATTAATATAAATAGAAATATGAAGACTATATAACATTAATTTACTACCACTAACGAGATTAACTAACATAATAATATACACATAAATATTGCGCGAACCAAATCTAAAGCAACTCGCATTTAACCGACTTCAAAAAGCGGAGGAGACTATGTATTCTCTGTGAAAGAAGCCAGTGGAGCTCTCCGGAGGCCTTTGGACCAGGCGATCATAAAAGCCAGTAGCTTTGCCGTGAAGCTTTCGGTAGTTTTTAATGAACGAGTACATCGGACACATGGATCTATGCATGTGTTTGTAATGCCATCTATCAATAAAGTAACGAGAGCAGAGAATACGTAGGTCCTGTTCTCTCCAACAAGTGTTGATGCTTGTTAGTAGAACGAGACAGTATATTGTTTAACAACCCCTATTTGATTTTTAGCTATCGTTGTGGTGTGTGTGTTCTATAGGCTAGGAGCTAGGCTTCTTATTTTATATAATCAGTTGTGTTTATTGCGTCATAGGTTTAGTAGAAAAATATGACATAGTTGAATCAAAAATGGGAGCGAAACACACACACACACACACACACTCACACACACACACACACACACACACACACACACACACACACACACACACACACACACGCACACACACACACACACACACACACACACACACACACACGCACACACACACACGCACACACAGACACACAATGTAAATCAAAATAGAGACAAAATTAATTAAAAGTCTTCGAAGACGACTTCGTCGTAGCTGTAACAGATAAGGCTTGAATATTCTTCATCACCCGTACTTATTATTTAGTATGTAGGCTATAGGTAAACCAAGTAATTTCGACTATTTTTAAATACTGTACTCACTTTAAAAGTGTTAACAGTTATAATCGGAATATGTGAATCGGAACACAACATATACATAAAAAAAAATCCTGTATAATGAGATTAGAATAATCGTTGAATAGACATAAATAACTCGCTTAAGAAATGAAGGCTCAGGTAAAAATATTAAGTCACCAAAATTAACTCTTATAATCTCGTGTTCTACTATTTTATTAATATTATTTAATTAAATGTTGTATTACTTGAATACCTACTAGAGGTCACCCTGCGACTACAATTTGACCGTATTTATGAATACAAAGGAGAATGGCATAATATCATCCAGATAAATCAAGAAAAAAAAACAGTCATAGTGCTTTCCCTGCACAACTGTCAATATTGTTGTCATAAAATACAATGAAGCTATTATAAAAACCTTTAAAATAACATATGCCACAACTTGATACAAGGTGAGGACAAAATGCCCATTCTCTTTTTAGCTTTTTGCAATTTTTCTACATCTTTATAAACCCTAACTATGCCAATCTCACACTTCTCAGTGCGCGTAGTTTTTGTGAATAAGAATTCAAAGTTTTCACTTCACGTATTAATTAATATAAATAGAAATATAACAGTAATTTACTACCACTAACGAGATTAACATACACATAAATATTGCGCGAACGAAATCTAAAGCAACTCGCATTTTACCGACTTCAAAAAGCGGAGGAGACTATGTATTCTCTGTGAAAGAAGCCAGTGGAGCTTTTCGGAGGCCTTTGGACCAGGCGATCATAAAAGCCAGTGGCTTTGCCGTGAAGCATTGGTAGTTTCAATGAACGAGTACATCGGACACATGAATCTATGCATGTGTTTATAAAGCCATCCATTCAATAAAGTAACGAGAGCAGAGAATATGTAGGTCCTGTTCTCTCCAACAAGTGTTGATGCTTGTTAGTAGAACGAGACAGTATATTGTCTAACAACCCTTATTGGATTTTTAGCTATCTTTGTGTGTGTGTGTCCTATAGGCTAGGAGCTATTTGGCTTCTTATTTTTAACCCCCGACGGAAAAAGAGGGGTGTTATAAGTTTGACCGCTATGTGTGTCTGTCTGTCTGTATGTCTGTCTGTGGCACTGTAGCTCTAAAACGGGTGAACCGATTTAGATGTGGTTTTTATATTTGAAAGCAAATTTTCCAGCGAGTGTTCTTAGATATGTTTTATCAAAATCGGTTCAGCCATTTACAAGATATGGGGGGTGAAAGTGGGGATGATCAATTTAATATTTTAATATATACCCAAGTGGGGTATCAAATGAAAGGGCATAATGTGCACATTACAAAAACTTAAATAATACCAAAATCGGTTAAGCCATTTACAGGATATGGAGGTTGAAAGCGGGGATGACCAATCGAATATTTTCATATATATCCAAGTGGGGTATCAAATGAAAGAAAATAATGTCACATTACAAAAAATTCAGTTATATTAAAATCGGTTCAGCCATTTAAAAGATATAGGGGCAGACAAATGGAATATTTTCATATATATCCAAGTGGGGTATTAAATGAAAGGACATAATGGGCACATTACAAAAAATCAAGTTATATCAAAATTGGTTCAGCCATTTATAAGATATAGGGGCAGACAAATGGAATATTTTCATATATATCCAAGTGGGGTATTAAATGAAAGGAAATAATGAGCACATTACAAAAAATTAAGTTATATCAAAATCGGTTCAGCCATTTTAAAGATATAGGGGCAGACAAATGGAATATTTTCATACATACCAAAGTGGGGTATCAAATGAAAGGGCATGATGTGTATATTACAAAAACAAGACTAAATTTTAAGTGACTTTTGGTGCCATTTTAGCATGTTGCCCATGCTAAGCTTGAATCTAAATTGATAAAGGAAATTTGAAAAATGATGGATGAACCCGCTCGTGTCCATCATTTTTTAAATTTCCTTTATCAATTTAGACTAAATTTTAAGTTTAAAAAATTTAAAATAAAATTTAAAACACCCCCAACGCAAAGAGAAAAGCGGTCATATAAAAAGTCAAAAATAACACCTATCATTGAGCCAAATCAGATCCGAGTAACACCTATTTAAGACAATGTCGCGGCGGGGTACCGCTACGTGTTTAGAGGAATAACTTACCAATTCAACACCCCAGATTTGCAACAAAAATTTGATAATTTAAAGCAATTGCTAGTAAATTAATAGATAGTACTCAAACTGTGGGTCTGACTTACTTAAGCGGTACCCCGCTATTTATATAGCGGCACCCCGCTATAAATAGAAATATGAAGACTATATAACATTAATTTACTACCACTAACGAGATTAACTAACATAATAATATACACATAAATACTGCGCGAACCAAATCTAAAGCAACTCGCATTTAACCGACTTCAAAAAGCGGAGGAGACTATGTATTCTCTGTGAAAGAAGCCAGTGGAGCTCTCCGGAGGCCTTTGGACCAGGCGATCATAAAAGCCAGTAGCTTTGCCGTGAAGCTTTCGGTAGTTTCAATGATCGAGTACATCGGACACATGGATCTATGCATGTGTTATATAAAGCCATCCATTCAATAAAGTAACGAGAGCAGAGAATACGTAGGTCCTGTTCTCTCCAACAAGTGTTGATGCTTGTTAGTAGAACGAGACAGTATATTGTTTAACAACCCCTATTTGATTTTTAGCTATCTTTGTGTGTGTGTGTGTGTCCTATAGGCTAGGAGCTAGTGGCTTCTTATTTTATATAATCAGTTGAGTTTATTGCGTCATAGGTTTAGTAAAAAGATATGAGATAGTTGAATCAAAAGTAGGAGTGAAATTATATATTTCTACTCGTCCGAATTATATTAATTCCTTTTAAGATAAATTAAGTTGCCAGTTTCAGGACAGTCGAGTCAATTCCCTGGGACGCCTTGAGCTTCATTGCCTCGATGGTTCTTAATGGTTTTCCTGGCTGATCCTGGCTTACAGGAGTTGTAATGATACGCACGAGTGATTTTAAAGATTGATGCCTCGTTGGTCTAGTGGTCGCAAAGCGCGACTGCTGAGCAAGAGGTCCTGAGTGCAAATCCCGGCTCGCGAAAAGTTTTACTGAGTTTTCCATTAGGTAATTCTCAGTAGCAGCACGGAGTCTGGATTTGTGCCCGGTTGATGGCAATACGCTCTCGCCCCCTAATACATTGGGATTTACAACATAACTGGCGAAATGTGGGTGTACTATATGTTCACCTCTGCCTACCCCTTCGGGGAATACAGGCGTGATGTTGTGTGTGCGTCAAAGACAAGCCTACCGGCTTGTCTCAAATTTTGGATGATGGTCTTTAAAATATTTAAAATAATCAAAAGTTCGTATTGAATATGTCGAAATTCTTTTACTACTCCACTAGCTCCTAGCCTATAGGACACACACACAAACAAACTCACACCCACACACACTCTCTCTCTCTCTCTCTCTTTCACACACACACACACACACACACACACACACACACACACACACACACACACAAACACACATACACACACGCACTCACACAAACACACACACACGCGCACACGCGCACACACACACACACACGCACACACACACGCACACACACACACACACACACACACGCACACCCACACACACACACACACACACACACACACACACACACACACACACACACACACACACTCACACACATACACTTTTTCACTCACACACACATATACACACACACACACTCACTCACACGCAAAGAGAACAGGACCTACGTTTACTCTCTGCTCTCTTTACTTTCTTGAATGGATGACATTACAAACACATGCATAGTTCCATGTGTCCGATGCTCATTCAGAAAGCTTCACGGCAAAGCTACTGGCTTTTATGATCGCCTGGTCCAAAGGCCTCCGGAAAGCTCCACTGGCTTCTTTCACAGAGAATACATAGTCTCCTCCGCTTTTTGAAGTCGGTTAAATGCGAGATGCTTTAGTTTTCGTTCGCGTAGTATTTATGTGTATAATTAGTTAGTTAGTTAATCCTGTTAGTGTTAGAAAAATACTGTAATATTATCTACATAATTCGGTATATCACTTAAAAGCACGAACTGTGGTAAATCCTAAAATTTACCAACCTATATGGGTAAAAGTTCGAAATGTTTAGCAATCACCATTGTTTTCGAACTTTTACAAGCAGTCTCTTGGTATATCTTAGGTTTTACCTAAGAGTCATGGTAAATGTTGAAAATATGAGCAACGGGTATACAATATACTCGTACGCTAGAAGCGTTTTAATATATATATTTTTTGACTGCTTCGTGATCGCTAATCGTAACTACTGAGCCTAACACAATGTCCTGGTTTTGAATCCCGGGTCAGAAAAAGTGTTATTTATATTTTTTATTAGGTTATTTTCAGTAGTAGCACGGAGTCTGTATTTGCACCCGGTTGATGGTAACAGTCTCATTACCCATAACATAAATGGTGAAATGCGAATGCCATATACAATTCTGCCTCCCTTCGAGGAATGTAGGCGCGATGTTATGTTATATTTTATTTCTTTGCACTATTTATTGTCAAAGATCAGTTTGGTTAGGTTAAAACAGAAAGCACTTCACCTTATCAGCCGAAGGAGAACAGCGAGTGTACCACGGTCGCAGCCAGCGAATACCAGTTTCCACAATGCTAGCATTCTTGGTAAACGAAATGTCCAAATGTTGAATTAGGCAATTAATCTAATTGGTGTTATTCTAAAATGTGATTTATATACTTTTTATGAGCTGTTAAAACGCTATTTCTCCATAGATTTTGTAGGGTATAGTATAGGAACCTGTGACGTCACTAGTTCGCAAACTCGATTGTTTTACTATTTGTTGATTTCAAAGCAAATAAACATCGAATTTTACACATATTTAATAAAAAATGCATAGGGTGTTTAGGTCTAAAATAAAGCATATTTTTATAGAAGTAGTAGTGTCATGCAATTATTGGTTAATGATGCCGACTTCTCAATTATCTATTCTTGTTAGGGATTTGTGAAATTTTTGAAGCATGTTTTGTTTGTATTAGTGAGAGCATAAAAGCAGAGTAAATTTTTATATACTAAAACTTTGATGATTAAAAAGTTGATGTTCCATACAGAATCACACTCTTCGATTAACTTAAGCCCCGGTTGATTGAGTTTTTATAATTATTTATATAATAATTATAATAACTATAAAATAAAATTCTGTTATTTCAAAAAACGACGGTTCATTTTAGTATTATTTATAAACCAAATCTAAAAATATTTTAACAAAATTACGATAAGTATTCGTTTTTAAGAAAAAAATAACTTTTGCCATGAAAACGCGTCGACGTTAGCAGCCTACAACTTATTTGGCACCAGTGTACTAGGATACCAGAACTGTACAGAGGTTAGTATATCTGTGGGAAGGGTGGAGTATATACGCATGGGGTGAGTAGCGAATGCTCTTCACCCTACTGAACACTTCCCACTTAGTCTAAGAGCTAGCAACTAGCAATATTTATAAGCAGGTTCCTTCCTTTTTGTATTATATTTATTAAGGGTTCTTTTGTATAAAAAATTGTTTCTATCTGTGGAAAAAACTAATTAATGGCTCTGTGAAGCAATTCTGATGTTTAGGATAAGATTTTTAGCTGTTAGTTTCTCTAAGAGTTATAAATAAAATAAAATATTAAGAATCCTGAATATGATTTTTAAAGTTTTTGTTAATTATCGCATTTTGATTAAAAAGCATAAGACACAGCATAATCATAACGTCGGTATGTTCTAATGAAGTTGGTTACAAAGGGAAGCAAATAAGTAAGTACACCCACATTTTGACAGTTAGTTACAGGTTGCCATGACCGAAAAAATTCAGATTCCGTGCCACGACTGTGAATGACCTAATGGAAAGACCCAATAACACTGCCCAAAGAACCCGGGAATTGAACCCAAAATTTTGTGTGCAGCGGTCACGCTTTGCAACCATTACACCAACAAAACAGTTTTTGACGAAAACCTTATATCAGAAGGGCCTACCAAACAGTCTTGGCTATTGTTTTCCATGGTTTGCGAAAAGAAAACACGAATCTTCAAAATAATCAATCTTTCCTATTAATTAAAAATGTCAAAGTTGAATGGGCATTTTGTCACCACCTTGTACCTAGTTGTGACATATGTCATTATATTGGTTTTAACAACAGCTTCATTTTATTGTACGTCACCAACATTGACACTTGTGCAGGGAAAGAACTATGACTGTTTTTCTTTTTTATTTATCTAAAACATCATCCAGATAAATATTATACCTATGTATTTTTTTAAACACACCACCGTACCAACGTACCTATGTCACATGCAATATTTATACCCGGTGAAGAGTATGTTGAACAGCAAAAACAGTCGAAAGTATTTTTGACTAAAACCGTTGATCTGGTCTGGTACCTTTGATTAAGATATCGAGAAACTTCCATTTGAACAAATGCCTGTAGTCGATCTGTGACAAACCTATTTATTATGGTACAGTCAAAACTCATTTTAAGTATACTCATTTTAACTGCAAAGTGCCATACATTTTTCGTACGGAAAACTCACGTAACGTTACTCCCGAAATATTATTTTTTCTATGATTGTCACAATAATCCGAATTTTTTAAGGTTTTGGATCTCTTTGTTTGCGCCTGAATTTCTAGATATCTGAACTTTTAACCAGAATTCTGTACTATTTATTGCAGCCTTATTTTATTTTATTACTGCAGGTATATATTCAAATAAAAGTAATTCTCGATATTTTAATTAACCGTACTGGAGACCAACGGTTGTAGTCAAAAATAATTTCTGCTGTTCTTGCAATGTAAGTGAAATTTCGCCGGTAGTAAGTTTTAAGTTTTGACTATCACATACCTACACGGAAGAAGATAATCCCATTACATAAGTGAATATAATATCATCCAGATAAATCAAGAGGAAAAACAGTCATAGTTATTTCCCTGAACAACTGTTAATGTTGGTGTCATACATTAAAATGAAGCTATTATTATGACCTTGAAAATGACATATGTTGCAACTTGATACATCCTGTTTCCTTTAATTTACAGCACTTATGCACATAATATTACAGAATTTAGAATATTACGGAATGGTACAATTTTCTTCGAACTTACTGTACTTTTGTTCATGTTGATAGGAACCCAAAAATTGTCGAAGTAAGAAGCTAAGACTATTTAATTAAATATAATCGGTACAAAACTAATTATATTAATTAATATATTTAGTTTTGATACATTATAAACTTAAATAACCGTTAAAGGTGGTGTGAGTTTATTGACAGCTTGAATTTTACGTGATATTAGCTTTTACCAGCCGATAATACGTTTCTATATTATGTGTAACAAAGCCCTGCTACTCAAATAAATTATAAAAGTATAGTTATAGGAACAGTACAAATATATAATCTCCTTTCTACTTTTGATTCAACTATGTAATATGTTTTTCATTTCAACTGACTATCAAAAATAATAAGCCACTAGCTCCTACCCTATAGGGGACATACACACACAAACATAGCTGAAAATCAAATAGAAGTCGATAAACAGTATACTGTCTCATTCTAAAAATAAGCACTACACTCGTTTGAAAGAACAGGACTTACATATGCTCTCTGTTTTCGTAATGTTCTTGAATGAATGGCATCACACGCACACACATAGTTCAAAGTTTCCGATCTACCCTTTCAGTCAACTTTTCGACTAGTAAAAGCTTCATTATGCTGTGATGGCAAAGCTACTGGCTTTTATGATCGCCTGGTCCAAAGGCCTCCGAAAGCTCCACTGGCTTCTTTCACGGAGAAATTGTGACTCCGTGTTTTGCAGTCGGTTAAATTCGAGATGCTTTAGTTTTTGTTCGCGCGGTATTTATGAGTATTATTTAATGGATGTATAAATATATAAAAGATTAGTGCTTGCAAAATATTTTTACGAAATAGAAATGCAAGTAATTTTTTAATTGGGCTAATAAAACATGGGTTTAATATTGTATTTCAGTATAAAATTCTTAAAGAAGGTAATTTCGATTTTTTATGTTATTACAAAAGATTGTATTCTGATTTTGGTTAAATTGTTTATCAGGCTCCTGTGGCTGATACGCAGAGAATGGCAGACTCCGAGGGATTGCTTTAATTTAGCTACTTACCTATTGTTATGGGTCCAAGTCTCCACCCATAAGAGGAGGTAAGTAGCTATATTAAAAATGAAGTAAATTTAATATGTGTTTGTTTTATATCAAAATCATTCGTAATTCAATTTGGACTAGAGTTCAAGGACTCACGAGCTTGCGAAGCGGCGGACTAACAAAATCATCTCAAGGCGGTTCAACCTTTTTCGTTATTAATTGCCCGCACTACATAATAGACAATAACTGGATTATGTCAATGCGACATTTAATTGTCAATTGACCCTCCCCGCGTTTAAACCGAGGCGAGGTATACCATGTATTTATTCTACATGTTGTATGATTGTATCCTCTTCTCTTTCATTGATTGCAGTTTGCATTTGTAACTAATTGTGAATTTTAATTGTTTCAATACTTGCAGATATTTCAAGCATGTTTTCGTGTTTGGAACAGGTATTTTAGGTGTACCTTTTATGTAGATAGAATTATATTTGGTTTTATAGTTTATCTTTATTATAACAATAGTGAACGGCTAGCATTTTAAATCTGACCGTAAATTTACATTTTAGATTTATAAGTACACTTCTCGTATTTAAGTCCGTGCGCTCAATATTCTTCTAACGGTATCCGAATTTTTTGCTTCACGTATTATTAAAATGTACTAGGTTGGTAAAAAAACGTTTAGCTTAGTAATTTCACGTTAAAATACATTAATTATAACAAGGAACCGTAGGATCTTAAATTCGAAAAAGGAGCATATTATTTACCTACCTATTTGATGGTATGTTTGGTGTTTGTATTTGTTTTATGATTTATGTTATTGTGCTAAGAGCATCGAAAGTGACGCTTTCCACCACGGTCAGACGATTTTTTTTCGATACCTAGTGTAGTGCCATTTTTTTTTACTCAAAGAATTCACTTCCAATTCTTTTTATTTACGTTCATAAATATACATTTTTATTTTGAATACTACTAACCTACTATAAAACTACTTACATTAAAAACAATAAATAATATAGGATTAAAAGCATCAATAATACTTATAAATAGATTCAACTTTGCTTTTATATTTTGGTACCAAGAATAGTGTTCTTCAGACATCACTGTTTTAGCGCAAAGATGATCAAATTTTTAATTCCTTCTTTGATGCTGAAATATAAAATATATAAAATGCAGTATCAGTAATCATAGTAGTTGGTTGTTCAACAAACATTCTTGCAGTTTTGGCGTATCTCATAGCTATGTTTTTGTTGGTCATTATTAGGCTGTGATTCAATGATATTTCAAACTTTTTGTCATATCATTGCTGTGAACCTGATTCATCTCCCTGCATCGGAGATTAATAGAACGGCAATACGAGTAAGTTAAAACTTCAATCAAGCATCCAATATAGTTAATAATGCAGAGTAAAATGCGCTCTAGTAGGTCTCTACCAAAATATTTTTAGCGTCCTTCTTCCTCATTAAATTAATCTAGTGCACTATTTACAGCTCTACCTACACCTTCAGAGCATACAATAAATATAATAATCTATGGATTAATAATTATGTGTGCAAAATACCTTGCCGGGCCGCATTACTACCCTTAATACCACGAGTATACCTATATATTATATCTATAACTGGCCGAGGGCGCAAACAGCTGCGTACCATGTTTCTACTATAGATACGTATAAGTATATACATAGATATATACATTTATAAGTCTAGATAGAATATTTCAGCCCAGCGCGCCTTTCGGAGTTTGGAGTACTAGGAGTGCATAAACTCGAAGAGTCATTTTCATTTATAAAACCGCCATCTATGCAATATTGAATCAACTAGGTAGAGGCTATGTCTAGCTTCTGACATTTTGGCGGGGATCTTACTAACCATTCCACGTTGTTAAATGGCTCTATAAGCGTTATATAGATGTCGCTTTCTGTTGGTTTTGCATATACTAACAATAGATGTCGCTAACTGTTCACATTTCATTACAGGTGCCTAATTATTTACGGCCGTTGACAAGCGGGTAAAAGGAATCGTTTTTGTAAGCTTTGTATAATTTGTCATTTTGACGATCTGGGTAATTGTTTTGATACAAAACTTTAGGTTAAAATACACTTCACATCACTATTTCACGACCGATTCTCAGGGGTATTCGGTATACCCCAGGGAATCGGTCAGGGACTCCCCGGTTTGCCCCATTTGGGTAGCTGGAGTGGCAACCGAAGAGCACCCGCAGGACTTATAGCTCTTTCTTGCCTTAGTTGGCTGGTCAGAGCGGGGTCGCCAGAGCTATATGCTCGGGAGTGGAAGTGTCTAATGGCGTAATAGCGGGGAAACCCTTCAAGAAATCATTTTAGTATCCATATTTCACAATAGTCCTGTACCTTCTGGAATCTTTACATGGCTGCTCTGCTATAGAACAGCTATGTGTTGTTCCAAGCTGGTATCCCATTGCCTTCAAGATTAAAGTTCTCAACGGGCCTCTGCGTGTTGGACCTGTGTCCTCACGTAAGCCTTTTAAAAGACCGGGTGTCTTCCGCATGGTTGATAGCCCGAGTAAAAATGTGAGACACATAATGTTATCTATAAAATATAATATATTTCTGGTGTAAAAATAATAAAATAAATAAAAGTATCTAGATACCATTTACAACGTTAATAAGTTAATTAACAATATAACAAAATTGAACGCAAGGGTATTGACGCGTTTAGCATTCCATAGCACAGGCCTATCGAATTTCCATTATCGAAGGCATGCCGTCTAGTCTTTTTCCATTGTTATGTCAAGTTGTCTAAGAACTATATCGACTGTCGTCAGAGAATGTCTTGCCGTAGAGTCCCTCTTAGACCCCGTAAACCTTATTACCTTCTCTAGCCTTCATTTCTTCGGCATATTTAAAACTATTTGCAGGCATATACATATACGATAAACAACGACCCAAATAGCATCAACGTATAAGTAACCAGACTTCAATGTCTTTTGTACCTACTATGTGTAGATTTTGTGAGAATCTGGTCGCATCGGTTTGTCACCTAAACGGACTATGTGTTTCAGGAACAAAATTTGCATCTGTGCTTCCGCACCTTCGCTGTAAAGTCTCCTGCAGTAGACCAGCCTCTGTTTAGCTCGTCTGCCTGAACCAAATTTATAATTTTTTCCATATATTTCTTTAATAAATAAGTAGTTAAATATAATTTTTTTATAAATTAAATTGGCCTTAAATAAATGTCAAGTCGTCCAATGTAGGCAACTACCCCATTTTGGAATGGTTGGTGTTGCTTCAATATTGTGCGCGATCACACATTCTTGTTTGTTCTGTATTCTGAGTCACCAATTATGTTGAATGCATATTGCATAATATATTGTATCACCACCCTGTTTCAGCCGACGCTACTTTCCCACCCCCCGCTTCGACGACACCGTGCCGTTATAGTTACATATTATTTTATAAATTCACAACTTTAAATTGTGTGCAAGTTGGATGTATTTATTACTTAAATAATATAGTATGTCTCGTAAGAAGTCTTGCACAGTAATATGTTATTAATTATACCATTAAAAGGGTTACATACCGTCCAAAATAAATTAGTTTTCTTATAGCCTATATTTTAGATCTCTACAGTAATTCAATAATAACAAGTCTTGTATCTCTGTTGGCAGTTTATCTCATCTGAGACTAGACAGAACAGGTAACAACTAGGCAAGAGAAAATTATTTAATATGGCTCGTACATAAGTACCTTCAATTTGAAGACACATGAAAGTACCTTTCCATGATATTAATTAAAATATGTATTTTTATTAAAAAAAAATTTCATGATGTAATTATGGCTATTCGAAAGGGTAGAAGTAAAGCTGGGTAACAAAATAATATCATACAAACCTTGATGATATCCGTAAAAATAGTTTCATTATGATATTTAATATTTTCAAGCATTTGATACCTATGTTATGTCTCGTCTTTTATCAGTTACCTATGTTTACTTATTTCTTAGTACTGAAATATTACTAGACATAACAAGACGATCATCTTACAGATTACACACGTGACTAGAAAAATGTTTTTCTATAATAATTTATCTACATTATTGAACAAAACGCACTAAAAAGCACTGATAGCCGAGTGGTATGACCGTTGGACTATATATATATATAAATCAGTGATCTGTTGCTAATAACGGTGAAGGAACGGAACGTGAGAAAACCGGCACACCTGAGAAAATTTTCAACGGTGTGTAAAGCCATGTCAGAGGCCTACAGGCGATTTAAACTCTGTCACCAGGTTGTTCATCAAACATACGATAACAATGACGATGACACCATTCGAAACATGAACAAAACAAAATGAAATCTTGTTACTACTTGTAGAGTGATATTTGGGCATTATTTAGGTCATTATTAGTTCGTAGTTTTTTAAATTATTTCCTGAATTGTAAACAGAAGCAGCAGTTGCCAAACTTGGGTTCTCTTTTTATAACACGCATCTTAACTGAGGGCTAAATATAATATAATACGTCCCTGAACGTTAATTAATAATACCGATGCGATGCCAGTTTTCTATACTACAAAAATACCTAGGCGATTTTAAATCTATGAAAACTCCAGCAGTCATAGTTATAGTAAACTATTGAAAATGTAACTTAGCAGAATAATTATTAAACTATCAATCTAACTGCAGAGTTGTTAGTAGCGTTTTGAAGAGAGTGATCATAGTGAAATTTACTAAATATTGTTTTTCAGTAGTCTTAGTTGATTGATGATAAAAATAATGATACTAACCTATGCCTGTAAAAATATGGAGTTTCCTTCCGTCATGTCTTAGTGGGAGATACTGGGTTGAAATGATTCACCATCATCATTATCAGCCAGAACACGTCCGCTATAGAACAAAGGCCTCCCCCTTATTGTGAGGGGGCGTTGCCACAATCCCCACGCTTGGCAAGCGGCTTGGGGATCGCAGTATTTGTGGTAAAGATGCAGAAGCCGCTGCTGCCCATCTTCTGGGTTTTCCCTTAGTCGCCTCTTACGACACCTACGGGAGGAGAGGGGGTCGTCTATTCTAGGCCGGATACCTCACGGCAAATGATTATGAAATGTCAATTATACCAAAAGTTCAAATTCCAACAACCCAGAAACAATGAAGATGGTAACCAAAGAAGACGAGAAAAACAGACGTAATGACGTCACTTGCTTTTAATTGCAGTAAGATGATGGAGGTTTGATCAGAAATAAAGTTTGTGTCAAGTTTACTTGGATGGATGGATTGATCATTTAATTTCGTTACTTTTTAGTTTTTACATATTTTGTTACTAGTCTTGTAGTAATTAATATGATTTGAAGTCACATGCATTACCTTATTTCAGTTCAGCTTTGGTCGAATTTTGACATTATTTCGATATAAATAACCATCTCAATATTTAAATTAGGCCAAGATTGTGTTACTGTGTTCAGCGAATTACCCAAACACAAGCATTGTAGAACATTCTGTCTTAATACCGGTCGGTTATTCGGTCTTAATAAGACCGATCAGTCTTACCAATTTGGACCATTTCTAATAGAAAAACATAGTATTGAAAATTTTGGTAGTTTCATTGACCTCTATGGCGTAAGCAAGATTGCAGGATGCAGTAGATCGATCACGATAGAGTGAAAAGAGCAAAAACAATACATCTCTTTTCCCCGAGGGGTTGACGAGTGGTCACCTTGCTGGACTATATACCCGCGCCGCAGTAAACAGTTGTAAAGTGTAGGCCTATTAAATAATTTTGTAACTTAAGTTTTATAGCATAAGTATGATTGTAGGTTGTAGAACTTACCACTGTTAAATACATGTTCGTCCTGTACGCCCTATATAATTAGGTGCTATATTATAAGATACAATTATGTTGCATCAAATTTGATAAAATTAAATGATTGATGATGATGACAAAATACACTTCAATTTAATTTTTTCAAGTTTAGTTACAAATGTCATTACGTACTCATATTATTCGTTATTTTTTGCGAGTTTAGAGTAGAAAACTAAGGTACATAATTATGTATTATAAGATGTATAATTAAATTAAAAATGTATAACTTAAAATCAGATTGTTAGTAAATTAAATAGTAGTTGTAGATACGACCTGATTGGCGCAGTGGCCAACCCTGATTAGTTTCGATTCCCGCACAAGACAAACATTTGTGCGATCCGCAGATGTTGGTCCCAAATCTGGGTGTTTATATATGTGATATTTCATGTTTGTGAAATGCACCCACGATATAGGAGAAATTCCTAGTGTGGGGCGAGGTTTTTTTTTGTAAAACCTATTTTAATAAGAAGATTGAACTCTACCTACTATTCACACATTGATTTTTAACGCTTTCTTCAAGTCAACAATAATATATCGTTGTCCGGGGTATCATTTCTTGTGTATTTCTAGTAATATTGATGCAGGAAAAACTAAGATTACACAAGAATACATACATTCCAAGTTCTAATAAATAGTTTCGTTCGTAAATATTAGTACTAACTTAATAATTAATTAAATACCGTTGTCATAACCTATGAGTTCTATCGGTGACAAAGATGGACGTGTTTTATGGTAAAATAAGGTATAACTATGAGTATGGTTGTAGTAGATAATAATAAATTCATATCGTTGGCTACTTGTTTACTTGCTCTTACCGGTACAGTATTAGTTGAGCCCACCTCCATTGACTACTGTTTTTAGTTGTATTTATTTGTTGCAGCAATTAAGTATTGTTTATAATCTTATAGATGAGAATTTTTTTCTAATCTTTTTACATACTTACGAGTATTCCTTGGCTATTTCCAAGGTCCTTTGAACAACCCCTACCCTTTTATATCAGATTGATGTTCCTTAGACTCTTCTTGGTATTTTCTTTAGCTTACCTGCATATGGGCTCAAATTACTCATGTGTTACATTCAGTGTTTTTAAGTGATTGTTTTTACACTCTCATAATTTTCTTGCTCTTGCTTATTGCAATTCATTTTACTTAGCTCATTTTTTACTTACAGATTACTTTAAAAATTTATTTTGTATGAATTGGGTTTTAGATATGTGAATATGTTCAATCTAAATATATTTTTTAATCATAACATAATACTAAGAGTTTATTTTTATCTTTTTTTAGAGTTATAAGATAGAATGTAAGCAGACATTTAGAATTTAGGATATATATGTATCTTTGATACTTCATGCCGTTCGCTCATCTCAAGCAAGCATTGAATTTACGTACCTGTTATTCCTCTCGTTTACATTTCCCCTCTGTCTAGGAGCTATTCTTGGCTATATTTAGCAGTTAGATCGCGCATGCCGCTTTCGGCCCAATCTAGCTGGTCAATCGATCGGCGCGCACTCCATGTGCCTAATTAGGTTCCCTCGTGTGTTCCCTTGGTAACCAGCCGTAAGGGGATTCATTTTTATAATCCGATCAAATGAGAGGAATGGAAATGCAGGAAGAAATCTATAAAGATTATTGAACTTATGGATTGATAAAAGGGTCGTCCTAATTGATAGATTGACTCATTAGTGCCTTACCAAAATGACTAATGCCACAATAATGTATAATAAAATTGCTTTCATGTACATATAGCTTTCCGCATTTTACCTGTATGTAAACTGTAACTAGGCTAAATTTCACTCTTTTCCGAGCACTCAATATGCATACAGGGTATAAAGTTTTCTCTTTTAATGTTCTTAGATCAGCCGTGCGACAACAGTAAGATTCCCATTTAAAGATTGGTAGAACCCTAACTTCCTATATTACCTTTTCTTATCAATTCTGCTACAGTTTTTAAGAAAGTCAGGTCACTCGGACACCGCGAGATCATTATCTAGGTGGTATCTGCAGAGATTAGTAGGCTTGTCCCAAAAAGAGATCGCCACAACGCCCTGTCCTCCACCTTCCGCATCCAGTCCAACCCAGCTACCGTTTTCAGGTCGCGGGTCCACCGGGCTGGACACTACGTTTGCCGATTTGCGTTCTCCACTCAAAGACTCGTCTGCTCCAACAGCCTTCGACTCCATTGAAACTTGGACGGTTCTAGATGCTCTGCAGCGATGTCAAATCGACGAATGCTACGTAGAGATGCTGAGATGTCTGTATAACGCTATGTACATGTCTCGATAACTTTCCAGATCCACGACCAAAAGACAAAACCGATCACATTGCGCTGAGGGGTAAGACAGGGGGATGTAATAACCCCGAAACTGTTCACCAACGCATTAGAGGACGTCTTCAAGACACTGGACTGGACTGGAGATGGCATTCATATAAAGGCGAGAACATCTCACATTTTCATTTTGCCGATGACATCGTTGTGATGGTAGAGTGGGCACTGGCACTGGGGCAATTGGGTGAAATGCTGTTTCGTCTGAACGGGGCTTCTCGACGGGTTGGTTTTGGCATGAATCTAGACAAGACCATGTTTAATATGCATGTCGTGCCGAGACCGATATTTGTTGAATGGACAGCTCTCGAAGTTGTACAGGAGTATGTCGTATGCTCAGCTATGCTCGGAGCTTCTTTGAAGGAAAAGATAAGAAATGAGATTATCCGGAGAAAAACCGGAGTGCCCGAGATAGCCTGCAGAGTTAGTAAGCTGAAGTGACAGTATGACAATGGGCTGGCCAGGGGCCATGTTTTTCAAAGGACCATCTTTTAGACAAGAGAAAATTACCTATTTATACCTTTAGGTGCTAGAGGCCTGACATTCCTTTATAACTAGAACTTTAATAGTACAATTATTGAGTATGTTAGTACTTTTCTAAATAGCTAGTCTCAAAAAGACTTTCTATAGTTATTCTGTCAGTCTCTAGAGTGCGCAATGTAAGTTGAGAATTTCTCAGATTTTACTCGTAACTCTTGATGGTCTTATTAAGGCCTGTCTGTTGATAGATGTTATGTTATCATCTACTACCGTATTCTTGAAAGGGTTTTGTCGTAGATTGCCTCGAACTGCTACATTATTTTTGTCCACATCTTGGAGATAGGCGCTAACAGCTGCGACACAATTTTCCTAACTAATGGAACTGTTAACGCATAATTAATATTGTAAACTCGTTTCTATTCCAATAAATGATTTTGATTTGATTAGATTTGATTTTTCTACTCTGTTAAATATCTCAACCTAATGCTATTCATTTATTGGGCTTAATTATTTACCAACGAGTAGTAACTAGTTCTGTAGTAATCTTGTTTGAAAACATCAGAGCCACCGGCACATTTGTTACCATAGCTTAATCTGCATTAAAGAATTCCGTCACAACTTACAACTATAGTTAGTACTAGCGCGAGCAGCTATTATACGCTTATCGCGCAGCTTTTTTGATTTATCACACAGCTTTTACTTATTATTTAAGTCTGAGAATTAAATTGATACCAAATTATGATACCTAATCACAATAAAGGAATTATCCGAAGTGAAATGTAGAAAACCCAAACAAGTTCAATACTTGTTGTTGTAGTCATGGTCGCAGAGTCAGGTAAAGAAATTAGGATTTCAAATAAAACAACACACGTTTTGATTATTTTTTATTTAGACATTTATTCACAATACAAAGATAGTCGTGCAAATGGTATTTAACCTAGTAGGTGGTACATAAATGTTAAACAATAAAGAAGTAACATTTTGTAAAAGTAAGTATTACACAGAATTTTGAGTCCTAAAATATTTATAGATTTGCCACATGAAATAATAAAATAGACGGTTGGGTTCACAATACAAACTTATGATTTCGCTTTTAGCATTTAGGTAGATAATATTCACTTATAACATTTAAAGACTAAACATTAATCACATGCAACTTTTATACTATAGAGGATTACACACTTTAAATTCGCGCTCGAGGCGGGATGCCAATTATGCCTATAAAACACTGTAAATTTTATAATTTTATTGTTGTCTTTTTCTTAAATCCTGTGTCGATCAGTTAGAACTATTTAATTTTAAATTGATACCAAAAGGGGGATAGCACTGCCTCCTAAATACAAACGGAGGGCAGTGGTTAGCCCAAATATTGTAAAAATTCACTCACAACATACATTTATCGAAATACGTTATTATCTTTGATATAATACACACATTTAATACGTTTGACGAAAACACATCGAACGTTAAGAGCACCGTCTAGGTGTTGTATAGATGTTACGAACAATACTCTTCAATATTTCATATTTAAAATCTAGCCTACGCAAGCTGGCTGTTTCTCAGATATTAATAGAGTTTTGATTGTAACATTTACACAAATAACATACATTGATCACGAACATTTATAAATAACACTGAAGATAATATTAATAATGCAGTCACGATTGCAAGATAATCGGCCGCCTCCCCTCCGACTTCCAACTCGCCTTTTTCTTTACCTCGGTGTCTAGTACAAAGTGTTCAAGTTGAAATACATTCCGTAAGCCGTCGCCTTAATCTGTTCCGCCGGCGGAGCCAAGGCATCCTCGGTCACCTGGGCCTGTTTGAAGTACAGGTCCAAGTTGTTTGTGCCCTGGACTAATATGCTGTTTTCAGACTCAACGAAAGTGTGTTGTCCGTATTTAACCACCACAACCCTTGTAGTATCAGTCGTCTTGTTGGCACGCAGCATATTGACAATTCCTCCATGAGCATTGTAAAAGCATGTGTGAGCTTTGATGCACATATTACTCATTTTTTGGATCAGTAATATTTGGTCGATGTCAGTGAAACAATGCTCATGACTTTCAAAATATTGGGAACATCCAGGTGGAGATGGGTTGTCAAATCGGGGACCAAGGCCACGTCTGCGACGACGACGCCCGCGAGCATTGCTCACACGAGGAATATATTGCACTTTGACGTAAGTCAACGATTGGCCGACATCGTGGTTCACGACCGAAGCCACGATTTGAAGGAAACATCCTTTTGCAGTTTCCACCAGGATTCTCTCTTGTATGATTTTCTTATTGTAATACACCACGCCCGCGAAGTTATCCATTTTATCAGTAAACTACTTGGAGAAAATGTATATCTTATAATATTTATTTATTTCGGAGAGATAGCTGTGCATGTGTCAACACAAGCGGGCAGCTGGCGACTGACTGGCTGATAACGCCGGTCTAGAATGCTACCCTAGTACCTATGCCCCGGTGATGAAAAGCGCCCTTAGGGTTGTCGCATTTGAACTGTTTTTAGGAGCGTGACGTTAAATAAGAATAAGTAATGTTACAAGTAAACTTTTAATGTAATTATATTAAATAACATTACTACTTTTTCGTAATTATATTTTAATGAGCGTATATCGCAACTGGAGATAAATTATTTATTATGACAAAGGAGAATGCCAACATCGTTGTTGGATAGGTATTTTTGAGCTGAATCAAAGTTACTATGGCGCCAAGTTCCAAATGTTTGTCCATGTTTAACTTAAAAATGTTTATAGCCAAATATTCCTTTTTTTTGTAATCTATACTTCTATCCATACTAATATTATAAATGTGAAAGTAAGTCTATTTGTCTGTCTGTCTGTCACACCTTCACGACTAAACCGCTGCACGAATTACAATGAAATTTGGCATGAAGAAAGTTTAAGACCCGAAAAAGGACATAGGCTACTTTTAGTTTTAATTCAACCCTCTAAGGGGTTTAAATAGGGGTTAACGCGGGAAGCCGCGGGCAAAACCTAGTAATATATAAATGCATTTTCGTGCATAACACACACGTTGTAGATATAACCTAGCGGATGCGGAATTGCGGATGCCATACGGATACGGATGCGGATGACAAACCTATTAATCAGTATGAGGATGCTTAACTCTTACGTGGTAGTATTCAGTAGCGATACATAAGAGCTAGGTAGAACAATGTTACTTATTAATTCACACCCATATAAAAAATATTGTACCTTTATGACCGTAGGTAGCAATAAAAATGTTTTTTTTTACCCTAGAAGCCCTAAAATACCTTTAGATTGTTTTCTAACCCTAAAAAACTAGAATTAATTCAATAAGTTCATTGTATTAGGAAGAAAAATATGTTTGGTTATTGTCAAACTGCCATGTTTAATGAAGCCCACCTCTGTACGGACTAACTTTTGGAACAAGCGCCATAGTAACTATTGTTGAGCTCAAAAATACCAATGCAAAAATATATTACACGTGGCTTTTGGAGGATGGGACCAAAATTCCTACAAATTCGGGCATCGTACTTTTATTTTCCCTATTATTATTAAATAATTTCACTTTTCATTTGCAGACCATCAAGTATTTCACAAATGGGCGCAATTAAGCTTACCCAGGAACCCTGCAGCCGGAGCTGTTGGTTTTCTAAAAGTGGATATTTCCATAATATTCAGAGGAGACATTCAAGTCATGCCTGTTGTGGTTAACGACGAGAGAGTGGAAGAGTTAGTATTATAATGAGTAGCATAGATGTTACTGTAAAAGCCTGTACATAGGTAAATTACTACGTAGGTGTAACTTCGGAATCTTATGATTTACCATGGACATGATTGTGTAGGGAAGTGTGGGGATGTTTATAAAGTGTGGTGATTTTACAGGCTTTAGGCGTCATAATTTGGTACATGCTAGGTATTACTAATGACGGTTGGTGAATATTAACTCTGAGATTAAAAATGTATTTATTAATTTTAAGCGCTCACAGACCAGTACTGTGGCACGCTCGCTCGCCTTATACCTTGCGGCGGTCTCAGTTCCAACCAACCGATTCTTTTCAGTGCTTGCCTTATCAGTCTTGTGATGGTGACCTTTTCGCATGTCGAGACCCTTTAGTGCTTTGGGAACCACGTTTATCCCTTGGTCCTGTACCTAATCTCTCTCTAGCTGTGGCAATCTACAGCCATTGGACTATGAGCGTAAGGGAATAGAGAGTGCACTTGTGGTTGCGCACATTATTACTTGTGCTGGTTCCCGCTGAGATAGGCTGTGATCAAAATTCGGTTAACAGGAATTTATTCATCATCATCGTCATCATCATCAGCAGCCGGAAGACGTCAACTGTTGGACAAAGTCCTCTCCTTTAGAACGACAAAATGGAATTTATTCAGTTTTGCAGATACTTAGTCTACAATAATCATTATTTATAAATAGGATATACATTTTCGACACATTATCATGTCCTGAAGTACCAACGAAATTAATAATATCGCATTACAGACTCGTGCCATAAAAACCTTTTATGGTTAAAATCTGTGTATGTAGAAGATCCTAGTATTCACGATAGCTCGAGTGTTTACGATATAGTCGGTTATCAGCACCAGCACCACCAGCACCACAGCTTATGCTCCGTTAGAGGAGTGTACAGCTCTTCATTGTATCCACTACAGCATAATTATTATTGCAGCAATCTCCTTGTGCCCACCGGTTCGGAGCAACAACCTGCTAATTACGTCATCACTATATATGGAGCTTTCGGAATACCCAATGGTTCTCATGGCCAAGGAGACAGGCGATATGGAAAATTACCAAGTTCATTCGTCAGAGTTTCTTTTTGTGGACTCTCGGTAATTATTAAGCCATTCCTCTTGCTTTACGAATACCATTTGATCTATTATGTAGTAAAGACTTATGTCGACGTTCATCTAAAGAACAAATATTCCTATTGTCTTTATTGTAGTCCATTATGTATCAGATTCTGTAAGCTAATTAAATTTAAATAATTTAATTATTACTTAATACACAGATTTTTCGATACATAAAGCTCAATAATAAAGAACAAGGTTACGCTTACCTACTCTTAACATTCCAGCGTGCAAGTATGCGCTTCTGTAATTTTCTACATTGATAACAGTTCTAATACTCTATTATAAATTAATCATGTTTATTTTATCTCTTCACAGGCCAAAACTGCTGTGCAGGCCCGCAACAACCATCCTACTTACTGCGAACAGATATCAATAGTTGAAATGTTCCCAAACATGAGCGAAATGCTGAGACTTGAAGTGTGCTCCGGTGAAGGATGCTTCAACAGAGTCTTAGCGAGCGCTCATTTGAAGCTAAGTCAGCTGTCACATGATGGAGAAAATGGTATTGTTAGATCCTGATCTTGTCAGGGTGAGATTGGGAGTTACCTTTAAGTGACAAGCGTGAATGAGAAATGCAATGCGAGTTAATGAGGCGAAAATTTTTTGGCAGGACCGTAGCAATAGACGTCTGTAGTCACTCTTTAACCCTCTGGAAAACAGGCTTTTTTTTCTATGATCTTGTAGCAGCTTTTGCCACGGCTTCACTATAATGGCTGACCATTTTCTTTTACGCATGACACTCTATGTACCTTTAAAAGTACAATAACACAATAAGTCTAAAGTCATTATTAAACATAAAGAGGAGTTTGTATTGAATATCAGAAGCTAAATACCAGTTTCAGCTATAAATATTGAAGAGTGGGATTGTATAGCAAAGGTCGAAGAAGAGAAGATATTACTTGTATCACTATGATCTTGTAGTAAGTGTTAGGAAGCATACTGTATGTAGGTTTCACTGAAGAGTGACATGTTTGCAAATACAGTTACCGGCACGGAATGTGACTCAAATTTAATTTAATTTTTGTGGCAATTGAGAAAACGCATTATCTTAATAATTTATGGTTCTCATTTTCGAAATATGTTGTAATCATGATTAATTTTGATTATAACTATGGCAGTTAGGAAATGATTTGGTGGAAATGTTTTAAATAACAGTAGGATAATAAATCATCTCGATTTACAAGTTATGTATCTACATTGCCAGTGTTATAAATACCTACCTAATGAAACATAATTTCGCAGGTTTTCTTCCAACATTTGGACCATCTCTACTGCACATGTATGGTACATCCACGTCCGGTACACTAGCTTCGACTGGTGAAGACGGGCCTTACCATCGTGGCGCGTTGCTGGTTTCTTTGAGGACTTTAGTACCTTACTATCAGCAAGGATTGAGGACTACTACTGTGGAGCCAGTTGCACCTTTACAACCGGTAAGCCTGTTCGTTCTTCCACTGCTGATCAAAAGACCTTTAATTCTTCACCGGTTATAACAAAAAAAAACTTACGCTTATGGTACAATTTTTACGGATTTTATCGCGATCTCCAATCCTTTACATTCATAGTCTCGGGCAAACTGTGATGTTAAACGTCTAATTGTTACAATTAGACTGTGTTATTGTTATTGATTAAAACGAACTAATCAGTAAAAATCATAGTCAAGTATTCGTGCAATTGACAAACGTGTATGGATGGTTAGTTCTTTTTGTGTCCGACCTGGAACACGGCTTTCATATTCGTGTTTCTTTTTTTTAAACATTCTTGTTCTAAGAACAACTATTCCCTTCTTCCCGGATACTTCAAACTTTACCCCCTTATACATAAAAATATAAATTTTAAACCAAGGATTAAATTATACCTCTCTCACTGTCGTTTGCATGTCAAAGAATGGAAAGGTCAATAGACTTATGATGGGTTTAAGTTAATTCAGGTATCATCCTCGTTTATGAATAAGAGGGTAGTAGTTTTGTACGAATCTTATTGGTTTCTGTTCAGTTAACATTACAGTGTTGAGGAGTAAAGGGTCTCGTATACGGTACAATCCATCCATAATTTCCTGTGGGAGTGTTGTCTGTGGCAAATGAACGCAATACCGTTATATGGCCATACGTGCTACGTTCGGTGCTTTTTTATTATGAAGACCTTGTGGCGATCACATTGCCAGAACACACCTCCAGCATGGAGGTGTGTTCAAACGTTTTCGTCATACCAAATGGAAATAACAGCTAAGATCCATTAGTTTTAACCTGTATACCTGCGGTGATTGGTGTCTGGGCTTATCTAAGTTGTGGCTCCCTTATTATGCTTTTAGCATATTAGTTTTGATGTCTGCCGCTTGCTATAGAGGAGAGTGGGAACGAAATTATATATTCCAAATATAATTATATCCTTCTATGATTAATTACGTTATGGGTTTCAAGATACTTGAGCCATTTAGTTTCAGCCTAATCTTTTATAAATATGATCTTGACTTTATTACAAGTAGATTGTGCCTGTACAGTATGCAGGGTGGCAGAAATTCGGTCATGGGAGACTTAGTATCAGAGTAGGTATGCGTATGTATGACCACGGGCAATAGCTAGGTTGTTATAATTTTTAATACAATTTTCAAAATTATGTTACGGTGAAATAGGAATATTTTAAAACTAAAGAGAAAAGTAAATACAGTTTAATTTATTCTGTACCGTATTATAACAGTCACTAAAAAGACCCTTAAGAAAGATACAATCAAAAACACTTTGAAAACATATCTCCTAAAGGACAATACGGAGGTACACGAGCGAAGTCGCGGTCAAAAGTTAGTGCTTGTAAGTGAAAATCTCTCGGTGACAGCCCTAGCATGGCAGACATAATCAATAACCCCCTCCCATCGGGGCGACCTGTGATGGGGCCGGAAGAACGTTATATGTTATCATTCATATTAACTACTTACATCCAAAAAAATGCACTTAATCGCTATCAATCAATCAAAATAACCATAAAAAATATTTTTTTTTAATTTTTATATTTTTATCAATATAATATTGCCGATAATTGGTAATTAATGTCCTTTTTTGGCTTAAATAAACATAGCAGCAATCTGTTTGTATATCAAATTGACGCGTCCGTCAACAGCCAATCAGATGATGGCGATTGGTGCGATCCAATCAGAACGCCTTAGGAACGTTTTCTTAAAATAGATGGATGTTTGTTTGATTTTATGGATTTTTGTAACCACTTATACCGTTTGAATGCCGTATGAATTTGAACGTGATTTTCAATTATTATCATTAATAATACTTAACGATTAATATAAACTATAAATATCGGTTTCAGATTACGAATATTCTCATAGAAAATCCTGATTTATCTCAATCCTAGGCGGACCACGCCCAATCAAAATGACTGTCATGCCTTTATCGTTTTGAATGAATTTTCTAATAATTAAAATGTAAGAAAGGTGTTTGTTTATTGGCATAACTTCAAGAACTAAACAAACTGATCGAAATGTTATCAAAAGCCGTTAGATCAAATTAGGATATTCATCATCATCATCAGCCAGAAGACGTCCACTGCTGGACAAAGGCCTCCCCCTTAGAACGCCATAATGAACGACAACTTGCCGTTTGCATCCACCGGTTGCCCGCAACTCTGACGATATCGTCGGTCCACCTGGTGGGAGGCCTGCCAACGCTGCGTCTTCCGGTTCGTGGTCGCCACTCGAGAACCTTTCTTCCCCAGCGGTTGTCAGTTCTTCGAGCGATATGGCCTGCCCATTGCCACTTCAACTTGCATATGCTTTGAGCTATGTCGGTGACCATGATTAGGATATTACTCTCTATCATTATGAAACTAAAATACATCAAGAATCAAAGACATTTTTATAATTATGAATTAGTACATCATCATTTGCAAGAAAATATTAAGTCCAGTATTTCAACATTTATTTTAAACATCTTTACTTTACAAGTATGAAACTTAGTATTATAATCTAAACGTTTCAACGAGCTGTTTATAATATAACAAAGGTTTGTAGTAAGTTAATTAAATAAGATATTCATACTCACAGAGAAACAGGGAAGATACCTTATTAAAATTAATAAAGTGTATCCTAGATTGACGCTGCAATAGTTCGAAGTTAATTTAACGGTGGCCGGTAATCAGCTTGGAGCTCTAAAGCGGCTTACGTAAGTAAATTAGAATCACAAAAGGAAAATAAGGAATGTCCGATAAAAAAGAGCTCTTTTAAGTTTGCAAGCAAATATCCTGATGAAAAATGGATAGAAAGTGATCCTGTGGACAAACATAAATACTTTTGAAAGTCAAATCAAGTCAATTTTTGCCTGAATGCCATTAAAAGATGATTATAATACATCGCTGATCAGATCTCATGTAAATTTTGAACTTCCAGAAGTTTATTTTCGCCTTGCCCTAAATGAGTCTAATAACAAAGGGGCTGTTTAACCCAAGAAAATATAATATTAATAGTTGTAATTCTTTACTTTACAAAAACTAAAATATTTAATAATATATACCGATTGTAAGAAATAAATTAAATGATAAAAGGTATAGATAATAATATTAGTCTACATACTCTTAAAAGACTGTGCAATCGATCACTTCATCTCATGTAAACGTCTTACAGTGATTTTCAATGTCGTAAAAGTTAAACATCTTCGTCTTCAAAGCTGATTCATAATACATTGGGGGAGCAGAAAGATTTAAAATAGAACGTTACGCCAATTGCGGTAATCGATATCATCATTTTTTGAACTTGATACAAAAATAAAAAATACGTAGCTGATTTCTTTCACAAACGTCGTATATGAACTAAAATAATGACTGTAATTATAAATTCCTTTTTTGAAATATGGCAACTATGGCGGCTGGTAAAGATATAATTGTGACAAATATTTACCGTGTGTGATTTAGAACATTTCTAATTAAACAGTGCTACGAAAAATATGCTTTGCTACAAGGCACGGCCTACGCCGTAACGCCGTAGCAGAATGTGTTAAGAAACTTTACGGACAATGCTATGATTTAGCAGTTATTTAAATTTGATTTCTAAATTGTTATGATACATCTATCTTTTAATTTTCCCCTTTTTTAACTAATTACTAAAAACTAAACTAGTTTAAAAAATAGTGGTACTGATAGACAACTTATTAGACTCAATATTTAAAGCTGCAAGAAACTGAAAGTCATTTCAAAAAGACCACAATCAACAAATAACTTTGTTGTGTTACTTAACATTAAAAACCACAAAGAAATGTCTAGGTATGCCCCAAATTTTTTATTCATAATTACATTTTGTCGTCGGAGTCGTTCGAAGACGTCGAGTGTTGAACAAAGGCCTCCCCCTTAGAACGTCACAATGAACGACAACTTGCCATTTGCATTATATAATATTTTATAAGTTAGCCCCAAAGCTAATTTATCTCATTCTTCTACATTTACGTTAATAGACATGAATAATTGAATACTTACTTTTATCAAATTTAAGTTGCTATTTCGTTAGTTACAATAATTGTGGATACATAGTATAACTATATTTTTAACGTGTTCGTACACATTTAAATAATGCCAAAAAGCTAGTGTGAATTTCTAAAAGGTCAAATGACTAAGTTACCAAAAATGTACATTGAAAATACATGGATAATGTTAAAAAAAATTTGGTATAAATGTATTACTGCGCTTACTTATAATAAGTTACTAATACATAGCTTACAACAATTGTAATTGCTAGTCACCCTCACTTCAGTAATTAAAACCATAACATAACATAACATCACACCTGTATTCCCCGAAGGGGTAGGCAGAGGTGAATATATAGTACACCCACATTTCGCCAGTAATGTTGTTAGTCCCAATGTAATAGGGGGCGAGCCTATTGCCATCAACCGGGCACAAATCCAGACTCCGTGCTGCTACTGAGAATTACCTAATGGAAAACTCAGTAACACTTTGCCCGATCCGGGATTTGAACCCAGGACCTCTTGCTCAGCAGTCGTGCTTAGCGACCACTAGACCAACGAGGCAGTCAATCTTCGGTAATTAATTTAATAGAAAAGTGAAGAATAAGAGGTTGCCATAAAAGTATTGATATGAAATTGGGGCCGCATTCCGTGCCGGCCAGTTTTTCTTAACTTCCGAAATTGTTACCAATATTTACCTCTAGAATGAGCCATCAAGATGGACATAGGCGACTTTAATCCCGGAAAAAGTTACTAAAAACGGTGAAGGAAAACATCGTGGGGAAACCAGCACACCAGAGAGATTTTTCAACGGTGTATGAAACCATGTCAGAGGCCTACAGGTGGTTTAAACTCTGACACCAGGTTGTTCATCAACTATACGATAAGAAGAAGAAAAATCCCGGAAAAGACAAGAAATTTAGATGCAAATGCACGTGTATTATTTTATTTTATTAATTGGGGCAAAAAACAGTTACATGTTGGAGTTTTACAAATGAAAAATCCTTAAATTAAACAAACAAAAATATAACCCATACCATTGTCCACGAATTATACGGACAGTAATAGAACAGAATGTGATAATTAAAGTTAGTTATTTGACTAAAAGTAAAGGGAAGCAGTGACTGCTAATTTTAACTTTTTATTATAAAGATATTAATATACAGACTTAATTCCCAGGATACACTGTGGGTGATGGAGGACTTCTGTATCTTCTGTCCAGTCCTCGAAGTGTCCATGCTGGACAGGCGCGTTTCTGGAAAGTTCTGTGGCATCGCTATAACTGTAGGCGAACTACCTACAGATGACCAAGGAGACGAGGGTGAGAATTATATATTTGTCTCTAGAAATTAAAACCAGTGATAAGATTATAGTAATTATTATATTACAGTAGATAAGAGTTTAATTGTACTGACTAAATTATTTCGTATTACCATTCATCGGTGAACCATGTTTTCAGTAAACAATTGTGTGATTCAAGGGTAGTTCTGGATACCGTACGGGAGTCAGATTATACTTTTATAATCGTCTCTTTAAATAATAAAATATAAACTGTCGGCATCGAGTAGGATAACGCACCCAATCTTTCAAATAATTATTGTATCAGAAATTAGATCAATTTAATTTCCCCTTCCGCTTATTCAAAAAAAAATTACAATTTTAATACCAAGGATCAAATAATACCTGTCACTGTCGTTTGCATATAAAAAAATGCAGGTGTCAATACACTTAATACGGGGTTTAGTTAAAGCCGGTATAATCCTCTTTTATGAATAAGAGGGAACAAGTTTATAATTTTTCAAGAAGTACAGTAGTATGGTTATCTCTAAATACAAGCGTTTTTTAATGATCCCTTGCTAACACCTGTTATAATCACCAGCAAATTAAGAATCAGTTGTAACATACTCAAACTAAATGTACGTAATATCTATAAATAATTCGACCCTATAAGCAGTTGCTATGCAATTATGCACGTGTTATGCGAACGGGGAACTTAATACCCAATTAGTTCTCTGATTGCCCGTCTGCAACAGTTAGGAGAACATAATTGCATTCTTTTGCGTACTCGATACGTTTTCACCCTCTGTTTGTTGATTTGTTTTCTGACCGTTTAAGGGGGATCCGTGCTATTACAAAACGCCTGAGTCTATAATTATAAGATCGTTTTTTTAGTATTTAAATTGAATGGAAATTGTTCTCTGTAAAGCTCTTGTTTTAACACCGACTCTCAGAATGCTTATCATTTTATTTGATATATTACATTATTACTTCGAAAATTCATAAAATGGGCTAATTTGTATAGGCGCTGTTCGCTGTATCGAGTTGTGACATGTCATTTTAAAGGTCTTAAAAATAGCTTCATTTTATTGTATGTCACCAACATTGACACATGTGCGGGGAAAGAACTATGAATGATTTTCTTTTTGATTGATTTGGAAGATAATTGTTCACTTCATGTAATAGACTTACTCCCATATATACAAATTTTTGAGTATTTTGCAGTAAAAACTTCGTCTGCGTGGAATTATAGTAGCATAATATGTCTATCATGATGGTCTATTCCAAATATTGGTGAAAGAATTTTAGTAATCGGATGGAAAGTTTCCAATATTAACTCCATACAAAGTTACTAAGAATCTTTACCTCGTCATTATATTCGTAGGTTGTTATTGTCACCAAGGTGAAGTAGAGGTGAACTTACACCCACTTTTTCCTTAGAAGACGACGCAATAGATGAAATAAAGAAATATTGTCGTCAAGGTAAGGTAGAGGGGACTTAACACCCACTCTTTCCTTAGAAAACAACTTCAATACACATACATAAAATTGGTGTGTCTGTAACATCAAAACATCAGATTTTTACGCATACGATAGTACTTAAACAAAAAAATGTGTGACGGCAATATGTGGTGCTGAATATTAGGATAGTTGTGTACCTTTGTTTAGGAATTCCTAATAAAAATACGTCAATCACAAATAGAATGAGCAGATTTCCTAATAAATTATTCGTCCAAAACCAACGTACTGCAATGCATAGGAGGAGCTCATCTTGTATGGCAATCCGAATTTATAATAAACTGCCAAATTGTTTATAAGCTCTAAATGTACACGTGATCAAACATAGATTATTTGACTTCTTATTAAACAAGTGTTACTATTATGTAAATGATAAATGATTTTATTTCTGCAAATAGGTCTTAAAAAACACTTTTATATACAATACACCTCACAAAAATGTTAACGTGGAACCCGCGCGAAGAATATAAATACCTATGAAATTGTTAACAAAATGAGATTCAATTAAGTAAATCTGCTTACTGCTACTACGTAGACTCGTAAAGGTTTTTAATCGAGGTACGCGGGGATGAAGTCCTGGGCATACGCTTGTATTAGATAAAATCTAATACGTATTTTTCAGAGGAAAGAGTGGGTGTGAGCACAGAACTGTAATACCGGTCTGATAGCGGGAATAAAAAAAAGCAACAAAGCAACATCTCGAATTATCTCTCTAATTGGCTCTGCAAAGTAAACAACAACGTGACTTTTATCGACATCCGATATTGTTATTGAAGCATACATCCTTATACTGAAAGGAAAACAATGAAGAAAGCACATTGTTTTGTTTCAGAGGAATTAATATCATAATTATGTTATTACATTTCTTAGATTAGCAAATAGCTACCTACAGTTTCCACTCCTCGCATTTGATTTATTTAGTTTATGTATGAATCATCATCATCGTCAGCCCGTTGCAGTCCACTGCTGGACATAGACCTCTCCCAAGGTACGCCACAAAGCCCGGTAATGCTTCATGTATGTATACATATTTGGTAATGTATCTTTAAGGTAAGTAGTTTTTTGTTTATTTACTTAATATTGTTATAAGTGTGGGCTCGTAGCTATGCGGTTACCCGGCAGATCAGTCGATCGGAGAGGTTAAGCTGTGCTCGCCGCGGTCAGTCTTGTGATGGGTGACCATTTTGACGATGTCGAGACCCCACCGTGCTTCGGAAGGCACGTTAAGCCGTTGGTCCTGCGCCTGGTCTCTCTCCAGTCGTGTCGGTCTACCGTTCCATCGGATAATGAGAGTGAGGGAATAGGGAGTGCACATGTGTTTGCGCGCATACTTGGGCACTTGAAAAATAGAAACTAGAGCGCCTTTGATGCTCTGTAATAATAATACTGTTGGCCATAGGTAAGGGCCACACCCTACCGCCATCATGTTCCAATGTATTCGTACAAATGTTCTACAAAACTATTAGCTTTGACTAGTCTATGTAATGTCATAATGCATGGAATAAATTATTCGTTTTTATGTGGAATGAATTAATGTTGAGTTTTGTTTCAGAGTTTGTTGCTATGATGGCGGAGATAAGTGAGTTTTATCATAATTATTAGCTAATATTTTGAAATAATCCATGGAATAAATATTTAATTGATAGATGATAAAACCAAATTTTACAGTTAACTGTAAATTGATTCGGTTTTCAAGTGTTTTATTGAGCATTTTTAGAGAAGTAGTGTATACTATAAGAACTCCGTTCTCAACAGGAACACGCAAGCTGTACTACACTGGTTCTTTGGACGTGATAAAGACTAGACCAGTTCACGGCTACTTGAATTTCGAACACTCTTTCCCGGTCTTGCAACTTGCCACAAGACTGCCAGATTTCAGATTTAGAATGTATAGGAACAATATGGTTCATGGTATTGTTGCTGATCTGGTAAGACTATATTTTTTTACATATCACAAGAAATGCTTGAGATTATCTTGCAATGCAGTGGCTAAGTATAAAACCTGCTTGGGACAAACAATATTAAAAGTGGTCTGAAAAAAATGCATTAGAGACCAAGAAAATAGGTATATGAGCAAATTTTTAAGAAACAAATGATGACTTAGTAGCTTGACGCGTGGGCCGTAATTAGGTTGCATCATGATTCATAGTGTTTAGGATTAAATAATGTTATTACCTGTGTATGAAGTTATTTATATTACGTAGTTTGGAATCAGATCTGCAATATTGATTTTTCATTAGCTGTAAGTGCCTTTGTAAGCCATAAATATTAAATTATTTTAAACTTTAATGACTCGAGCATAGCACACGTTTTGCAACATTCGAAATACATATCACATCATTTGGTTTAATATTCAGCATTATATAGGACAACGCATGCAGATTCCCTTTGTACTTATAGTATATTCGACTATATCAAAAGGTAGCGTAATTTTAGACTTTATTTCATTTGCATAAGGTTTATACTAAATCAGTGTACTAATGCTGAGTTTGAGCTAGTTACGCGGCAACGCATGTCGACGCCGCAGACAATTCAATACCAGTATATCGAATTTACGTGTGGTATCGCATGTATGCAAGGCACACATATTGTACCTCCACGATCATCGACGATCACGATGATAACGGTGCATTGAGTCTCGGCAGTTTGAAGGGAACAAAGATTAGCATACATCAAGGAGTCTTTTGTACACAGATCTTGAAATTTATTTGTTTAAGGCAGCACATTTTGTTGTGACATAAATAATTCCATAACAATGAAACCTCTTTTAAATGACTTGTTACTAAGTAAATTTATTAAAAACCATCTTCTTTATATCTCACTACTTGGAAAATACTTTAACGAGTCATCTAGAACAGCGATTTTATTCAATGTGACTTGAATAACAATATTTTACAAATTATTTAACAGAAGTAAATTTATTTAAAACTATTTTCTTTATGTTTCACTACTTGGAAAATACTTTAACGAGTCATCTAGAACATTTTATTCAATGTGACTTGTCAATCAATATATTACAGGAGCTAGCCATAGCAGAAGTAGAGCGACGTCTCAAAAACTCTGAGTTTGATACGCTAAGAGACTTAACAGATGATCTAAATAGAGCAGCTGATGACGCTGCCGGTAACATTCTCAAGTTTCTAGACATCATTCAGTACTCAAGTCTTAGCAGCAGTACTGAGTCAACGATAGTTAAGTACAGCACTGACTTGGATACCAAACAACTGTCGTTACAAAAAGAAGAGATAGTGAGTATTTTGTTTTGGCATATCTTTTTAATCTTGAAGACCTAATATGAGATATTTTTTACTGCTTCCTTTGTCTAGTGGTCGAACAGCATGACTGCTGCGCATGAGGCCCCGGGTCCCAGGTCGGGCAAAGTGTTATTGGGTGTTTCCATTAGGCAGTTCTCAGGCAGGAATAGTCCCCAGTTTACGTCAATAGGCTCACCCTCATTAGCGTTGTGATTACCTTAACATACATACACCAATAATATAACTGGCAAAATATAGGTGTACCACACACCTCTGCCTAGCTGTTCAGGGCATACAGAACATGTGAGATAGGTAAGGAATAATATTTTCCTTAGTACTTATTTCTTCTTATCGTATGGTAATGAACAACCTGATGTCAGAGTTTAAACAGCCTTTAGGCCTGTGACATTTCTTTACACACCGTTAAAAAACCTTTTAGGTGTGCTGGTTTCCTCACGATGTTTTCCTTCACCATCTTCAGCAACTGATAACTAATTTATAATACGCACGTAATTGGTGCGTGCCGGGGTTTAGACTTGTGATCTTTGACTTGACAGTCCAACAGTCATACCGCTCGGCAATCAGGATTCAGTACCCGGGTACTTAGTAACTACCGATAAGATGATGTGCATCACAATTCACTACGTAATGTGCCTACTATTGGACTGGAAATTCTATTCAACATGGCATCATGGCCGGCTATTGATACACCGATCGGCTCGTCTATAGATGTTTAATAATTGAATCCTGATTTAATAGGGGGACAGTCAATTGAATAGTTTCCATTGAGCAAGTGCTAAGCATAGATCGATCGATAGTTTCTGACTAGATGGGTAATCACGTAGAATATTCTCTTTCTCTGTTCATAAGCCATTCTATTAGTCATAACAATAGTCTAAAAATAGACCTGGATTAATATTTTTCCATTCTAAACATACACCGTTCCTTGGATGACATATCGACACTTTAAAATGCCTGTAATTAAAAAAATACTGGGTGTCTTTATAGTTTTTATTAGTTTTGATCATTGGTTGTAACTCTGATGACCCAGTGATGAGTCACATAACCATACAATTATTTTTTATTTCTTGTAGGAGAAAATTTATCAACAAATAACGAAAAGGGGGCAAAGATGCAGCTCTACCATAAGTCTCATTCAGGCGGTCACCAGGTCTGAATCAATTAGCAGCACTAAAAAGGACGTCAAACTGATGATAGCTGAGATAAAAGCTATAGCTGAGAACCTGAGGAATCTTATTTATAAGGTAACCTGGGTACTTATGAACATAAACTTTAATTTATTTATTATTGACTGGCCTGTTGGTCTAGTGGTTAGTGACCCTGACTGCTAAACCAGAGGTTGTGGGTTGGATCCCACCCAGGACAGATTTTTGTGTCTGGGTCCATCTGGGTGTAATTAATCTATATTAAGTATGCATTTAGAAATATATATAAGTTTGTTTATCAGTTGTCTGGTTACCATAATACAGGCTCTGCCTAGTTTGAGATCAGATGACCGTTAGAGTTGTCCCAAGATATTATTAAAATTATGTTTATTACTTGGTAGCAAGTAAATCGGACTGTCTGTGACAAAGATAAAGATACACGCAAAAATGCGCACACCATTTAACAGAATACTAAACAGCATTATTACCTAACTAACAAACGACGATCTGCAGTATTGGTTTTTCATTAGGTGTAAGTGCCAAGTTGTAAGCCATGAATATTGAATTATTTTAAACTTTAATGACTCGAGCATAGCACACGTTTTGCAACATTCGAAATACATATCACATCATTTGGTTTAATATACAAAATTATGTCTATTACTTGGTAGCAAGTAAATCGGACTGTCTGCGACAAAGATAAAGATACACGCAAAAATACGCACACCATTCAACAGAATACTTAACATTATTATTACCTAACTAACAAAAGACGATATAAAAGAGTTTTTGTGTGCCAATGAAACTGGTTTGACATTTGCCAGACAGCTGGTGCTTTGCGGAAACTGGTAACTCGTTCCTACTTGTTACGTAAGCACAGCAAATTAAATAATATTATCATCAAAACTTTGTGGTCGTTTCGGCGTTACGGTTGTGCTACGTCGTGCTACGGCGTAGCAAAACAATAGCTTATTATCAAATGAGTGCAATGCATAATTAAAGGACGTAATCTTTCTGTCACCAAATGAACGGGATATTATCTTATTCGCTCACTCTCTTCGTATTCAATTTCCCCTCTCTACTTGTTTGGCAACGTGTAGAGTCAACTTTACCAAAATATAATTTTTTTAGCCCTTACGAAATCAAAGGTATAATTATCGTAAAATTAATTTTAGACGTCCGAGGGTTGGCCAGATGTCGTTGTATGGCTGCTAAATGGAGGATCAAGAGTTGCGTTTTACAAAATATCTATAGCTGATATAATATACTCAGTGGTACCAGAACAAAATGGCAGGAACTGTGGACGGATACAAAGTATTTACCTTAAGGTAAGTGTTTAAATTACAATTGTTTATTTACTGCTTATTATACTTTAATATAGTTTATTTCTACGCATGTCCTTATAATAATTCCTTTTATATTACCGCTTAAATTCCTCACGGTTAATGGGTTAAATAAAAAAAGATCGCATAGCAACAGTTATGATTATAACTCTTCTATGAACATTATAAATCTGTTTATTATAAAAATTACTTTGAGCCAACACGGAAAATTCGATTACGAGTATACCGATAACTCGATTACGATAGTCTCGATAAATACATAGCAAGTATTAAAATTCTCCCTGGGTAATTGAATTTCAGAAGCGAGCAGGGTGTATAACCTGGTTTATATCTCACCCTGCAGCAATTTTCCTATTTAATTATAAAATCCAGACTTCGGCGTAATATAAATAAAGTGCAGTCATGCCGTCAATTTTTTTTAATCCAAAAACCATGTTTATCTTGTTAGGTGACATACCGCCGCATTCAGAGACGTTCATGATTACTTAAACTGACACTAAGTAAAGATTTCATAAAGAATCCCTTAACTTAGTGATAGTTTCTTGATGTTTTACATTTTGTATGCTGTATCGAATAAATGATTACTAATTCTAATTCTAAGTAATCATTAAATGTCTCTGAGTTATTGTCGGCGGTTCATGTACAAAATAATTATAAAAAGTCTCAGAACGAATGTAGTTCTGAGATTTAGGTAATGGTTAAAATACCATTCATATAGTGTATCGTCACATGAGTAAACTTAAATAACAGTGCGTCAAAGAATTGCTAGTTTCTTGTGATAAAAAGCTGATGTTAGTTATCGCTCATAGTTCTGGCCTAAGAATCACATTTGGTATTCTCCAAGTGGTACAGACGAGTTTATTGTACAATAATCAATGTATTTTGTAATAAAAGCAAAACATGATTGCGTATCCGTCCACACCTTTACATTTGTACATATTCGGGGACGGACCCCTCGACAGACTGGCAAAAAATGGCGGAATTAATTGGGGCTTCATTTCATTCGGGGCAGATCAGATTGCATGCACCTTTGACGTATTAGTGTGCGTGTGTGTGCGTGTTATGCCTAAGCTTGATCTGTTTCGGACAGCGCGGTGCAGTTCGGTCGACGCCTTTGTGTTATGCAGTTGCGAGATAAAAGTTCAGTTTTACGTTAGTGTGAGTAGACATCAATACTGTAGTGACAACCATATTGAGGTGTGGTGCGTTTCACATATGTTTTGTACAGGTATTGACAACCGTTTTAATGAGTAGCTCGGCCCTCCCCCTCCCGCGCACTTACCGCACTTCTTGTACAGTTAGCAGCTGAAGAGGAGTAGTTGAAATAGTATTTTATAGAAATGGTTACTTACTAATGAAAATTGGTTATGTGTATCCTCTTTCCTAATTCAGGTCATGGTGAGGCGATTTTTTCCTGATACATAGTACTAACGCACACGACCAAAATGTTAATTTATCGTAGCATCGTAGTAGCCACTTTAGATGATGATGATTGTTTTAAACCAGCTGTACAAAATTGGGACATTTTACTTGCGGTATGAAAACTAAACGCATTTTTTTTACATTAAAAGCCACCGTATTACCTTTGATTCTAAGAATGTACTGGAATAATATAAGAAACCAATCACATGGTTTTCAGTATCGCAATTTCAAAAAATATTTGATGGCACAACATAATAGATGTAGTTAACCTTATAGTTTTTTTTTCAAGTTTTTTTTTTTAACGTGTGGAAAATGTCTTACGCATACCCCGCCATTGGGGGACGACAGGGTTATGTGGGACTCCCCCGCGTGAGCTAAAAAAGGCCGATCCACGAAGGTATACTCACTAAAAACCATACATGCCTGCTGGCGCCTATGATGGCGGGAAGGCGGGATCGCTATCAGCACTCTACCGCCAACCCCACCGGCTCTGTCCGCCCTGAATACGGACGTGCGGACCTTAGTGTCCCCTCAGAGGATGAGATGGGCTGCAGGTCTTCGGCGAAGGCCAGTGCAATGCAGAGGTGGGTCTCCCAACCCAGTCTTCGCACAATGAGGAGTTAGCTAGTCCAAACCCTCAGCGTCTTCTCTTTTCGCGCAGCGCTTGGTGTAGCGCGCGCCCGAAAGTGGCGACCCGAGACTTGGCAGCCATACTACGGCGGTTGGAAGAGGGCGTTGTTTGCCCTCCTCCGCCTAGCCCTTCTGGCACGGATCGGGAAAGCGGAATGAAGCTCCCGTTCTCTCTCAGCTGCCTCTTTGAGTACCATCACCTCCTTACAAATCTCCCTTATGGCGCTCCAGGACCTCTCACTCCCTATCATCTCTTTTCGACGACAGCTGGAAGCGAGAGGTCCGACCCGATGACTGCGGCTAGTGTTTGGCGCTGCACAACCCAAGAAGTTAATTTAGGTTAATTGAAGCTAAGAACCAAAATATTTTTCCATAAAAAAAAACTAAGCCACTCGTTTTTCTAGACTTGCAAAAATTTGGAGCATTTTTTATCTTTTCCTAAGCATTTTTATACGTGTAAGTACGTCCATTCACGTCGACCGTGAACTTCTCGTTTGTAGCAAACAAACTAGAAGTTCACGGTCGCGGGGAAGTGGTACTCAACACGCAGTTATCTATTCCGCAACTTGTTGATTCAACTTTGTTCATGAACAAGAAAGTGTTTACTGATAGAACTTGGCTTCAACATTTGCCCGCAACAAGTTGCTGAACGTAATAAAAACTTTCACAAATCTCTGTTGCGCTATTATGGAAATAATGTGCATTCAGAATCAGTTTAGTTATTCTTTTGTTTTGCGAGTGGACCAGTACTGTCCGTTAAGATCCTGTAAGGTTTATAGGAAATTCAACCCTCGTAAAAACGTCAGATTACTTCTAATATTGACTGGTGGATAATTAGGTTTGTCAGATGCATATAGTGTCATGTGACGAGAATTCACATTTGCCCGCAACAAGTTGCTGAACGTAATAATTTCACAAATCTCTGTTGCGCTATTATGGAAATAATGTGCATTCAGAATCAGTTTAGTTATTCTTTTGTTTAGCGAGTGGACCAGTACTGTCCGTTAAGATCCTGTAAGGTTTATAGGAAATTCAACCCTCGTAAAAACGTCAGATTACTTCTAATATTGACTGGTAGATAATTAGGTTTGTCAGATGCATATAATATCATGTGACAAGAATTCAAATAGTCATTGAAATAATGTTTCTTTGGCTTATTGAATTTGGAAGTAAAGAGTATTTTATCATATATTTACAGGTATTTTATAGTACATTCAATTAGTGTACTTAGACTTAACTGGATAGCTTGAATACGACTTTTGGTACAGGGTTCGCTATCAACTGGACGCATCTTCTGTATCGCTCACGGAACAAAAAATGGTGTAATCCGCAGATGTTTGTTCCGAGTCTGTACCACATCCGTGAAACAAGAGAAATTCCTAGAATGGATCATTTAGAGTAACGTTTATAAAAAAATACATAGACATATAAAGACAAAGACATGTTTAAACATGGTTCACAAATGTATACAATTATTGAACGTAAAATGTGTAACTTGAGGGTTATTTCCTTCATACTGTAGAGGAGAAGCATATCTGCCGACGAGATGTGTGATATTCGTGTATTGGGGACTTAAAAGCTTTTTAGATAATTTGGACGCCTTCCATAACAACTGGCCTGAGAATTCCAAGTCAAGGGCGACGCATTTGTATAGTCTTTCAAAGCTATTAAAAAACATAACGCTTCTTTGGCAATCAGATAAAAAGAAAGGCGCTCTCTTTGGCTAAAGATAACTAAGATAAACTTGTTGTATTGAATGCCAAAAACTTCAGAGGAGTGTGATAGAGCAAAGAACCACAAGGACGTTGTTACCGGTCTTTTTAAGCAAAATTAAACTCTTTATTTCTTAGCTGCGTTTTGGGGAACTTTTAAAGCGTTTGGTATTCGCCGCCGTCACTAAGAACAAAATTAAAAAAAAAACTTTCTCAAGTGGCACACGGGATCTATGTTTAGATTAGTTTTCATTTCAAAATATTCGGTTTTATCTTTTTAGGTTAGGTTAATCGTAACTACAGGTCAATAGACCAAGTACCTATATAATGTTAAATCCGAGTTCTAGTAACATCGACGTTCGATTTAAAACTTCTGCGGCAAAGATGATTACGTTTGGTGTTTATGTAATATGTATGTATAGCTACTTCGGCAGCATTGTCTTGTTTTCACTGTTGTCTTGGTGACGATAGCTGTGGACAAACTCCCCTAAGAAAAAATCGATGGATCTTATACATCTGTGCATGTAGGTAGGGCGACAAACAACAACGAGAAATAAATCTAAACGTATGACAAGGGTGAGTCTATAAGAGACCTTAATCGCGCTTTGATAAAATATTTAAAAACAACTTTCTTTTTTGTATCATACATGTGAATTTTCAATGTCATAAACATTTTCTTAGATGTTTTAAGACGCCACTAACTAACTTTTTACAGGATAAAAATACCCTATGTGTTAATCCAGGTTGACAGCTACCTACATACCAAATTTTGTTAAAATTGGTCCTTCCGTTTGAGCGTGAAGAAGTAACAAACATACAAACACTCACAAACTGTCGCATTTCTAGTGTGATGTGATAAATATTACTTTGTGTTCAGACATTTATTCTGACTCTACCTTTGGCTAGCCCTCACACAATGCTAGCCTTACGCGTGTGTGCTTAGTGCATGTGTTGGTAACAAAATGAATACCACCCCTTTGTACCCGGTCACTCGCAGCAAAATTGCATAGAACACAAAATACCATGTTGGTCATTGCAATAGGATCAGGTATTTGATTTGTGCTTCGATATTTTCGAGTATTATTACTATAGGTATTACCAAAATTATGTCAATGACTCACTGATAAAACACTGAGTTTGAATGTTGCTTGAATTTTTCTCTTAATAATTTTAAGCTTATGCCCGCGATTTCGTGCCCGTGGATTTAAAAAAACACCTGTACGTAGCAACTGTAAGCAATACCTATTTGAATTTGATTTTATTAAAAACTGAACGGGTTTTATGTTTTTCATTTTCATTAAAATTCTGTTCATAAGTCTTGTTAAAATTTAAAAATGGCTTGATCGAATCGAGTACTTTTTTTATTACGTTGGCTCTTAAACAGGGGTGGTTAAAAAACTAGGGGTAGCCCAAAAAATAACGCACGAGTTTAATAAGTTTACCGGATACAGGGTTCAGTACGTGTAAAATTTTTTTTGCTTTTCTTCCAGCCGCTTAAATGTCCAAAGCACATGACATTAGCTACCAGCTGCTGCTGCATCGCTGGGAAGGTTGAGCTGATCCTGTGGATGGGATTGTACCGACAGATATTTACGTTTGAGGACTGTTTGCCCAAAGGCTACAAGCTCAAAGTCAAGGATTACGATATGTGCCTGAAGACGTCTACAATGGTAAGCTTTTGTTTTGGCAATACGGGAATATTCTTGATATTAGACTCCAGGTGTTAGACGTAGAGTACGACTACTTTGGTTCTCATCTGTGTTCTAATTTAATTACTTTGTTCATGCGATATATTATGATAGTAGGTACTGACCCGGGATTTGAACCCAGAACCTCTAGCTCAGCAGTCGCGCTTATAGTTATCATTATAGGCAATCATTAGGGGATTTAGCCTATTTAAAAAAGAAATTTTTGTAATCAGATGCTGGAATGCCGCCTGTTCATATACAGAGCAAAATTTAATATGAATACGGACAGAAGCGGTCCTTTTCACTCGTTCGTCAGAATCAATACGCTGAACGCAGTGAAAGAAACAAAGGTAAGTTTTCAGTTCCTGCTATGATTCATTCGTAAAACCTCGGCGATCGATGTTGAACCATAAGTGGGTTAATTCTCTCACTCGCAACCGTTAACACTCTTCCTGCTTGTATATTTCCTGTCCTGCTCTGGGCTGTAGGTAGCAATTAATCGTTGCCATGGAGACGCGGGACACGTGAGAATCATTATTGGATTAATATTTATTTCTGCCTATACTCACTCATTTGTTATAGTGGTAAATTGAACTTATAATTGAGTCTTTATGGACTAGTTCAAATAGGGTAGAAGAGAAGCTGTGTCAGAAAAAAAATGTCTTATCCATTTTGGTTTAACATTTAATTAAAACATAAAACAAAATTGAAAAATGTTCTTATAAATAGGTTTAGGTCGCTATGTCTTGCCAATAAATCTCACACTATGAGATCATGCAGTTTTTAAAACTAAAGTCATGTGAAAAACTACTATATAATGAGATCAAATCAGATAAACATTCAAACAACCTCCTTCAAAAAAACTCAAAAGAGAAAAATAATATTTTATCACATCACTTTACATAAGCAAAGTGGAAGTCGACGCTAAATCCTATGCGTTCGCTTTGATAATAGTTTTAGCTTTGAAACTATGAACAAAGCACTTATGACAGCATTCTCATAAGTACTTATTTTCTGAATCACTTAATGAATTTTGGGATTTGGCACCGATATCCACTTCTCAATCAATCAATCTATCTCAAAAATATTACGGACTTTGATTATATTCTATTGTTTTACCTAATTAGAATATGGCGCCATGTCAGAAAATTACCCGATCAACCAATAATCAAAATCACAATCAGTTATGTTGTGTCTATTGGCAGTGATATTGCTAAATATACCCATAGAAAAGTCTTAAATCGAATGTAAACCTCCTCTTTTGAAGTCAGTTAAAAAACCTTAAGCTGCAATTTCCAATAAATAGAACAATTGGCTGGAATCCATTCAAGCCCATGTTGTTCTCGAAAGTTCCACGCTACTCAGTAAATAATATAGTGAGGATGGATGCTGATTTTATTGATATCGACAAAAAGTTATTTCAATACTACTAGGTTTTATTCTCTAGACTTAAGTTGTGGATCCCTTTTTTTATGCTTCTGGCATACTAGTCTTTGTGTCTCCCGCTTGCTATGGAGGGAAGTGGGAACTAAATTAATATTCCTACTCCTCATATATATTATTTTATGATTAATTTCTTTGCTGGTTCCAAGACTGTCGATTCATTTCTCTGAGACGCCTCGAGCTTCATTTCCTCGATGGTTCTTAATGTTTATCATTGTAGATCCTGGCTTACAGGAGTTGCAATGATGGGTATGAGTGGTGGGATGGTCCTGAAAAAAAAACTACTAGATTTTACAACCTTTTCCTGATAAAAATATCGTAAAAAATACTTTGTATTTTTCGGCCGTCTCTTTTACACTTATCGAAAAAAAAGAAAAAATATCACGAATTGAGGAAACATATTCTATCGTGAATTTAGGCTTGATTTGTTGTGTACTAAAAGCAATAGTTTTTCAATTATTGCCATATTATTCAACATGGCGTCTCTTATTTTGCATTACCTTCTTTCGTTTTGAAATCATGTCATATCAAAACACAATATCACGTAGACGATAAATATAAAAGGTATGTATGTGTTTTTGTACTATTAACAATAGTTAAATCTTTCTCTTGTACATATTTTAGACTAATTATAACCTAAATTATAAAAAAAAATTAATTATCTATTTTTCTGAAGCGTACTTCTGAACTGAACTAAGTTATGATAATTATTATCAAATATTTCTAGGTTATGTAAACGTCATCTCTACAACCATTCATAACTCATGACAAACGTCAAACATTTTTAATACTATTCAATTCACAAAAAAACATTAATGTTTTGAAAAAAAAAAATACTTTACGCTATTCAGTCATTAGTTTCCCTACTTCGCTAAAAGGTACAGGTTATGGCCGGAGTCCCATACAAAAATGAAACATCTCATAATATTTTTACACAAGATGATTTATTTTCACCTACGGACTCTGTTTGTTGCAATAAATGTATCGCCCAGGTTGTTGGGAAATAAAGAAACATCCTATATGACTTCCAAGGTAAATTCTATTGTCCGTAGAAAACTTTTATTCTTTACTCTATTATTCCCTACCGTCGCGCGTTACCAAGGAAGCGAGTCATAAGAGTCTTAAATTCGAAAGTCCCTAAAAGTTTGGTAAATAAATTCTGAGAAATAAAATATGTGGGATAGAGTTGTGTTGTGATGGTATGTACTCTATTGCACCTGTTTTGTTTCTTAACAAATAATAATAAGAGGGCCCTGAGATCTTACTCTTTAAGAAACAAACCAAATATAATGTATGGTAAATTGCCCGAAATACTGTCCAAAACGGGAATCGAATTGAGAACCATGCTCACCAACCATGCTTTGGACTAAAAGAACGACGCAATCTTTTGAATTAAATAAAAAAAAAGATTTTATAAAAGTAAAATTCGTTATCGATGTCGATAAATAATTCTAGATTCGATGTTCACTGCACATGAATATTGCTTCCATAACCCGAATATGATCCTAACGTACACGTAATTAAGTTTATAATTGCTTCCACTGTGAAAAGTGCCATCTATTATCAAGTAGCGAACAAAAATCTTCTTTGACAGCACATCACAAAATGTCGTAAATACGTTTATGCATGAAGGTAAAATGTAACATATCTATAAAGTGTGAAAGTATATTTTTAAATGTAGAATCTGTGTTGTAAGCTTGTTTCGACTACAAATAATGTTTCATCATACAAATTGTCTATTTATAGTGCAGATCGATTTATTTGAGAGTTTGGCGATAGCCTTTTCTATGGGTTTACTAATTATGTCTACTGGACCCGAGAGGTGTCTATAGGTACTGCTTTATTGTATTCTAGGAAAGTATAGATACACTTTGAGGTATACCGACCGGCTTAGTAAGCAAAGAATTTAGGCTTTGAAAAATTTAGGAACAAAATACATTAGCTTATACAAAGAGTACCTTACGAAACCCTACTAATATAAATACACGATAATTTATTATATCTTTTGAGAGTGCCTACCTTAACATATGTACATTACCGTACATTTTTGCTATTGTACCTATATTATTTCTATGGAATAAATCTTCTTGTATGGATTACACTAAACAATGACACTGCGGAAATTCACATTAAATTGCAGTAAACTCGGAACTAAAAAAATCTAATTTGCTACGGTATATAGTACTAAGTCTATCTTTACGGCCGCTGCAACTTAGGTTCAACTTTTTTTACTCGGTGTAATACATATACTTGCTACCTTACTGCTTATCAAAACCATTTAGGTTTTGTGTAAATTTTCAAAGAAGCCGTTATTTTATCTTAAATTTGAGATCGCCGACGACTACAATAATTGTCTTCTTCTCGTATAACTGAAGATGGCGTCGGCATTTCTTAAATGACTACCTCTGAGAAAAAATGCCGATACAAACTCAGGGGTCAAGGTCTCTTTTGAAGTCCAGACAAGTACAATAAATTTATGTTTAACAGTGTAGGTCGTCTAACTAACTAGGTGGTTTAACCATGTTTATAATTCGCAAAAGTGTGAAAAAATCTTATTATGTACGATTTGTGGTGCTGGGTATTTTATTGCGCCGTTTCTTTTACCCAGCTATAGCACTAGAAAGCGGTGACGGGCGGGAAGTTTGGGAGCTGTCTTTATGTAATTCAACGTTCAAAAAGTACAAATCATTACTCTAATTTGAATAAATTATTTATAATTATCTTTATCAACAATTATGAAGATTCATATTGAAGTCGTTTGATTATAAATTGTTAACACTACATTACAGGTTCAGCAAAGGTCGATGACACCAATTTGGAACCAAGTCTTGAAGATACAGAAGCTGGTCTCCGCGACTCAAGACCGCATATTAGGCAGTCCCCCCTTAATCATGGTTGAGGTCTTAGATAGTGATCTTTCGGTTCGTATACATGATTTTTAATTTACCGAGTCTTTTTATGCAGCCTGTTTGGTGCCTCACTTCTAGACAAAGGCCAGTCCTTAATTTCTGCACAAATCGCACTAATTTGTGAGTGTGTTTGTGTGTATGTATGTGTGTTATCTCTTCACGCTCAAACGGCTGGACCAATTTTGCTAAAATTTGGTATGGAGGTAGCTGACACCTTGGATTAACACAGAGGCAAAAATTTAGCGGTTAACACCGCAGGGCGCAGGTAGTCTTTACATAAAAGCATGTGAAATGGTTATTTGTAACGCATTCACGTTAAATAAGGCACGGTTATTAGTCAATATAAATTATTATATTGCAGGGTAAAAGTGAACTAATAGGGCGGTTTGAAGTCCAGCCTGTTGTCGATGACAGACAAGAATACGAATGCGCTCCAAAACTACAATGGTACGATATACATAAGGGAGTGGAGTACACCGGCCAAATACTTATGTCTGTACAACTGTTACAGGTAAGCCTTTATTTAAATACATTCAGTAAGGGCCAATTTTACAATAGTAAGATATTTTTAATCAGAAGAATACATTTTATCCTTCGAATACAATTTATCTAAGGATTGAAAAATCAGCCCTAACAGAACTATGAGCCTCGACAACACATTTCCTTCATCATCATCATCATCATCAGCCGATCAGCCGGAAGAGGTCCACTGCTGAACTAAGGCCACCCCCTTTAAAGGGGGGGAGTGCCATAATCCCCACGCTTGGCAAGCGGCTTGGGGATCGCAGTGTTGGTGGTCAAGTTATAGAAGACGCTGCTGCCCATCTTCTGGATTTTCCCTTAGTCGCCTCTTACGACACCCACGGGAGGAAAGGGGGTGGTCAATTCTAGGCCGGATACCACACGGCTACACGGTTACCACATTCCCTCAGCCAATTTTAATGATTATTCCCTCAGGATTTTTAATAGTAGTACGTTGTCAATGTATTGACTATAATAAATTAAGGATGTAAATTAATATCAATGATTATATTATTATAACTACGTCATTGTCGTGTGACACTCAAATTATATAGGATACAATCAATCAATCAATCAATATATTTATTTGTGAACATAGGTAACAAAAAGGTCTTAAAAGTATACAAGTAGGAGCTCTATGTTCTACCAATGGAATTGGTGAACAAATAATAGTTTTAATAAAGTATGGAGTTTATACAATAAAAATATGAATTATTAAATGCAGGAGATAAACTGTAATTAATAATTATACATGTTATCAATTTTATCATTTAAAAATATCTCAACTGAGTAATATGTTTTATCTATTAGAAAGGAAATCAATTTGCGTTTAAAAATACGGATATCCTGTTCATTTCTTATACATTTAGGTAGCTTATTATAAATTTTTGGAGCCATTGCAAAAATACTGTTCCTGTATAATGTAGTTTTAGATCATATAACATGTGACTGGTCACAACGACGTTGACTGGTTACTTGGTCAAATTTAATTAAATTATTTTTAACGAACATAGTTCGTAAATGTGTGTTTCGTAAATGTATAAAGACGGCATCGTTAATATTTTCATATTTTTGAAGTACGTGTAGCAACTATCGGTAGTTTGCAGATTACAGATAGCTCTAATGCACCTTTTTTGACACTTGAATACCATTTCTTTACCTGTTGCGTTTCCCCAAAACATAATTCCGTACCTCAATGTTGACGCTACTAAGCCATGATATGCCGTTAAAACTGTTTTTCGGTTTGCCGTTTTATTTAACATATGTAGAGCATAGGAGTATTGATTTAGTTTTTTACATACTTTGTCTATATGCACATTCCATTTTAGCGTGTTTTCTATATTTAATCCAAGAAATTTTGTTACATTTGTCTCTGTCTTATATTCAATATTCAAATTCAAATTTTGATTTAGTCGTTGTTGAAATTTCATAATTACTGTTTTGTCTAAATTTATAACCAGATTATTATTTTGTAACCAGTTCACAACCGATTCAATGTTAGAATTAATATCAGCCTCCAGTGTTTGTAAATTGTCACTATTAAAACTACACTAATACACTACCTCAGACTGTTTTGTTTCACTGTGCTATTACAATACTAAAATTATTATTAGTAATTGTCTCGACCCGCAATAAAATAGCCAAGTAGTATGACTGTGGGACTGCTAAGCCAAACGTTGCAATTTCAAACCCCGGCACGCACCAATATCTTTTTGAATTCATGTGCGTACTATAAATTAGTTATCAGTTGCTAAAAACGGTGAAGTAAAACATCGTGATAAAACCGGTGAACCTGAGAGATTTTTTTAACGGTGTGTAAAGCCATGTCAGGGGCCTAAAAGTGGTTTAAACTCTGACACCACTGTTCATTAACCATACGATAAAAAGAAAAAGATTATTAACAAGCATACTGAACAATATTATTTCTTTGACGTTAAGAGGATTGATGCATAGCCAAGCCGTTGTTTTATGCAACAAACTTACAGCGTCACATAAAACGGTAGCGGTTATTAGGTCGCCGATCGAATCCAGTCATTATTGGGAAAGTAAACATAAATAATTTAGCCTTAAGCTAACGCTAGCTTGCCTTCGAAGCAGGTCACTGTTAGAACTTAAATATTGCATTCCATATGAACCAATCACAAGGGCTTATAATACGTCAATACTTTCTTGCACCGGTGACTCAGATGAATACACAAAAGTATGAGTGTTTGAATTAAATTTGAGTCTTACAAGGCTTTGTGAACTATTATTTTTATTCTCTTTCGTTCATCTACGTCAGCATCAGAGACGTTGTTGAGGTCATGCAGGGACCATTTTAACACTCACCTTGACAAGTAGGGATCACACAAAATGGTTAAGGCACAACTTGACGACATTTTATAGCTGCGGCAGCGTGGCGTCATCCTAAGGGAATCCCATACCGTCCCATAAGGGACAATGAGGGATAAACCGGGGTTATTTAAGTGGGTAGGGTTTGTTGTTTTACACCGGCAGTTCCACACACATCCCGCCGCTCTTCCCCCCTGGTTGGTGGGATAGTTCAGGAGAATAATTCAAGGTTATTTCTAGTAAGTACCAAGTCATCATCATCATCAACCGAAATACGTCCACTGTTGAACAAAGGCCTCCCCCTTTTAGAAGGGGGGGTTTGCCATAATCCCCACGCTTGGCAAGCGGCTTGGGGATCGCAGTGCTGGTGGTCAAGTTACAGAAGACGCTGCTGCCCATCTTCTGGATTTTCCCTTAGTCGCCTCTTACGACACCCACGGGAGGAAAGGGGGTGGTCAATTCTAAGCCGGATACCACACGGCACAGTACCAAGTAGGCACGTTTAATGTTAAGATATTATATCTTAATCTAAAAGGTCTACCGCATCTAAAGGGTTAAATCACTAGTAAACACCACACATACTTAAACTTACGTTAACTTTTATTACATAAAAGATTTAATATCCAAGAGTCAGATAAGACAACTGAATTTTTTTCTGAACTGAACTCAAAATATTACTTTTAAAAAAAATCTTCAAAAGAGCTTCATTCAACTTTATATACGTAACTTATTGCATCTCCTTTTAAAGATTCCAGAAACGTTGATGAAGAATACTGTGTACTCTCCAATCGAAGAAACTTATGTTGCGTCGACATTTAAATATCCAGAACCGGAATCAGATGAACCAGAACCATTACCAAGCAGTCTCATACCGAAGTCAATTACTTACAAGTGAGTACGTTCTTTATTATTTAGTTAAATTAAAAATCTTGTAGAAGATACTAGTGTAAGAAATTTGTATGACACGATAAATTAAAATACAGCTACTAATTACAAAAAAATACATTGTTTAATACAATTTCACAAACGATAACGTTAGGTATTATGTAGGTACTATCTCTGCTATTATAGGCCACCCATGACTAATCAATGTGGCAAAATTGCCATTAGTAATATTTTGCAAGAAAAAATCATCCAAATATACCTTAAGTAGGTATATTTGGATGATTTTTTTGTAAGATAATCATCATTTCTTTACATTAACAGGGTTGACATCTACTGGTGGGGACTACGTGACGTTACCACCACAAGAAAACCATGCGTAATCCTCGAAATAGACGAACTGACAATCAAGTCTGACGTAGTATGCGACAAGAAATCCAACTGCAACTTTCCCAATGCAAGGCTGTCGCAGACTTTTCAAGCTCCTTTAAATGAAGCCTATTGTCCCCCTTTAAGTATCAGGCTGTATGATAGCAGTACCTTTGGCAGAACCTTGTTTTTGGGAACGAATATTGTGAAAAACCCAAATAAGTATATCGTCAGTTGGCTACCTAAAGTTGAGAGGGAGGCGTCATTAAGGAGCGTGTCTATAACGGCCTCTAATTTTTTCCAAGGTAAGATTTTTACTTAATTTACCTTATCCACTATTTTCAATCTCTTGTCATCCAAATGGCAATGGAATTTGTAACGTGGCAAAACAATATCGCGTTACCCAATCATGCTCAATTGGCATCGGCATTGGCGTTATTGGCATCGTAATGGCAATCGAAAGTATTGCATATGCAGAAAGTTTTTTCCAAAGTATTGCATATGCAGAAAGTTTTATCCAGATACAAACAGGACCCACTGAAAGGAGATTTCAATCTACAATAAATATCACGTTAGTCTTCTCGGCGAAATTCATGACTACTCGCATGTCCATTATCTTGTAGGTAACTCCTAATTTAAATGGTAATTGCAGTTATTCGCATATTTATTGATAACTTTTATAACGTATCCATAACAGTGATTTAAACCCCATTCCTTCCAGTAAGCCAAATATTGTTTATAAAAAAAAGCTCTACACCGATGTTCGACGATCTTGGCAGCAGGACTTCATTAAGAAGTGTTCAGAAAACAAAAAGACCTCGATGGAAGCGCATCTTCTGGAACAGAGAAGCGGATGAAGAAGAATACGTGCTGCTTCCAATGTTCTTTAGAGAGAAAAGCATGATAAAGGTGGCAAAGAGCGGCCCGGACACTGTAGACCACCGAGACTGGTGGATGAAGTTTTTTTCTGCGCAAATGGTATTATTTATTTTTCGTATGCATTGTATAATTTAAAAGTGTGGGGCTCGTAGCTATGCGGCTACCCGGCAGATCCGTCGATCTGCGGGGTTAAGCCGTGCTCGCCGCGGTCAGTCTTGTCATGGGTGACCGTTTTCACATGTCGAGACCCCATCGTGCTTCGGAAGGCACGTTAAGCCGTTGGTGCTGCGCCTGAACTCTATCCGGTCGTGTCGGTCTACCGTCCCATCGGATCATGAGAGTAAGGGAATAGGGAGTGCACCTGTGTCTGCGCGCATACTTGTGCACTATAACATCTCTTGCGCAGATGGCTAGTCTCAGCGAGACAGGCCGCCGTGACCAAAATTCGGTCAGGAGGACATTAATAACTTAAAAATGTTGAACTTGCTAAATAATAAAAAAAAATAGTGACTTTAAGTATGGTAGCTACTTTAAATAAGAAAATAACATGTTCTGTGGTTCTAGGATGAGTCAGATGCTAACACTTCAAATGCAGAAAAGATTACTGTAAGTAATAAATCTTTATTGTTCCTCAAATGATAAACTTTGACTGCTACCTAACTATTGCATAAGGAAACAGTAAAGGGTAGGCTTCTTGGAGGTTATTCAACAAATTCCGTTTAAAAAGTTCAAGCCCTCCATTAACTTTTACCAACTCATTCGAAAATGATGACGTAATTGTTTTATATCAAAAGCATCTAATCATCATCATCATCATCAGCCGGAAGACATCCACTATTGGACTAAGGCCTTCCATAAAGAACCAAATACAGAAGACAACATTCTGAGTACTGGTAACCGGTTTAAAACGATGTTTTCAGATGTACCCAGCAGAATTGGAAGTCCAGCCAGAGTTCTCCAAGTTTAAAGACTGGTGTTCTACGCTGAAGTTGTATAATGGCAAGAAGACTGGCATCCCGGAGAAGGACGAGCAACTGTATTGCGGGTTTCTGAAGGCTGGCATCGCAATATACAGGTGGCCGCCACCGGAGGACACTATAGCCGTCAGCTGCAATGGTGTTGAACTTAACAATGGGTGAGGTTGCTCTCATGTCTATCATTTATCCAAAGATTTTTTAAATCTTGAAAATGGATAAGAGCAAAATAGGTCATACATGGTAGACTTTTTTTATATTAACAAACATGTTGGTACTGAGGGTTATGTAATGTTAAGGTTAGCTAAACACACTCCACAGCGGGCTGCTGGATCTTTACCCTCTTTTTTTTCTGGACTTTTACAATTATGACGGTAAAGCCAACAAATACCGAAAAAAAATATGCCTATAAATTAATTATGCCGAATAAAACTTAAATTCTAACGAATCCTACAAGTCTGTTCCATACAACACATTTTTAGACCTATTTCGCCCATGACGTTTTATTAGTTCCAATCGTATTTTTTATTCAATCTTTGTTAATCTGATTAAATGCTTTAATTTCAGATACTTTAATGATTATCCCAGTAACGAACCATCAAAGTTCCTGGTTCGAGTGTACGTAATCAAGGGGGTCAATTTGGTTGCGAAGGCGTTCACTGGCAAGTTAGATCCTTATGTAGCCATCAGCTGTGGTAACAAACACCTTGGTGATAGGAAGAGCTATGTGAAAAACACCCTGAATCCTATCTTTGGCAAGTAAGTAAGGATTTGTCTTGTTTGCTTCATGATTAAGTGGTTTTCCTATATACCCATATCCCGCGTCCAATGTATTATTGACGACCTGATTGGCGCAGTGGCTAAGCGATTAGACTGCTGCGCTAAGGGTTGCGGGTTCGATTCCCGCACGGGGCAAAAATTTGTGCGATCCACATTTGATTGTCCCGAGTCTGGGTGTTTGTGTATGTAATATTTCATTTTTGTGAAACGTACCCACGATACAGGAGAAATTCCTAGTGTGGGCGGCGTTTTAAAAAAAAAAAAAGGTGAGCCCTAGTCATTAGGCTCCTGCCTCCTTGAACCTAGAAACCGCGAGTTAACAATTCATTTTTTTGTTATTTGCCATGTTTCCAATAGTACTTAAAATTTAATATCTTTCATAAATAAATAATTATTGAGTATTTTACAATATTTATTCACTAGTTAGCAAATTAGTTGCCGTATAAGAAAAATTTTGGTCATACAATATTATAATGGAATAAATAGAAATCGGTCACGTACTTTGTTGTGATAGGCGATCAATGTGCAAGTGTACTTTTTAGTGGGGATACCCCTGTAGATCGGCCTTTTCGGTTCACGGGGTGAAGTCCCACATAACCCCGTCGCGACGTCACCTAACGGTGGGGTATGCGTAAGGCATTTTTCACTATTTTTGGTAAAAAATAGCCGATCTATGTACAAATGAACACTGAATCACAGGTACGTTAAGCATATTAATACCATTTTTCAGGATGTATGAATTCCGCTGTTCGTTACCCGACGACTATCTCCTGACGGTGTCTCTATACGACTATGATGTCATACCCCCTGATGAGCTGATAGGATCTACGACCATCGACTTGGAGGACAGGATATATACCAAACACAGAGCCAAGGTCGGATTAGCCACAGAATATACCACGTGAGTTATATTTTAAGAAGCGGTATTATTAAGTTACTTAATTAGTTTCATCATTTTATCTTCGATAAAACGGGAGAACGCCTATACTGAACAATAATAATTTGATCAAATAAATCGGATCGCATAGAAGGCTTCTACACTTTCTGGTAGACTAGTGTGTCAGTGTAAGTAACTTTAAGCACTTACTTGAGATATTTTTCAACGATGTGTAAAGCTATGACAGAGGCCTACAAGCGGTTTAAACCAGGTTATTCATCAACCATACGATAAGAAAAAGAAGCACTTACTAAAAATGCTTAACTTTGAACTTTGTTTTGGTTCAAATTCCCACTTCAATAGAGCAATTAACGGCCCTACAAGTTTAGAAATATTTGTTTCCTGATTTCTAGATTCGGCCCAAACAAATGGCGGGACTGTAACAAGCCTTCGGTCATTCTCGAAGATTTGTGCATTAAGAATCATTTGGCTCCTCCCATGTTCCCTGATAATGCTACTGTGGTCGTCAATGGGGTTGAATACAGAGATAATGACAGCAATGGTAAGTGCACTGTGTTACCGACAAACCAGTATTATTTATACATTGCCTCGCCTACTGTTCGGCTTCACCACCTTCATAACCCGCATCTCTGGCGATATGAAATAATTTTATTCCCAATTATAAAATTTTGTCCGTTTGGGGGCAAGCTGATTTGAAACTCCTTAGGTGAATTGATTTGCTTTTAACAATAAATATCACATTTTGTCTACAGGAAGATCGTTCAGATCAGCCTCAGATCGTAAAGAGAACATTTGTTTGAGTCTTCTACATAGCTGGCATACCTTGCCTATTTGTGGATACCATTTGGTACCAGAGCACGTGGAGTGTAGGACTTTGACGAACAATGAAAAGAGTGGATTGGAACAGGTAATAATAGACAATAGTTATATTCAGATTGTTCCAATGCTAAAATACTGTGGGACACGGCTTTTTAATGGCCCATTTATTTTTTTATACCTTTAATTTATTTAATGAATTGATGTGATGGTTGGATAGTGGGCTAGATTTCCTTAATTTGGACACACATTACTTCAAGTTGGTCTAGTCTACCTAATATTTATGCTCAACTTTAGTCTCCTTTATCAAGTTGATCTGTACAATCTGTGCATACCTACCTACAAGCTTGTCATTCAAATATTCAAAAAGCACTTATTAGAAAAGACTAGATCGAAATTTAAGCTTAAATATTTTTTGGTTAACAGGGTAAACTTCAAATGTGGGTAGACATCTTCCCCTTAGATGCGGATGTGTACATACCACCGGCGGTTGACATAACTCCTCGAAAACTAGAGGAATATGAGCTTCGCGTGGTCGTGTGGGACGTGCAGGGAGTGAGACTTGACGACCACGGGAAGAAAGTCTCCGATATTTACGTTAGAGCGTTAGTAACATTTTATTTATTTTTGGAAAACTTAATAATATTTTTATTTGGGCTAATAGTAATGTTGTGGTGGTTTAATAATAATAACCTTAATGTATGCAGTTCAGACGATCGTGGCATGTATTATGACTTTATTCTGTTGTGATTTATCTGAAACAGCTAACTTGCCGGAGCCAAAAGTGTCAGTAATTTATAATCATTTATTTTCTTCTGAGAAGAAGTGTATTTGCCCTGCAGTGCATAGCTCAGCCTGCTGTCACGCATCCTCAGAAGACCCTACTACAGATTCATCACAATCTGATCAATGGTTTCGGAACGCTTATAAGACAAATATACAATTAATATTATTTTTATTTAAATAGATTTTCAAAAACTTAAAACACTTTAACATTAAAATTTTTATTTATTAAGTGAAAACTAACGGACTGTATTAATTCTTTTGTTTTCTTTGCATGCCTTACTAACCACATTATAGATATAATTATGATGTAATTGTAATCGCATAACGTAATTAATTTTATAACTTTTATTAATAACTAGATGTGCCCGCGACTCCGTCCGCGTGGAAATTCGGAAACAGCAAAAGTATTTTTAAATTGTTTTTAATATATTAGCTAAGTTTGAGCGAATTCGATTTAGTAGTTTTTACGCCTTGCCGTAATATTTTATTACATGTATAGCTGTTGCCCGCGACTTCGTCCGCGTGTATTTCGGATAAAAGACCAGTAGTAAATTGAACTTTTAACAGAAAAAAATACCTACCAGGCAGGCTTTTTTAAGTAGGTTAAAAATCTTTTAACCACTTATTTAACTAAGAATACTTTCCGGTATTTAAAAAAAACCGCAAAAATTGAACGGTAATTACGGAAGTTACAGAAAGTCTATTGAAAATAATATATAACTGAAGAAGAGAACATAAATAAATCCGTTTTGTGCGTTTCTGAGTTTCTGTACATTGAAACTACTGTAGAAAAAAAATGCCAAGGATAAAAGACAACCGTGACGACCTGATTGGCGCAGTGTAGCCACTGCGCCAATCAGGTCGTCACGGTTGTCTTTTATCCTTGGCATTTTTTTTGAGCGCGAGCGATTGGTTGTGGGTTCGATTCCCGCAAAAAAAGTGTGATCCGTAGATGTTTGTCAAAAAAAAACTAAACAAACTAATTATTATTATTATTTAATAATACCTACTTTAAACTTATATCTAAAAACTACGTATCTGTATTTTTAAAATCTAAAGTGCGCTTATTCCAAGGAACTTAATGCACTGATAGCCGAGTGGTATGACTGTTAAGTCAGATGTCGCAAGTTCAAATCCCGGCACACACTATGTCTTTTCGAAGTCATGTGCTTACTATAATATTACATATAGTGGGTGCAACCAATGCTGCTTATAGAAATCTTGTCAAACTACCCTCCATGCACGCTCCGGGTTGTCGTGTGTTGAGACACTTTGAAGAAATGCCTAACGATCAAACACGTTATTGTGGCTAATTTATAAAAGATAGATATATACTATGTAGGACTTTTTTGTAGATCTTTTGGAGACCATCATCTTTGTAATACATACTTTTGGTGTACGATCAACGAATTCGAGGATAAGAGCTCGAAAGCGCATTTTCATCCGACTTGCTTCAAATTTATCATTACTGCTCAGCTCCTATATGTTTTAGCGTTATGTTATATAGCCTATAACCTGCCCAGGAGTATGGACTACAATCGTACCAAGTTTGGTTAAAATCCCTTCAGTAGTTTTTGACCCATGCGTGCACATACAGACAGACAGACAGACAGACAGACAGACAGACGGACAGACAGACAGACAGACAGACAAAAAATTTACTGATTGCATTTTTGGCATCAGTATCGATCACCAGTCATCCTCCAATATTAATTTTGAATATATATTCAATGTACAGAATTGACCTCTCTACAATTTTATTATAAGTATAGATATGTAGAAAATGTCGTGGTTTATACATTACTCACTCTATACTTAGCTAAGATTCCGTTTTAATACTGTAATGTGTACCCGTTTGTTTTCACTAAAAATAAGCGCCACGGTACGGCGAAGGTCGCAGGTTCAAGTCCTGCTCGTGTCCATCATTTTTCAAATTTCCTTTATCAATTTAGACTAACAAATTGTTTGAAGTTTTTGTGGAATAATCTTTCCAGGTGGATAGACACGATAGAACAAGCTCAGTACACAGATGTGCACTACAGCAGCGCTGCCGGTGAAGGTAGCTTCAACTGGCGAATGATATTTCACTTCCAATACCATCATGCTGAAAAAAAGGTAAGAAACCTATTACCTTATTCTGATTGGCGCAGTGGCTAAGGGTTGCGGGTCCGATTCCCGCAAGGTGCAAACATTTGTGCTTACCGCAGATATTTGTCCCGAGTCTGGGTGTTTGTGTATGTGATATTTCATGTCTGGGAACGCACCCACGGCACAGGAGAAATTCCTAGTGTAATGCGAAGTTTTAAAAAAAAAGCATAGTAATTGTAACATGTATGCCGATTCTTTACATAAACGGATTATTAGATGACCTAGAAACGAGTAACTATTTTTTGCTAATAACTACGGTAATTTTAAGGAAGTCTGAACCCTACAGTGGGTTATTGAAGACAATATAGGAACTAAGAAAAAAAAGAACTCCGTTACTGTCTCGGTAGTCACCTCGTCTGAAGTAAACTTACTATCCGTATACGATTTTGCATGTACATATATGTATGTATATAATGTCCATAGCTGTACAGTAACCGTGCTAATGCTTTTTCTATTTTGGTTGATTAATTTATAAGCTGCGTCGTATAGCCTTGTGTATAGTCAGCAACATAAGAAGCTTAACATGTTAAGAAACCTTATATCAAATAATTAAAAGAAAAAAAAAAACAATACAAGTTATTGTTTCACTTTATAGAAACTGCTGCTGCTGCTGCGGAGACCTTTAAGCGGCGGAAATACAATAACCTAATTGGTAATTGTATTTTTGAGCCGTTTGGGGTCGAAACATTTGGACCATGGGGTCCGAGCGCTCACGCGCTGTTTATAGACATAGCGATACACTCAGTTGAGTCTACACGTGACCAAAGGGCTGGTGCATTTTTTGACCAAAGATTATGCATTGCTATTCAACGTGGCAATGCTGCCAGTCTTTTGGGCACGTTACCAGTTGACATCGATGGGGATCAATATTATGATGCTTTTTAAATGTTTATATTTTTGAGTGTAGGTATTATTGTTAATTTATGTTAGTTTTAAAATGTAAATAAATGTAAAATAGTTACGAAATGTAATAAATTGTATTTATGAAAGAAAAAAAAACCAACGTATTACTTTATAGAAGCATTCAAATGATGACCCGAAAATGTTTAAGACTTTTTCCTATATTGGTAATAAGTTATTCTTCAATTAATGATATTTAAAAAAAAATTTAGGCATCTCATGTTGCTGACTGTACGACACGCTTTCAAAAACACTTTGTGTGAATTAAATGCAATCATTTGACTCACAAAGTATGACTAATAAGTAAAAAAATTACTAGTAAGACAGAAGTTGTTTATAAACCTTGTCTAATAAACCTTGGCATAGAAGTAAAAGAGAATGCCCGAGTGACTATGACAATTAGTTTCGCTATAAAATCTATTGTGCCTTAATCTAATATTGCTTGATTCGAACACTGTCAAATACAGCTATTATTATTTTCATAACTCTCCGGAATCAAAGGCAAAAATAAGCATACTTGTTAATTACGTTTTCTTTTGTTTAAGCTGGTAAGAAAAGAAAAGGGACCATTCACCGAAGTAGAAGAACACATGCCTCCCATATTTGTTGTACAAGTCTTGGACAGCGATGCAGCTACGCAAGATGACTTTTTGGGTATGTGCTAAAACTTACTAACGTCTTTTTGCGTTGATTAGCTGTTTGCGAATAAAAATCCTCGAGAAGACCTCGGGAAACATACTTGGACCAGATCAGAGATGTTCTACAAAAGGGTCAAGTGAGGAGTACCCTTAACCGACGAGCGTGTATGTGGAATGTGATGCGAGTGAATGAGGCGTAAGAAGTATGTCAGGATCGTAATCAGCAAATGGAAATCCGTGGTCTCTGCCTACCCCTCATGGAAATAGGCGTGACTTTATGTATGTATGTACGCCTATGTCCAGCAGTGGACTGAGGTAGGCTGATAATGATGATGATGATGATATATTGCTTAAGATATTTTTTAGGTTTAGGATAAATTTCTTTCGAAAAATTACCTACTCTAAACATCTTAATTTTTTACATGCAGATCAAGCAGCCATATTTTGTTAACTGCAAATAAAATCTTTTTTTAATCTTTATTTTTAAAACCTAACCGTATAAACACTGTAAATGTGTGAAACCTGAGAGGTCTCTACTTTGCCATCCTTTAGGTGTTTTCTAATAGGTACTGGTAGACGGTGTTCCGATTATAACGTCACACAGGTCTGGTGACGCTCTTGCCCGCTCTGATGTCAACCTTTTCTCATATTGAATGCATTTCAGCATCATTTTCGTTTAACTTAAACGCAATGCCGAAAGGATCGAGCCAGGCGCACAAATGTACGATGGCTGAAATGGAGAAGCATAAAAAGATAAATTTATTCTCTACTATGTCGATCAGGGCTTGGTGGCCCTTGGTGTACACCAACCGTAATACCGGCGTGACGACTGCTGCTGTTAGTATCTTATGTACCTAGTAAATTTCTTAAGTGTAATACTAGTGCAGTTTTGTGGAAAAATAATGGGGAGGCCTTTGCCCAGCAGTGGGACACTGAACAGGCTATTTAAAAAAAAAAACTATTCAGAATTATTGCTAAAATTCGTAATGCTTGCTAATTTCTCAGAAAATATTTAGTTGAGTACTTAGTTATTACCTCGTAACTTTATTAAAGTATCGAATTACTCGCTATCTATATATCGAATCGCTGCACTCAGAAACATTTCTGATTACTTAAACTAACACTAAGTAAAATTTCAAAAACAAAAGCTGTACTGAGTTTTGGTTAACTAATCATTAAATGGGTCTGAGTGCGGAGGTAAGGTTGAGTATATTGCGCGTTATCAGAAATAGAACTATAGGCCCTTCTTTTTAAAATGCTTTAGTAATTTATTGATATCCTTTTAAAATTCATTCCAGGGCTTGATAGATCTAGAATTAACATTGTTGCCAAAAGAGAAAGCTGTATTGATGCCTGTTGGACTTGGAAGGGAACCACCGGCAGCCTTACCAAAACCTTCGTATGCTTTTTTTAATTAACAAATAATTACTCAGTAATAGTCTACATTACCCTGTATATTAGGAAATGTTCTAGCCGCGCTTAAGCATCGTCATTATTCACTGCTTTTGTTTGCTCACTTGGGCCTTTCATTATAAGCGCCATTTACCTTGAGTCCTGAGCCAAACATACGCATCTTGTAATTACCTACTTGTGCTAGAAGCTGGGTTTTTTGATAGTACCTAGTAACCTATAATTTACGTAGACTTAAGTTTAAAACGCAGTAGATACATTACAGTTTTACTATTACTAATAACTATAGTTGTGAACTAAAAGATTGGCGCCGAATGACCGCAATAGGAACAAGTGGAAGAAGGGAAGGAAGGCCTTTGCCCTGCAGTAGGACAATACGGTCTGATAATAATAATAATATAACATACCTACGTAAGTCTTAAAAAGAAAATTCCGGCTGTACTCGTCGTGGGTGCGTGTATTTTGGAGAATGCCCGAGTTACGGACTCAAATGGAGTCTTTATTATTCAGCACGTGACGCGGTGGGGTCACCGGCCAAATATCCCCCGTCACCAGCTCTTGAGTAAAGACTCTACACGTAGGTTACGCTACAAAGGAAAAGCTGACTACTGGTTAAAATTGTGCTAGAATAGTATCAGTTAAAAGGGTGTTTCAAAAGTGGAAAGTTTACCAAATATCGGCCTTTGTGCGTGATAGTTCCTAACTTTGTACTCAATTTAGGCACGCTTTAGCGACGCATTCAGGTGAGTGTGTCGAGTTTCTATTTGCAGGAGTTTTACACTCCGCCCCCTCTGACGTTTGTTCAGTCACCGGCAGTTAATGTTTGCACATTAGATCAAGTGGTGAAAGTTCAGCGGAGTCGATGTTGACAAGGTATATTCTTGGTCTAGAAGCATTCTGTCTGAAAGTCGTTTTACTGTCACTTAAAGAAGATAGTTGCCGGAAAATATCGGATATGAACATAATTCAAAGTAGTTAGGTATATAAAATATTATACAGGTTTACCCCAATTTAGGTATTTAATTTAATTAATTATACTTTAATATTTTTATCGAAATTCTGACAACAAATGATAAGATTAAACTAAGTATCGCCAAGTTTCATCAGAATGCGTCGCATAAGCGTTTTGATAAAAAGCTTTGTGAAATTTCCTCGCGCAGTTTATGAGCGCGAAAGGACGTAAGCGCCATGCAATACGCTTCGCTTACGCGTTCTAGTCCTGAACATTTTCCGCATTTCTGTGAGAATGAGTCGAACTGCAGAATACATATCAATATTGTCCCCGTCGCTCTTCAGCAACACAAACAGTATACAACAGATATCAACATTTTTTTTTAAATAACACATTTTGTTGTAATAATGTCAGGCCACATTACAATATTATTAAGAAAAAAAAACAATGGAGACTTTATAAATAACGGAACAGATTGTAATACATAATTATGTAGGTAACTATGTGATGTATAAACTTTAAATAAATAGAAATCCGATTGACTTTTTATTTCCGTGTGGTAATAATTTTCCTGTTTGTATTTGCAGGCGCGTTGAGATGTTTAGTCCTGTAAAATTTGTCCACAAACTGAAGGTTGGCTGGCGAAGAGAGCATTCCCTAGTGACTATTGCTATCGCTCTTCTTAGCCTGATCTTCATCAGTTGGGTACTAGAAGTACCAAGATTCTTTTACAACGTAATATGATGGTAAGTTTATAATTATAAGTATGTATGCATGATAATCCATAGATGCTGATAAATATTCGTACACAATTATTTTCCGTCGCCATGCGAGCAAGTCGTAAGATGCAACGACCTGGTGATGGCAACAAGCACAGTTTTATAAACTACCGATACGCCGCGATGTATAAACTACCGATGAAGGCATGTCACAGAAAATTAAGACATTAATTAACAAAATCTATGAAATCTTTTTGTACTACAGCTACGTGTCCACTACGTACGATGTCTGTACATGTAAATCGAGCTTGATTCATCAATTATGGCTGCCAAGTGATTTGTGATCAATTATTCAATCTTTTATTCGTTTGGCCTATACTGGGTTCATTTTTAACATGTTGCCTTCCGCAAAGTAGGTAGACACAATAGTTAAACAATCAACAAGCATTATGTAAACTCAATGCACTGGACAGTCATAGGGTTAAAATAGCATTCAGATCTTGGTTGCCGAGGGTGGCGGGCCGTAGTACTAGTTTCTTCGCAGCGCAGTTACACATCTTTTTGTTTAGCCTTGTTTGTTTCCTACTGCAAGCCCTTACCATGAACTCTTAAAGCAGGACAGTTTACGATGTGAAAGCGAGACGCCGCATTACAATGCACGTAGCCGCGTCTTGCTTCCACATCTTAAACTGTCCTGCTTTAAGAGTTCATGGTAAGGGGGCTGGGCAAATGCACAAAGTCATGCACATACTATTCGCTGGTACAGCCGCCTTACCTTGAACTCCGCCGCATTACGCTGCATGTAACGGCGTCTCGCTTCCACATCTTAAGCTGCTTTAAAAGTGTTCATGATTAGGGGGCAAATAATAATTTTAGATAGACCAGTTCCACGTATCTATAATATATATTTTAGATAGACCAGTTCCACGTATCTGTAATATATATTTTTTATTTTCAGAGCAACCCTGAAGCCATCTTGCCGCCATCCAGAACATAATTAGCGTTGTATTAATTTTATAATAATTTAGTGTGCCAGTCTTTTGTAAGGTGTATACATAAGTTTTAAGATAAAAATAGGTAAAATTTTACAATATTTAGATGTTTTTGTAAGATGTTGTACACTTCTATGTTCAAACAGACTTTTCTGATCGGTATTTGGTGCAATAAATCGATGTCTACAAACAATTTTTTTATTTGTAGATGATAGTTTATTATTTCATTCTTAGATACAGATCTGGTTAGAATTTCTTCAAACAGATCTCTTCCGTACCTACTTAGAAGTAAATATTATTTGTTGATATGAATACCTATTTAAACTAATATTTGAATATTAGTAATAACTTAACACTTTATTTGCAAATACGGACGAGATTCAAGTTGACTGGTGTTTATCCAACATAGATGGTAACTGGTAACTACAGTTTATTTATAATTATTTTGCTTAGCACCCATTATTCTGTCAAAAAAACGTAAATAATGATTTTATGAACTAGTTAAAAGAATTATAACAGATACCAGGCTGAAATGATGATGATGATGTTATTAATACGGAGAACATACCATAGCATCACGCCTGTATTCCCCAAAATTGTGGAAGGAGGTGTACACGCACGTTTCGCCAGTTATGAAGGATAACAGTAAAATTACTAGCAAAGCGATGGTGGGAGTTTTACGTCCACTGTTACGTGGACTTCAAAAAATTGACCAAATAGAACGTAGCGGCGAATGGCGCATGCAAATATAATATTTACACGCCCTAATTTTACCTACCTTTCTTTTCTTGCGTCAACCTTATATATATTTTTTGCCGCTACAACGTTAGCGCGATTTAGAAAACGGCCGAAAACTTCGGAGTGACATCTATCCAACCCCTTTTCTGATTAGTTTCACCTAATGGTGGTTCAAGGGTCACTAGATGGCGCTGCTTACGAAACAATTATGTGTGTTTGTGTGAGATATGGTTGATTATTTAAATAAGTATTTTTATTATTTTTTAACAATGGGTTTAAGGGATGTACAATTGTACAATGCTTAATTAGTATGGAACCCATACCCAAACGATGTTAACTTGTCACTCTCCTTTAAAAACTAACAAAAGTTATTGATGAACCTTATTATAGAATGCCTATTGCCTATCAACATTTCGCTGCAAAACTCACATATTTTACAAATTCATTGTTCATACATTCTACATACAATGCCGTGTGGTATCCGGCCTAGAATTGACCACCCCCTTTCCTCCCGTGGGTGTCGTAAGAGGCGACTAAGGGAAAACCCAGAAGATGGGCAGCAGCGTCTTCTGTAACTTGACCACCAACACTGCGATCCCCAAGCCGCTTGCCAAGCGTGGGGATTATGGCAACACCCCCCCTTCTAAAAGGAGGAGGCCTTCGTTCAACAGTGGACGCCTTACGGCTGATGATGACATTCTACATTCACACATATTCCCTGTCATGACTGAGCCCTGTTTGACCGGTTTACACTCAAATATACATAAAATAAGTAAAGTAAAGGTTTGTAAGGAAGTGGATATACCTAAGTGCATAACAATTCTATCACTTGTATGACACAATACTTAGTGCCTGAAATAGATGCAGAAGTGCAAGTACACGACGCCTATTGCGATTTAAATAAACCTTTTCACGACATTTTAACTGACTTAACTGGTGGCAGTTGGGTGCATTATTGAATTGTTAAAATCTTTACAGTAAAGACTAAGTTATTTTTTAAACGACGCCTGCGAAAATCTTCCCGTGCCGTGTCCCGTGCGGGAATCGTACCCGCATCCCCAAGAGCAGCAATCCAACCACTGCGCCAATCAGGTCGCCATTCGATCGGTTTAGGATGCCATATGTGATTTCTATAGTATTACTACTATTATAATTTTAACTACTGGCCGTAAAATATGTACAGGCATGAGAGACGCTTGTAGCGAAATGTTGATAAAGTAGTGTAGTGGAAGCATTTTATAATAATGTTCATCAATAACTTTTGTTAGTTTGTAAAGGAGAGTGGCAAGTAACTTTGTTTGAGAATGGGTTCCATAAATGATAAATGATTTTATATCTTCAAATAGGTTTTCAAAAACACTTTTACACGTCATTTTTTATAAACTAGTTAGAATGATGGTGATATTTAATTACTCATTGTAAATCCCTTAAACCTATTGCTCCTTCAAAATAAAGAAATTATTCCTAATTTAAAAAAAACAATTAGCTAACCAACACTTATACAAACACACATCATTGTTTCGTCAACAACGCCATCTAGTGATCCTCGAATCACTATTGAGGAAATTATGAAACCAATCAGGAAAGGGGTTGGATAGATGTCACTCCGCAGTATTCGGCCCTTTTCTGAATCGCGCTAACGTTGTAGCGCCGCAAATTATATATAAGGGAGACGCAAATAAAGTGAGGCATAGATATAAGGATATGTAATCATTAGATGTAAGTGCGTTCTGTGTAATCACTTTTCGTAATGATCTGATATTATTACCATTTATCTTAGATGTTAAAACACTAGATCAATTTTTTGAAGTCCATGTAACAGTGGACGTAAATCTCCTACCATCGCTTTGCTAGAAATATTACTGTTAATTTTAAGTAATATTGTTTTAATAATAGTTTACATAATTTTATTACAGACTAATAGGTGTTCAACAAAGGAATTAAAAATATACTGTGTTTACGTTTACCGAACTCCTAATGTTTGCAGACGACACGGTTCTTCTGTTCTATGATGAAAGATGGTATAAATGATAAATGATTTTATTTCTGTAAATAGGTCTTAAAAAACACTTTTACACGTCATTTTTTTTAAAACTAGATAGATGGCGTCGGCATTTCCTAACTGACTACCTCTGAGAAGAAACGCCGAAACAAACTCAGGGGTCAATGTCTCTTTTAAAGTCCAGACAGGTAAAAAATAATGTATGTGAGAACAGTGTAGGTGGTCTGAGAAGAGGTCTTTTTAAGAAAGTACCACGGCGAGTTTGAGTCGACCTGTCCTTACAGACGCCCCGTCTCGTACCATCTGAAGGACATTTGGGTAGGCCGCTTGAAATACTTAAACCGTCAGACACGTGAAAGAAAAATTAGTAAAAAAAAAAAAATCCTACACAATGCTCACATTTACAAATAATATAATTTCATGTCTGTTTGTACAATGTAGGTCGTCTGTGATGGTCTTTTGGAGAAAGCCAAAGCAGATTTGAGTCAACCTGTCCTGACAGACGCCCCGTCTCGTACCATCTGCAGGACATTTGGGTAGGCTGTTAAAAAAATACTCAAACCGCCAGACAAAAAAAAAACTACATAAAAAGGATAAATCCTACATTGTACATTAATTTCACATCTCTACTATATCACATATAGTTAGTCAGGCAACAAGGATGGTAGCTATACCTAGGCTCATGCTGACACGAAGGAGATGGTGGGATAGTGTAAAGAACACCGCAGAAAGGTAAGCAGATGGTTAGAGGATAATTGCTCACACTAAATACCAGCAAAACTAAATATGTTTTAGTAAGACCTTGAGCTCGACAGATTGACCTGAAGAGGTATCTAACATAATTGTAACTGTTGTAAGTACCGATAATTATAAGTATCCGTAGTTATGAATTGAGAGATATTAAAATATTTAAACTATTATTTGAATATCAGTGGTAACTTAATATATCTATCTAACGTAATATGTAGTATGATAGATTATTTTGTGATATGGAAACAGCTAATTTCTTTTTTATAAAAAAACGTCGCTTCACACTAAGAATTCCTCCTGTATCGTGGGTGCGTTTCACAAACATGAAATATCACATAAACAAACACCCACACTCGGGACAAACAAATGTGGACCGCACAAATTTTTGCCCCGTGCGGGAACCCGCAACCCTTAGCGCAGCAATCTAATTGCTTTGCCACTGCGTCAATCAGTTCGTCAAATATCTTATATTATTTGATAAATAAATGAATATTACCATTGGATTCTTGCTCTTAAGGCTGCGGGTTCGTTACTGCACGGGCGAAAAATGTTGTGATCCGAAAATATTTGTCCCGTGTCTGGGTGTTTGTTGATGTGATATTTTATGTTTGTGAAACGCACCCACGATAGAGGAGAAATTTATAGTGAGGGGTGACGTTATAAAAAACACAATAGGTAAGTGTTATCAAAGAATTTTAGCAATTTAGAAATGTATCCAAATACCACCAGTTCAGTCAGTAAACTGATACTAATAGCCGAGTGGTACCTATGACCGTTGGACTGCCAAGTTAAAGGTCGCAAGTTCAAACCTCGGCACGCACCAATGTCGGTATTATATACATTACTATATCATTTATATTACTTGATATGGAAGTGGCAAATATAAATGAAACGGAACGTAACTCAGCACTAGCAGCAAAATGGCATAGAAAATCGACTAAAAGGGGTAGCACTAGTAAACATGGCGGACAGACTCCGAATACGTCAAATATCAACAACACGAAAACAACAACTTGTTACCGTTGCAAGGAAATTGGTCATTATCGAAACCAGTGTCCACTTTTGGAGGAGAAAACGAAAATAAGAAACAAAGTAATGCTGTCCATGTGGTTTAAAGTAAAAGTAAAAGTGGCTTTTACATTGATTCGGGCGCCAGCATGCATATGACGCCGAACTAATGTTGGTTGAAAAATCCTAATTACACATCAAGTTTACCAGAAATAATTGTCGTCAATAAGACAAAAGTTCCCGTTTTATGTTCAGGTGACATAGAAATAACAACAAGTTTCAATTACGATATAACTGTGCAGAACGTGTTGTGTGTACTAAGTCTCACGACTAACCTTTTGTCGGTGAGCGAGTTGATTAAAAATGGGAACAGCGTTGTATTTGAGCCCAATAAGTGTCTCGTAAGAAACAAATTTGACGATTTAGTGGCAGAAACAGATCTGGTTGATGGGGTTTATAAGTTGAAATTACAAACACAGAATTGTTTATTGACAGCAGTCAGTGGAGATACATGGCACAGACGGCTTGGCCATATTAATAGCTCAGATATGAACAAAATGAAGAAATGTGGACTGGTCGGAAGGACTGGATTATCCTGATGGGTTTATAACTAGCAAATCCAGCTGTCAAACATGCTGTGAAGGAAAACAATCAAGATTTCCATTTAGTTCTGGATCACGTGCTACAGAGACACTTCAGATCATTCATTCAGATGTCTGTGGACCCATGGAAACTGTGTCAATAGGTGGTGCACGTTATTTCTTAATATTCATTGATGACTTTACCAGAATGACTTTTATTTACTTCCTGAAAGCTAAGAGTGAAGTGTTAAGTCATTTCAAAGAATTCAAATCTATGGCAGAGAATATTCAGAATAAGAAAATAAAAATCTTGCGAAAAGTTTTGGGCAGAAGCTGCTAACACAGATGTCTATTTAAAAAAACAGATCAGTAGCTTCAGGTATTGAAAAGACCATATGAGGCTTAGACCAAAAAGAAACCAGATTTACAGCATATACATATATTTGGAAATCCTGGAATGGTGCATGTACCAAAAGAAAAAAGAACCAAGTGGGATAAAAAATCAAAATGCATATATTGGTTGGTTTCAGTGAAAACATCAACAGAATTTATGATCCAGTGAAAAAGAATGTAACTACTAGTAAGAGATGTGTGTTGTGATTATGGAAAGGCCAAGAAATGTAGAAACTGTAACTGTTTCAGTAGAGACCACAGATTCAGTGGGGGAATTGTCAGAGGAATCTGCGGTGAAGGCTGAACCTTCTTATGATCAGTTGAGTTCCAGTGAGTCTGAATACTTGGAAGGGTGAAATGATTTTTTACCTAAAGAACCTAGTGTAGAGGAAGAGAGTGACAGTTAAGAACAGGAAGATGAAGTAAGGAATGTTCCTGAAACAAAAAAAGGCAAAGGAAAAACCAGAAAGATATGGCTTTGCTAACATGAGTACTACATCTATAGGAGAAGATGAACTGACTTATGCAGGAGCTATCAGCTGTCCTGAGAAACAACAGTGGTTGCAGGCTATGGATGAAGAGCTACAGTCATTCGAAGACAACTAAGTGTGGGAGATTGTCAATGCTCCAGATAATGCTAGTGTAGTACAGTGCAAATGGGTTTTTAAAAAGAAAATTGATTGCGATAACAAAGTGAGACATCGAGCTAGACTTGTTGCAAAAGGCTTCAAGTAGAAGGCTGGTGTGGACTATCAGGAAACTTTTTCACCTGTGGTAAGGCATTCAACCTTGCGGTTACTGTTTGCTTTGAGTGTGCAATTAGATATGGATGGTACTCACTTAGATGTGACAACAGCTTTTCTTAATGGTTATTTAAAAGAAAGCATCTTTATGCATTTGCCTGAAGGTTTTCCTGTTAATGACTCTAATAAGGCATTAAAATTAAAAAAGGCTGTTTATGGTCTCAAATAATCATCATTAGCTTGGTATCAAAGAGTAGATGAAACATTGTGTAGTTTAGGGTACAGAAGATGTAAACTTGAACCTTGTGTTTTTATAAAAGGTCATAATAACAATAAGAAAACTATTGTTGGTATTTATGTTGATGATTTTATCATATTTTCAAATAATGAGAGAGAAACCAAGTCTCTGATAGAAGCATTAAGTCAAAAATTTAAGATTAAAAATCTGGGTCAAGTTAAACAGTATTTAGGCATGAGAATTAATATGAATAAACATGACTGTTATTACAATAGATCAGGAGAATTATATTGAACAGTTAGCAAATAAGTTTAATATGACTGATTGTAATTTGGCAAACACACCCATAGAATGTAAACTGAATGTTGAGAAATCCAATGTGTGTGATAATAACTTACCTTTTCAGAATCTAATAAGTAGTCTGATGTATTTAGCGGTCTTGACATGTCCAGATATTGCATGTGCAGTAAGTTATCTTAGTCAATTTAATCATTGTTATTCACACATGCATTGGAATTATGCCAAACGAATTTTAAAGTATTTGTTGAAAACAAAGAATTATTGCTTAAGATATTCCAAAGAGGGAGCAGAACTGGTTGGGTTTGTGGATGCAGATTGGGCAAGCGATGCCATTGATAGACATTCATATACAGGATTTTGTTTTATGAAATCTGGCTCTGCTACTTCTTGGGAGTTTAAAAAGGCAAAAAACTGTAGCTCTCAGTAATTGTGAGGCAGAATACATGGCTTTGTCAGAAGCATGTAGAGAAGCTTTATATTTACAGAATTTAGAATGTGAATTGATAGGTTGTTGCAATAAGATTGTTCTGTATAATGATAACCAGAGTGCATTGAAGATGGCAAGCAACAATTATTCTCACAAAATTTCATCAGAGATGTAATTAACAATAATAAGGTTGAGACAAAGTACCTGTCAACTTCTAGTATGCCTGCGGATCTGTTAACCAAAGGATTGTCAGGAATAAAACATTATGAGTTTATGCAAACACTTTCTCTCACTTTCTTTCACTCACAATTGTTATAAAGTAAATTAATTATTAATTCTTTGTTTGTTTAAACTGTGCGATATATATGAATAGTAGGTATATATATAATGTAAAAGAAGTTAGTCTCTTTGTCATTTTGATATAGTGGGGGTGTTGAAAAGAATAATATCAAAATACTTTGTGGTATGTATTATATACTTAGTGAACTGAGTTGTCTATTATAAGTGTGTTTATTTTTAAAATAAAAAGACAGTCGTTATCCTACAACCAACTTGTTTTACTAATACACTCACCATCACATTAGTTCTTACAAACCCCCTTACTAATAAAATTAATTCTGTCTGTGTTTGAATAAGACCTATTGTATCTTTAGTTCAATGTAAACCACTCGAGCAGGGTCATTCAGTATCGCCTTGAAAATGAAGCAGGGTTAAGAAATGCTTTTGTTACGACAGGATTTCACTTCCCAGAGACTGGCTTGAAGAGGTATCTAACATGAATAAAGATGGGGTTTATACAGATATTTATAAGTTTCGTATTTATTCGTTGATATGAATATTATATTATTTTAATAAAATTATCATATTGCAGCTAATAACTTAAAGTGTATGAGGAATGTGATGCGAGTGAATGAAGCAAAAGATGTATGCCAGGATCGTGGCAAATGGAAATCCGTGGTCTCTGCCTACCTCTAGGAAATATTCATGACGTATATGTCACTCTAAAATCACGAACTGTGGTATAACCTAAGTTCTTACAGTACATTTTAAGATTTACCAACCCTTACTGGTAAAAGTCCGAAATGTTCGGCGATCATCATTAATTTCGAACTTTTACTTTTTAAATACTCATGTATTAATTACCTTCCTAGTTCTAGACAGTAGTCGCAATATGAGGCTCCCATTTCAGATGTTCGTCTATATCTAATATTGCTAACCCTGTCAAGTATGTTGCTTGTACAATCATTGGTGTGATTACTTAGTCGGTTGCATGGATAGGACTTTATGCATATGCAGAAAACCCGTGGGTAGGACTCGAGCTCAAGGTCTTAATAAAACATATATACTTAGTTTTGCTTGTATTTAGTGTGAATAGGTTATCCTCTAGCCATCTGCTTACCATCAACAGTCCTCCTTCGTGTCAGCATGAGCCTATAGCCACATGAAATAGGTCAACCTCGCTACTATCCTTGTTGACTGCCTAACTATTCCAACTTTTATCATGGAACAGAAAAACCGTGTCATCTGCAAACATTAGGAGTTCGGTAAACGTACATAAACACAGTAGGTATATTTTTAATGCCTTTGTTGAGCACCTATTAGTCTGTGATAAAAATATGTAAACCATTATTAAAACAATTTTACTTAAAAGTAACAGTAATATTTCTAGCAAAGCGATGGTAGGAGATTTACGTCCACTGTTACATGGACTTCAAAAAATTGATCTAAGTGTTTTAAGATCTAAGATTAAAGGTAATAATGTCAGATTGTAGTGGAAAGTGAATACACAGAACGCACTTACATCTAATGATTACATATCCTTATATCTATGCCTCACTGTATTTGCGTCTCCCTTATATATAATTTGCGGCGCTACAACGTTAGCGCGATTCAGAAAAGGGCCGAATACTGCGGAGTGACATCTATCCAACCCCTTTCCTGATTGGTTTCATAATTTCCTCAATAGTGATTCGAGGATATCTAGATGGCGCTGTTGACGAAACAATGATGAGTGTTTGTATAAGTTATGGTTGGTTAATTGTTTTTTTTAATAACGAACTATGTCTTTTATATTGAAGGAGCAATGGGTTTAAGGGATTTACAATGAGTAATTTTTTTTTTTAAAACATCACCCCACACTAGGAATTTCTCCTGTATCGTGGGTGCGTTTCACAAACATGTAATATCACATACACAAACACCCAGACTCGGGACAAATATCTGTGGATCGCACAAATTTTTGTCCCGTGCGGGAATCGAACCCGCAACCCTTAGCGCAGCAGTCCAATCGCTTAGCCACTGCGCCAATCGGGTTGCCAGTATGGAACCCATTCTCAAACAAAGTTACTTGCCACTCTCCTTTACAAACTAACAAAAGTTATTGATGATATTCCACTACACTACTTTATCAACATTTCTCTACAACTACAAGCCTCTCTCATGCCTGAACATATTTTACGACCAGTGGTTAAAATTATAATAGTAGTAATATTATAGAAATCACTTGGCATCCTAAACCGATCGAATGACGACCTGATTGGCGCAGTGGTTGGACTGCTGCTCTTGGGGATGCGGGTTCGATTCCCGCACGGGACGCGGCACGCGATAATTTTCGCAGGCGTTGATTAAAAAAAACTTGGTCTTTACAGCAAAGATTTTAACAATACAAAAATGCACCCAACTGCCACCAGTTCAGTCAGTATGTCGTGAAAAGGTTTATTTAAATCGCAATCGGCAGCGCAATTTAAGGCGTCGTGTACTTGCACTTCTGCATCTATTTCAGGCAATAAGTATTATGTCATACAAGTGATAGAATTGTTATGCACTTAGGTATATCCACTTCCTTACAAACCTTCCTCCTACCATGCCTTGTTCTTTGGTATATTCGGTATATTACGCGATTACGGTGAGATCTCCTAGCGTTCCGAAAAATGTAATGAGGCAAACCGCTAATCTATAAATACATACACCCACAATGAAGTTCGTATTAGAAGTCGGTATCATAAGCATGACCTTACAGCTTCAAGACTGAAAAAAGAGTATGTTAATACATTAAAATTAACTTCACTAAAGAGATAATATTAGCATTACCGCATTACTTAGAAATATACATTAGATGTTTTGATGAATATAATAAATAACGCGTTGCATAATAATTAAAACTACAACACGGGAATTAACGCTAATGTTAGTCAGCTTACTGATCTATGAATCTATAGAATATTACAGATCTCTAAGTGAATACTAATAAGTCTATTAGGCACACTTTTACTAAGAAACAATTCAACATTCAACCATCTATAAAAGTTAACCCTTTCCCAGTCCGATTAGTCATTATGGCACATGTCGATGTTTACCTATTGCATCTGCTACGCGGATAGTCAAAGTGTTAATATTTGGGATATAACATGACGTATTCCTCGACAGGAGAGGCAGGTGTGTATAGTATACCTCCCAAGAAAAGTTACATTGGGTTTGGGCGCCCGGTTAGTGGCAATAGGCTCGCACCGTATGAAATGGGACATAAAAGAAAACTGTCAAAATATGGTTGTTCAACTACACATTTCTGGCTACCCTGGGAAATACAGACGTCACCTGAACATTATGTAATTGCACACTTAGCACAGGTAATACATATGCACACAGTGATGGTAAATTTACAAACATTTAAACAATCCACTTTTCATTTCATGTCATCTATGAAATAGTGTCGATATTAGGTGGTACCACTTCATAGAAAAACCAACCGAAGCTTTTCAGCAGTGCAGTGTAAAATAGTGTCAATAACTTCTGAGAGATGGCGCTGAATGTGATCGCTTTTAGAGAGTTGCCTATTTCGTCATATTCATAGTCTATAAATATATTTCTCTTCGCGGTTATATCAAATATTTAAATTTCGAGTTACTCTTATTAGTATCTTACGTAAATAATACCTATAGTCCTAAATATTGCGTAAAAAGTTAGAAACAAGTTAGTAAGAAAAATTTTTGTCACCGTGTTCAATTCTTGCCAAATTACGCATTACAAAACTTGAAAACAAACTTAATTATACCATAAAGTAAACGTTGTATTTAACTTTGAATTAATGACGTAGTTTAATTTAACAATACATTCAAAATAGGAATTGAATAACTTAATTTTCGTCATTAAAACCACATAACAAAGCACAATTTATTTGAGGAAGTTACAGTACAAAGTTATGTCTTTAAGAAGCCCGTAAAACTTTTGTTCATCGAAGGGCGCATCACGCATGCCTACAGAAGTGGTGTGAATCCGCCCATCCGCCACACACTCACCCACTCAACGCGATGACCTTAATAACCGCGGCCGCGCTCAAACGACAACAAGAACGCACGCAACTTTTTTAGAAACTTCAATTATAATAAGATCTAATTAAATTCGTTGCCATCAGCGCACCAGTGATTGATTTGTGTATCCGCGGTAAGTTTATTTTTATGTCTACAAATGATTTTTTTTATTTTTTCCTGTTTATCTTAGTGTTAATTGCGGGAAAGAAACAAAATTGTTCTTATCAACTTCTTCGTTGTTGGATTTCATCATTTTATTGTACAGATTATTGTTTTATGATCTGATATGAGAGGTGTGTTTTCCGTATTACGTCAGCGTATTTTAGTAGTTCAATGACAATTATTTTGAGCTTTATTACTATTGCGGACTTGAGATTTGTGCATATCAGACAATAATTAGTGTTACAGTCTTAAGTATAATAAATGATTTGCCTAGCACATGCTTTGTAAAAAATATATTGCAGTGTTTAAGACCAGATAACTAACACTAACAATACCCAACTCGTTTCACATTCTTAAACGATTTGCCGTTTTATGCCTTAATAAACTGAATTATTAATAATATAATTTATTTATGAATACAGTAAGAATTAAGCTTAGATATAATATAATGTGATTTTCTTTTAATAACAGCCGTTACGATATTAAGATGCAAATGAAGTGCCATTTTATCCAGGAACAAAATAATATCCATTTGCACAACACTAATCAAAATGTACGTAGTTAATTTTTATTCAACTCTCTGTGCTAAAATTACAAATAGTGCATATTACCTACAATTAATGATCTCTATACATTTGATCGCGCTTAATTTGATTTTTGATATCTGACGTTCCGTTCAACCTTGCCGCGTGTCCTGCGCAACTCCGTGTGAAATCTTCTCGTTTAAGCCGGTCATAACGCTACAGTTTACCGGAGAGGTCTGCTTGCGCAGGTTTGCCTGATAAGGCAGATGTTATGACGTAGTGGGTTGTGACATCAAACACTATGCGACTTCGGAAGTCGACATACCTTATTACTTTAATCAATGGTACAATTACTACATCACATAAAAATGAATACCAACTAATAGATTCTGCCGTGTTTCATCAATATCATCAGCTGGAACAAGTCCACTGTTGAACAACTGCCTTGTTTAACCATTTGATATAGATACATCGGCCTTATATAGAAATCAGACGTTTTCACGCCACGATTTGTATTATTTTATATCTAATCGTAACTCTCAATTAGAGGGTCTTATTTCATTGTTGGTTTTCCGCGGTATTACAGACGATTTATGAAGTGTCATGTAGGCACCTCGTACATTAAAGTTGGTACTCAAATATATTATAATTCGTAGCTATTATTAAAGAAAAGATGGCGTGCAATTTTTTTATTATCGACATTTGTAATTGTGGGTGTAACCCAACGGTTATCATGACGCGGTCCGAGTACGTAAGTGACAGGATTGCCAGCACGTAATGTGTAATTATGTAATACGTGAACTAACACATAAATAAACTGTAAGGATAATGCCTAAGTCCTAGGTATAGAATAGTAACTACGTACCTATTCAGAACAATAATATTATGATTATTCTTACATGAATGTTCCATAATTTAAGACTTAGTTCTAAAAGAGGTTTTTTTTCGATATCTATTACTTATCATTACGATTCCACATAACTAGCAAAATTCTAGATTCTACTACACACCTCTGAAGTAATGTAGTGCGTGAGTATGTTTTCACGATTCTATGCGCTCGTAGCCGTAGCTACACAGCTATCGCACAGATCAGACGGTCTGCGAGGTTACGCATTGCTTGCGGCAGCGGTAAGTTCTGGGATAAGTGATCAATTTCCACTCTGTGCCTCGGAATGGGGGTTAAGTCGTTGGTCTTGCAAGTGACCACCCTCCAGGCATGTCGGTTTACACGTGTAGAAAAATGTCTCGTTTGTGCACATGGGCATTAGATACACAAACACATGTGCAGAGACAAAGTACTCCCTAGTTGCTCTTGCTTCATCAATTTTAAATTAGAACGTAAAGCCTTGGTGTATTGTCACGTCATTTGTTATTCATTATATAAAAGTTGTGAGACTTACATTCCATTAAATTATAGCAAAAATATTCAAAGTTATACGAATAAGCTTGTTTCCGAATTAGATGTGATGCTTCGTTGAACACAGGATTTAATGTGATGTGATGTGATAACACAGATTTTATTCATGGTTAAGGGAAGGTAGGCTCTAGTCCGTGGGGGACGGATTAGGAATATAATCTATTCCGTCGCCAAAAACGAGTCGAACGAGTGCGGTCGATCAGACGGCAATAGACTCGCCACGTTAAAGGATCTGCCCCTTAAACAAATTACAAAACGCGTGACGAATAGAAATCGAATATAATGAAAAATATACGGGTTTGATATATTTATGTCATCGATAACATAGTCAAAACAGACAAGACAGACAGATTCGTGCTGCAGGGTAGTTTCTAGAGTTCTTCTACCAAGTTATAGCACTAAGAAGTGGTGACGGGCGGGCGTTTTGGAGGAGGTCTTAATGTAATTTGACGTGCAAAAAGTACTTTTTTAAGTCTATTTTTATTAAATCGTTTTTCTCTTTTAAACATTCTGTCATTCCCACACATTTCTCATTCTGTTTGTCAAGCGTTTTGGCACTTATATATGGGGGCTGTTTAAGTTGAGAGGCATGTGGCTTGTGGGTTTATCGACTCCTGCGGGGTTACTATGATCTTCTAGTGCAGGTCATCACGCCGCACTACACTGCACGTAGCAGCGCGGCGGCTGGCTACCACAGCGAGAAATAGAGGCAATAGGCAGAGATGCTCATTTATAGTACACCCACATTTCGCCAGTTATGTTACCTATACGTAGGTTAGTTGCAACCAACAATCCCAAGGCACTACTTACCCAAAAAAAATATTTTAGCCTTTTTTTATAACTTTTTAAACCGATTTTTATTTGCTCTGAAATCGGTAAACTGTAAGTAAATTGAGTTTTCAAATTAATGACGTCACGGGTTCCTATTTCCATACAAAATCTAGGAAGGAATAGCGTTTCGACAGCTCATGAAAAGTATGTAAATAAAAATTAGTAAATATAATTAAAGTAGGAACTTAAATATTAAATAAACGAGGTACGCTAAAATACATTTCTATAGACTAGAATTTCCAATTCTACCTACCTAGGATTGGCAAAAAAATAAATCCATTCCTAGTATAGGACTACTACTATTGGAATTTGATTAACATCAAAATAACAGTTGCGACCCATTAGGTTGTAACATTTATATACATACGTAGTGCTTGGCGACTGGGCTTATCTCAGATGTGGATCCCTTATTATGCTTTTGGCATATTAGTATTTATCTCTCTTGCTATGGAATGAAGTGGGAACGAAATTATATATTCTTCCTATATTATATCCTTTTATGATAATTTTCGTTGCGGGTTCCAAGACAGTCGGGTCATTTCTCTGGGACGCCTCGAGTTTCATTGCCTCGATGGTTTTTAATGGTTATAATTGTAGACCCTGGCTTACAGGAGTTACAGTGATGGGCTATATGGGCGAAAATGGTGGCCTTGACCCGAAAAAAATGTCTAGAATCTCGTTTTGTAGTCTGTCAACAGTTGGTATTATGCCAGGCAGAACCTTCACGATTTTTATGTAGTCGGGAAAGATTGAACTTTATGACGTGATTAAATATTCATAGAGGACGATAAATGAACAAAGGAGCTATATACTTATAATATGTAATGAATTTTATTACAGAGAGAATTTTTATTACATACCTGCTATATTATTTAAACGCACTTTTATCACCAGTTCAGCAAAGGTGCGTGTTTGAGATCTACTCTTGTAGAAAACTACTAGATCTATTAACTAGCTAGACTAACTAAACTCGACGACTAAAGAATAAGGACCTATGTTTACATACACATGTTGCATTATTGTTAATAAGTACATAATTTTTATTAATAGAGGTTTGTTTAAAAGTGGGGCTACTATCCGGTTGTTACTCTATAGATAGTGCGTTTTTAAATATGTACCCATTTACTAAAAGATCTTTTAGTAAAGTACCTAATAATAGTATCAAACAATAAATACAAACATAATTGAAGAATCCCCTGCGCTACCATACCCCAGTATTACATTTATAACAAACACGTGTGTAATTCTTATCTTGAACATTTCCTAAATTCCTAATCTTTAAATTTATATATAAACAGCAATTTACTTCTCAAATAATATATATAAAGCCTTATCTATATCTCATGAGCATCTTATAATGAACGTTTGAATAATATATAAGTCAGTAAAAACTAAAGTGCAGAAAGAAAACGTCGCGGAGTTGATACTTAGAACATATTATTACATTTATAAATATTTAAAATGGTCGCTATGGCCAATAAAAACAGTGATAAAAAAACAATAGAAAATGAAAATGGTGAAGTTGTGGACTATGATCAATTGCTCTCATCGGCCGGTGAATTTGGACGCTACCAACTGTTTCTGTTTTGTACAACATTCCCATTCTACGTATTTGCTTCGTTCACATACTTTGGACAGATGTTCCTAACAGAAACATCGCCGAACCACTGGTGTTTCATCCCTGAACTTCAAAACTTAACTGTTGAAGAAAGAAGAAACCTGGCCATACCATCGGATGCCAATTCCCCATTTAAATATTCACGCTGCAAAGCGTATGACGCCAATTGGAGTGAGGTGCTGTCTACTGGAGTAACTCCAAATCAAACCTGGAATACAATTCCCTGTCAACATGGATGGGAATATAATAAGACCGAATTTCCATATCCAACAATAGCTAGTGAAATGGGGTGGGTCTGTGAAAGAGATAGCTACCAAGCAACTGCCCAATCAATGTTCTTCGTAGGTTCCATCTTCGGAGGATTTCTGATTGGTTTCGTTGCGGATCGCTATGGAAGGCTACCAGCCGCAGTCGTCAGTAATATGTTTGGAGCCATCGCGGGTTTAGCCAGCGTATTTGTCACCAGTTTTATTCCATTTGTAGTCTGTCGCTTCTTTGTGGGTATGGCATACGACAACTGCATGATGATGACGTACATATTAGTTTTAGAATACGTTGTACCTAAACACAGAACGATGATGGCAAATTTGTCTTTCGGCATATTCTTTACTATAGGAGCAATCTCCTTGCCGTGGATTGCCTTAGCTTGTGGGCATTGGAAAACACTTGGACTAGTTGTAAGTCTACCGATGTTTTTGTCTTTGTTGGCTCCATTTATCATCCCTGAGAGTCCGAGGTGGCTGTTGTCTAAGGGAAGGGTTGATGATGCGGTATCTAAAGTGTTGACTATTGCACGGAAAAACAAAAAAGAAGTGCCTCAAGATTTAATAGACAAATTCAAAACTACTCTATCTAACACCAAAGAAGTGCATGGCAATGTATTGGATTTGGTTAAAAGACCGATCATGAGAAGAATGTTCATATGTGCTTGTATCGAATACATGACTTCTATACTTATTTTTGACGCTCTGGTCAGAACCATAGGACAGTTACAGTTTGATTTCTTTATTTCTTTTGCTGTCATATCATTAACTGAACTCCCTTCACTTATTCTTTTATCTTTTGTATTAGATATCACTGGGAGGAAGTCAATGGTGATTGTGACATTGATTGTTTGTTCTGTAGCCTGTTTTGTAACGCCGTTTGTCGATGCTGGCATTCCTGCAGTTATATGCGCAGTCATAGCGAGGTTTGCAATGAATATGGCTTGCAACACATGTATACAGTGGTCAGCAGAGATGATACCAGCTTCAGTAAGAGGTTCTGGGACATCAATTGTACATACTAGTGGATACATAGCTACTGTTTTAGCACCATTTGTGGCATATCTTGAAACGTATAAACCATGGCTGCCAATGATTGTGGTGGCCAGCATTGCAATATTTTCGGCGTTGATTGCGCTTACTTTACCAGAAACAGCCCAAAAAGATTTGCCCCAAACAATGGAGGAATCAGAAAATATGGTCAAGAGTCAAGGCGTTTTTGACTTTCCGTTTTTGAACAAGAAGTCCATCTAAACTTGCCAGGGCGATGCGAATGAATTAAAGTAAATCACGGATATTCCCAAATTTCAGTTTGATTAGTTTTGAAAATTGTGTATATTGTGTTAATTGTGAATTGCGAAAATTTGTGAGTGTGTTTGTATGTATGTTTCTTCTTCACGTTCATACGGCTGGACTAATTTTAAATAAAATTTGGTATGGTAGTAGTTGAGACCCTGGACTAACACATAGGCTACTTTCTTATCCTGGATAAATGTAGCGCATAACACCGCGGGGCGCAGCTAGTTTAATATATTATAAACGATAGCATCGATTTGTGCTGGCGTACTTGCATATAAAATTGTAATATTAAACAAAGCGAAATGTAAATATTTTGGTACTTATATCAAGATTGTGACCTAGTCAAACGAATTAAAAGATTCCTCAAGTACAAATGACAATATTTTATTTTCCCACAATATAGTCCTTCCAAATCCTATTACAAAATGAATAATATTATGTTTTTTTAAGAGTCACTTTACTTTTCGCCTGTGGCTAATTTAAAATAACAATGCGTTGATGTAAATTTTGTGATGAATAAAAATTATTTAAATTTCTCAATACTTAATTGCTGCTCGTAGCTATGCGGCTACCCGGCAGATCAGCCGATCTGCGAGGTTAAGCCGTGCTCGCCGCGGTCAGTCTTGGGATGGGTGACCGTTTTCACATGTCGAGACCCCACCGTGCTTCGGAAGGCACGTTAAGCCGTTGGTCCTGCGCCTGATCTCTCTCCGGTCGTGTCGGTCCACCGTCCCGTAAGGCGTAGGTCTCAGGTATCATGGGTAGATATTTATTTGGCTAATTTTGGTCCTGAAATATTCGTAGAAGTCCAGGGAATTTTTAAATGGTGAAAAGGTGGTATGAAGTTTGCCGGGTCAAAATCACATAAGATGAGAGAAGATAATCGACTAAAATAGGTATCAGAATTGAAAAGGACCATTAAATCAAATAAAAGAAGGGCAACATAAGTAGTTTACCATAGACCAAAAGGTGTTTCGAAATTTTATAGCGTAAAATCAAATTTGGAATAAGAGTAAATGGTATTTATGACACTGTGCGAAATGGGGGATGATTATTATTTTGTATGTAGAACATATAAATAAGGGTTGAATGACTGCATTGGATTGGGCAAAGGAGTAATGCATTAAGTCCGCCTTGTAATTTTTTGTATAAAGACTTAATAAATAAATAATGCTGGCCTATTTCTAGATTAGGAAAAATTGGAAAAAAAAAAGTGTTTTCAAATTCGGAACTTAACGAACAATACACTTACCTAGTATCACTAATTATTGTAGAAATTGCACTCCCTAAAGTATAATGTAGAAAAAGAACACTGAATCATGAAAGGATTTCATCCTGTTTCTAAAGAAATAGCAGGTGATTGTAAAATGGTCCTAACTACTCGAAATTCCATACCAATTATGCCAAGGCCATTATAGAGCTGACAAACATTATATCAGTTTACAACCTCGTTATATATTTTATATTTGTCTACATGCAATAAAATGTTGTATCTTATAGTAAATATACGTGAGTAGCTTCACGGCAATGAACACTAATCATAAACGTATAATTAAAACAAGTGAACAGCTCTTGGCTGTCACCAAGTGTCATGACGTCAGCGATAGAACTAATGAAACAAATTTCACTTTTCACTCCCCATATTAGTGTTCAGTCCCATGAGATTCTAAGCTATTTACTACCCTTTCCCTTTTCATAAATAAAGTAATTTTGTAAAGTTTATAAAAATTGCTTTTTATTGTATTATGTTTTCTGATAACTGGTTCAGCTGAGTCACATTTTTAAGCTGTCCCTGGTTGCTTTTCTATAGATTAGAATAAGTAGTTAACTGTCCCTCTGCAAGACAAAGATCTCTTGTCATAAGCGAATCTACAACAATTAACAAAGCTCTGTCGTCTCGTCTCGATTCGTCACCGCCTTGGTGGAGTCCAGGCCTAAGTCTTATGGTTGTAAAAATGTCATTAAAAAAAGTCACATTAATACTTACCTGGATTAAAACCTGCAGTTGCGTTCATACTTCGATTTTTTCCTACAAGCAATTTCAAAGCACATATTTTACTGTAAAGTTTCATTAAAACTCATTCAAATATAATTATCTTGAAAGTATTATAAAAACCCATCCATCCATTAGTTTAGTAGAATTAGATACATTGTAATAATGTTATCTCATGTTTGTAGGTATCTTTATGAGGTTTAAAACAATGTAAGGTAGATCTACATAAATGATTGTCAACAAGATAACTTGACACCCATCCACACACAATTGACGCTTTAAGATTGACACAAAACATTGTCAACAATCGAAAATTGATAGATTTCTCAAGGACCAAACCAGAAAAATAGAAGTACATGCTTAACAACATTGGCAATTAACCTAATAAAACACAATAATTGTAATTGTATTTTTCCTAGCGGCAATCCAATCATTGTGTTTATCTGTCTCGAGAGCCTCGACCTTAGCAGATGCACACGTACACTGTAGTGAGTATAATATATGAAACAATATAACGCTGCATCTGTTTCTCAAACAGTCTCTTTGCCACTCGTTAGCGGTGCATGTAATCGGTATGGGAAGCTAGTTCGCTTTGAAAACTCACACTTGATGTATTTTGTTGTATATAGAAGGTATAGACAGAACAGCATTTGAATGAACCAATCAGGGGGGTTTATTGCACATGTTTTTTCTTTGACTTGTCGCGTGCATGTGAAAATTTAGAATAGTGATTGTAGAATAATGTAGGACCTTGTAATAATGTAGGCCTGTAGGTCTTCTGGCAAATCTAATGTTATTTTATTGTCATTGTTAAACATTTCTTGTTGTTATTATTATTAGTCGATTTTTTCTCCGTTACCAATATCTTAGACACTCTTAATTATATTATGGAAAATTGTACAACAATTATGAACGGAAAGAACCCTCAAGATTCACTATCTTACTAGCTTGGAGGTCAGATGTAGGCAAGTGTACCTCCGCCAGTTTGCGGTACCTGTGGTACTTATTTGGTCATTGAAATTACATCCCCATGAAGTGGTTCTCTTCTGCTAGTAGGTATAATGTATGGCCCGAATAGCTTCGAGAAATTAATGGTACGGCCGTGCATTTTTTTGCTCGAGTAAGACTAAACATTATACACGCTATGGCAATTTAGACGTATATCAAAGCGATATTTATCGATCATAATATTAACATTAAAACTAGCCGGGTCCACTGGCTGATTCCTTTCAATAGATAAACATTGCGAGTAGCAGCTTTATAATATGTACATAGCTTCTTATAGTCCACTAATGTGTATTTGGAAAACTTCACTCTAGACTGCAATTGCAGCACTTTATAATGAGATCAATTTTAAACTTTACGGTTAGGGGTTACAGAGAACAGTCAATAAGTGACATCGATCTGTTTGTTAGCACTGTAGGTACCTACTAGGTAGCGCATTACTTGGCATCGCCAACATTGATGTGACTTTTCGGTAGACACTTCATTAGATGCAGTCAAAGGTGCCTGTGGCTCTCTTAAACTGCCACAAGCAAACACACCGTTTACAATCAAAAGCATGAAGGCTGATGCAATAACCTTGTAATTTTCGACTTCTATACGACTGTAACTATACGGACTGCCTTGTTGGTCTCGTTGTAGCTAAGCGCGACTGCTGAGCATGAGTTTTTGGGTTCAAGTCCCGGGTCGAGCAAAGTGTTATTGGATTTTTCCATTATGTAATTCTCAGTAGCAGCAAGGAGTCTGGAATTGTGCCCGGTTCATGGCAGTAGGCTCGCCTCCTATTACGTTGATACCCATAACTGGCGAATATGAGTGTACTATACAGATACACCTCTGCCAACCCTCTCAGGGCTTACAAGCGTGATGTTATGTTTTTATGCAACCATTGCACGACTCAAGGTCAACAGAAAACATGATATAGGTATGGCAGGTTGTCCATGCCGCTGTGTAAAAAATAGAATTAAAAGTCATGTTAGTGTCTATAGTAAGCCTCTCTTGAAAGTGCAACATGACAGTATCTTACAAAATACCAAACATATGTTACGTTTTACTACGTCATAGTTGCAATAGACTGCGTCATTCAAACAAAAAATGTGTCAAATTATCAACTAAACAAACAAGATAGGGAAATTGTTAAAAATCACTTGGTACACAGACTTACCTTGGGATTAGTCTAGCGGGAAATACGCTTACAAAAGTTATTTGATAAATTTAGATTATATAGTACCCACTTCTTTACTAGTATCCTCCGCTGATGAGAACAAACAGCAGTTCGTATAAGTTTGGAAGTTATCTTGTTAGACGGAATGCCTATAAATTGCCTTGTTCACAGTAGAGCATTAAATAACCAAACTTTTTATTTAAATATACTTGCATCAAATAAACTGATTGGCTGAACTGGTGTACTGGTGATAATGACAGCCAGAGGTAGAGATTGAGGTATGGGTATTTTTGTTACCCAGTAAAACCATCTGCACAATTAAGGGTTCTCCTAAAAGACTTCCTCTGGCCATGCAACGCTTATGCTTTTCAAGCACATTATCCCTGGGAGGTTTGTAAAAGGGTTTCCCATTAACTCAGCTATCTAATCATCATCAGTAATTGATCTCAATATTTTGTAATTTGCTTAATTATTGTTAGTAATTAATTTCCTTTTTAGAATATAATTATGTTGGAACACTGTCCCCATATTGGAGGTGGGCGCTAACAGTTGCGACACAGTTTTCTTAACTAATGCAACTGTTAACGCATAATTAATATTGTAAACTTGTTTCTGTTCCAAATAGAATGTTAATTCTATTCGTCAAGCGTTATGCCACTTGTCTAGGGTGGCAGACCTGATGGTACAGGGTGATCAGACTCTTGACGTTCTATGCGGGGAACCAAGGTCGCATCAACAATAGTGGCTTTTTGTTGTGGTGTTCTATGTATTTTGTATTCATAATTATACTGACGTTGTGCTAAACTTCGTGTCATTATTTACCACCAACACGCTACATTGCACCTGGCACACTGAAGCCGTTTTGGCATTAAAACGTATACAAAATTGTTGATAGTTTAAAATCCTACGATGATTTTCCTCGGATTCCTCACACGAATGTAAGGGGATACGTAATTAATAGCGTAATTGTATGTATGCTTTAAATTAATAAAATAAATAAAATAAAAATAGCCTTTATTTTCTACTACAAGTTTTACAAGAATACAAATAGCTTTTAACAGTATACTACTAAATAATCTACGAATCTAAAGTTTTTTTTTTTTTTTATTACGTCGCCTCTATAGATGTCTACAAAATTTAACAAGCCGCTTTTACTACCTAAGAATTTAAAAAGGCATGCCGCGACTTGCCACGCTACCCGGTTAAGCTTAAGCAATCTTTAAACTCAAGTACTCACTAACTTCTTAAGTGCCAAGTCCGTAAGTTTTCTAAGTGTTTCCTAAGCAGAGTCATGTAAAAAGATTAGCTGTATAATGTACAGTAGGTATGGTCACTTGTTAATAGATAACTATGTGTTCTGGAAAATTCCTCAGCTATCAACATACGATGTTGAGATTTGCCTCTCTAGAACCTAGAAGAGCAAACATAATTATAATATTTACAACCGCACAGCGGACAATGTCACCTTATGTAGATGTGTAGATAACGTCCACTCAACAATAAATATAATATCAAGAAACGAAATAATGATAAAAGAGAAGCAAAATAACAAACTAATAAAGATGTCTGAACTGTTAGTAAGTCGTGTATAAGTGTAAGTCGACGTATTTTCCTAGTATATTAATAGACGCTTTATTGAGTAGATATTCTACTATCACGTATTGGGTATCTTCTCTCGTACAAACACTTTATTTTCGTTACCTCAGAAGTCTGCATGTATGTAGGTAAAATAATGAAATTGTTCTAGACAGCAGATGCCAAAAAAATATTCCAAAATAGCTTCGCACACTTGTGATATTTATTTATTTTTTATACAAAATGTAATATTATCAATTTGTTACATCATACTACTGCTAGTTAAAGACAGAGCTACCTTTGAATGTGCCAACTTAAAAAGGTATAATTTTTTTATAATAAATAGGTGCACAAATCCCCTGATGATAGGCGATTTTGTGGCCTACGATAGAGCACTCCCACCTCGTAAAAACTGGTTCACTCTCGTCTTAAAAACTGCTTAATTAAGAGTATAGTTCTCTGGATTCTTACAGTTTTCCGTAAAGAAAGCCAGGCTTACCTCAATAGGCATGACACTATATCGAAACTGATTTCGTATATATCGTTCAGGCTTGTAACTATATAACTACCGCTGATCAATCGATTTTGTATGTTAGGATCGTCCTTAGGATGGACAACTGTTTTTTGTACATCAACCCCCTCATTTGCATCCGAACCACATTAGGCCTGTACATCCTACCAATATTTGACAGTTGTTATGAAAAAACAGTAAAACGCCAACATCAGTATACTTGTATGATGTGGATACATTGTTAGGAAATCCCAGTATTCAGGTGGCAGCAAGTTAAATAACAGTCACTTAGTGAATATTCTAATCTTTGATATTAGGAGCTGATTCTAACACGATTGAAAAACGCTATCCTTTTCCAGATTAACAGATGACAAGACTAAAACAATCATATGGATGTTTATCAAATCCCAGATCACTGCCTAGCAAACCTTAAGCCTATTATTGTCTAGCCAGGCGAAGGCCTTTCCTTTAAGCTTTCAATTCTTAAGAATAGAAATAATTTCCGAATCAGCCGTCCATGGAATATTATTTTGAACGTGTCACGAAAGAGTAGAAACAGAACAAATTTATCATTCTGTAACCATTAAGTGGGACGGAACACGCTGACAATACTTACATGTTTATATTACAACCACGCGACGTCTTGAGAGCACTTTTATGCATTCCACGTTCCACCACATATTACGCGAATGTAGTTATGTTTCACATTATTGTGTTTTAGATAATGGAAAGGTTCTTCTGTTGGTACTCTGGTCTGTAATGTTTTTCAATTAGGTAAGGTTATTTGCCTTTTTTAGGGATCCGTACATCAAAAAGAAAAATAGAACCATTATAAGATTACTTCGTTGTCCATCCGTCTGTCAGTCTGTCAACCCTTTTTCCACAGAAATGCGTGAAGGTATAAAGCTTAAATTAATGTCAGATACTCTGGGCTGCTGTCCCTTGATGCTGTGATATAAAACTTCTAATCAACGCAATCAAAAGATAGGAGCAATTATTCTGATTTTTTTACAATTTGGCAATGTGTTGGATGTCTTAAGTATTAATATTAATCATTTCACTTTATACTACGAGCTATTAATTAATATTTAGTTGACTTTTGGTACCATTTTAGCATGTTGCCCATGCTAAGCTTGAATCTAAATTGATCGCGAAGGTCGCGGGTTCAAGTCCCGCTCGTGTCCATCATTTTTCAAATTTCCTTTATCAATTTAATATTTAGTTATTCATAGTTATATGCAATCACGCTATTTTTGTTGAATGGGCCACACCCACACATTCAGATTTATAAAGGTATTTCGATAAGTGATTTAATTATTTTATTCACTAAGTAAATACAAACCCATGTATTATGATCGTTAGGGTATCATAAAACTATTTATTATCATGTGAATTATAACTGTTTACACTTTATAAGTGAGAACAGTATTCAAAAATTGATTTTATTTACTAAAATCATTGTATTACAACTCTTAGTCTAACTTACATACTAAATAACAAGTAAGCGTGACGATCGAGTTTCAGCGATCGGGGGTCATTAAAGGGATGACATACAACGATAGCGCGATTCAACTCGATCCCAACGCCATCTAGTTCAGTCGCCTTCAACATCGCACCCTCCTATTAATGCACCGTAGTAACATACTGATAGAACAGCAAGTGCTACAATTAATAATTTGGTGAAGACAACATTTTTATAACCCTAGCTTACTTACGTTTTTACATTTTATAACTTAAAGGTATATTTTATTATCAAGATTTGGACCTTCTTGGTTATCTAATTCTCCTAAAACAGTAGCTGCCCTAAATTATCCATTCTTGTAAGGATAATTGTGAAATTTTGATTTAATATAATAATACGTTGTTTGTATAAGTGAACGCATAAAAGCAGAGTGATTATTTGAATATTAAAATGCGTTTTAACAAGTGAAAGTAGATGTTCCATACAGCTGTAACACACTCTTCGATTACCGCTCTGGTTGAATGAGTTTATTTTGAGTTTCATTTGCACGGGTGAACATGTAGCTATCTTTACACATTTGATAATGACTAAAATAATAGATCCCTGTTACTTTTTTAACAAAACGCTGAGTGTGGTGTGTTATTTATGACTAAACGGGTGATTGATATAATCAAATCTTTTAGTCATAATCGAGGATCATACCGGGATTAACTATAGTTTATACCCCGTATTAAGTCTATTGACATATCTATTGGTTCATGATTGATTCATATGCAAACGACAGTGACAGGTATAATGTACCTAATCCTAGGTTTAAAATAGTATTTTTTTATGAATATGGGGGGACAATGTTTATCGAAGAAATACCTTTTTCTAGTCAGTGCCATCATCGCTAACCTTCAATCCTTTTCTTTGGGTATTCCCCATGATGACAACATTGTTTAAAGCTACACGGCTATGTTTTCCCATGTAGGTATTCCAAAACAATCAAATTTCTTTTAAAACCTTTTGTAATTTCGTGTTGTGAAATGTGAAACTTACCCGAGAACAAGAACCAGAGCCCTTACCATGAACTCTTAAAGCCGGACAGTTTAAGATGTGGAAGCGAGACGCCGCTACATGCAGTGTTATGTGGCGTCTCGCTTCCACAACGTAAACTGCTGCTTTAAGAGTTCATGGTAAGGGAGCAGGTCAGATATATGTCGTTAACGCCATTTTTCCAAATACTAGTAGTAGTAATTTTATCGTTTGCCTTGCTTTATAATTGTTTGCATGTAATTGAAGTAAAACATTACCGAGTTTTTAAACTATTCGAGGGGCATACTTGGTTTATCAATGTAACCAAACTAAATGGTTAAAACTTACCTTACAGGGGTAAAGCCAAGTCCGGGTTATCCGTCCTAGGATCAACGTAGTCTATGGGCCGCACCATGGGAAACAGATCAAATGCCTCCAACTGATCCACCAGAAACTGTTTAGAATAATATTATACAAATAAAAACTTCAGTTGTTTGTATAAGTCCTTCAGTGCAATTATTTTGCCATTTAAATTATCTAGTTGCAAAGACTCGGCGTTGTTGTTTGAGTATATTTCGGCTAATAGTAGGTTGCGAAAATCGGTACAATTTAACTTTTTATGGCTAACATTTTTAAGTTCCTTTTAGATCCGTTTTCTATTTTAATTTAGAGCAGCAGTTATTATGTTAGCTGCCAAAGGCTATGGATAAAGGAACTCACCAGTTTGCCTGATAAAACAGTTAGTATTGTTCGCCGCGGTAGACCAGGCCAAAAAAATGTTGTACTTATAAACAAATTAAACATAGCAACGACGTAGGTTTTCCGAAGAATGTTGTTTTATCAACCTAATAGATCGTCAGACGGGTACCTTAAATAATATGCCATTTAATTCAACCTTTCGACCTTCGCCTATTAGCTTATCATGTGTTGCCAAACATGTAAATATTTACCACTTTCTGTATTTATATCGATTGAAATCCAACATGCGTCACTGTTTTGGTAATTGCTTCGCGTCACAACGGGAATAAGGTAACCGTTCCCATTGCCGTCTTTAAATTCTGTGCTATATTCTTTCATATCATATGTTACGTCTATAAAAAGAAATGGGTGCAGTTTTTACTATTGCTCCATTCCACATAGGAAATTCAGACAGTAATTATTTGGATTACATTAGGTAAATCTGGTTTAATCACGAAGTTTCCCTCTACCGTGAGTCAGTGGTGTCCTTGAATATTTAGATAACTTATAACATTGAAAAGGTAAGATTGACGCTTTTGGTTATTATTCTCTGGTTTCAGACCAGAAACCTTTAGCATACGAATCCAGTTCTTCAATTAGGCTACCAAGACTTATTGAATTTTTGTAACGAATTCTTTTATCTATATCCAATACACATTATAGGTTGACATCACTGAGCAGTCTTTCAGCATCAGGGTCAAGTTCATAGCAGGCATGATGTTCTGCACGACCATTGCAATAAACACGACGGTTTATCGCAGTAAGCCAAATTAAAAACAATGTGAGGGCATTACGTGGCAACGCGTGGTGTTAAAAGCAACAGTGGATTAAAAGTTTACAACTTTCTACGGTTCATTACAAAAACAGTTGCATGATGATACATTCTACTTGTTTAATGACTAAAATTTATATTGTAATCAAACCTGAATGAAGAAGGCACAGAGACGTGAAGACTGGCAGAATAAAGAAAGGTCTACCTAACCTAACCTAACCTAGCAGTGGATGAAGGTTTTCTCATGTTTTCTTTACACATGAGAATGTTTTTTACCTAAGTTTGGATGTTACCAATTTGTCAAGATGGCTGAACGGATGTGGGATGCAGGACGACCAAAACAGGGCAACGAATTTGGCCTCATTTTACCTTTAACTGTTTTAAAATACATAATATTGAGAAGTAAGTACTGAAACATGACCCAAGCTTCAAGGAAAACACAATATAATCTTCATAGTCACCCACCTTTGGAAGAAAACAAAACAGAACAAATCCGCCAACCGGATTCCACACAACAGGTGCCAAACAGATATTTACCTTGAGTCAATAACGTAAAGCGTTAACCCTATGCTACCCTACAAGATTGCTCAACCAACCAAATAATATGGGGTCTTAATTAATTTGTGAAGTCGCAAAAGGATCACGAGGTTGTACACGTTTTGTTTTTCGTGTGCGAAGGAATTGACTGCGATTCTACGTTGATGTGTATTGATGTTGTACATGATATTACATCGACAAGTGCTACGAACTACTAAGACTAATAATGGCCGTAACATTATGTCATCCGCATACAATCGCTATTCTCTTCGTCTAGAGAAGAAAACCCTTCCAATGTAGTACCATCGATACGAAACGAAGAAGGAGAAGACTCTTTATAATATACTTCTCGTACACTAGTTCAGCCCACTCGCGTTCAATCTTGGATATCTACAGTACATTCATCCTGCATTTTGGCGTATTCTGTTACTTTCCATAATCTCTTCGAAAGGTTGCCTTGTATGAGTTATGACGAAGGGAGTTATGAGTGGTGTGTAGACTCCTAAAAAAGAAGTACACCAAAATTCAACTACTTCCTCACAAAACCTAAATCAACGGTGTCTGTTATAATCATTATACTTGAATATTTCGATTGTAGTACCGCATACAAACGTTTCCATTATTGTTATTTAGTGATTGAATGTCTTAATCAACGTCCGAAGCCATGCGTCGTCACCACTATTAAGGGTCAAATAATGAGTATATTCTGTACTGTTACTATGTTTATATGGCTAATTTACCCCGACTCATTGACCGTCTGACTCCATTGCGTCACCAGCTTATGAAAATGGGGATCCGTTGGAGTCCAAATCTAGTTGGTCATTCCTGAATATTTACTTGAGTGGAACCGGCATAATATAAAGTAAATAAATAAGTATAAGAATAGTAAGTACCTAAAGAAAAATTAAAAAACTATTATAAATTAAGTTTTGGACTTAGTATATAGGTACCCTTTCGTTTTAAGAATTTGGTATGTTCATCAAGTGACCGACCAACTATTACAGCACGCACTATAAAGGACTTTTTCTTTAAAAAGCATATCAGTTCATTATTGTCGTATACATTTATGAAGAATATGATGAGTAGGTACAGCCGTGCTATTCTTATGACATCACTTACAAACTCACTTCTAAATCCACGGTGAGATTTAACACTAGCGCTACCAAATATGATGCAAGGTGACGTGGGATATGACTTTGATGATGATAGTAGTGTTTTAGAATAGCATAGCAGTTCTTTGAATATGATTTTCTACCTAAACTTTTAACTACACACAGAATTATTGAATAAGAAAAATACAACGTTTTACAATGTAAATTTTACAAAAAATGTCGGTAGCTTTACCATTATTCATAGCATCATACCCATATCATTTCTCTATAACTTCACCTCAAACACAAAAAATGGGTGTAAAGCATCCGAGTATCATAATAGCTCGCTATCTTAAGATTCTTCACGCAAACAGCGTATGACGCATCATTAATCACTGTCTCAAGATGAATTATGAATTTTTCAGGGCAACTAGTAAAAAGCGTGATATTTTGCATTTGGTCCGGTTTCAAGTGTTCAATTTATTTAAACACACAATGAAATCTATAAAGATATGTGTGTATTATTATAATTTGGGCGACCTAATCTGCGTAATGGGTAACATTTGGGTAGCGAATTCCCGCAAAGGACAAAAATTTGTGCGATATGCAAAGATGTTTGTCCCGAGTACGGGTATTTGTGTATGTGATAGTTCATGTTTGTGAAACGCACTCATGATACAGGAGAGAGTCCTAAAAGAGTAAGGTCTTAAGGTAGTAAAAAAAGTTTATATTTACTTGAATACTGCGTGACAGCATATGCTAATATTCTCATGGAAATATCATCAATGGACCATCATCTGTTGACTGACATCGTCAGACTGGCCAATTAACCGTTCGGTAGCGAGGTTGACTGCCTAGGGGAGACCAGGCTTATTAAGGAGTCATCATTTGAAGAGGTTCTAAAGAATGGAATAACCTATCGATAATGAATGTTTGTTGAGATAAATTAAAATGCAATGATGATTTTTTGTTCCATTTATATATTTTTTCATAACTCTTAAAACACCACTTTTTTACTTTTATCTTAAGTTTATTCCTCATTAGACTTTATCCTACAAATAAATTGGTAAAGGGTTTTTTCTTTACATCATAATATTTGCAATCTAGTTTCGCTAAAATAAATCTTTCCGGTGTTTGTTATTGCGTCGAGGGTAATAAATTTTTCATTCGTTGCTCTCATGAAAGTAGTGGGTGAAAAAGTTATTCTTCTTAAGTATAAAGGTACCTTTATACTTAAGAAGGACTTTAGGTGGACCTACTCAGTCACCTTTTTTCATTAAACGTTTCTTCAAAGCAAAGTTTGGTATGACATGAACGTTTATCCGCCTCAAAAACTATTTCGACGTAAAATTTTCAAGAGAATATTGATATTTTAGAAATTACTTACGATAAATTATTGTATTATAATAAATCAAATTAAATAAGTAAATCACTATTAAATTATCTTTTGACTGGTATTATTCACAAGTTTAAATTGACAAGTACATTTAACATACATATAGTAGTCATTTCGAAGTCAAAAACGGCAACAGTTTTACATCAGAATTCCAGGTAGGGTCATTCAAGCACGGAAAATCTTAACACCGCCATTCAGAATTTTGCTCTCAACTAACAACGGCATCTATTGAGATGAATATGAACTGAACTGCCAGGTGCGGGGTCGCGGGGTCACAGGGGTGCGAGGGATGACGTCGATTTATGATACGACGACCATTCGCTCCATGCTCTGAGGCCAGACAGGCCGCATGATTTTGTCAGTCAAAATGCCGTCTAAGTTCTATGCGATGGAATATTATTTGATATCGGTTGAGCGTAATACTGATCGTAATCGCTTGAATACTGATCTCGATATCGTGGATTTAAAGAGCAGCAAGGTACCACGACGAAAACAATTTTATTATCAACATAGGAAACTTTGATTCGTTTAGGATAGTTACATTTTCCTTACTAGAGAGATAGGATGAAGTGGACACAAACAATATAGTTATTTTTGTTGATCACTTGGTACTTCCACAACTTATTCACCAAATCATAATTATTATTGCAACGCAATTTGCAATTAAATTGGCACAATTCGAATACCAGACGACTCTTTGTGATAAAGTTCTTTCGTACTATGTTTCTGTATTTTATTAGTTTGTTATGTGACAATGAGATTGAGTTAAGTATAAATTCATTAACTTTAACCTAAAATCACTTCCTAAACCAAGGCTCATTGGACTAGATTAAGCGATAGCGTGGTTTATTTCTTTTTCAGTATATAAGTCCAGATTTTTTTACAGAAAGCACAACAAAAAACGTAAGACAGTTTTTCCGTGTTTTTAGGTAAGAAAAACAACTATCCGGCTCAAAGAATAAGCAGTCATTTCGGTTATTGTTGAAAAAAAAGTAACGGGACTTACTAATAAGAACATTTTAGTAAAAAGTGACGGATTGAAATGGATTTTTTTCAAATGCTCTCGATAAATCTCATGGTATTATGAAAATGACTAAGTTAGGTACATTGCTTAAGTAATGGTGAGAGTTTGAATCTCTGTTTGTACCTATTTTATGTGAACCGACCAAATAGCTCCAAGATATTGGAATGTTAGCAATAGATGAGTGGCCTTATAAGAGATCTTCTTCGCTTCTTGAGCATAGAGATATTATTGGAGCACTGGAGCAGATAATGAACGTTGTGTTGGTCTCTTCTAAAAATACACGTATCTTTAAGTTTACCTAACATTGGATCTTGCTTTTTCTTGCGGTACTCCTTTAAAACGACAGTTTACATCGGATCTAAAGTCACTTTATATTCTCAAAGCAATCTATGGAACGATTTTCGAATAACTTACAGTTATGTAGTAGCTATTATGTTTAATACTAAATATTAAACATAATAGCTACTACATAACTGTAAGTTCTCTTTGCTGAAATATTGCTGTTGGCAGCGCGATTCGAAGTCGGTCATGAATATATTTAAAATGTAAGTGGATTAGAAATGTATCGAAAACTATAATAAGCTCTTTACTCTCCTTTGATGTTTTTGGCAGCCTTGGAAGTTTTAATAATTGATTTTAAAGGATTTTTTTCGGTACAATAGGAATATATGCCAAAACTGTGAAGTGTAGAAAAATGTGTAATGATTCAAGTCTCTTGAAGCTTGATCCAGCACTCTCTTTACATATATTCTTGAAAAAAGTCTAGTAAGTAGTATTGGAGTAAATATGATCATCAGGACTTCCCTTGCAAAAAGAGTGGTCGCTGTTAAATTATTGTATTGTTTCGTTACATTCTTGGGAAGTATAATTTAACTGGCGAAATGTGCGTGTACTATACACCTCGACTTACAAGTAGGCAATTAGGAATGCAGGTAATTTAGGTTTTTTTTTTGTATACAATGCAGTGTATATCAGTTCAACTCTATCGACGGCTATGAAGACACAAGAGTGAATATACATAGTTCAACGATTAAAGATCTGATTGGCTAGGCGATTGGACTGCTGCGCTAGGAGTTCCGGGTTCGATTACCTCACGGGGCAAAAATTGATGCGAATAGCAGATGTTTGTCCCGAGTCTGGATGTTTGTGTGTGTGATATTTCATGTTTGTGAAACGCACCCACGATACCGGAGAAATTTCTAGTACGGGGCGATATTTGTAAAAAATATATAGGGTAAGTAAATGATGTATCAAAGTATAAAGAAAGGGCTAGCTGATGTAAATATTACCAAGAGCCACCACATTTACCATCCAAGTCCTGCCATATTTAATGAAGACGTTCGGTAAAAAGGTAGTCTGTTACCTTTTAGCCTGGTTATTTACAGCACTTCTATAATTACGGCAGCCTTCTCAGACTTGAAGGCGTGGTACCATTAACCCGATGAGCGATGCTTGATAAGGTACGTCAAATTACACAATTAATTGATTAACATGGCTAGTACGTATGCGACGACATAACGTATCGCGTGTATTTGGTACACTGGATTGAGTAAATGGTTCGAGTAGGTACAATTATTCCGTAAATTGTGGGGCGTCAATTAGGTAATACTGTTTTAAAGACTGTTTTAGGGCCTGTTTTCCCATCCATAAGTAAAGTGTTTTTTTTTTTTTAAAAAAACGTCGCCCCACACTACGAATTTCTCGTGTATCGTGGGTGCGTTTCACAAACATGAAATATCACATACACAAACACCCAGACTCGGGACAAACATCTGTGGATCACACAAATTTTTTGTCCCGTGCGGGAATCGAACCCACAACCCCTAGCGCAGCAGTCCAATCGCTTAGCCACTGCGCCAATCAGGTCGTCAAGTTGTCATCATCAAGTTGAATAGTTACTTGTTGATTAACGCTAATCGGCAAGTAAAAGTTACGAGTATCTTCTATCGTATCTTAGTTACAGGCCAGTTTATCCCCTGATTAATGCTACTCAGATATTGTAAAATTCGTATGAGTAGTTACGGGTGACTTTATGTGGCGGTTAGTCTACTGTGACTTACTTGTAGATGGTGAAACCGGCCCTTGGTATATTTAGGAAGTTCGTATATAAGTTTATATATTAAGACTTCTTGAACTATTGGGTCGCTGGACATAGGCATCTATGCCAGCTCGTCTCTTTGCCAGCCGTATCTAGACCCCATATGCTAGCACCAGAACGATTAAAAATGTTGGGTTACTTTTTTTTTTGCATGATATAGATAATTTTTCTATGTCAGTTCGTTGGTCTAGTTCACTAAGCATCCTGCTGACTGCTGCCAACTGCTCAGCATTAGGTCTTGGATTCAAGCCCAAATCGGATGAAGTGTTATTGCGTTTTTCCATTATGATAGTAATTCTCAGTAGCAGCACGGAGTCTGAATTTGAGACCAGTTTATGGCAATAGGCTCGACCTCTACTATATTGGGACCAATGACATAACTGGTGAAATGTGGTTGCACTATGTGTTATCTTATAATGTTAGGACGAAAACTCAAAAGAATTAAATATTTTATTTGTTCATATTGTATATTTTAAAAATGCATAAGTAAATTTGCCTGTTACGTCAAGCACTAAACCGATTTAAAATCTCTTAGAACAGAAATACGGAAATCGGCTACGTTTTGCTAGGAAAAGACGCAATAAATCAACGCGGACAAGGTCGCGGGCGTAAACTAGTGTTAAAGATATGATTGACCCTTTAATTTGTTAAAGTTTTTAAAGGTTTCTTTTACGATAATAACGAATAATAACGTAACGCTAAAGTAATTGCACTGTCAAAAATAAAATGTTTAGTCACGATAGAGCACAAGCTCTTTGCTGCAAAACCAGTAATTATACGGAATTCACATTTAAACTGTATTGTATAGGTTATTAACCTTTAGTTGGATATAATATGTATGTATATTTATTTGTATAAGATGTATTCAAACACCATTACTTTGAGTTTATGGTAACTAAACGCTCTACCAGCGTAGTTATGTTTTTTTTATTAGGATACGAAAAGTATGTTCCATCTAAGTCAGTTCTCCGAACATTTCTCCGCTCCGCATAGGAATCACATTTGTTACGCCACTCTGATACAGTTACGGAGGAATGCTTGTTTATTTAAATATTACAGGTTAAGATGCACCTTAAGATTATTTCAGCCCCAAAAATCGTTTCATATAATTTCTTGTAATGAGTTCTCTGCGAAACATGTCATTTATGTTTTTCTATTTTGTTCTAGTGTCCATGTTATGCCCAGCATGTGGTTGCTAGGCGGTGGTGCGGTCAGGCCGCCCCCACAGCGGCCGGCCCGTGGTCCTGCGATCGTGGCATCAGCTGATGGGGCAGTACCTTCGCTGCAAGTCATCACACATAACTACGGAGCAGCACCGAGGAAAAGGGGACTTGCGGTACGTCCATAGAGTTTGCATTTGCCGATAAGATACCTAATTTAGACGTCATTGGAGATGTTCTAGACTAAAGTTAGGTTAGTGCAACCAAGCAAGAATGTAAGTAAAGAGGACGCCAGGATCGAAACTAATGGATGGAACAGGTTTAGCGTAGTTTCAGATCTCTTTGGCGCTTGTCTTGGTTTGTACTGAAGGAGTGCAGATGTTGGATATGATTTCAAAAACAGTCCGAGCTTTTATTTTGTGCCGGAAAAATAGCTTGGATTGTATTATAACGCTCGTGTGTGAAGTGTGAAGCATTATCAACTTTATCGTATCAAACATACAGGGGAGAGGATATGAGTTGTATCTATATATTTCTACAATATATTTAGTCATTGCGTCTCTATGGTGACGCACAATGATGGCATGCCATTGTGCAATATTAGTGCAAAATAATGAAAGCCCACCTACACAGTTCAATAGGCTTGTCAGAGTCGCATGAGGTCTAGTCTTATCTCTTCTTCTTATCTTGTCTTGCTAGATTTATATAGACTAAGGTATATACCAGAAGATGGCAGCAGCGTCCCCAAGCCACCAATCCCCAAGCCGCATGCCAAGCGTGGGGATTATGGCACCCCCCCCCCCCCTCACAATAAGAGAGAAAGCCTTTGTTGTGGCCCTGCCAACAGTGGACGTCTTTCAGCTAATGATGATGATATACCATAGAGAATCCAGATCAGAATGTAGCACCCATCTATCTCTCTCGATAATACGAAGTCTCGGCTTCTTCTCAAGCATTTCTAACAAAAAGGTATATTCACTTTTCTCTTTGCTAGGTAGGCTCTTGTAATAAACACTCTCCACATACCTCAGTAAATGATAATTAAAGATACTTTAAAGAGTAATTAATATCATAGCCGTTTTTCATCACTGCATGATAGTTTATAGTGAAGTAAGTAGGATATGAATCGAATAGTTTACGGAGTAGGTAGCTTCATAAAATGGCTAAGCAACGAATGTTTCCGCGTATTTTAATAAATTAAAATGATTAATTTGTAAGTGCTCGTGTTAATAATACCATTCGTTATCACCTGGTAAAGGTTACCATCGTAATCATTGTAGGTATTATTATTATAGATATGTACGTATGTGCTTATAGGTGCTTATAGGTACCTATAAGCACCTAGTATCTTACAATAAATATACATATATTATGACAGTGTTATCTTATGTTACCAAGTACTGGAATAAACTGTCACCGGCTTTTCACAGAAAGTTTAAGATTATATAGATTAACACGTAATACGTAAGGTGTTTGGAAATGTTTATTTATCATTACACAAGCCCCACTTTACCACGATACTAATCACTCAAATCAAATCAAACTTTATGTGTTTAAAGGTATTTAACTGTACCTACCGCAGTTTACAAGAAATAATAAATTATTCATCATCACACTAATATTATAAAGGTGAAAGTTTGTGAGTGTGTTTGTGTGTGTGTATTTTTGTTACCTCTTCACCCTTCACGCAAACGGCTGAACCAATTTTGATCAAATTTCTTATGGAATCCTATCCTACATGTTAATCCAGTGCGCTAGCTACCTAGCGCACTGGATTAACATGTAGGATAATTTTTATCCTGAAATATGTACCTAGCAGGTAACACCGCGGGGCGCAGATAGTTATTTTATATGTTTCAGAGCGTCTTGTTTGTAGGGTTAAGCCACATAAATATTAGTCCCGTACAGGGCTTAAGCCCGCAAACGTTTACACAGCTGATGCTAAAAGCTTGTACACTCTTTCTACTTGCACGATTTTGTTTGGGAGAGTTCCGCATAGAAGATGTCAACATACATAGGAAGATCAATTAAAACGGTCATGTTTTAACAGAGATAAGACTGTCATATCAATAGGAAATAGTCTGTCTCAGTATCTGAAAGGGTTTTGATGAAAATTGATTGAGTAGGATCGGAAGCAACGCTTAACCTCTCCATTATAGGCGCCTTCGTATAACTATAAAAGGAAGTCAATTAAGATGGGATGTTTGAAGACTACGAATCAAAGCTTATTATATTAATGTTCTCCCCACGGCCAGTCTTGTGATGGGTGACCGTTTTCACATGTCGAGACCCCTCCGTGCTTCGGAAGGCACTGCGGCTGGTCTCTCTCCGGTCGTATCGGTATACTTACCATCCCATTGGACTATTGGTTACAGACAATATAATTAATGTCCCATGTTCAGTTGGCATACGGTTCAATGGCACAGTTCTGCACGTGAGATTTCAGCTGCAGATGTTGCAAATGAATCTAATCTATGAATAGGTATCTTAAACCGGGGAAATATGATTACCAACTGTGTTTGTATCACGAAACAACACGAGCAAAGTCGCGGGAGATTGCTTCACACAAATTAATTAATTGAAGTGATAGGTCTAGATTACTTATGTGACGTCAGCACCATTGACTTTATATTTCTCCCAGGATTGATAAACGCAATATCCATACGCTTTGCATCAAAAGTGAAGCATAGGTACCTTTTAGAATAATCATGACATTATTTTTAAAGGGATGTGCATTGTGCACATATATTCGTTAGTGAACAGTTTACTTGCAAATTTTATAATCCCGAAGTAAGTGGTGGCAAACGAGACGTAAGAAGCGTCAGACAAAGGTGTGCAGGATATATACTATATAGGATTAACGTCAATCCAGAGGGATCTCGCAGGATCTTACTAGATTTTGCCGGCATGGATAATTAAAACCCCTTTTTTATTGGATTGCACTGGATATTTATTCATGGATTGCACTGATAGCCGAGTGGTATAACCGTTTGATTGCCAAGTCAATATTCGCAGGTTCGAAACCCCGGCACGCATGATTGTCTTTTCGAATTCATGTCCGTATTATAGATTCGTTATCAGTTGCTAAAAACGGTAAAAGAAAACTTAGTGAAGAAACCGGGACGAATGAGAAATTTTTCAACTCTACATAAAGCCATGTCAGAGGTCTACACGTGGTTTAAACTCAAGACACCAGGTTGTTCATCAACCATACGCTAAAAAAGAAGAAGGGGTACTTAAGTAATTTAGCATAGTAGCTCTAATCAACGTGTATTTAATACTACTCTTGTGTAAAACCAAATCGGGGAGGCAAACTGACTCTCCTTAATACAGGTTGGTCTGCAATCTAGCGAGGAGATCAGTAAGTCACCCAACTATTTGTAATCAAATATTGTTTAAAGATTATGTCAAAATCACTGTTCTACAAATACCCTTATGTGTAAATAAAGATATATTATTATTATTAATTTGATGAGCTACGTATGTGTACAAACTGATAAGCAAACACGTCTGCCTACGCTTTTACGGGTTATAGTATGCATCACATACATTACATTTAGCGTGTATCTTTCAAAGTATTTATATTATTACTAAATCGTCACATATGGCTCCATCTATTACATCAAACTAGGAACTAAAGTTGTATAGTTGTGATTAACACCCCGAGATTATAGCGTAGTGTGTCTATTATGTCCTTGTCTACTTTATTTATGAACATTGGTAGGAAACAACAAACGAATAACCTATATTTAGAAGTGAACTCACATACATTTTACTTCATAATTAAGGTATTAAGGATTACCTTAAACAATTGAACTTTAATGCACATTACAGTATACAACTCCTATTTTATAGTTTAGGGTTATTCCTAAAAAACCTGCGTAGTTTAACAGAAAACAAATACATGCTATCCTCAACAAACATAGATCCTGTAAGGGTGTCATCATCATGAACAGCTGGAAGACGTCCACTGCTAAACAAATGCCTCCCACTTATAGCAGGGAGGGGGAGGGGGTTCCATCATCCCCACGCTTGGTAAGCGGCTTGAGGATCGCAGTGTTGGTGGTCAAATTACAAAAGACGCTGCTGCCCATTTTCTGGATTTTCCCATAGTCGCCTCTTACGAAAGCCACGGGAGGAAAGGGGGTGGTCATTTCTAGGCCGGATACCACACGGTAGCTCAACACTTATTTTAAGTTAAAATAAGGAAATTCAGTAGGTATTCTCTTGTATTCTGTTGGTTGTTAACGCGATGCATTTAGCTCGCAGTTAGCTCGGACGTCGAGGGACAGTCGTTGGCTTGACACCCGACTCGCCTAATTAATAGTTCTGCACCCGCTATCGTGTTTTAGCACCTACGTTGCTTGTTTACATAAGTAATAGAATAAAAAATAACGACGTGTCTTCAACACTAGCTTAGTAAACACCTATGCTGAGATTGGCCTTATATAACATAACGTCGTGCGTGTCTTCCCTGAAGGAGCCGGCAAAAGTATGTACAATCGACCAAAAATATAGTCGGTTTATTTAAACGTCATGAAACAATAAGGTCGATTTTCTCTTGCAATAACATTATAACAGTGATTATTGCTCTATGCCATGTCTTGTGTCAACCTTAATGATACTTACATAGATCTCACAGAAACTTTTGTCAAAACTGGTAGACCATTTTCTTGGGCGACTGTACGCAACATTTTGCCTGAAATATTAAAGGTCCTAAAGTCCTAATGTAACAGAGGTGAGCCTGTAATTGCTATCAACTGGACACAAATCCTAGCTCCGTGCTGCTAGTGAGAATTAGCTAATGGAAAAACACTAGAAACACTTTGGTCGACTCGGAATTTGAACCCAGGACCTCATGCTAAGCAGTAGCACTTAGTGACCATTTGACCAACGAGATAGTCAATCGGTTATTATACAATCAGATTGGTCTTAGTTATGGTTATGAATAGCAGCTCGGAATCTGGATTTGTGCCTGGTTATTGGCAATAGGCTAGCCCCCTATTACATTGGGGCCTAAAACATAACTGGCGTAATTTAGGTGTACTATACAGTTATACACCTCTGCTTACAGCAGGGACTTCGGGGAATACAGATTTAGTGATGTTTCTATTATCAAAGGAAAATAAAGCTTTTAGTCTGTTTCTAACTTCATTACGACTAAATGTTGTAATTGAGATAGTTCAGAATCAAGAAAAGGAGAAGGCTATTCTATTTATTAACAATAATTATAGTATATGGTATTACACAGTACATACATGTGATAGCTATATACTATATGTTAAATTGGTACAGTCAGCATCATAAGTAGCTGAACAGCTAATTTGTTTAACATACCATTAATAAAAGAACAAGTTCTTATAAAGTAAAGTCTTAAATATTTCCAGATCATTATTTGGACGTTTCTAAATTTGAAACACCAACTAGAATTGATGTTTGTTTCTTTGATTTATTTGACAATAGGTTTCTTTACATGTTAAGTTATGATACTGACTGTACCTATTATTGGGTATACCAATTACATAATAATAATATGTATATCACCATTCAAAAAAGGCCAAAATTAAAAATAGAACTTCGATTGCGTCACAATTGATTAGATATAATACTTCACAAAGCAGTACATAACGTGATGTGATTTATGAAACCAAGTTACGTTGGTCTCGAACGTTCCTGATTGATGAATGGTTCGTTAACCCTGCGCTGCTGACGCATATCAGTAAACCGAGCCGAGACATAGTAAAAGCGAATAACATTATATTCTATTATAAAATTTGGTAAGGGTAACTCATAATTGTCCGAGTAACCCCTTAACGGTTTACGAAAGTAAGGTCAAAAGTGACGATACCTTTTTAACTAAAACTGGTATCTGCAATTATTTTTTAAACATGAATGCGTCAGTCTTCTCCTTCTTATCGTATGGTTGATGAATAACCTGGTGTCAGAGTTTAAACGCCTGGTAGGCCTCTGACATGGCTTTACACACCGTTGAAATCTCTCATGAATGCCGGTTTCCTCACGATCTTACCCTTCATCGTTTTTAGCAACTGATACCTTATTTATAGTACATGAATCATGTCATAAATAACAGCACTGATAGCCGAGTGGTATGACCGTCGTACTGCCAAGTCAAAGGTCGCAAGTTCAAATCCCGGCACGCACCAATGTCTTTTCGAATTCATGTGCGTACTAAAAATTAGCTATCAGTTGTTAAAAACGGTGAAGGAAAACATCGTGAGGAAACCGGCACACCTGAGAGATTTATCAACGGTGTGTAAAGCCATGTCAGAGGCCTACAGGCGGTTTAAACTCTGACACCAGGTTGTTCATCAACCATACGATAAGAAGAATCATGTCAATCAAACATCATCAAAACATCGCACATGAACTAGCAACCTTTGACTTGGCAGTCCAATGGTCATACTACTCGGCTATCAGTGCTAATAGCCGATAGTGTATTTTTTAGTTTGGTTTTATGTGGATCACATGATTTTTTGCATAGACTTATCTAAATTTGTAAGCCAAAGTAAATTAAATTAGCCACATGTGTTTAAAAAATGCATTGAGAAAGAACTAGAGTTTATTAAGAGATAATAATTTATATTATTATGTTTGTAGTTGTCCCTTACCAGTGATTTTATTCTGTATCGTAGATAGTTCAGAATTTTAGATGTTATTATTTCAAAGAATTGCACGCCATTCAATTGTCTCTAAATATAAAAACTTGCTTCAATTGATCACATTAGCATGATTCTTGTCGTATGGAAATTATATATAAGTAATCAATTTCGTAAACATAAAAATACATGCATGTTAACAAGTTAACTCGATAGAAATATGCTTTAGAGGGTAAAAGACTGTGTAGTTAATTTATTATAACATAAATGTTTCGTTAAAAGCATGAGTTTACTTTAACTTTTATCTCTTTGATATAATCGTAATTGTATTTTCCTCTAAGTAAAATATAGAAAATCCTTTTGCTTGACGTTAAGTGTTCTCGTTTTGTCACAGGGATAAGTGGGGGTTAGGTAGCATTTATAGTTAGAGAGGAATGTATAGCAATTTATTCTAAGTCTTGCGGACCGCGCATCATGGGTGTGCGAAGATAAGTCAGAAACGTTCATCATGTGCTCCGTGTATTAGGAATAGGCTTAACATTTTATCACAAACGTTAGACAATTAAATTATAATGTCCTCCTGACCGAATTCCGGTCACGGCGGCCTGTCTCAGCTGAGACTAGCCATCGGCGCAGGAGATATTATAGTGCACAAATATGCGCGCAGACACAGGTGCACTCCCTATTCCCTCACTCTCATAATCCGATGGGACGGTAGTAGACCGACACGACCGGAGAGAGATCAGGCGCAGGACCAACGGCTTAACGTGCCTTCCGAAGCACAGTGGAATCGTGAAATGTGGAAACGATCACCCACCACAAGACTGACCGCGGCGAGCACGGCTTAACCTCGCAGATCGACTGATGTGACGGGTATGACGGCATAGCTACGAGCCCCACAAATTATAAGTAAGAACCGGCAGACAGTATATAATGTCACACTACAGTGTAGGTTGGAAGCTGTACGGAGTTACCATATGCTATCCTACCTCCACTGTTATGTCATCAGGAGTAAAAAAACGAGATGAGACGAGTCTAGATTAGGTAATCAACCTAGGTACTGTATCCAAAGGTTACCAAAAGGTGTTGAATTTTATGTGTTGTCTATGATTTCCCATAGTTTGGCTACATATGTAGGTATATTATAGGTACCTAAGTGCCGCAAGATTTGATTTCACAACAATCTTCTTTAGAATACCGTTGCTGGCATTTATACTAATTGTGAGGTTTCCAATATAATAGAAACAATTTCTTTACGTAAACAGTAATACAAGTTTTTTGGTGTTTTATTCCTTTACTCCCACACTTGTTTAAGAACTCCAAAACATTGATTTCGACAGTATTCATGACGCACTTCTTCTTTCAAAGTAATGCGACAGCAATTAAAAATTGTTAACTCTTTTCAATTAAACAAGCCTACCTAGAAGCTCCATAAAATGTTATGTTATTGTTCACCACGTTCCCATTGTTTTACTTTTTCATTCTTTCTGAAATGTCGAAATGTTTCTTTAGGTTAGTACCTAATAATTACCCTTTATTTCTAAAGACTCGTGCCAATAATTGTGAAATCAGTCTTTTAAATGTCACGTTCAAATATAAAGGGCTTGTAAATATTAAAATGTTATTGTTTACCACGTTTCCTTTGTTTTACTTTTTCTTTCTTTCTGAAATTTCGAAATGTTTGTTTGAGTTAGTAACAAATAATTACCCTTCATTTCTAAAGTCTCAAGCCAAGAATTGTGAAATCAGTAATTTAAATGCCACGTTCGAATATAAAGGGCGTGTAAAATTTTATCGAAGTTATATAACAATCTAAGAAAACTTACATGTGCTCTTATTCCTTGATAGTAATAGATCGATGGCACAGATAACCGACTCCATTAGAGAGATGATAATCTGGAGCAATCCCTAAAGCTGCACATTCTCTTGTAAAACATTTCCTGCTATCGTCTAGGGCAGGTCTGAGTAAACTAGGCATGCAACATTTTTGCAAAAGAAAAAATCCCATAAAAAACATCTACGCCGCACACCAGGAGTTTCTCCTGTGTCGTGAGTGCGTTTCACAAACATAAAATATAATATACACAAACAACCAGACTCAGGACAAATTTCTGCGATTTGCACATATTTTTGTCCCGTGCGGGAATCCAGCCCGCAACCCTTAGCGCAGCAGTCCATTCGCTTAGCCACTACGCCAATCAGGTACTATTGTATGTTTAACAAGAAACTCTGCTCTGCAGTTCATGGTCGGTACAAATCGCGGGTCAGGCAAAGTGTTATTGGGTTTTTTCATCAGGCAAATCTTAGTAGCAGCACGACGTCTGGAAGCCTTTATCATACCTGGAACTGGTGGCATAAGGGTGTACTAAACACATTTGCCTACTACTTCGGGGAATACGATGAATGACGTTAAACCTTGCAAATCAAACGCGCCCATGGCTATTAGCTTTCCAAGGTTCCAACTAACATAAATCCCAATAAATGTTTCTAATTACATTCTAAATGGCGGCATTAACGCCGTGGAAACCGAAGTCTTGCCGCCTTAATATTAAGTGCTACGCGATTGTTAATTTGATATCTTAGTTAGTATGATAATCCTCATCATAGTGAGTCATATACATATCCTAATTTCTACAATTCGTTTTTAAGATACAGTGCAATCACATCTCTAATCCCCGAAGATGTAAGCCAAGGTAGTGTCGTATTTCAGTAATACGACCTAAGCGTTTTGCCTCATGTCTAGGGCCCCAAGTCCGTCCCTTTTTTTGATTGGTTATCCCGGTGATAGTATTTCTAACTACTTGACGAAAATTATTCGTATAAATTACAGCTATATCAGCGGAGCAGAAGGATTCGCATAAATGTCGAAGGCTGTGTATATTATACATGTCTTTAGAAACAGCTGTTTTTAAAGATCTTTTGTATATAACTCATATTTAAATATCCGTATTTCACTGGCTATATCGTGTTGCCAAGGCCAGTTATTCATAATAATAATATAATTAAACTTCTACCTCATTTAATTAGAGAAAATGCCTTAACCCCTAGTGAGTCATACGCTATAATAAATTTGCAAATATATTATTTGGTAGTCCTCAGAGATAGTGTGAGTTACAGCCAAAACATGTGTTGCTATTATAGTTTGAATACCTAACCCAAACCTGAGCTCTGTTCATTAACAATTTATACAAAATATAAGATAACAAACATAGAGAATAACATTAAGCACTAAGGTATTGCTTATTTTATAAAGAAATTTCGTCTAGCAGACCTGTGAAAGGAGATATTCATAAGAGATGGAGGCGACAGTGTGCAGAAGAAAGTATCGAAGCAATAGTGTATAAAAGAGTGTTTGTTATGTTATTATACCCTTTATTTTCTTTACTTTACCCTGTATTTAATTATTAATTTTCCTCGGCTCGCACTCTATTAAGGTTTATAACATCTTGATGATGTACCGATGTATCTGGGTGATCGCCCTTCGTTTGCGCTATGTTATGTTTTTAATTTTCATTATATTTTGAAAATTTATAATAATAGCTGTAATGTTATACTGTTTTGACTGGATCCTTGTGTAGTGAAAAATGTATTTCTTTAGATAGACCAAGACATAACATTATTTAAAGTTAGATTAGATGATTCATAATCACCACTGTCACTCTATACAATTATGAAACCTGAATCTGCAAATATGTCATGAATATTAGGGTGGTCCACCGTATTAGGGCAAAATTTATTTTTTGTATGACTTTAACTTTGATTATGGTGTAGGTAACTAAACTTTGGACAGCCATCGGTTTTTATTTTGCCTTTAAACCAAATTCTGACCTTCGTAAAGGTTAGATAGGACACGACGGGAAGTCTTTAAAAAAAATCACCTATAAATCGATGTATTGTTGTTTAGGTGTTTCACACTATTATATATATTATTACTATATAAAAATAGGTTGTAAATTATTAGTGGGATGATATTTTACGATGTTGTTAAAACACACACAGAATTGGACTGTATTTGAAGATTTTTACGTACAGAAATAGTCAGTTATTGAGTAACGATTTCTGATTATATTGAATCCTCAATCAAAGCAGTACAACATAGAAAATGTATGTAAGTTTGTTACTGGTTCTATAGTTTATATACATGGCTACAAAATCTTAAACATCAGCGGGCCACACAAGTTTTCCGTGTGATTATAAAACCCGTAACCGTTACCCCACTGCGCCAATCAGGTTGTATTTATTTCGGTCGGCCTTAATGTACACCCAAGCTTCAATAACCGAGTATACCTACTAACCGGACACAACAACCAAAGAACTATAGTCAAGGTCTATCCTTAACTGCAGTCATTATTATCATCAGCCGGAAGACGTCCACTGTTAAACGAATGCCTCCCTTAGAACGCCACTGCAATACTAGTTTCAAATTCCATTCAAATAGTTTAAGAGTATACAAAGTACCAGGGCATTACACCCATGGATCTCTGGCAAAGGTCAATACATAATTGCGATACTAGTTCGATTTCCGTTCAATTAAATAGTCTGAAATGATTCCAAAACAAACACTATTCAAATCAATATTCGCTCATCGCAGTTTCCTACAATGTTAAACTGAACTCTAGAATTAGGTCTTAATAAATAAACTGGCGAAGCAAGGTGGCAATGAGAAACAATCCTCTCAATTGCAAATTGTATTAAAAATCCAAGAAAATATTCTACTAAGAAGGTTTTCAATCAAAAGTTTCTACGATGGAAACAAAAAGAAATCTATTGTGGAAGTAATTGCAAGCAAGAAACCGTCACAGTGCAAGCCACGTGGAATACCACTTTAATATAGCTTTGCTTTTATCACTTGAACTAGAAAAAATAGTTTAATTTATACTTTACAGGCTTGCTCTACTTTTAAAAATTGTAGCACTTTATAACCTACACTCTTTGGTCAAGGTCACAAATAAATAGGTAGAGTAATCGTAGTACGACACAAATATTATACAATAATATTTATGTATATCAGCAGTGATAGCCGAGTGGTATGACTGTTGGACCGCCAAGTCAAAGGTCGCAAGTTCAAACCCCGGCACACACCAATGTCTTTTCATTAGTTAGCAGTTCCTAAAAACGGTGCAGGAAAACATCGAGACGAAACCAGCGCACCTGAGAGTTTTTTTGACGGTTTGTAAAGCCATGTTAGAGGCCTACAGGTGGTTTAAACTCTGACACCAGGTTGTTCATGAACCATTATGATAAGAAGACAAAGACGGTAATTGTATGTATGACAAGAACACTGTATCACAAACAAACTAAACGATAATTATTTCTTTCAGGAATGGGTGTGGACCTTGACAGGTCAGAATCGCCACAACCGGGAGCAGGTAGACCCGGGCGGCGAGATGCAGGTCATGTTGCCAGCCCAACCATCCGACAGGATTAACTCCGGAGAAGTCTGTTTGCTCGCCGAGAGCCCCTTCCGCATTCTTAGGGTAAGTACGAGGTAATAAACTAAAACAAATGCTTATGAAAGGCCCCTTAAAGGTTAGTTGTATCTTTTTACGACTTTTCGTGTCAATTTCTCAGTGTTTTATACGACTTATGTCCAAATACGTAATATTTGATAATTTCCGACTAGAAGTAGGTCTTTCAGAGTACAAGTATATTAAAAGGACAGCTAGTAAATTAAGCATTGGATACCTGCTTGTGTGGAGACTTGCGTCGATTACAGAAAAACGTAAGACTTTCTGTGATACACCAAGAAAAAATGCTATAAAGACTAACCAGAACATTGCGGTTAACATAATTCCAAATTGCCTACTGCAGTTGGGTTAGGCTACAGAATCGATTATGTACGATTGTATCCGGAATTTAGAGTACGCGTGTTGCTTTTCAGAGCATATTTTAGAAGATATTTAATCAGCCTTTGTACGTCATTACATGTGATCCTACTAAGATACAGCGTTCGTGACCGTGAAAAAAAATAATTGAAGTATTTCCGACCTGAGTGATGATAAACCATATGGGATGGAACAGTATGCTACAAAATCCCTTATTCACATACCTAATACCTACTACCTATGGTTATAACAGTGCTTGTCTATTTTTAAACAAGGACTAGTATCCAGTTAGAAAAGATTAGTACGACGTCACGTTATATTAATGCGTACTATTAGTTGCTGTGCTTCACTATACGTTAGAATATCATGTTCAAGATTATGTGCATAGCTGGTGCTTTTTAAAGCGGGTTTCTGTATTACGGTGTACGATTGTATCCGGAATTTAGAGTACGCGTGTTGCTTTTCAGAGCATATTTTAGAAGATATTTAATCAGCCTTTGTACGTCATTACATGTGATCCTACTAAGATACAGCGTTCGTGACCGTGAAAAAAAATAATTGAAGTATTTCCGACCCGAGTGATGATAAACCATATGGGATGGAACAGTATGCTACAAAATCCCTTATTCACATACCTAATACCTACTACCTATGGTTATAACAGTGCTTGTCTATTTTAAAACAAGGACTAGTATCCAGTTAGAAAAGATTAGTACGACGTCACGTTATATTAATGCGTACTATTAGTTGCTGTGCTTCACTATACGTTAGAATATCATGTTCAAGATTATGTGCATAGCTGGTGCTTTTTAAAGCGGGTTTCTGTATTACGGTAGTTGGAAGTATTCCAAGGAATAGCTCAAAGGCATTTGATATGGAATGTTCGATAATTAGATAAGTATTATTGTCTATATCTTAACAAAGTGACTAGTACGAACTGAAGTTTTGTTAAACATCATCAAAAAAGAGAATATTAGATTAAGAGTTACTGGGTCCTGTGCCTTGCCTGTGTTCAACAGTGGACGTCTGCTGGTTGATGATGATGAGTTCTCTCTGCGCCTTTCCGATTTTTATCCGTCTGACAATTTGCCACTTGTCCGGTTAATGGCAATAGGCTTGCCCTCTACTGGTAAAATGTGGATGTACCACCACTACCTACACCTTCAGGAACTACAGGCGTGATGTTATGTTATGTTTTTTACAATTTAATACTTCTCTAGGGGTCTGTATCTGAACAATATAGTAATACCTATGTAGTGGTAGGGGTTAAAGTGACATTTCGACAAAAATATCTGAAATTCCCGGCATTCAGTAATCAGCTAATCAGCAATCAAAACCAACTCAGTCATTTGATACAATAAAATCGTCATCCGCCCTACACCCACAAAGTCTACTCATCATCATCATCATCATCATCAGCCAAAGACGTCCACTGTTGAACATAGGCCTCCCCGTTTAAGCGGGGGGTTTGCCATAATCCCCACGCTTGGCAAGCGGCTTGGGGATCGCAGTATTGGTGGTGGAGTTACAGAAGACGCTGCTGCTCATCTTCTGAATCTTCCCTTAGTCGCCTCTTACGACACCCACGGGAGGAAAGGGGGTGGTCAATTCTAGGCCGGATACCACACGGCACGGCAAAGTCTACTCACACATAAAAATTAGTTTGGCTTGATCCATTAAAACATCTGTACCTACACATTTAGCAGCTACGCTAATGGAGTGAGTACTCCAGATAGTGCTATCAATGTCATTCGGCTTAAATGCACTCGTCCGAGATTACATTATGATCGGTACGATATCGATATGATGTATTTTAGGACCATTTTGTATATTCAACGTATCAGAGTTTGATTTGGATATATCGATATTTTACCTTGCGTGTTTGAGGAAATTAAGTTTCAATGTTTTGATGCCATTTGTAGAGGATGATTTTCTTAACCTAAGTGATTTGAGTTGGATGATAGTGTATTGAATTTGGTCCAGAAAAAAACTTCGTTAGTCGTTCTCCGGGGTATGGTTGCTAAGTGAGGCTTTTCTATTCAATCATTTTAAAATAACACAATGTTGAAGAATTGTAAAAACTATGGCTTGCTAGCAATGATTTTCCATTAAGAAATGATTTCCTTTTAAGAGAAGCTTTCTGTAAGCGTCGAAAGCTGGCTGCCAAGTGGGCTTTTCTTTAAATGCGGATTTTAGTAAGCCTTTTATATCGAAAATCTAGATTGGGTATACTGATACTTTGATTGTATATTTGACGTTGAATTTGTTGAACAATACGAGAAGATACTGTTTTTTTTACCTATTCACAGTTGTGGAAACAAAGATTAAAAAAAAAGCGTCGCCCCACATTTTTCAACATAAACATTTTTCATGAATCGTGAGGCATTTGTGCCCAGATAATAACAATAGGTTTGCTCCTATTACATTGAGACTTATAACATAACTAGCGAAACCTGAGTGTACTCGTGTGCAGTTGTGCACCTCTGCCTACCTCTTCGTGGAATACAGGCGTGATGTTATGTGTTTTTATATTTTAATATATAAATATATATAAGTATAAGTACGTATAAATTAAGTTTGAGGAAGCAGCAGAAGAATAACAAGTAAAGACCATATTTTAAAACAATGAAAAATATTCTTTGAATGCCAAGTTTAATTATTTTGATTAATGATATTAATTTTGATAAATAATATTTGATGATTAAAATGTGGAAAAAGATGCATTCCTGTACCTTCTGTGGTATCATCTGGTATTTTACTGATAATATATTTCTTCTTTATTTTCCTAGAACGAGAATTCTTGAGTCATTCCCCAACAAATGAAACTAATAATCACAACAAGATAGTAAACAAATGATGAGCAAAACAACTCTAGGGAAACAACTGCCCTCTTACCATGAACTCTTATAGCTATAGGAGTTTATGGGAAGGTTAGGTTAGGCAAAACAAAAGAAAATATATATTTTATCTTAAAACGAATGTGTATTGATCTCATTTTTATTTTTCCATGAGCTTAGTTCCAAAACCATCTATCATAATAAAGACAGCCGTCGTCCAGGCAAACTAATAAAATGGAGTGTCGCTTTCGTTTGCCCATACTCCAATAAGTTGTCATTCTTAGGAGTGGACTAAGTGATAGCATTTGGCGGGTAAACAGAATAAAATTTTAAAAATATATTAATCCTGATACTTAATTTGGTATATAACACACTTAATACAGAAGAAGTTTTAATAGACGGAATAAAAAAATAAAACTGCAAATAAACTATAAAGTAGTTAAATGTCAAACAATAGGTGACTATATACTATAATATTTAACCAAATTGTACCTAAATAGACTATCATTACACGATTAAATTTCTAATTTCCTTGCATAAAACACGACGTCGACGTCTGTAAATTGTTACATACTCAATCCGACCCCAGTTTGTATTAATAATGCTTTTATTATACCTGAAAATACCACCAACGGCACCATAATGGGAAAGGTTTTGTAAATTTTCGAAATCAGATTCCAGATTCAGAATCGTTGTCCTCAAACATCTAACTACAACTAACTTATTATTTATTTATTTACACTGTCCCCCACAATAATCATTACAGGCTTTCAACCTAATGCGACAAAGTTGTTACATAATATTATTTTATAAACATGTCTATAAACAAACAATTTCCAAGTCGATAAGTACTTCATAACAAACATTATCTGCGAAGTAGATAATATTTATTATTGTATATATATATATTATAAGTAAAGACTGTACCAGACAGCAGGAAAAATACTAATTCCATACGCAGACAGAACAAGCGTTGATCACTACGATTTTCATGAGGTTCAAGTTCCATTTTGATCATTTGGTTTTAAAAAAATAAAATATATATTATTTACTTTGTGAAGGCTCATTAAATTGCTAAGTTTTGGAGCCACAATGTTCAATGAAATAAGAAAAATGTAAGGCATTTAAACAAAACTCTTTAATTTGCAAGCATAATCGCTTACGCTTCTAAAATAAAACCGCTGCCTCTCATGATTGTGTCCGCGACTAGATAATCGTTCAACTCGTTACCTTGTTAATGGGCTATCGTTGTATCTCGATTATGCAAAATAACATCAGTCCGTGTAATCCTCGCCGGCATTGATAACCTGTTGTCGGTCGGACATGGCTGTAAAGAACGTCTTCACGTGAATCGGTGGTGAAAGATGTGGTTGTTTCGTCGTGCCAATACGGTGCCGAATATACCAGTGACACCAACCAAGTTGTATGCGGTGAGTTGTAACTGGTAGACTAGGTGATGGCACAGAGTAGTGATACTAATTGTTAACTCTTCGTGTTTTGCGTGAGCTGCTGCTGGAGTTCCAAAACTTAGGTAAAATGACGATGAATAGTCACACTATTAGGTGATAAGATGGAATAGTGATACTCTATCTTTTTAACATTTTCTTAACTGATTGTTTGAAATTAATTGACTTTCTAAAACAGTAAGTATTCTTTGGATTCATTTGACGACATAATATTTAGTCCTAATAAAAATATCTAGACCAGAAAGGTAGAACATTTACTACCTTTTTGGGTAAGACTAGCAGAGTTTGTGTGTCATTCAACGTTGTTTTGTGTCCTCGGATGTTTTTTACACCCGATGAATAGGTATATCAATTAAAGCGAGGGACTGTGTAATTTCTATTCATACACAAGCCAATGTGATTGAATTATAAAACGGATCATAAATGTAGGATACATTCTTTTTCATTAATGAAAAACATCCACCAATTTTAATAACCTAAGGCTATTCTTGTCTTGATAAAAATTCCTGCACGAAAAGACATACCAAATAATCGTAATTTCTGAAATTATAAGTCACCCATCAATTTTATATTGAAACGATTAAATTATCGTCAGATGATGTAAATTGACTGAATTGGATCAGCCACAAAAAATTACAATGAGTTCGAAACTTGTTTATGTCAAATCAAGCTTGAGTAAAAGCCATATTATATTATAAGGACTGCCTGGTGGTCATCAAGCGTGACTGCATAGCATTAGGTCCTGGGTTCGTATCCCTGGTCGGATATAGTGCTATTGGGTTTGTCCATTATTAGTAATTCTCAACAGCAGCACGTGTCTGGATTTGGATTTGCGCCCGTTCAATGGCTCGCCCCCTATTACATTGGGTCCATATTATATATTACATACATAGCTGGCGAAATGTGGGTATACTGTACACTTCTGCCTACCCGTTCAGGGAACATAGGCGTGATGTTACGTATTATATTTTCTATTTCTTCTATTGTCTATGATTATCATCTACTGATAATAATAGCCTAACACCATCTAATTATGCTAAGTTATGATAATTGCAGCGCAATAACTAACGTTAGTTTTTTGTTCCTAAGAATGTTCAATGTTCATCATTTAGATGTTGAAGTAAATTATGATTGAATTAATTATTAGAATGTCGAAATACATTCAAAGAAATTGTTTTGTAATGTTGTTTACAAAGTGGAAGGAGAAAAAGCACGTTGTCGAAGAATTTGCGTCAAAGGTTCCAGGAAATTCCATGAAAAGACGAAAGAGTTTTTAAACTACGCAATATCGGTGTTTGTAAAGGCTTTCACAATTATTGAAACCTAAAAAATAAATTCTATAGGGAAAGTTTCAGAAATTTGTAATGAATGACGCTGTTAAACAGGTAGGTTCTTAAACAAATACAATAATGAAGAACAGGCTTCGGAGTTCCGCAGGGTACTGCTTGAAGCCTGAAATATTGTTTGCTTTCATTTACCTTACAAAAGGTTTATAGGAACGTGCGTGTTCGATTACAAACATAATGATTGTTGATAAAGGAAATTTGAAAAATGATTGACACGAGCGAGACTTATTCCCGCGACCTTCGCCGTACCGTGGCGCAGTTCTGCCAACCGAGCTATCGTGTGGCTACTCGCAACCATCGAAATTCAAGTTCCCTTTTAGTATTTACGACTTAAGGGTAACGTAATCAAATTTCCTTTATGAATTTAGATTCAAGCTTAGTATGGACAACATGCTAAAATGACACCAAAAGTCCTAATATTATATGTGTAAGATTTCACGTGGGTAATAAAGAATTGTTAAAAAATGAGATGGCAACTGCATCCAAAGAGCATCATAAAAGATATAAATAAAATCGTATATTTAAATGGAATAATTATGTGAGCCACAGATGTACAACACACAACAAAATGTACTATTAAATTCAGAACAAATGAATTACATTTCTTCTTCTTCTCATCGTATGATTAATAAACAACCTGCTGTCAGAGTTTAAACCACCTCTAGGCCTCTGACATGGCTTTACACACAGTTGAAAAATCTCTTAGGTGTACCGGTTTCATCACGATGTTTTCCTTCACTGTTTTAAGCAACTGATAACTAATTTATCGTACGAGTACGCGACAAGATATTAATTACACTAGGAAAAAACAACTGATCTTTGACATAGTCGTTTGTATACTTACCTATGGTACCAGTTGTCCCAACTATTCAGCTCAAGAAAAAACTAGTACCCAAGTTGTAGATTGTAGAAACGAATTTGCCTTAAAAGTTCTGTATATTGAACTCGTTAAGTTACGTAAGGGCCCTTCAACATTGATGATGAATATATGTACAAAAGGTGTTCACCATACATTTTATTCACCATTTCCATTTCATCTCTAATAAAAAATGAAAAACTATAACATGTTCATTCATATGAAATGTAAGCCAATTCAGATGTGAATCAAATGGTTTACTTATATTTTATTGATTAAATATTGAAACCAACAAAGCTTTGTAAATTTATCTTCTTTAATGAGCAAGAAATAAAGGGCATTTTTATTAATTTTTTAAGGACCTAGCACCAGGAGCTAGCTCCAATTTATTGCCGGTGATCTGTATGGATATAGAAAGTGGGGTATATTGTGGTGTTATCATAAGATGTGTGACCTGGAATGGGATATGCCATGGTACATTCATTTTAAACGAAACAAGAAAGTTTTGTGCCGATATACATATAAATAAACCTAAATATAACAATATTAATATTGGCAAATCATTTTATTTATTAATTAAACCGTTAAATTATGCTATATCGATTTATTTCTATACGAACTTCAAGCGTCACACCAAATTGATATCAGTTCATACTCGCACTCTCACACGCTCGCACGCACACGAACATACACACACACCACACACAGTCACACTAATAGTATGTAATGCAATTTTTATTCTTATTTTAAACTTATAATATTAATATTTGATGCCAATAAATAATAAACTTACCAGTAGTTTGAGATGTGCGGGTAGTGTCGGCCAGTGTGGAGCTCGATGTACGTTGCCGGGCACTTATTTTCCACTTTATACTTGTGCTATACAAGTCTTTGATTTTAAGATTCACACTAAGTCATCACAGTATGGCAGTGGAGAAATAAGTCGCGTACTACCAAGCCTGTGACCGCCCACAAAGTGATCATGCAACCTTTTCATTGTCTTTGTATTGCGTCACAGGAAATTTTGTTAACATTTTTTCACTTTTCATATGAATAAATATGATTATGAATTGTTTATTTTTTATTATTACGTTATGTTTTTAGATAAAATTAATTATAAATGTATTCTAAGATTTATTCATGTTTTATTATGATTGAATGTTGCCATGGTCCGTGTCACTGCAGGGTGTCAACTGAAAATCTGTTTTGGGTGTTTCCACACCTGAAAAATGCTGAGTTGGTGACATATTTCACTGGCATGCCTGTCAGAGCAACTATTGAGTTTCTCTTAATTTTATTGTTGATGTTTTTATTTCTCTATGTCTAAAAATTCTATTTTTCTTCTTGTTTATGTGTTCTGTTTTCGTCTGTACTGTGCTCACGCCATGTTTTTTTGGTCAGTATATTATTTTTTATTCTATTATAAATATCTAGACAGACACTGTAGTCGGTGCTAAAACGAAACGAAATCTACAAATAAATATGCTTACAGCAAACTAACGAAGTAAGTGGATCTATTTACTGAGTACTCAACATTGCGATTGCTAGGGGCTCTATCGTTAGCTAGTATTGCACCTCTGATGATCTGATGCTCGTATGCGCTAATTGTGGCTAATGTATTTTTGTAAAGACTAACCCCCTTACTTATTAAAATTGTCATTGTTGAACAATCGGTTAAATTATAACTGTCACTGTCAAAAAATAAAGATGCCAATAGACTTAACAAGTGGCTAACTTAAAACACATGTTAGCATCGTTTATAAGTAAGAGGGATATGATTAGGGGTTTCTGGCTAGTTTTACACTAGCACTACACAAGGAGTCTGGACGTAATTCCATCTGCCAATACCAGATTTACTCAAATGTTGTATCCAACGCCGCTCTAATCTCCTAGTAGATTCATAACCAAGTTCAGAGAGTATACAGCAAAATATTTATCATGTAGAAATGTATTGTAAACCATACCTGCGTTGTGAAGGCACCCTACGTTGTATTTCAGGCGGTCGTTTTCACTAACTATTTGCACCGACCCTAATTGCATTGGCTTTATGCCCTGTTGTGCACTGCAGACCACAATCATTCATACAGTGGCAGGTACACTAGCCTTAGGGAGTCGGTTGTGAGTCGATCTATTGAAAATTCATGGATGGAAGAACTTTTTCCAATTAAAAAACTAATGCTGTTATATAGTTTGTTATCATAATCTGCTTATAAATACACTGCTTAGTATAAGCCTCCTTGACTAAACCTGGAATATTTATTTTGTATCGCTCACTAAATTAAATACTGCCTCGTTGGTCTGGTGTCCGTTAACCGCGACTGCTGAGCATGAGGTTCTGGGTTCAAATCCTGGGTCGGGCATTATGTTACTGAGATTTCCCATTTGGCATTTGATTTGTGACCGGTTGATGGCAATAGGCTAGCCCGTCGCTTGTTTATAATGTGCGCGCCAGTAATACATCTGTACTTTTTGAAATATCATTGGATTTTATATAATTATACGTCATTATGGGATTCATATTGATGCAGGTTAGTAGCAGTCGATTTTCTGGGAATAAAATCGTAAAAGGTGAAGGTGGAATGAATGAAAGGAAGAATGCTTTATAAAAACACCTCTGCCTTCCTCCTAGAGGCCTACAGACGAGATGATAATGTATGCAGTTAACAATTAACTAAAGCAGGTCAAAAATATAAACATATATCTGTTACAATATATCAATCACAATATATCTATGGCACCAAAATGGGTCAAAGCTAAATTAAACGATACATATTGAACTTCTAACGAATAGTTGTTGACTCCAAATACAACGAAATACTGCTACCCATATGTATAAGTGTTGAATGGAATTTAAAGAATCTTTCATACGGGCACGACAAACAAATGTACCTAAAGGAATAAGGAATTTGGGAAATATATTAGAATTTCTATATACGTCAAAATCATGTTGAAAGTCTATAACCCCTCATCACACCGACTGCCAAGAAATAATTTACATTTAATTATACGTAGGTACGTATACTATGTCATGAGTCACGAATAGTTTTCCGGTAGGGTAGATACCTACCTCAAGTCTTCTATATTTTTACCCTCTTATTCATAAACGAGGATCATACCGGCATTAACTAAACCCCGTATTAAGTCTATTGACATTTCTATTCTTTGATATGTAAACGACAGTGACAGGTATAATTTAAACCTTGGTTTAAAATTGTATTTTTTTAAGAATGCGGTGGGTTTAGTTTAATTCACTCTCATTACATGCGTCATACATGTTTGTCAGTTTAGAAAACCTTACACCGTGCTATATTCGAAAATTTTCTAAAGAAAACTCTAGAATATTTCCGATCTGACCAGAAAACGTTTGCAGGTGGCATAAGACTAGTCCAAGCGAGAGATAGCCGCATAAGCACTGGTAGCCGAGTGGTATGACCGTAGGGCTGCCAAGTCAAAGGTCGCAAGTTCAAACCCCGGCACGCACCAATGTCCTTTCTAATTCATGTGCGTATTATAAATTAGTAAAACATCGTGAGGAAATCGGCACACCTGAGAGATTTTTCAACGGTGTGTAAAGCCATGTCAGAGGCCTACAGGCGGTTTACACTCTGACACCAGGTTGTTCACGACCATACGATAAGAAAAAGAAGCGAGAGATACTTTATCTTACTCATATGAGGAATGTATGTGATGATATATTATTCTATATTTAAACTTCATCCTACTAGTTTGTTCAGTTCGATCAAATCGTTCGGAAAGACACGAGCTCCACAAATCTAAGCATAATTAGTTCGTATCAAGTTTAGAACTATGTTGAGTCCAACGAGGTAATAACGTGTTGAGTTTACTCTAAAGGTCAGTTAAATGTGTACGTGTGCCAGTGAGCCTTTAATACTTCGTGTATAAACTCCGCAGCAACTGGTTGGAGACATTTCTAGAAAAAACCTTTGTACCTATAGAAGGGAATATTAGATAAGCACAGTTCTGCTATTGCTCAAATGCACAAGTTCTTTCCGCCGGGTGCAAAGCCTCACATGTTTTGTTGAGACGAGCATTGTCATATTCTGTCAAAGACAATTTTACTTCGTGTTGGTGTCGTAAAAAAAGACAAAATTAATCATAAAAAGATTGTTTGTTTTTCGTAAATTTTCTATAGAAAGTTACCAAACAAATAAAGAATATTATCTCCATTCTCACATCGTTATAATGCCCCTGAACTCTGTGTAGTTACAGCCATGATTTACACCCGGGAAAGCAGTCTGCGTACTAAAATAAGTACCTGCTACATAATTTATCATCCATCGCACTGAAAACTTTTCTACGCATATTCCCCGTAGTGAGGTGTTCATAAAACTCTGTTTAACGGCTGAAACATATATTTTGCCGTCAAACGTACTTACTTTATTAAGCAAAACACGGCGTTGTTGTCTTGTGTTGTGACATCGCCTTGAACCCGATACAATTCGGAGATTAGCGCTTTGTCGGCGGGACCAAATATATTTGTAGTGTTGCCAGAAAATGTTCAAATATCTCTAATTTTTTAAGGAATTTAATTGTGGGGTAAGACGATTTATTGCCCTATAAGAACATATAAGGCTGCGTGACTTAAATAATATGGGTGGGAAGAAGAAGGCTGGAGATGAGATTGAAGTGAGTTCTAATCATCATTCTTTGAAAGAAATAGTATAAACAGGTTGGTAGAAAGGGCGACTAGCGAAATCGCCCCATGATCAAAAACATCATGGAAAACCCTTGTATGATCTTTTTGACATATAAGAATATCACGGTCACGGTCATGTCCTCAGAATCAACAAAAAACTCAATTTTATTGATTTAAATTTCTCTTAGTAAAAAGCTTTACATTTGGTACTACTCACAGAGCAACTACAATAAACTTCTCAGTAACTATAATAATAATTACCATAGTTACCCTAAAAACTTTAAAAAGTTTTAATAGATTTAATTTATTCACTCATTATTATTTCACGTAGCACAATATCAGCGACAAAAGTCTCAACCACCTTATATCAAGGGAATCCATAACTACTCTCACTTCTCTCCACTAGCTAGGTTTTTGACGAGTTCTTAATATCCAAAGGTGAAAAACACCACGAGCTTGTTGAAGCACCAACGATTCTTCTAAAAAGAGATCGGTGAATGCAACAGAATATGTGCATGTGTGATCTTGTCTTATCTTATGATAAACCGTCTACATAAACATCACCATCCCCACAAGACAAGTGGCACAACGTTTGACGAATAGAAATCGTTTTTATCACACTCTGTATAATTATTAAATTATTTTCGGTATCATATCAATCACAGGTGAAAACACTACGTCACCAATGCTGCAACTTTGCCAAGCGAGCATAAATCCACCGATGTCGTAGTGGTCTTCTTCTTATCGTATGGTTGGTGAACAACCTGGTGTCAGAGTTTAAACCACCTGTAGGCCTCTAACATGGTTTTTTCACCCCGTTGAAAAATCTTTCAGGTAAACCGGTTTCCTCGCGATAATTTTCCTTCGCCGATTTTAGCAACTGATAACTAAGTTAAGTAGAATTCGAAAACATATTTGTTCTGAATATTCCTATTCGATTTTATCCAGAGTTTAGTATTTACATAATTAAATACTCTACTCCTCTTATTCATAAACGAGGATCATACCGGCATGAACTAAACCCCGTGTTAAGACTATTGACATCTCTATTCTTTGATATTATGCTAACCAACGTGACAGGTATAATTTAATCCTCGGTTTAAAATTTAAAATTTATTTTTTGATAGGTAGATATATAGATACAATGGCTTTAAGTATATAAAGGATATTTTAATGTAAATTAAATTAACTGATTCTCTCTAAATAAAGGTAATTCTAAAAACAAACTTTAATTACACTAAATAGTTAATTCGTTGTTTATTACATAAACTTTCATTAAAATCACGTATCATGAATAAAATATGCTATTATCATCATGTCATTTCCTTGCGAATTCTACTTGGTAATATTTAAAATATTATGACAGTACTTTCGATGTAAAACGAGAATTTTCCTTGTTCGTTTGTTATATAAGACGGGCAACCGTAAGTCGAGCTTTTAGTAGAAGTCATGTAGCCGGCACCGCCACTCGCTTCTGTGTTTGCGATCATGGCACTCGAACCGACGCTTTAGCAAACAAAAGTTTTAATTTAAAATTGATTACAATAATTTAAAACAGACATTTTAAATTAAAGTGAATTATTTTAAATTTCGGAGATCATTTTGACTTTGAATATCAGTGTTTGAATTCAGTGTTTAAATTACGCGCGTGAATTTGAATTGTTTATGATGAGTTCGTTCAGCCAATCGAAAAGGTTGAAAAACTTACAAAATTTAAAAAGTGGCGCCATTAAGCTGCCGCGTCACTGGTCAAAGATGCTTGGACTGGTTAATGTGAACAAGGCTTCGGATGAAGAGATATTACAAGTAAGTAGATTATTTGTTGGGCTTTTAATACATCGTTTAATGGCTTTCATTTGTTTGTATCAATACCGTTGTAAAACGTGGTGTTGCAGTTCAGTTATATCAGTTTTTAAATATACGTAACAAGTAAATTAGCTATGGATTCTTAGTTATCTTGTAAATGCCGTGAAAATGGGAACTTTATTGTAAGTTATGGGTTGATATGAGGTGGAAACTGGAAGTGATAAGGAAGCGTGCTTTTAAACGTTTGAAAACAATTGTTTGGTTATTGTCTATATTTTGATATCCTTTATGCAACTGCATATAGGATACCTCTCTTTAAGTAAACAGGCACAAACAACAGATGACAATGAGTAACTCAGATCAGGTCTGTTTCAAGGACATAAGAGGGCAAACGCCAAATATTAGTATTCGATACAATCTGACGTCCACCATAATAATCATATTATCATCAATACACATAAACAAAATTGGAGTGCCTGTTTGTAACATCAAAATAACACAACAGTTTTTTACTCAATGCATACAATAGTATACACGAAACTGCAAAAGTTGTTTATTTTTTGTCGGTCGTTTCTGACTGTCTGTTTGTTTCTGCTAATCTCCGAAACGGCTGGGCCGATTTTGACGGACTTTCACCGGCATATAGCTGATATAACGACCTAATATAGGCTGTTTTGAATTTCGAAAATGTTTAGGGTTCCGCGGAAAAATTGATAAACGTGGGAAATTAGTAGGTCACAGCTACTCCACGACGTCTTGACAGATTTTGACTGGACTATCTCTGTCCGATAGCTGATGGTATAAGGTCTTATAAATATAAAGGCTACTTTGAATTTAAAAAATATGTAGAGTTCTGCGGGAAAATAAGAAAAACGTAGGAAATTCTCGAGTTACAGCTTCTCCGCGAAGGCTTAACGAAATTTGTCGAGTCGAAATTGCACTGACAAGTACCTGATGTTATAAGGAGTAACTTACTACTTTAATTAGCTACTTTTAATTTTGAAAATATTTACGGTTCTGCGGGAAAAAAATATTAACCCATAAAATTGTTACAAAATTTAGATTTAATTAAGTAAATCTTAATTCAATTTTACTGTGAATTACAAATAGTGTCTTTAGTCCCTAATAAACTAACTACACATAATCAATCGATTTTTTAAAATATTTATATTTAATATTATTTAACTTATAATATATCATGTTAAATACTTCGCATTTTATTATAATTTATTGTTGCACCTACCATATAGTTTCTGCACCACCCTAAAATTGACTGGTAGAGAATGCCTCAGGCATTAAGTCCGCCTATGTAGACTTATACATGAAGATTAAATAAATAAATCAAATTGCTATTAAAGAAGTTTTAGTATCACAATATAATTATTATATAGGTACATAATGATGTTTAAGATCAACCAAAATCTGACTACAACTTCAGAAAATCAAATTAAAGAAACAATTTTCTGAGACCGCGTCGTTTTCCAATTCAAATTAGATGCTGTTTACATTTAACTTCTTTTATTTAAATTACGCAAAGTTTAAAGTCGCATTTTGGTCAACCAAGTATTTAGCGATTTACCCCCGCACTCAGAGACTTTAAATGATAATTAAACTATTACTAAGTAAAGGTTTTGTTCGTGAAATCGTTCCTTAGTGTCAGTTTAAGTAATCATTAATGTCTCTGAGTTAAGAAGGTTATGAAGATATTGAAACGTAATTTACTATGCACAAAGAATGTGTCTGTGTTATTCCATGTTTGTAAAGCGTACCTACGATACACTAGAAAATACATCCTGGAGTATGGTGACGATAAAAAAAAAATAGGTATTAAGTTTCTGGTAACAGGGAGATGTGGAAAGAGAGTGGGGAGACCGTTGCCCAGCAGTGGGACACTTTAGGCTAATATTAATAATAATAATTAAGTTTTAGAATATCCCATGAAAGTTGGTATTCTGATGCCTTTTGTATTTTGTTATACATTTATTTATATTTCTGTTGCCAATCGTAGTAAACATTAAGATGTTAACATGCCGCAGTGCCTGCTTTCTCGGCCATATGATTTTGTTCTTGATCAATAATCTAGTATATGTTTATCGAAGACACTAGCGCATAGCAAGGTGACGTGCGAGATGATGCTAGTGTTTTAAAATACCAAAGCAGGCGTGACTTAATGTATGTAGAAAGTACTATACAATATTATGAGGTAGTAAAGGTTTGTTTTGTACATACAAACTCATAAAAGTAAACTCCTAAGCTCAGCGACCATACGTTATTACTATCACAATAAAGTTCAAGTTGAGTAATGCTCTTTATACGCTTACTGTCATCCATTTGCTACAGAGAGAACTGAAAACTCAATTTCCTATTTCTATGTTCGTTTTTATTGAGTTCTTTGCGGGTTCCGAGACAATCATATCTATTTCCTGATACATTCATACAACACTTCTTATCCCCAAAGGGGTTCGCAGAGGTATTCTTCCTTATTTGAAGTGTATGCCCATACTTCAGCGATCATCATGAAGTCAACATGGGGCCCTTTTCCCATTCACGGGCCATAAGGCGCCTGAAACCCACCCGCGTATTGCAGCCTCAGTGGTTCCTCTTCGGTATCTCAATCTGGATTTACAAAAATTTCAATAAGGATGCTGAATACATTAAAAATATCGTAGTAATAAATTAAAATCTAATCAAGCATTGCAAAGGGATGAGAAAATTGTAAAACATAAACAAAATCCATGAAAAAATGGAGAAAAACAGCATTTTGAAGTTTGTAGAGGAGATAATTCTCTAACCCTCTCCCGCTAAATATAAAAACAACCCAACATTCGGTTATTGTGAGGGTTAAACTATACTTTCTGCTGTCGATTCCTGGATGATACATATCGCATACCACTCTTATTACTCATTCAGTCACGCGTGGTCTCCATGCTAAATTAGATGAATACGACGTAACGAAAGTGTTCAGAAGCTTTCCAATTGCCATTTTGTATCTTACTACCCGCTGAGTAGCTTGCGAACCGTCGTTTTACAGTATTGATCTTTAGTCACTTACTTTTAAAGGCTTTGACCGATATGAATGACCGTGACGAGCCGTTAACTCACTTAGCAAGACTATCATAACAGCAATTTAAAGATGATCTAAATAAAGTGAGATTACGTGGGTTCCAATTCCCTAATCCATTAAACGAACCTACAATGTATATACTACTACAATGTATAATGTCCGTGGTGTGGTTGACTGTGGATTAAAAATAGAATTGCCCTCTGTCACCCAAAAGAAAGTCGAGAAGCACACGTACATATATAGGTAGTGTCATCTCAAGCCTAAAACTGGTGCACAACCTGCTGTCAGAGTTTAAACCGCGCCTGTAGGCTTCTGACATGGCTTTATATGTATACCATTGAAAGATCCCTGTGTGCCGGTTTTCTAACGATGTTTCCTATGATGACATGTGAAGGCCTAATTAACGAGCAAGCTACGACCTACCTTGAGGTTCCCTTTTTTCCCAATAAATAAATAATAACACTAATATTATATAGGCGAAAGTTTGTGAGTGTGTTTGTATGTTTGTTACCTCTTCACGGTTAAACGGCTGGACTGATTTTGCTAAAATTTGGTGTGGAGATAGCTGACACCATGGATTAACATGTATGCTACTTTTTATCCCGTGAAAATGTAGCGGGCAACACCGCTGCTGGGCGCAGCTAGTATAAAAAAAAAATATAAATAGAGAAAAGACGTTTATTATATATCTTACATATTTAAACAACGTCTTGTATTGATGTGTCCTCATCTATCGTCCTTTTCTTTGATTTATGAGCTACACTCTTGTTGGTGAAGCAAACGCTATCTTTCTTGTTCCTTGCCTTCCATTCGACCTCCAATACGACATGATCACTTTATCTTGTATCGATGCATGGAGTTTATTCGCATCGTCTTCTATCCCTCGATCACTATGTATCAAGGCTGATAATGTGACACGTCTACATAAATGTAAACGTTACCAGACGTCACTTGCCTTATAACGTCGTCCATGTTTTTCCTCTAACTTCGAAACCATTGGATAAACCTTCGCCAGCATTCTGAAAAAAACCTTTATCCAATTACGCCATTTTAGTGCAATTTGTTAAAAAAATATCTAGGTATTTAAATGTAACTACTAGGTAGGTACAACTGAATTAAATCCTATTCAGATATCGTATCGATATAAAAGAGTGATGATAGTACAAATCTCTTTCTTGTCGTCCACTACACATACTGTCAGTTGGGACTTTCGCTCATTCGTCTAAGAATGCGCTGTAATTTTGTCTGCTACGGTGGACGTCTGTGAGACGAGGTGAGCGTGTATTGCAAAATGTAGTGTAAATTCTCAAGCATAAGATTGATATTACCTAAACAAGGATTTATTTAAAGTAAAATAGTACTTTCAGTAAACACTACTTATTCAATGAATTTGCCTGCGAATTGACGAATGTATTGTTAATACAATCTTTAATTGTAATACATTATTTGTAGAGATTAGTCTATCAGACAGTAGGTAGGTACTTGTTATCGGACCCAAATTTTTAAACGTGTACTGCAATCAGAATTTTTATTCATAAGCGCCCATTTTTTTATATTTCATGAAACATTTTAATTAAAAAATATAATACAAGTTATTCGTAAAGAACCGAAAACAGCGAATTTATAATAGCCTACTTTGATATAAATTCAGGCAAGTAACATGTTTTACAAGGAAGCCGATTTAGAGAAATAATTAATTTTGTAACTAATAACTTATTAACCGTAACACGTGAAATTATATTTGTTGCTAAGAGTTTTATTAAAATATATTATGGCACAAGTAATTACGTAGGTATAGCCGAGAAAATTAGTTAGCATAAACAGTGATTGTTTACCAACCACATCACCCACCTGTAACATTTCACAAACATTCCTCCGTAGCCGTAACAAAGCGGCGAACTAAAGTTGTTCCAATTGATACTTAATGTCTTTTCGAAATCATGTGCGTACTATGTTATCAGTTGCTAAAAACGGCAAAGGAAAACTTTGAAAGGAAACCGGGGCACACCTGAGAGATATTTCAACGGTGTGTAAAGCCATTTTAGGCCTACAGGTGGTTTAAACTCTGACAACAGCTTGTTCATCAATTATACGATAAGAAGAATAACCCTAAAAGAAGCTGTGTTACGAGCAAATGTTCGGCGAACTGTTACGGCAAAATTACAGTTACAAGCGTGGACGGTCAACTCTGTAGGAGACGCACACTATAATAATGACTACTCATTTTTTGTTATCTTAATCGGTACTAAAATATAAAACTATAGTCACATGAGTAGAAAAAGTATACTACTCTAGTGCATAGAATAATACGGATGAAAAAAATGGTGTATAAATTACGTGCACTCTTTTTTACATAACTTTTTGCCTGACATTGACAGCTTCAACAAGTTTTGCCGATGATAAAAACATTACGTAATTTAAACTAAGAAAGACGTCTTCAAGTAAAAAAATACTTTTATAAGACACATTTTGCATTGATTTAAAATACGTTGTTGCTCAAGTCCAGTACGAAATAACTTTGATAGGATCCATAGACAGCCTCATTGGTCTAGTGATGGCTACGCTAAGCTGCTAAGCACGAGGTCTTCGGGAAATACGGGCATATAATATGTATTCTAAGACTTGTTAGTCCATTTGGAAATGAGTCCAATGTATAAGGATTTGTTATCTGCTAACAACGGCAATGAAATGTGGGTAATCAATAGCATACCGCTGTTTTCTACACCAGAGACAGCATGACAGTAAGACATAATTATCTACTATCAGGATTTGCCACGTTAACTTTATCGATAGAGTAACCTTCGACCTTATACTGTATACCCGTCTAAAATTACATCTCCCCGGAAATAGGCCTGATGGATAGTTGCATATTTTGGGATGGAATCTAACCTACTCGTAAATTAATATTAACTAGACAAATTACGTAATACTTCGGGTTGTATGTTGGTATAGGTAAAAATATGTTGACCTAAAATTGTGTGACTATATATCTAGTAGCTGACAATGCGAAAAAAATCATGAAGAAAAATCGGGAAAGAAATTTTTAATCGTACAAAATGTACATAGCCATTGATAAAATTAATTATAATAATTGACATAATATCAAAACGACGTAAACTGCGTAGGTTTTTCTACAAATGAATCGTTATAAAGATAACAAAAGATTTTCAAGGTACCTATGTATACTGTATCTAAGAAAATCTATTATGTAGTACCTACTTTATTTATTATTCTTTTAGGTATAAATGGTCTAGGTTTAAAAAGTAGGTCTCCGACGAAATCTCCTGTCTCTCAGTAAATTAATATTCTATTCATTCAACAATATCTGATGATCGATTGGTATTACCACCTCACAAGAATTGTTATGATTCCGTATCCATATTTTTTTCGACACAAATTTAAATAATAAAATTATTGGACGCCCAGGTGAAGAAATTCCATTCAATTCGTATTTATAATACCTACTAACTTATTAAACTGTAGCTCATTGCACTTGGGTATTGTTTATTGCTATTGTATTTAGATTTTCCTTTATTGGTAATTGTTAGTAGTCGCACGGAGTCTAGATTTGTGCCTGGTTAATACAATATAGGTGAATCTTGCTCCTATTAACTGTCGAAATGTAGGAGTATTTGATACCTCTGCCTTCCTGTTCTATGCATAATGTTATTTTATGTTTTGTTGATGCCTACTTCTAGAGTAAATGGAGTTTAGTTGATCGCTAACAGCTACCTAAGGCGTTTGCATGTCTAAAGCTTAATCCGATTATGATTTACAGGATGTTGCTAACGGCCTGCGCATTTAAATTATAAAATTGATCGTTTTTTGTCGCCATCTGACCTTGAATTATATTTTCAAAGGTCCATTTTAACATTGAGACTAAGTTTGTTAAAATAAAAATTGGCTTGGATAGTTGAAGGCCATCCGCTGGTAATAAGGGTATTTTAGTCATAGTGTTTTTATTTCTTATAGGCTACAAAACCATGCTCTGTTTACAAGTAAGAGACTGAAGTACTATGGATAGGAATCGTCAAAAAACTCCATAAATACAGACAGTCCATAGTTCTTTAAAAAAAAGTAGGTATAAATATAACTATTGATTTTAAGGTATAGGAGAATAATGAGGTAATATATTAACACCTTAAGACTACAATCGTTAATTAATCTGTGTTCCATAATATGTAGGTCACCGGGACACGGAAAGGGTAAGCAGGAAGAAACTGAAGTAACATCATTGTGTCGTAAGAAGTTAGGTTTATAATTCGCGACCCGATTCGGGTCGCTCGCCAGTCAAGAGGTTAGGTAAAGTGTAGAACTATCTGAAACCATAGAACGAATAGAATAAGCCACAATTTTTTTTTTACTCTCACTGGCCTTATGGCTAGCTTTGCAGGTAATTTTCTGCTTTTCTTCTTATCGTACGGTTGATGAACAACCTGGTGTCAGAGCTTAAACCGCCTGTAGGCCCTGACATGGCTGCACACACAGTTGAAAAATCTCTCGGGTGTGTCGGTTTCCTCACGATGTTTCCCTTCACCGTTTAGCAACTGATAACTAATTTACAATACGCACATGAAAACGAAAAGACATAGGTGCGTGCCGGGGTTCGAACTTGCGACTATTGACTTGGCAGTCCAATGGTCATGACACTCGGCTATCAGTGCGGTTCAAATAAATGTTTGTGATCATGCATCGTGAAGCTGTAACGCGCAGTGTAGTGCGGCATCTCGCTTCCACAGCGGGAAATAAACTGCAATGAAAGCTTATAGGTAGTAACCCCACCGCATGATCACAACCATTGATTTTAAAATTCATTTTGTTGGACAGCATCACATGTGTTGAGATAAAATTGGTGATTTCGCTTATAAGGCCATAAATAGCAGGTTTCAAACAATCCAGCTCAATTGATCTCCGTTTCTATAAAGTCTCCTTCCACGTAGAGGTCAACCTGTATCTCTGGTCCTACTTATAACATTATCATGGTAACCATAGCTGTGACTAGGCTAGACTTATTTCTTTATTATAAATAAGTTAATTCCGCATTCTCCTAAAAATGAACAACATGATTGGAGCGAAACGTGTATGCCGTGACAAAGTTGGAAATAATTTCGAGGCAGGTATTTGCAGTCAGTTTACAAAAAGTGTTGTGTTTTTGTGTCATATAAACCAATTACAGGCTCAAATGAAACGTCAAGGTGCTGTTTGCACGGTTCCAAAAATGTCATTCCTCGAGAAGAACCTGCAAAGACTTCAAAATTTCTCTATATAGAATATGGTACAATATGCTAAGTTTACGTGTTTAATTATTATTTCATGTAAGTTATAGGTGGCTAGCCTTTAGCCATTTATTGGTGCTACGCTGGGTTCATCGTTATTCCTTTTCTTCAGCTACGCAAAAGAGTTGTATTCATAGTCCGTTACCCCACAATTAAAGATATAAGACAACCCTTTTAAATTGTTTTACAATTTAATTACGACAGATTTTAATTAATTTCCCGGAGTCGAGGGAAGATCGCAGCCTACGTGATAGTGGTAGTTTATAAACTCTTGGTCTGAGTCCAACACGAGCTTTAAGAGTAATTTTTTTGGCAAATTATTTGGTATTGTGCATTCTTTTAATATCTGTACATATAAAAATGATTTTCTGTTCGTTAGTCTCCCTAAAACTTGAGAACGGCTGGACCGATTTGGCTAATTTTGGTCTTGAAATATTTGTGGAAGTCCGGGGAAAGTTTAATTGGTGAAAAGGCGTATATAATATTTACCAATTATGTTTTTACTTACTTACTGATTGCCAAGTTGCCAAACTAATATGTAGCCACAAACATCTCTTTTATATATGATAAGAGTAATATTTTGCAGTTGAAACAGTTTCAAGAGTTTCAACTGCAAAATATTACTATGAATAATAAATCACTTAGGCGGTAGTCCGCCTGATAAGTGATTTATTATTCACTTTATTTTCACCATCTTTTAACATTAATTGTTCGTAAGTTGACTTTTGAATATTTTCGAACCAATTTTAAAGATAACACGAGCCTACCTGTATATTTAGGCATGTTAATTGGTTTAATATCGGGGGTTATATGAGAAACTTTGTCGATTTTGTAATTGGTAATTTGCTATTAACATAATTTAAAGGGATGCTTGGATCGTAGCAAATGGTAATCCGTGGTACCTGCCTACCCCGATGAGCTAGGAATTTAAACAACACGTGATGCCATTCTGTATTGACAGACAGACCGTGTACACTGTAACAATGTAAAAAAAGCTCTACATGAATATATATTATCTTTGTATCATACACCACGTTGCCCATTGGTTCTGCGACTTGCCTGGTCTTTTCAGCCAGCATATGAAACTATGAGCTGGAATGGAATCTGTAATTATCTCCAGCATAGTTGTATTATCTAAGTTCAGTCAGACAGATATCATTGTTATTTTAATTATATTTTAAACGAGGTCAGACGAGATTTTTTTTATTAAAAAGCAAAAGCTTTAAATTGAAGTTAATGTTTTCTACTATAAATCATTTTGTAATCCTTTTACCAATTGATACCCTTATAGATTTTTGGACGCTGTAGCAGTGTGTGTAATATGAGCCGACAAGGTTGATACGGGTCGCGTTTCCTAAATTATTCTGAATCATGAATTTAATTAGAGTTCAGAAATTTGTTTGCACTTATAACAGATGTCTTGTTACCCTTTTCTCTTAAACGCTACGGAGTTCGTTCAGCATGCAGGTTGAATGTCGTTTTAAAGTATCTACATAAGATTTCTCAATAAAAATGACTGATGCAGAGACCTCCAACCCCTTATTCATAAAAACTTACAATTTTAAACTACGATTATTTATAACTTCAAGGATTAAATTATACCTGTCACTGTCATTTGCATATCAAAGAATAGAGATGTCAATAGACTTAATACGAGGGTTAGTGCCGGTATGATCCTCGTTTATGACTAAGAGGGTTAGTGTATAGCAGTAGGTACCTATATACTTTGTATATGTTAAGCTGTAGTTCATTTTTCTCTGCATCACCCTAAGGTTGATGATGATAGTAGAAAATGCCTTTAGCATTAAGCCCGCCTCTGTACACTTGTTCTGTACATCATCATCATCATCATCAGCCAAAATACGTTCACTGTAGAACATAGGCCTCCCCGTTTAAGTGGGGGGTTTGCCATAATCCCCACGCTTGGCAAGCGGCTTGGGGATCGCAGTATTGGTGGTGGAGTTACAGAAGACGTTGCTGCCCATCTTCTGAATTTTCCCTTACGACACCCACGGGAGGCAAGGGGGTGGTCAATTCTAGGCCGGATACCACACGGCACAAACGTTTATGTTTTACACATACCTAAAGCATTAAATAAATAAATAATTCTGCATGATTATTATAATTATTATGTCTGGAAACAGTAAGTCGTACAGTAAACAATGAAGCATTCCTTACTGCTCTCTCCACGTGTTTTCGATTCTATACACAATTATTATCAGGTCAGTTATCCTTGAAATGGTAAACTGATGTGAGCGTCTGATGAAGTGGTAGGCTCCTGATAAATAAACATCCATCGATCTTCAGAATCTTTTGCGTTAATAATAAATGTTGAGTTATGAACCCTGTACTAATATGTTGGAATTTAATCGTAACTACCATAAAAGTGAAAGTGACCAATCAGCTTCGATAAAGTTTGCTGGTTAAGCAGGGTGCGCCCCGCCACTAGTAAATAAGTCAATCAATCAAATTATTGATTTCGTTGCATTCGTTGTTTACTCACACAACGCAATGAATTTTTAAAAAACGTCACCCCACCCTAGCCATTTCTCCTGCATCGTGGGTGCGTTTGGCAAACATGAAATATCGCATACACAGACACCCAGACTCGGGACAAACATTTACGGACCACACAAAGGGGAATTGGCGTTTTGTCCCCACCTTGTATGAAGTTGTAACATACCTATGTTATTTTCTTCATTTTATTGTATGACACAAACATTGACACTTGTACAGGGTAAGAATTATGACTGTTTTTCTTTTTTATTTATCTGGATAATATCGTCCACATATGTAAGGGACACCTACTTTTATACATACTTTCGTGTATACTACAATTGTTGTGTATTAAGATTAACTCTACATTCCTAGCGGGATGGGTAAATATTATAATTCCTGCTCTCGCTGGTAAAGCACAGCACGCCATAAGAGATAGCAAACCAATGTGGGCCTGATTACGGTATAATATTATATACCTATTAACTGATGGTTCCTCGCTTATGTTAACCTTTTGTAACGTAACCCCGATCAAGTATTTTTGGCACCGCAGCGCAGATTGGAACTTGGCAACAGCTGAACACTACTAAAAAAAACAATGTAAAATGTATAGGTACGTGATTTATATGATAAAACTGATGTAAACGTAGGTAATAAGTGGTCACATAACGCTTCTGCGTTCCTCTTCTCTATTTTAGACTCCTCGTCCATTATTTCGCTAATCAAAACAATAATTGAACGTGAATATAATATAATATTCTTTTCTTTAAAAAAAAACCTCACCCCTCAATAGGAATTTCTCCTGTATCGTGGGTGCGTTTCATAAACATGAAAACTCACATACACAAACAGCCAGACTCGGGACAAACATCTGCGGATCGCACAAATTTTAGTCCCGTGCGGGATTCTTACCCGCTACTCTTAGCGCAGCAGTCCAATCGCTTAGCCAATCAAGTCATCGAATCAGATACTTAATGCAGTCTGAAAACCTTCTCACTGCAGAGCAAAGTTCCTTCTCATATATTGAACAGAGAAACAAGCAAAAAATACCGCGATCTATGACGGTGGTGATTTAAGATCATAAAATGAAGGTCTCATTTATGTGCTTTCCTTAAAAAAAAGCTTCTGGTCCGTCTTCAACAGCTTAGCCACCACAAAAATTGATACTCATAAAATAAAAAAGTCTGTGTAGCCATAATAATAAATATAAAATTTATTATTATGGCTACACAGACATTTTTTTCTTATTTCGTAGCTTCAGCGTCTTCAACTTAGCGTAGCAAAAGCTACGTAGCCGGGATGACTGCACTCTGTAAGCTAAATTTACAATTGCGCCTGCACTCTCATTTTTATTGGTTCCCCTATATAATCACATCTCGTTGTTATCAAAACACAATATAATAGGTATAATAAGGAGTATGTGTATACGTAAGAAGGTTAGAAGTCGATAGAGCATAAAGGACTTGAGCAAAATGTTCAAACGGTTTTCTCAATGAAAGCATGATGAAGGCCATGCGTTTGACCGCGTTTAAGTACTTTCTTTTACTATACTCAAGAGAATACAGGCGTGGTTATATACTTATACAACTACTCTATGTTGTGTATATAGGGTCTACAATAATAACTATTTAGAAATATCGAGGCAATGAAGCTCGAAGCAGCCCTAAAAGTGACTAGACTGTTAAATTGCTAAATAACTTAAATTAAATTCATAGTTTAAGCACAATTTTTAACCGACTTAAAAAAAAGGAGGAGCTTCTCAATTTGTCGGGATCTTTTTTATTAATTAATTTAGGGTTACTATAAACATATATTCGCCAGTATTTCATAAAGTAAGCAGACCTCTAAAACAAAGTTATCAATTAGGAATACTGTCTTCATCCGATGGAAAGATAAAATAGTCTAGTAAATTTAACATTCTTCTTATTGTGTTATCGTCCTGTCTTGCGTCAGACATCCACTAAAAAGACATATAGACTCCTCAAATTATACCCTTTTGACTTATAGCGTGTGTAGGTACAGTCGAGAACTAAACCGAAACAATACGTGAGAGTACATTCACACACATTTGCTTGATTGTTTTATTTCAATTCGCGTTCAATAGGTGCCCAGTTCATGTCAGCCAATTACGTGATGTCTGATGTATGTCTAGATATTGTCACTTAAATGTCATAGCGTAATTATTTTTTACTCGACATATTGAGAGTCGTGTATATCTTTTAAAAAGTGATGAGATGGTATTTTTAATTTCAGTCAGCAAAAGTACCTATTTCTCAGAAGATATTAGAAAAGTTAAACCTCTCAAAACCCAGTTCGTCTTCTTTTTATCGTATGGTTGATAAACAACCTGGTGTCAGAGTTTAAACCGCCTGTAGGCCTCTGACATGGCTTTACATACCGTTGAAGAATCTCTCAGGTGTGCCGATTTTCTCACGATGTTTTCTTTCACCGTTCATAGCAACTGATAACTAATTTATAATACGCACATGAATTCGAAAAGACATTGGTGCGTTGGCAGGCCTCCCACCAGGTGGACCGACGATATCGTCAGAGTTGCGGACAACCGGTGGATCCAAACGGCAAGTTGTCGTTCATTATGGCGTTCTAAGGGGGAGGCCTTTGTCCAGCAGTGGACGTCTTCTGGCTGATGATGATGATGATTGGTGCGTGCCAGGGTTTGAACTTGCGACCTTTAACTTGGCAGTCCAACGGTCATACCACTCGGCTATCAGTGCAGTTAAAAGTTAAGTTAAAAACCTAGTTGGTAGCTTTATAATCAGATTCATCATAATTATTGGCCTGTACGTCTATTACAGACGATCTATGGTCTAATGTCTATAAGGCATATTTTCTGGTGGGTATAGGACTGACTAATTCGAGAGCGGCACAACTTGCCACAGGTCTGACAAGAGAACTATATAATCAGATTAAGTACGTAATATATTTACTGAAACTATACTTGGTAACTTCACTTAAATTTTTTATTCTTTATAGGTACTTTTAAAATGTATTATTGCCAGCTCATCAGCTTATAACGTGCCTCATTTCAACTTCTCCTTTAGAGTGCTAAAGGAGAAGTTGAAATGTTTTTAACATTACTTAAATTAAAAGCACCATGTTTACACTGACGTTAAGTTATTAATCATTTTGGTCATGCGTGACTTTAATGAGACAACGTACTGGTTTAAAATCTAAATACCCACGTGTATAGTATTAAAGTTTTAAATACCGTAATAACCCGTGTATAAGTCTGGCAAGTTGTTAGTCTTTTCACCTACAAGTATGGTGTAGTACTTCGTTTAAACATAATCCTTCTGATTGCTTAACTTCAGGAATACTAAAACATACGTTGGCAAGTTTATAAAGGTCAAGAGTTTTATGCACTAGGTAAAGTGCACTACAAAAATACGTCAAAGATTATATAGAGCTTACATACCTATCCATCGCGTGACACACTGAGGTACGCGATCAGGCTGTCTGCCCTCATTGAGGCCACCCAGCCCCCTTACCATTAACTTTTAATGCAGGACAGTTTAAGATGTGGAAGAGAGACGCCGCTACGTGCAGTGTATTGTGGCATATCGCTGCCACAACGTAAACTGTTCTGATTTAAGAGGTTATGGTAAGGGGGCAGGAATGTGAACTGAACGATACAGAAATTCTTGAGCTGTCTTCGCCAGCAAACACTCCGTGTATAGTCCAACCTGGTTTTCAACTATAACCGCTCCGAAGTGTCCTATGATAAATCATTTAATGTCGATAGTGTATTAATTATACTGTATTCCGCAATTGTGCTTATACATATTTGAGACCACCAGGTGACGTACCTGACTGCACCTGGTGCCTAAAAGGACCGGCTTAATCCTAAGCGTTGTTAAATTACAAACATAGACTTCTACAAACCAACCTCTATTTTATAAATATAGATGGAATTGTTGTCCAAACTTCACCATCTAAGCGTCCATATCAGACCTTACAATTAGAGGCCAACTTTTTTTTAAACTGTATTAACTGCATTTAAAAAACATGAAATACCACATACAAAAACATCCACTACATACACAAACTTGACCGTGACGTGCCATGCTCAATTCCATCACGATGGGATAGCGAACTCAACGTCTACTTAGGCCCTTCCCCGCACTAAGACTACTTATAATCAATTCACAAACAGCCACCAAGTTAGCCTGACGACCGGATTGGCGCAGTGGCTAAACGATTGAACTGCTGCGCTAAGGGTTGCGGTTTCAATTCCCGAACGGGACCAAAATTTGTGGGATCCGCAGATATTTGTCCCGTGTCTGGGTGTTTGTTTATGAGATGTTACATATTTGTGAAATGCACCCACAATACTTGAGAAATTCCTAGTGTGGGGCGATGGTTTTAAATGACGTGTCATGCCCAATCCCATCACGATGGCATAGCGAACTCAACGTCTACTTAGCCCCTTCCTCGCACAAAGACTATAATCCTCACACAAACAACCGCGAAGTTAGCCTTCACTATGCATTTATACCATATTCTTACGTAAAAGTGTGACAAAAATGTTAATTTATTAAAATATGTTAGATGTTATCTCAAAATTTAGCCAGCAAGCTCACAAGACTTGGTTCGAAATGGTTATTTAAAATATTGCTACCAGACTCCTGCTCTTCTCGAAACACATACAATCTTTGTCATGTCTTCAAGATTGAATTTAACTTGCAATCTAAGCAAAAATAGGGAATAATTTGAGTGACAAATTAAGTTTGAAATCGATAACGTTCAAGGATTTATCGTTGTACACTGTAATGAAAACGTGCAATGTAGTAGAAACAGCGGATATTCCGTCTTATACAGATTTCGTAGAGGCAACGCTTCGAGCGCAAGCAAAAGATAATAACGTAGCATTCTATTGCGTTGGATGTGAGCTCAAGTAATTTTCTAAAGAGATTAAACTTTAAGTAATAAAATGAGTTAAGGTTGAATTTAAAACATCAGGTAGGTATAATGTGATTGAACAGTAATTGAAGCAATCATATTCATGCTTAGTTCTACTTAAACTACGATTTTATGTAGAAACGAATTAACAATACAATTTTATTTACGTTACATGGCTGACTTGACTTTAACGACCTGATTGGCGCAGTGGATAAGCGATAGGATTGCTGCACTAAGGGTTTCGGGTTAAATTCCCGCACGGGACAAAAATTTGTGTGATCCGCAGGTGTTTGTCCCGAATCTGGGTGTTTGTCTGTGTGACATTTTCATGTTTGTGAAAAGCACCCACAATACAGGAGAAATTAAATAAATTAATTAAATTAGGAGTCGGGCGACGTTTTTTAAATTAAATAACATTCAAAATATAACAAAAATCAGAAGAGATAAATAAAGTATCTCCTAGTTGGTTCCTGACTCTGCCGCATCACCTGCTAATAAATAGGGCTCCGTTTGAGTCGAAAATTAGTCTTTCATTCCCAAATATTCACGTGAGCAAAACCGACAATATGTATAGAGCATTATGTAATACTCGCTTATGCCCGCGACTTCGTCCCCATGATTTTCGATTCAACCTGTACGAAGCAGCAGTGAGCAGATTTACCGTTTTTCAAACAGATTTTTACTCGAATCATTAAATTATTTCATAGTGTTTTAGAAGCAGTGACACGATGGCTCAGTTGGTTAGAGCAGCGCCGCGGCACGGCGAAGGTCACAGGTTCAAATCCTGCTGGAGTCCATAATTTTTCAAGTTTCCTTTATCAATATAGATTCAAGCTAAGAATGGGCGACATGCTAAAATGACACCAAACGTCATATAAATTTGGGTTAGTATTATCGTTTCAGTGATTTATAGCTATAAAGGTATAACACCGTGTTGGTAATCATAGATTCCAACAGATATACCTGACGTCACCCTTAAGACGTAAACACTAAAAGGGAACTTGAAATTCGATGGGTGCGAGCAGTGACACGATGGCTCAGTTAGTTAGAGCAGCGCCACGGTACGGCGGAGGTCACAGGTTCAAGTCCTGCTCGTGTCCATCATTATTCAAGTTTCCTTTATCAATTTAGATTCAAGCTTAGCATGGGCAACATGCAAAAATGACACCAAAAGTCCTAAAATATTATATTATGCTGTACGGTGCTGTTGTATAATTTATTACACAGTTTGAAAATCACAATACATGATCTCAGAAAGCGAAGCGCTGCATGCTTACATTAGCATTGTGCCGATAACTTATCATATACCTAAGCTTAACATTATTTACATTATGTTAGCTTTTTAAGGGGCAATTATATTACAATAGCACCTTAAAGAGCCCACATAATGATATAATAGCCTCCGAATAATGGTCACCTGAGCAAAAATTTGATTTCAGGAGAAATATTCTATCTGTATTGAGTTTTTGTAGGATTTTTATCATATTCATATAGAGCATATCCTGGTCGTTATCTCCCAATTCTATGCAATATAAAAAAGCGCACTATATTGTATTATACTCTTGTTATTATACACCCACTATTAGGCTAGGCTATGTATTTTATATAGACTCTTTTTTATGTTTAGTTTAGTCACGTTGCAACGAATGCTGTTATACTAATAGGTACGTAGGTACCTATTAGTAGGTATAACAGCATTCATGAATATTGCAACCTATAAGTTACAGCTTATTTTGGGTAAGACACATTGCTTTGTGTTTTCGAAATACATATGTATTTACTGTTTACTTATTTTCTTAAACGTCGCCCTAGACTATAAATTTGACCGTGGCTGTGTTTCACAAACATAAAATATCATATAAGTACAAAAACACCCAGACGTGTGACAAACATCTGCGGATCACACAATTTTTTGTCCCGAACGGGAATCGTACCGGCAATCTATAGCAGAGTAGTCCTATAGCTTAGCTGCTGCGCCACCAGGTCGTTATAAGTTCCACGTTTAAATTCAAAAATAAAACACTGTTTAGTTTTTCCCTTCAGAATGTATTCCGAGCTGATCTAACCCCTGTCCGACTAACTATCAGATCTACTCAACAAACGGAGATGTGTAGTATTTTTAATGATATAATAATATGTTTGTAAGTATGACTATTGTATTGTAGAATATTCTTAGAATTAATATATAATGTTTAAGTATAGATAAGTATAGTTACTGAACAGGCTACTTATAAAAACAATATAATTAGAATCAATTTTAAGTCGGTGCGTAAATTAGTTATCATTTGCTTAGAACGGTGAAAGAAACTTATCGCAAGGGAACCGGCACACATGAGAGATTTTTCAACGGTGTGTAAAGTTATGTCAGAGGCCTACAGGCGGTTTACACTCTGAAACCAGGTTGTTCATCAAACAAACGATAAGAGAAGATGTGAAAGAGATGTTTAATTTTGAAAATTGTACCTTTCTTTATCAAATAATTATAAAAATGCTGTGGTAGCTAATAATGCCAATCAACATAATGTTAAATACCATTATAATTATTGACAAAAAACGTACTATTTAGTCATTGTTTTCCTTTTCCTCACGTTGCGTTAACTGAACCACTCTCCGTTCCACCCACATGTCGCTGCGGACTTTCAGGCATGCGCTGTTGTCACGAAAGTAACTAGATGGCGTTAGGATCGAAAACTGAATCGCGCTAGCGTTGTATGTCAGCCGTTTTATGACCCCAGCTCGCTGAAATCCGAATGCTAAGTCTGATGTTAACTAATTTTAAGTTAGCATAAGTACCTAGTAGTGATACTGAGATCAATTAATATTATGAATTTTTGAATACCGTTCAAACTCGTGTTGAACGGTTATAATACCCTTATCATATACTTGTTTCCAGACAACGTTAGCTGTCTAACTTGTCCTGTTTTCCGTTCAGGATACCATAAGAGGTTAAGACTAATGACTGCGAAATAACGATGACGTTAGCGTTCACTTATTGCATTGAGATGATTGTATGGAGTGTTATTTTACTCTGTAACATTTTAATAAATGAATAAATTAGTAGGTAATTCTCAGTAGCAACACCGAGACAAGATTAGAGCGTACATAATTACGATTGGCTCAACTTCTATTACATTGGGACTTACTTAGCAACCCCTTCGTGAAATACAGGTGTAATGATAAGTAACTTTAATTTGTTTGACAAATAAGGCAGCTGTAGAGTAGCGGTTTATGGTTTGCGAAATGTACAAAAATAAAAATTAGAGTATGAAAATAAACTATTGAGAATATTGACTTTAAAAAAAGTACAAAATATGGAAAACGAAACGTCATATAATAAAGTTCAATCAAAATACGGTCGATTAGTTTTTAGGATGCTTAGTTTTTTGGCCCTAATGTAAAATTAGCGAAAGTGTACATTTGCGGTATTTAACATGTTAGTTACGCGGCATTGAACTGGCATCGACGATATCCACATTTAGCTGGTAAGTCATTCGGTATAATAGTCGACGTTTTACACCTAATCAACAATTTGGTGACCTGATAAGCGCAGTGGCTCAGCGATTGCGCGATAAGGGTTGCGGGATCATTTCCCGTCCTAAATATTTTAGTGACCCAACAGATATTTGTTACGAGACTCAGTTTTTATGCAATGCTCATACAATACAGGATTTTTAGTAACTACATACCCTAATATCATATAGTGAAAGTTTGTGAGTGTGTTTGTTCGTTCAAACGTGCCTCGGCTTTAACAATTTTGCTAAATTTGGTATGAGGGTAGCTGACACCCTGGATACACATAGGCTACTTCTTATCTCGAAAATATGTAGCAGGTAAAACTGCAGGGCGCAGCTAATTTTAAAATAAACCTAGCTCCTGTCACATCACAGCGACCCTGCTAGTGCTATTCCATAATACATTTGGTTACTAACAGTTACTTTTATTGTCCTATAGGCAGCGGAGAGCGGCAATGTCGAGGATTTTATGCGCCTGTACCTCAGTGAGCCTTCGAGACTCGCTGTAAGGGACGGTCGAGGTCGCACTGCAGCCCACCAGGCGGCAACCAGGAACAACACCAACATACTGCACTTCATTAACAATTATGGCGGAGGTAGGTGACAGTGATTAACGAAAATATTCATCATCATCATCAGCCAAAAGACGTCCACTGCTGGACAAAGGCCTACCTCTTAAGGTGGGGGGGGGGGTTGCCATAATCCCCACGCTTGGCAAGCGGCTTGGGGATCGCAGTATTGGTGGTCAAGTTACAGAAGACGCTGCTGCCCATCTTCTGGTTTTTTTTCCCTTAGTTGCCTCTTACGACACCCACGGGAGAAAAGGGGATGGTCAATTCTAGGCCGGATACCACACGGCGAAACGAAAATATTATCATAAGCATCTTTATCCGCTTGAATGTGGTACATTATATGGATGTTAGGTCGATACAGTTGACTGCGGCACATTTACGCGGTTTTTGTAGTAGGCTCGTCTCCTTTTATATACATATTATAGGACCCAAATAATAAGACGTGATTTAGATTGATATTTTACCTTCTCCCGTTAGAATACTGCACGCGCAGGCGCAATGCAACGGTCTATTTAAAAAAATTGTTTAGACTTCATCTTTTATTATTTTTTAAACATCTTGCGCTACAGTGCATTACTGTCCAGACTTGCGAGTCTGGACAGTTACCCTGATCATTAGATACACGTACTCTTGCATGACTATTATAATTTAATTAATTGTTTCGGTAATATTATCAACCATGTTACACTTTACGAAAATCAACAATCCTGCTGCGATGCAGTATTTTTTTAACAGAGGTTCAGGTAAGTAACTTTTATATAATACTTGTTTTAAAATTTTTGTGAAGAAAATACTTAACGCATTGCCTGCTGCTGGGACCCCACGGGGGTATGTAGGACTTTCCCCCATGGACTCAGTAAGATCCACAGGGACCTACGCAGGATATTACCGCTGCATTATGTTTAAAGGATACAATTAAAATTTATGAAACATAATAATAAAAATTTATGGTAGAATATGTAATGTGGCTTGGACAATGCATTTGCTAAAAGATAATCCTTTATCTTCTTTTGCTAACTAGAAAGTCTAGAAGGCTTTGTATTTGTAGCGATAATTTAAATTAAAGTTAAAAAAATAATCTAATTTTCGCGTACCAGATTAAGACATATACAATAATTATTTTAAACCGCAAAATACGTTACACTTTGTATATTTGTCAAGCGTTCTCTCAAACTTCGGTTTAAAAAATATATTTTCTTTTAAATTCTATACAGTTATTTTAAAATAAGATTTGCACTCTTAATAATTCTAGTGCTTAATGATATATAAACAAACAAAAATGGTTTATAAATTCATTAATGGAATTCTAATTTAATGTTAAATATTAAATAATTATACAATAGCAAGCTTAAATTTTTAAATTATTTTTTTATGAACTTTTTTGCTACTGTCCTCTTTTATTTGTTCCAGTAACGGATGCTCAGCTCCGCTCTTTTAAATAGTTTCGTTTTTTTATCGTGATTATAGAGTAGCTTTCTTAGTTAAATTTTGTTTTAGTATCTAAGACAGTGTGTAGTTTTTTTTTCTGTAAGTTTATATTGGACTGTATTATCTCGTTAAAAAGTTTTTACGGGGAACGCTGCAGGTGCAAGCGCCGTATATTTAAAGCTTCTAACATATTTTATACTGCTATTGTGTCAAGTGAACTAAGTGTTACCTAAGTGAAGAACTTAGTAACCAGAGCGAGTGATACGTTAGGATATCGTGACTAAGACTGGTGCAAGATTTATAATTACCTTTTTCTAATTTTAGACATTGTAGTCATAATTTGATGTCGTCATTTAACAATTCACACATTCAAAGGTGAGTCAACAATATTTTTTCGATTTTGTTTTTTTTTATTTGTGACAACTGTGTGCAGTATAAAATATTATTGCTTTTCGATACCAGTAAGTGCCTCCGGATTCTCTTTGACTAATCAAATTCTGATCGTAATTGTTAATAAAATAGACTAATTGAATCTCAATCATCAGTTAATTAAACAATACAGACATATCAATATATATATATATACATGTCCTATAACCGATTTATCGGCTAGTCAGAAAAAGCTACTTAAACAATGTCTGAAAATACATACACAATTATGTATAGTCGAGTTTTCAGCCACTTCGAAAAGACGGTCAAATATTAATAAACTTATATTTGAAGACTAATAAAGAAATAATTATATTAATGCATAATTGCATTTTTTTTGTTTTAGAATTTACTGGAGAGGAAATAGAGCTCATTTTTTATATAGTAGAATAGTAGCCGAGAACCAAATGCACTGGCCACCAAAATAAATCAATAAGAATGTCACAGATCCTCTGAAAATAATGGCCTTTAAGATGCCAGATTTGAACCTGACACCACTGAAGAGAGTATAGGGGTCTATTCTGAGTCATGAATCACTCACCCTAAACTTCGTTAACTTAATTTTAATGTGCATTTTTTTTTGCCTGCCAGATAGTAGGCAAAAAATGTGAGACTACTTTTACAAGAAATATATCTGTGAACACCATTATTTCTAGCAGATTTCTTCGAGATTCTTATTCTAAAGTAATTATTAAAATATATTGGAAGACTTCAGTCTTTATTTATAATTCGTGTAGCTGTAGAGTCGGTTGTCGTACAAGTTGGTCTTATCTTATAATTTGTTTCAGATTTGAACGCTAAGGACAACTTTGGCAACACTCCACTGCACGTGGCTATTGAAAGCGAAGCCTTGGATGCCATTGAATTTTTGCTTCAACAGTAAGTATTGTGCAGTATATTTTTAACCTACTCATATTGCGCCGTTTGACATGTTCTTTAAATCCCATGCAATATGAAACAATAGTTGAAAAATAATGCCACCATTACACATTTATGAATATACACTGGACCGCAAGGGCCGGTGAGAAAATTTTCAGTATCTTAAAAAAATACCTGACCTAGCACCTGGGTTCGAATTCCGGGCAAAGTGTTATTAAGTTTCATATTAATTCTCAGTAGCAGGAGTCTGGATTTGTGTCCGGTTGATAGCAATAGGCTCGCTCCTATTCCATTGGGACTTATCTCATACCAGACGTAATGTAGGTGTGCTATAGGTAACTACAACTCTAGTTCTCGTTGTTTTTTGTTCTCAGTTGAACCATAGACGCGGTAAAGGTAGACTTTTTAGGGTCTTTGCTGTAAACATTCTGCATTAAATGTGTTCCCAACAGTATAAATTGTATGAATTATAAAACTCATGTATTTATTGTTGCAGTCGCGTCGATACCAACATTTTGAACGATAAATGTCAAGGTGCTCTCCATCTTGCCACCGCTCTGAACAGGGTAAGTCGATTAGGTTTTACTAACACCTTAATCATGTTCTTCATTGCAAGTCGGTGGTGCAGTATTCAAAAGTGATTTTCCCGATGTTCAAACCGCATTCCTACTGCTCACCTTAGGAGGTGAAATAGTCCTCGAGAAATGGTCGTTATACAGAGTCATAGGGTTTTTATTTTGTATAGGCTATAAAAGGTTCAAAAATGTCGTTTCTATGGAGAAAAACCAGGAAGAAACTCCATAGTTACTATTTTTTAAATAGTAGGTATATTTACCAATTCTTTTAGAAGTATGAGAGAATAATGAGCTACACAATAAGAAGTAAAATATGAGTAGCATTTACCTAAGCCAAAAAATAAGCAATGAATATTAATATGGATCGGTTATTCTCTCATTTACAGTTCAAGTTTAGGGTATAGAGAAAGTCAGTCTTGTAGTTTTATGGAATTTTACTTACATGATAACCACATAAACAAGTCTGTTATTGAATTCGATGACACATTATAGATTTTGTTAGATACAAGGTAAGAAGTTTTCTATTTATAACACAAAGAGATTTTTCATCACATATTTCTATAGTTGCCTACAATTCTCCCTTTTGTTAACATATTGAGTTTCAACGCCCACGTGAGCTACAATGGTTAATTTAATTAAAATCCTGTAATGTAATATTATCTTAATTACTTATCAGATTTTCATATTAGGGACATAGACACGCAAATTGATGAATTGGTCGTTGACACGGTTGTAAATGGGTTACATTACTTAATGCTATTTATAAATATTATAATACATAGACTAGGGTATATATATTTAAACCTCGCCTCGCACTACGTATTTTTCCTGTAACGTGGGTGCATTTCACAAACATGAAATATTGTATCCACAAACACCCAAACTCGGGACAAACGTCTGCGGATCACACAATTTTTTGTCCCGTGCGGAAATCGAACCCGCAATCCTTAGCGCAGCAGTTCGTAGACTATTAATTTATTTATTCTATTCGTTGACGTCTTGACGACATACGCTAGGGCTATTTCTAGCTTTCAGGTCATCAGTCTTACCAACATTATATCAGAACACACGGCTAAGCCATGATTTTTTGTATTAAAAACATTGTATAGTATTATACATACGCGTTCTGTCATATTGTTGTCCAGGTCTCAGTGCTGCAAGTGTTTACCAGATACAAGGATCAGTTCAACGTTGAGCTAGGCGGTGAACACGGCCGCACTGCGCTGCACTTTGCTGCTATTCACGATCATGATATTTGCGCCAAAATATTGGTAAAGTATTTACATTATAGATCTAAATTTCGAAATAGATCTGTAATAACCTTACCTTTTACTAAAATCCTGTGTTAACTTAAAACAGATCACAGACTTAGGCGCTGGCTGCAAGAGAGCTTGCAACAACGGCTACTATCCAATCCATGAGGCGGCTAAAAACGCTTCGTCCAGAACGATGGAAGTGTTTCTTCAGTGGGGAGAATCTAAGGGCTGTACCAGGGAGTCCATGATATCCTTGTACGACAATGAAGGCAATGTACCACTGCATTCGGCAGTCCATGGTGGCGACATCAAAGCTGTCAAGCTCTGCCTCAAGTCTGGAGCCAAAATATCAACGCAGCAACATGATCTATCCACGCCCGTGCATCTGGCATGTGCTCAGGTATGAAATTAATCTACCAATTTTCTGTCAGATTTCAGTCTCCTAGCATCTGAAAGGCAGATTGACGAGCAACACAAACTCAATTTATTGATGGCATAACTTACTATTTCCATTTGATATTTTTGTCAGTTCCCTGGACTGTCACATTTGGTTTCAAAAGATTCAACATAATATACTCCAATCATTCTTTCAAAAACGTAAATTGGTTTAATATCTCTATTAAATTGATAGGTCCATAAGTTTTTGTTTCGACCAGCCGTTCAGAAACTATATTTTCTTAAGGATATAGATCCTTTTCCTAACTCACATTGCTTCAATAGGGTGCTCTGGAAATAGTGAAGCTGATGTTCACGATGCAACCAACCGAGAAGCTCGCTTGCCTCACATCCTGCGATGTGCAGAAGATGACTCCTATCCACTGCGCTGCGATGTTTGACCACCCTGATATCGTGAATTACCTCATATCCGAGGGATCAGACATCAATCCCTTGGATAAGGAACGCCGGTCGCCTCTGCTGCTTGCTGCTTCGAGAGCTGGCTGGAGAACAGTGCATACACTGGTAAGTGTTAACTTTATGATTTGATTTGTTTCATTTTTTATTCCGAATACATTAAGACCAATCAATTAGTATTGACCAACACTTAATTAACTGTAATGACCTAGTCAACTAGATAAAGATATATTATACTTTATCGTTAACTTACAGAATAGCTCGATTATAACTTTTAGAATAATTTCTTAAGTTAATATTCAAATGATTTCCACATTTTACTTTCAACTTGTTTATAATCTTTTTCTACTTGCGTATTTTCACTTACAGTAACAAACTGTTAATAATAACACCAAAAAAGATCTAGACTTTTTTTGTTGTTATTCAACAGTTTGTTTACGATCTTCATAAATAGCAATTCTCATATTTCTTATATTAAATCGCAACTCTTTATTGTTGGATATCATAATTAAAGTAAACAAGTGAAGTCAATAAATTAGTATTAACAAGATGAACCTAGTCTAAATAACGCATTTGTTTACATTGAAGATCAATTATATAAAAACAAATTAAATGAATACTTATAACCTTTGTCTACGCGTATTTTCACTTACAGTAACAAACTATTAGTACACCAAAAAATGTCTTGACTTTTTTGTTGACTACAGTTTGTTTACGATTCATGTCTTCATAAATAGCAATTATCATATTCCTTATAATAAACCGCAGCGCTTCAGTGTCGGATATCATAAATAAAGTAAACAAGTGAAGTCAATAAATTAGTATCAACAAGATGAACCTAGTCTAAAGTAAGGGTTTAAATAACGTATTTGTTTACATTGAAGATCAATTTTAAACAAACAAATAAAGAAAAACTTTCTTAACTCTCCGATAGAACAAAGAAAGTTCACTATTGCGTGTATTGAACTATTATATTGGAGAAATATCGACAGATTTTGGTAAATTTACTCAGCTTTGATTTGCAACTTCTTCTTCTTCTTCATATTGTATGGTTGATGAACAACCTGATGTCAGAGTTTAAGCCACCTTTAGGCCTCTGATATGGCTTTACACACCGTTCTCAGGTGTGCCTGTTCACCGTTTTTATCAACTGATAACGAAGTACGCACTAAAATTCGAAAAAATCATTGGAGGGTGTCGGGGATTGAACTGGCGACCTTTGACTTGGCAGTCCAACGGTCATATCACTCGGCTTTTAGGACTTGTAACTAAGTATCTAGTTCAAACAAAATAACATTTATAAATTCCTAAACTTCATTTAAAGCATGCTTAAAACGATTTTGTTCTGTAACTTTTTAAAACTATTTAGATTAAACCTATTTTTAAAAACATTAAAGGCAGCTGATCCCTATTGAATACATTTCCGTGTCATAGAACAAAGTGCAATCATGTTCACCTATTATACTGCCTCTCTACCTATTAAATTAACATCTTCTATCACCTCTTCGCCTTTCTTTCTCAGTTAGTACCCGTCAATACCCAATTACCTGTTGAAATTATAACTATCGAACAAATATAATTAAGGAACAAATATTGAACAAATTTGACGACCTGATTGGCGCAGTGGCTAAGCGATTAGACTGCTGCGCTAAGGGTTGCGGGTTCGAACTCCGCACGGGGCAAAATTTGTGCGATCCACATTTGATTGTCCCGAGTCTGGGTGTTTGTGTATGTGATATTTGATGTTTGTGAAACGCACCCACGATACAGGAGAAATTCCTAGTGTGGGGCGACGTTTTAAAAAAAAATTGTCTAAAATATCTCATTATCAAATACTAGCTCACAATGTCACATGAGAGGACATAGCTTAAATTCCATACACTCAAAACCCAGAGTAGGCAGTACCGAAATGAATACCAATGGGTTAGCTATAATAGGCATTTGATGGTACCAAAAGGACGAGACTGAAATCCGTAAGGTATAGGATCTATATCAAATGATGACATAATTATAAGTCCGTATAAAGTATCTTGAATCATGTTGTAATTGTCGTTTATTCTGTTATTTCATTTTCTTGCTATGGGTTTGGTGCAGTGTACTTATCATATCACGCGTAGTTATCAGGCGATTATCTTTAGTTATGACGTGTATATCATAATGTAATTCTGGATCTGTGTTCATTTTACAGACAGATTTTCTTCTAGCTCCAAAGAATTTTAAACAGTTTTCTGCAATATAAAAGCTTTCGTTCAGTTCACGATAGCCGAGTGGGATTTGTCCAAGCTTACTTAATCCCGCGTAGTTGCTAATGTTAAAATAATTAAAGTCGTAGAGAGGTCTTTACCCTACTGTGGGATTTTCCATGTATTAGTATCGAATTTATATCTGACCCAGATCTTTTCTTTTTGGTTATAGATACGGCTTAGCGCCGATATAGAATTGAAAGACATCAATTCCAGAAATGTTCTCCATCTTGTAGTGATGAATGGAGGCAGGCTTGAAGAGTTTGCGAGAACTTGCAAGGTAAGTGTCTATCACAACTTGGGCCGTATTGTCACTTTTGGTTGCTTAATTTGTACACTAATAGTCCGGCAATAACAGGGTCACTCACTTTCAATCCTATCCAATGATGCCTTCTTAATTCGTTGATAACATTATTCATTTATATTGTGATGAATGTTTTAGTAGTACGTAACATATATAGTTCACGTTGTATTTAGAAAATATAATTTTCAACATTTATTATTCTTATTTGAATGTAAATCCGTGTAAATGTTGCCAAGAGCTACTTAATGTCACATAAACTCTATTTTTGCGCTGCCGTATTTAATTTTAGATCCTTCAACAATCTTGTTCCATCGCGGGCGAAGATTAATAACTTTATGATTAAAATTTTAATAGCAAGAAAAATTCTAATAATCAAGAAGTTGAGTATTTTACGATATATTTGAAGTTCGTGATCATAAGTTGTTAAAAATAAAGTAGTAATATTATAATGATACTTATCTGAACTCAGAGTAGCTACATCAGGTAATATTAGGTAAGAAGCACTTCAATAAGTCACAGAAACTTTAATAAACCTTGTTGAGTCGAGTTAAGGTTCATTGACTTTATATCTGGTCAAGTCGGTAAAGTAGCAATAAGACCACTGATATTGAGTTAAATAAGGGAATAAAAGATGAAATGACTTTGTCTTGTCATACGTCGCTTTAAAGTTTCAATTATGTCTCCCTGAAATACGAGTGAGTGTATATGTTGTTATTATACATTAAAGTAAGTTTGAATTCAGCAGACACGTGGCCACTTTAGAATCGCACGAAACAATTTTATCCAAATCAAGTGTAGGTACTTTGGTCAATACATTTTCAACAGACCACAAGAGGAAAAGTGTAGTTTTTCAGTAATGTGTAGTCAGACACCTAAAAGTCTGGCCACCAGACTAACCAAGGCGTTTGGTTCACCCAGTAACTACATTATGAATATCAGATAGGCGGTAACTCCATGTACCTAGGTGTTATGCTAAGTGGATACTGACCAAATCAGTGTACAGCACGAGGCTATATTATATTTGACTAACTTAGAGATCCCTACCTAAAATGGAACAAAGTAACCCAAGGTATCAAATTGTTGCCTAAAAATTCATTATTTTTCGTACGCTGCAAAAATTTTGCCTTAATTAAGATTTTTTATTGATAATATTATAGGTCGTATTGCTGTATTGCGTTCTTTTTTTGCTGAATGTGTACCGCGGCTGCTAAAGTTAGTGTGCATTCTATTAAATTACTATTACTATTGTCACTACTCTACTTGTAAATATTTGCACTTAAATTACTTCCTATATGTTGCGCAAAAAGTCTTCCTTCTCACCCTAACTTAGTTCACTTACTGTACAGAGCTGCACTTATTTCACTCGCGATAGTTACTTACGAATCATTAATCATAATTATGGATTTATTGTTAATCGTTAAGTCCCAAACAAATTCACTATCGCAGCTAGTAGATAGACTTCGGTAAACGTTAACATTTTGCCTAATTGCAAAAATTACCGTCTATTGCCAAAAGATTTAGAACAAAGTCTTTATAAAAGGAATTAGGCCATTTATTAAAAACAATTCCAGGGCCTTTGAATCTGCTGATAATCTTATTATAAATCGGTACCTTTAAAACATGTGGAAACGATAGTATAAATAGGGCTCTGTTCTCATCGGGGTAGTATCGTTTCATATCATATAGTGGCTGGCATACATAATTTTCTGGGTTAAATCTTGCATCCAACTCCAAATCAAATGTTATGGATACCCGACAACAATTTTGTCCATTGTCTCTTAAAATGCCACTCAGCAAATATTTTAGCAATCCTTACAAAACTCGCAATCCACTAAAGTTTAGGTCATAAAACTCTGTACAGTCTACTGTATTAAATCTTTGCACTATATTATTTTCACATGAACGAAATCAGTTTACTTGACGGCCCCATTTTACACAAAACAGCTTACATTTCAGGATCGCTGCGACAAGAGCCTTGCGCAGCTTTTAAATGAAAAAGACCATACTGGCTGCTCACCCCTGCACTACGCCAGTCGAGAAGGCCACATTCGATCTCTGCAGAACCTCATCAGTCTAGGTGCTTGCATCAACCTGAAGAACAACAACAATGAGAGTCCTCTGCATTTTGCTGCCAGGTTTGTTAATGAATACTCTTCTAATTTATTATACTTAGTAATTATGCATTGAGACGTCCTATCCTTTTATAGAAGCAGATTGTATAGCTATAAACTTACTATTTCCTTACATTGCCGAGTAAGCAGGTCATAAGAAGCCTGTAACTTGGTACAAGCAAAAGACTTAATAGTGGAGAAGTGGAAGATATAGCTTTTGATTAAGGTGAACACTAATAAATAATATTCTACTTAACCTTTTGGAGTTTACTCGCGTGATTGTATGTATAATTACGGGCAAGGACGATACAGTCATTGTTTTTGTGATTCCCTTAACGAACCAAAAGATGGCGCTGTCGTCACAGTTTCTGCCTTACGCTCTAAACTTAGCCGCAAATGCGAACAGAGCTACTATCACACTTGTCCGGTGCGCATTTTAGTGTAAAATAACGTTGTGTTTACAATAAATTTATTACTGAATTTATTATCCACTTGTAAGTATTAACTTTGTGACATTTTGAATATTGTACCTAATCAGTTGTTTTCATCGTTTGAAATAACATTTACAAATTACTTTTCTCATTATCTATTATTGATAAGTGTTTGCGTTTTCATCCACACTAAAAATAAAATTTAAGCTTCAATTGAGATGTATAAGGAATCAAATTATTATTAAATCCCTGTTTACTCTTATATTGATTATTATTAACTATAATTACGGTAGGTACAATATAGCTTGGCAAATCAGATTTTATAGATGCTTATTCCTTATCTACAGATACGGACGCTACCACACCGTCTGCCAGCTGCTAGACTCAGACAAAGGCACCTTCATTATAAACGAAAGTGACGGCGAGGGTCTGACCCCTCTGCATATCGCCTCCCTCGAAGGTCACACACGCGTTGTTCAATTACTGCTCAACCGAGGAGCTTTGTTGCATCGGGATCATAATGGACGCAATCCCTTGCATCTGGCCGCTATGTCTGGGTACACTCAGACGATTGACCTACTGCATTCAGTGCATTCTCATCTTTTGGACCAGTCTGATAAAGACGAGGTGAGTAAATAAGTGTTTTTCTGAAATTCTCCGTATTAGGAAGTCTTGTTCTCCATTCGATTGTATTTATTCAATTTAATAATACAGAATTTTTGAAATTTTGTTGGCTCTGGAATAATAATAATAATAAAAATAATTTTTATTTCTCCAACTTAGGGTCTAATATTTTAAAAGTACATACATAACGCGGGAGCATCTGTAGCCGAACTAGGAAGTATCCTGTATCTCGGCATACAGCGCTAAACCCCTCAAATTAAATTAACTAATATTTATAGCCACAATTGAGAAAGTACAATAGCTTTTCTTATTTTATGAAATAGGAGAGATAGTAAAATTAGGTAACCTAATCTAAGAACTGTTTGTATTTCGTGTATAGTGTATATCGAGTATCGATATAGTGTATTTTAATGGTGAAATCGTGTGCGTTGTGTGTAGTGTTGTTGCATGTGTTTGTGTGTGTATGAATGTAATGAGTGTAACATGGATGTGTGTGTTACTACAAAAAGTAATTATAGATATTTTTTTTTTAAGTAGTTATATTTTAAAATATTCAAATAGAAATCAAAAACTATTTAGATTGAAAAAAACTGTATATTATCATTATTTTAAGTCTGAATGTCTAATAAACTCTCCGTTGCATTATAAGAAAGATTAAGTAGATAATTACGCAGCTTTTTTTTACACAGATTTTTATTAAGTGGGTATATATTTAGGTCCTTGTTTATCCTGTTATACATATAAATATGGTGCAATAAATGTGAAAAACTTTCTGATAAATGAGGTTTTAGGTTTAAATGAGCGGATCCATACTTCGTGTCTTCTGCGTCTGTTGATTATGTTAGGATCATAGTGGAGTTGAGTGTGTTGTTTTAAAATATTTTTTTCAATAAATAATTTTCGTACGGTAGCAACTTGACTACGTTGATAAAGTTCAACGGTTGGAAACAGAATAGTTTTAAAGGTGCAAACTTTCAAAATAGCACGTTGCGCAATTTCTGCTCTCTTCAATGTTGTTTTAGAAGCCCCTCCCCATGATGTTATACAATACGTGATAATGGACTGACACAAGACTAGGTAAATTTGTTTAAGGAGGGAAGTATTCGTAACATGTTGTAAATTTTTAAAGACGTAAATAAGTTTTCGAACCCTACTAGACAACAACTTTATGTGCTCTTTGAAATTAAGATGATTATCCACCGTGACACCAAGGTACTTAATAAATTCTACACGCTCTAGGGTTTTACAGTTGCAGTCAATTTTATTAAAACATGTATTGTTATGAGAGACGATGCGGTTTTGGATTTTATGTTGGGAATTTTTATTTATTGAGAAAGCTAAGTATTTAGTTTTATCGAGATTAAGTGTCAAAATATTCTTTTTCAACCATCCTTGAACCATATCGAAACCGGTTTGGGCCGCATCAAAGGCCTCATCCCAATTTTCGGCGGAGAAGAGGAGAGCGGTATCATCCGCATAAGAGATGATTTTGCCTTTGGGTATAATTAAGGTTGGTTAGTTCGTTAATGTACATATATGAGAAATAAAGTAGGGCCTAAGATGCTGCCCTGCGGTACTCCATAGGATATAGGAAGTTCAGTACTGCAATGGTGGTCGATACATACGCTCTGTGTACGTCCAGACAGGTAGCTTTCAAAGAGATTGAGCTGAAGGCCTCTTACTCCTAGCAGTTCTAACTTTTGTAAATGGAGAGAAATAGAAATTGTATCAAAGGCCTTAGCTAAGTCTAAAAAGACCGATAAACATTTCTTGCCTAATAATAAAATGTATTAGTGTAATAATTATACCGTACGTACGTGTTTGCGTATGTTGACTTATGTTTTTGAAAAAGTATTAGTGATAATTTATTTTGAGTAATACTGTAACTGCGCTGAGTGCACCGCATATTAATAATATAAAAATAACATATCTAAAAAAAAAACAAATATGTGTCGTTCAAATTATTCACATCAAAAAACCGAACTGTATGTCTTGGTCTACAATTTTCATCTCACACCATTTCGCCAAAGTGTATTTTTATATTAATCAATTTTATAATTATCCATTTCAGAACACACCACTGCACCTGGCCACTATGGAGAATAAACCAAACTCCATAGCTCTTCTTCTGTCGATGGGGTGCCGTCTCAGCTACAATAGCCTGAACATGAGCGCTATTGATTACGCCATTTATTACAAGTTTCCTGAGGCTGCTTTGGCAATGGTCACCCATGAACAAAGGTATGTAACTATAACTTTAGTTTTTAAAGTAGCCTTACCTCGTTACCAAGGGGGTGGAGACGTACTCAGACCACCAGTACATTCGGTTTGACATCTCCACCCAGACCTCGGACGCGCCGGTCCACCAGACCCCGTGTGGTCCGCGTTGGGCGCTGAAGCAGCTAGACCGGGAGCTCCTCCTGGAAGCCGCGATGGTACAGGCCTGGGTGCAAACTCCGGACAGGCCTGTCGACATTGACGTCGAGGCAGAGTGGTTCCGGGAGGCCATGTCGCAAATTTGCGACGTGGCAATGCCCCGAGTTCGGCCAGGACGAGCCCGGCGCCAGGTGTACTGGTGGTCGCCGGAGATTGCGGTACTGCGCAATGCGTGCAATGCCGCGCGGCGCCGGTGCGCCAGACACTGCTGTCGCCGCATCCGCCCGCCAGATGCGGAGGCCAGAGAGGCGGAGTACGAGCGGCTGTACGAGGGATATAGAGTGGCGAAGCGCACCCTCCGAGCGGAAATAAAGCGGGCCAAGTTGGAGGCCTGCAACGTGTGGCTGGGGACTCTGAACGGAGACCCATGGGGACGCCCCTACAAGGTGGTGCGGGAAAAACTCCGCCCCTGGGCTCCCCCACTCACGCAGAGTCTCCGGCCCCAGATTGTGGAGGGTGTGGTGAGCACTCTGTTCCCTACGCGAGGGGAACACTCTCCCCCGCTCATGGCTCCGCCACCAGCGGTGTCTAACGCCGATCACGATGGCGACGACGACGACAATGCTCCAGAGGTGACCGAGGTGGAGATGAGTGTGGCGGTACGAAGGCTGAGTGCCAAGAATACCGCCCCAGGACCCGACGGTTTGCCTGGGAAAGCCTGGGTCCTGGCCATGGAGACTCTCGGGTCTCGATTAAGAGGGCTCTTCAGCGCATGCATGGAGAGGGGCCAGTTCCCACTTCGCTGGAAGACGGGGAAACTGGTCCTTATCGCGAAGCCGGGGCGCCCAGCGGACTGCCCGTCCGCGTATCGGCCCATTGTGCTGCTCGACGAGGTGGGCAAGCTCTTTGAAAGAGTAATTGCAGACCGCCTCGTCGCACACCTAGCACGAGTGGGGCCGAACCTTGCGGACGGCCAGTTTGGCTTTCGCAGGGGGCGCTCCACGGTGGACGCCATCATGCGCGTGCGAGCCCTCACGACGGGGGAGGCGGTGTCCCGGGGCAGGTGTGTCGTGGCGGTGTCTTTGGACATCGCCAATGCCTTCAACTCCTTGCCCTGGAGTAGCATTGGGAGGGCACTCCGGTACCACCGGGTGCCCAACTACCTCTGTCGTGTGATCGAGGCCTACCTGTCGGACAGGTACATCATCTACCCTGGTCACCAGGGAGAGTGGAAACGGCGAGAGATGTCGTGCGGTGTTCCGCAGGGATTGGTACTAGGACCGCCCTTGTGGAACATCGGGTACGACTACGTGCTGCGCGGCGACCTCCCTGACGGGGTCAGTGTGGTCTGCTACGCAGACGATACGCTGGTCCTGGCGCAGGGAGAGTCGTATCAGGCGGCGGTTGAATTAGCGACACGCGGGGTTGCGATGGTCGTTGATAGGATCCAGCAATTGGGACTCGAGGTAGCTCTGCACAAGTCCGAGGCCATGTGTTTTCACGGCCCTCGGAGCGCGCCGCCTCGGCGTTCCCAACTAACGGTGGGAGGAGTTCACATCGGCGTCGGGTCGACGATGAAGTACCTGGGACTTGTCCTCGACAGTCGGTGGAATTTCGAGGAGCACTTCCGACGTTTGGCTCCCAAATTGAATCGGACTGGGGCTGCTCTGAAGCGGCTCCTGCCCAACCTTGGGGGTCCAGACGCCTCCTGCCGGAGGCTCTACGCAGGCATCGTCCGGTCCATGGCCCTTTATGGGGCGCCGGTATGGGCGCCGTCACTGCGAAAGCGACCGGCGGCCCAGCTGAACGCGTGCCAGAGGGTCATGGCCATACGGATGGTGCGGGGATACCGCACGGTTTCCCGCGAAGCGGCGAGCCTCCTTGCTGGCCAGCCACCATGGGATCTGGAGGCAACAGGCCTTGCACGCATGCACGATCTGCGCGTGGAGATGCAACGCCGGGGCGAAACTCCGCTGCCGCGACAAGTCAAGGCATGGCGGAAAGAGTTCCGGCGGGATCTCATGGTGGAATGGCGACAGCGACTATCGCAACCCAGTGCTGGGCACGCCGTAATTATGGCGGTAAGTCCCCTCTTTGAGGAGTGGCTGGAAAGGCAACACGGCGTCCTTACCTTCCGCATGACGCAGGTCCTCACCGGACATGGTAAGTTCGGGAGGTTCCTGCACCGGATCCGTGCGGAAGAAACGCCCGGGTGTCACCATTGCGTGGACAGCCCGGAGGACACGGTGGAGCACACGTTGGAGGTGTGCCCCGCTTGGGAAGAGCATCGCCGTGTCCTCGTGGGGGCGATCGGCGGCGGTAATCTCTCGCGCCGGGCCTTGGTACAGGCCATGGTCCGGAGCGAGGAGGAGTGGCAGGCGGTCGCCTCCTTCTGCGAAGCAGTAATGCTAGCAAAGGAGGCGGCCGATCGCGTGAGGCAACGATCCTCACGCCCCAACCGCCGCCGGGATTCTGATCCCGATTTCCGGCCACCGTAGGCGCGGGCTTGCGGTCGGTGAGCAATGGGTGGCTCGCCGTCCGACCGTCCGGTAACCATCCGGACCGAGCCCAAGTCGTCGACGGCGCGTACTGTTTCACGCGCGCGTCAAGGAGATGTCAGCAACTGTAGGGGCCCATCAGGGTCGAAGCCTACTGGGGCCAAGGGTCTGATTCCGAAAGGAAGACTCGGCCCTGGTACGAAAGGCAACGAAGGAACAGGAGTGGGTTTTTAGTCAGTAAAAGTCTGACACTATCTCCCGCTCCGCCCAAGAGCGGGGGATGTCATAAGATGATTTTCCCACCGAAAAAAAAAAAAAAAAAAAAAACCTCGTTACCGAAATCCCATTAGGTTTCTATTAACTTCTGGGTTCTAAAATAAGGACAGTGATATCCAAACACGTTTCGGAAGATAAATGAGTAAAATGGAAATTGTTGCCTATTGTATGTGCCTATTAAATTTAATCGTGTTTTTGAATTGGATCTTCAAACAATGAAACTTCAAGTCAAAAATGCAGATTTTATAATACACAATTTCAATTTCCTTCTTATCCACTAGCGCTACGTATTTCCAAAATGGGTGAGACACGTTTTTTATAGTAATTATTAAGATAGTCTTAAATTCCTATATGTATATTATTCTTTCATTTTAAACTTCACGTTTCCAGGGCTAAGGAGGTGATGGCACTTCGCTCTGACCGTCATCCCTGCGTCACTCTAGCTCTGATTGCTTATATGCCTCGTGTCTTTGAAGCTGTCCAAGACAGATGTATTACTAAGGCTGATTGCAAAAAGGACTCCAAAAGCTTTTATGTGAGTATTCGTACTTTATATTATTTGCTCCAGTTGTACTTACGAGGATAATCTAATTTTTTTTTTCAATTTGTTTATTTCCTTCTATACCCTTTTACAGAATATAATCAATTCCTACGTATTTGTGATGTACTCGAAGTCATTATTCTATTCTGTTTGAATAATTCAAGCGCTTTACATCTGCTGTATTTCTATTTTTACCCCGGTCGTTTAGATTTGCCCATTTTCGAATACATGGGTCTTCAGATTCAAGTCGGCGTATGCGCAAGCCGCAATACAAGCCCATCACATGGCAAGATAGTTATACATTCTGTGTACTAAATATCGGGAATTGGTCAATAAAACAAAAAATACTAATTATTCATCTAAATTTATTTTATCGCCTTCAAAGTAGGCCCCATCGCTTGCAATACAACATCTCCAACGCTTCACCCAGTCTTCCATACATTTTTCATAGGCTATTTGCGGTATGGCCTTTAGCTCATTCATCGAATTTTCTTTTATGGAATCTATCGACTCAAAACATTTTCTTCGAAGTGGTAATTTTAACTTGGGAAATAAAAAAAAGTCAGACGGAGCCATATCAGGTGAATACGGTGCTTGGTCGCGAACTTTTGTTGAATTTTTCGCTAAAAACTCTTTCACTATAATGGCTGTGTGTGATGGTGCATTATCATGGTGCAGCATCCATGAGTTATGTTGCCACAAATCTGGACGTTTTCGGCGGATACTCTCACGCAAACGCTTCATGACGCCTAAATATTATTCTTTATTCACTGTTTCTCCCTCTGGAAGGAATTCGGAGTGAACCACACCACGGTAGTCAAAAAAAAACTGTCAGCATCACCTTGATTTTGGAGCGACTTTGCCGCGGTTTTTTGGGATTCGGCTCGTTTTCGAGACGCCATTCTGAAGACTGTTGGCTTGTTTGCATGTCGTACTCATAAACCCATGTCTCGTCGCCAGTTATTATACGTTTCATAAAGGTCGGATTCGTAGAAGCTCGGGAAACCATGTCTTCAGCGACATGCTTTCGCTGCGCTTTTTGAACAAAATTGAGCTCTTTTGGAACTAGTCGAGCGGCGACACGTTTCATGCCTAAAATGTCAATGAGAATGTTGTGGAGGGACTTTAAAGATATGTTCACCTCACTAGCCAACTCTCTCAGACTCATACGTCGATTTTCGAGCACTAGCTTCTTGATTCTGTCGATGTTTTCTTTGGTCGTAGCGGTTGAAGGTCTACCAGAACGAGGCAAGTCTACTACTACTTCTCGGCCTTCTTTAAAAGCCATATACCATTCATAAGCCCTTGTTTTCGATATACACGATTCGCCGTAGGTATTTCGCAACATTTTTAGTGATTCACCATATGAAATATCATTCGAAACACAAAATTTAAGGCACACTCTTTGTTTAACAATATTTTCCATTGTAAAAATCGCCGAGAACTCAAAACTATGACCAACTAAAAGTGTAGTTTAAAACAAATTAAATGACAGATCCCGCTCAAACTTTGCGCGCTAAATCAGTACAGTGCTACCAACCAACATGCAGTAAAAAAATTAGAAAGACCTCTTTTACGCGGGTCTTTTTATTGACATATTCCCGATACTTTTTACACAGAGTAGTATATACTCAATCCCTAATCAATAATTGACTAAAGCATTGTGACATTTGTCGTAACTGTAGTTTTTAAGAAATATGCAAATAGTCTAGGGAGGTTCATTCTCTTTACGATTGGACAGCGGCTAATATGCAAGTGGTACATAGGAATGCGTAATCGTTTCCAGTGCCTAGCCGAATGCGAAACAGCGGACGAGATAAACAACGGGTTGGTGGAAGCTGTCCAAGCAGTGGGGTCCCAGTTCTTTAGAACCCCACGCCACAGAAAGCCTCAGAAGCTCTCCAATAAAACCATTAAGTTAATGGAAGCCCGGAATGCGATGAGACTGCAATCATCAGCTGACATGTCGGAATACGGTCAACTCAATAGGCGAATTTATATCTCCACGCGTCACGATTTGCGCTCTTTTAATACTGCCCGTATTAAGGACGCACTTGAGCGGAACCAGGGCTCCAAAGTGTTCGCGAGGAATTCGTCTGTTGGGAAAAGCCAAATGACGAAGCTGAAGATCGACGATGGCAGTATCATCTCATCGAAACCGGAAATATTGAGAGAGCTCAAGAGGTTTTACGGACAGCTGTACACCTCGACACGGGAACCCGTTGTCAGCGTAGCTCAGGACTCCAGAGCTAAACTGACCCGACACTACACTGAGGACATCCCAGACATCAGCCTGTACGAGATTAGAGTGGCTCTGAAACAGCTTAAGAACAACAAGGCGCCGGGTGATGACGGAATTACAACGGAGCTTCTGAGAGCGGGTGGAAAACCGGTACTTTTAGTCCTCCAGAAGCTATTCGATTCCGTCATACTCGAGGGTACTACGCCAGAAGCATGGCTCAGGAGTGTGGTGGTGCTCTTCTTCAAAAAAGGTGACAACACCTTGTTGAAGAATTATAGACCCATCTCGCTCCTGAGCCATGTGTATAAGCTGTTTTCGAGAGTCATCACGAACCGTCTCGAACGCAGGCTTGATGACTTCCAGCCTCCCGAACAAGCCGGCTTCCGAAAAGGCTTTAGCACCATTGACCACATTCACACGCTCCGCCAGATTATACAGAAGACCGAGGAGTATAATCGGCCACTGTGTCTAGCGTTTGTGGACTATGAAAAAGCCTTCGATTCAATCGAAACCTGGGCTGTGTTGCAGTCCCTTCAGCGATGTCATATTGACTATAGGTATATCGAGGTGTTGAAGTGTTTGTATAGTAACGCCACCATGTCGATCCGGTTACAGGACGAGAGCACGAAACCAATCCAACTGCAGCGTGGTGTGAGACAGGGAGACGTGATTTCTCCGAAACTGTTCACAAATGCGTTGGAGGACGTTTTCAAGCTCTTGGACTGGAACGGGTCCGGCATCAACATCAATGGCGAATACATCACTCACCTTCGTTTTGCCGATGATATAGTTATCATCGCGGAGTCGCTGGAGGAGCTCAATACTATGCTCAGCGACCTCAGTCTCGTTTCCCAACAGGTGGGTCTTAAAATAAACATGGACAAGACGAAGATCATGTCAAATGTCCATGTCGCACCCGTACCGGTTATCGTTGGGGACGATACTCTCGAGGTTGTTGACCACTATGTCTACCTTGGACAAACTGTTCAGATAGGCAGGTCCAACTTCGACAAAGAGGTCGCCCGAATCTAACTCGGATGGGCAGCGTTCGGGAAACTACGCGACATCTTCTCGTCCAAAATTCCGCAGTGTCTGAAGACGAAGGTTTTTTAACCAGTGTGTGTTGCCAGTGATGACGTATGGCTCTGAGACGTGGTCGCTAACGGTTGGCCTTTTAGAGAGGCTCAGAGTCACTCAACGAGCTATGGAGAGAGCTATGCTCGGAGTTTCTTTGCGCGACAGGATCCGGAATACGGAAATTCGCCAAAGATTTAGGGTCACCGACATAGCTCAAAGCATATGCAAGTTGAAGTGGAAATGGGCAGGCCATATCGCTCGAAGAACTGACAACCGCTGGGGAAGAAAGGTTCTCGAGTGGCGACCACGAACCGTGAGACGCAGCGTTGGCAGGCCTCCCACCAGGTGGACCGACGATATCGTCAGAGTTGCGGGCAACCGGTGGATGCAAACGGCAAGTTGTCGTTCATTATGGCATTCTAAGGGGGAGGCCTTTGTCCAGCAGTGGACGTCTTACGGCTGATGATGATGACATAGGAATGGGATTGTTCGTTGATATTGCCAAGGCCTTCGACACATTTTTGTAGTATAGCCTCTTTTCCAAGCCTATGGCATATGGTATGACTATAGCATATGACATATGGTAGCTTTGAATCTGGATAGCGAGCTTCGTTAATGAGTGTAGAATCAAGGTTATTTCTGAAATACGATCTTTACAGTTTTAGCAGTGTAGCTGGTGTGCCCCAAGGAACCATACTGTGCCCTATTCTCTTTTTACTCTTGAGGGGTGTTATTATTTGTAATGTTATTGTATATGTTTCATTTTTCTTTAGCGACAATACGTCTAGGCTAAACCTTATATTATTAAATCTTAGTATGGTATTGTAATATGATAATATAATTTGTAAGTATACCACCACTTACGAGGATATTATGTATTTTATAACCTAATTGTTTTAATACCTATTAAATAACGTATAACGTTTAGTCGACTCTTCGCTTGATCAGAGGGCTGGTTCATTTTTGGGTCAAAGAATCAGTATTGCCATTCAACGTGGCAATGCTGCCAGCCTTCTGGCCACCTTGTTTGTTTGTTTTGGCTGGGCATTTTCCGCACTTAGCCGCTTGAAAGGGCCATTGTGCGTGGTGGGTTTATTTCTTCTACTCCAGCCATCCCAGCTCGCCCCAGAAAGCGAGCAGCCTTTTCAGGTTGCTGCAAGCTTCCGGTAGCGATGCTGGACGCTAGAGAATGCGTGCCCGTTGATCGTCCACACTTCCGCACTCCATGAGTACGTGCTGTGGCGTTTCTTCTGCCTCCATGCAGCCTCTGCATAGAGGGCTGTTCGTCACACCTATGGTAAAAAGGTGTTTGTTTAGCGGGCAGTGTCCGGTTATTGTACCTAGTACTATACGGATTTTGTCCCTGTTTAGTCTGGTGAGGTTGCGGGCAAACTTTTTCGAAAACACCGGAATTGCATTCTTTGTCTGCCTGCAACCTACACCGTTCCTCCATTCTGTTTGGTGGTTTTGTTCTGTTTTCAGACGCAACCAAGATCTGACTTGTGCCAGGGGTATCGGCAGTAGTGGTTCCGGTCCATATACCGCCGTTCTTGATCCCCTTTTAGCCAGTTCATCGGCTGCGTCATTACCTATTGAATTGCTATGTCCTTTAATCCATTGCAGGGTTACGTTGTTTGTGTCTGCGATGGACTGGAGTGCGTTGTGGCATTCCAATATTAGGACAGAGGTTATGGTGTTGTTCTGTAGAGCTTGAAGGACGGATGCACTGTCTGACACAATTCTAATATTGTAGCCTCTGACATCTCTGGCTGCAACCGCCTGTGCTGCTTTGGTGATGCCTATACATTCTGCTTGAAATATAGTATTAAGTTTATCTAGGGTGGTCGAGATTTTAATGTTGAGGTCGTTCGAGAAGACTCCCGCTCCGGTCCCCTGTGAGGTTTTGGAGCCATCTGAATATATCCTAACTTCATTTGTGCCAGAGTTATCCTGCATTTCTGCTGTAAGTTGGATATTGTATCTTCTATCGAAAATATGATGACACGTTGTTCTGTCTATGGGCGCCTCAAGGAGTGGCACCTCCTTGAGGATGTCCCTCAAGACGGTTGAGTGTGTTGTTAATAAGTTTTGCTTCCATAGTCCGTTGGCTCTCAGTCTAAGTGCTGCCGCCTGTGCCTCCTCTTGTATGACAAGGTGTAGAGGTTTCAGGTTTAGCAGGTACTCTAGAGCGGCTGATGGAGTGGTTCTCATGCATCCCGTCGCTGCAATACTTGCAAGGCGTTGCAGGCTTTGGAGTTTCATTTTTACTGTGGTAAGTTGTGTTCTGGGCCACCATACAACCGACCCGTAGGTCAGAGAGGGTCTGATAACTGCAGTGTACAGCCAAAGAGTTATCTTCGGGTTGAGACCCCATCTTTTACCAACTAGTCTCTTACACTGGTAGAAAGTTATGCAGGCCTTCTTTGTTTTTTCCATGATGTGACTCGCCCAGTTTAGTCTACTATCAAGTATAACGCCCAGATATTTTACTTGAGTTGATAGGGAGAGTTTGGTATTAAATAACTTTGGTGGTTGGAGTTCTGGTAACTTCCTTTTGTTGGTGAAAAGGATAAGTTCTGTTTTCTTCGGGTTAACTGACAGCTGGTGCTCGTCGCACCAGTCTTCTACAATGCGAAGAGCGGAACGCATCACTTCGCATAGGATGTTCTCTGCGTTCCCACTTATCAGTATAGTTAGGTCGTCCGCGTACCCAATGGTGGTATAGCCTTGATCGTTTAGTCTTCTCAGAAGGCTGTCCGCTACCATATTCCATAGAAGTGGTGATAGGACGCCCCCTTGTGGGCATCCTCTGGCCACTTTAGCCCTTGTTGTGGTGTTCACTTCTATTTGGACAGCCCTCTTGCTGACCAGTTCGGTGATCCAGTTTGCTATTACTGGTTCTACTTTGTATCTTTGCAGGGCATGGTTGATGCTATTGTGTGTGGTTTTATCAAAAGCTCCCTCTATGTCTATGAACGCTGCGAGAGTTGATGATTTGTTGTTAACGGTGGATTCTATCTTGTGCACCACTAAGTGCAGGGCCGATTCTGTTGATCTACCTTTCCTATAGGCGTGTTGTTGGGGATGCAGTGGTTCGGTTTTTAGGGCTCCATCCCGTAAGTGTCGATCCACAAGTCTTTCCAGTGTTTTTAGTAGAAAAGACGTTAGGCTGATAGGTCTGAAGGATTTTGCTTGTGTGTAGTCATCCTTACCGGGCTTTGGTAGGAATACTACTTTCGCTTCCCTCCATATTTTAGGTATATATTTGAAGGCTATGCATGCCCTGTATATTGGTGTAAGGTACTTTGTTGTCTGATTTATCTGCCATTGTAGTAATCCTGGGAAAATTCCATCCAGTCCTGCAGATTTAAAGGGCTTGAAGCTTTTCAGGGCCCATGCCACTCTGTCTGCAGTTACTACCTTGGCCGCTATTTCCCATTCCTGGGGTGTGGGTTTGCTGTGGTGCTCGTCTGGCCATCCGGATTCTGTCGTGATTCGGCATCCGGGAAAGTGTGTTTCGAGCAGCAATGCATTGGTTTCGGCTTCTGTGTTTGTGTAGGTGTCGTCAGCCTTTTTAAGGGAGCCCATTAGGTCAAGGTTTCCCTTACTGAGAATTTTCTTTATTCTCGCGGCTTGGTTCGTTGAGTTAATGCTGCTACAGAACTTGTGCCAGCTTTCGCTACTGCGGAATCTGATACGTTTCTTGTAGTGTTTTTGTGCTATTTTATAGTTGTCCCAGTCTTCCTCGGCTCTGGTGTTTTTCGCTCGATTGAACAGCGCCCTTAATTTCCTCCGTAAGCGTTCCAGTTCTGGCCCCCACCAGGAACTTTTGCCCGGATCTTTAGGTGTTACAGTCGGACATGCCAGTTCGTAACAGTTTACAAGAGCGGTGGTTATATTTTGTACGTTTGTTTCTATGTTGCTTGTACTAAGTGTTGTGTCTGTCAGCTGTATGTCACTTAGTGTTTTGGTGAGTTGGTTTGTGTACCTAGTTATATCGGTTTTGCGGGGGTTGCGATATGAAACCGGGTTTGTCTGTTTGTGTTGTATTTGGAAGCATACTCGGCGGTGGTCCGCGAAGGATGGTTCGTTGGATACGTGCCATCCCTTTATTAGTTCCGCCGCCGCGCTAGTTGCCAATGTTATGTCGATGATCGTTTGGTATCTGGAGCTAACGAAAGTAGCCTCCGTACCTCTGTTTATGATGTTGTTGTGTTTGTGGGTATACTAATAAAACGCAGTCGTCGAATTACCAAGGATTATGCTTACTAATCAGATAGCTTAGGTGCCCCGAAACTTTACCGTAGCGACGAGACGGCTTTCCTGCGGTGCGTGACGCTTAGGTACTACGAAACTTTACCGTCGCGAGAGCCGGTCTCGGCGCCAGCGCGCGACGCCTAGCTACATCGAAACTTTACCGTAACGACCAGACGGCTTCCGCGCGGTGCGTGACGCTTAGTTACTACGAGACTTTACCGTAACGACTAGCGGCTTAGCAGAGGGCGTTTGTGTTTCGTGCTGTAATTATTATATGCTATCTGATCAGTAAAACACCGTTGCCTCAAATCATTTATTTCTTATTTACAATAATAGTACGATAGTAGTAAAATAACAGCTGTACAATATGTATCACTACATCACTCCCCCCCCTTTTTCAAGTGAAACGAACGATGTGTCGAACAGTTCTTCCCGATTTCGTTACGTACGGTTCCTTGCGTTTCGCTGCTGGTGTATCTTTTTCTTCTTCGCAGACGTAAGCTGGTTTCAGTCTGTCCAGGGACACAACTGTGACGCGATTTGGGAGTTTCACCTTGAAAAACTTCTCTTGCTTCTCGACTACCTCATACGGGCCTTCGTAGGGAGGTGTTAGAGGTTTTCTTACTCTGTCGACGCGAATAAACACATATTTGCACACCGCTAACTGTTGGGGTATGAACAGTGAGCGCGGTTGCGATACCTTTTCGTTCTCCGGTATCAATGTAGCCATGGTTTTGGTCAGATCTCTAACAAAACTGATCGTGTCTTGAGTATCCTTCGGTGCTATGAAGAAATCGCCAGGGACCCTGAGACTGGATCCGTAGGTAAGTAACGCTGGGCTTAAGTTGCTGTCTCTGTGTAATGCAACACGTAAACCTAGCAGCACTGTGTGTATCTCTTTCGTCCAGCTTGTTTTTGCGCCTCGCGCCATAAGCGCGGCCTTTAGAGTTCTGTGCCACCTCTCCACTAAACCATTTGACTGCGGGTGATAAGCAGTAGTCCGTAATCGTGTCACGCCTATTCTTTTGGTGAAGGCTTGAAACAAAGCTGATTCGAACTGCCTTCCCTGGTCTGTGGTGATACGCAGGGGGCAGCCGAACCTGGATATCCAATTATCATACACCGCTCTGGCCACTGTTTCGGCGGATATGTCCTTTACTGCTGCTGCTTCTGGCCACTTAGTTGTTCGGTCGATCATTGTCACAATGTATTGGCAATCTTCTGACGGAAGAAGCGGACCCACTATGTCTATGTGTACGTGGTCAAAACGTCCTGCTTCTTGGAATTGTCCCAACGGTGTGACAGTGTGTCGTTGCACTTTGCTCTTCTGACATTGAACACACTGTCTCGTCCACTCGGCAACGTCCTTGTTCATGCAAGGCCAGAAATACTTGCTGGTAACAAGCTTACGTGTGTTTCGTACTCCTGGATGGCTCATTTCGTGGAGAGCTTTGCATGCAGCTTCCCGACATGAGGCTGGCAAGTACGGTCTCGGGTTTCTCAATGATGTTTCACATGTGATTGGATTCTTCACGCCCGGTAAGGTGATTTCAGTGAACTTTAGGTTTGACTGTCTTCTGAGCTGTTGCAGTTCACCGTCATTCATTTGATCCTCGCTGAGCGCATTGTAATTAAGGGTTGATGTTAGGGTGATCTCTTCGATGCGCGATAGAGTATCAGCGACAATGTTCTCCTGACCCTTCACATACTTTATCGCACTGCAAAATTGACTTATGAATTGCAACTGTCTTTCTCTGCGTGGAGTGTCGTTTGCGCCTGGTGCTTTAGTAAGGGCATAAGTCAGCGGTTTGTGGTCAGTGTATACAATTACATCCAGGCCTTCTATGTATCTTCGAAAGTGCTTCACTGCGGTGTAGATCGCTAGTAGCTCGCGATCATACACGCTGTACTTCTTTTCCGTTACGCTGAGAGACTTGGAGAAGAAAGCGATTGGTTTCCACGTAGTGCCTTCCTTTTGCTGCAGTACCGCTCCCATGCTCATGTCTGATGCGTCGGACATAATATTCAGCTGCGCACCAGGAATTGGGTGAGACAATGTAGCCGCTTCTTTGATGCTGTCGCGACATTGTTTAAATGCTTCTTCTGTAGTTGGCGTCCAAGCAATGGGGGTCTTATCTCTCTTCTTAGCATTGTGTAACAATTTATTGAGTTCGTGCTGTTTGTCGGCTTGTCTTGGTAAACAGTCTCGGTAGAAGTTAAGCATTCCCAAAAATCTTCTCAATTCTTCTATGGTTCTTGGTTTTGGGAATGCGGTTATAGCGGCAGTCTTCTCTTCCAGCGGTCTTATACCTTCATCTGTTACCTCGTATCCTAGGAAGTTCAACTTGCTTTTTCCGAACTCACACTTCTCCGTGTTTATGCACAATCCATATTCCGACAGGCGCTTGAAGATTTCGTGCAAGTGTTTTTTGTGTGTTTCTTTGCACGAGGAATAGACCAGCAGATCATCCACGAAGTTGAAGGCGAATTCGTCTGTACCTTGCAACACCTGATGCATAAATCTCTGGAATGTCTGTGCCGCGTTTCTCAGGCCGAAAGTCCTAGAAGTGAACTCAAACAAACCGAAAGGAGTTGTGATTGCCGTCTTCTGGGCGTCTTCTTTTCTCATGGGTATCCAATAATATGCCTTCTTGATGTCGATTTTTGAGAAGATTTTCTTCCTATGTAGTCTGAACGTGAAATCCTGGACTCGAGGAATCGGGTACCGATCTGGTACGGTGATTGCATTAAGGCGACGATAATCGCCACAAATGCGTAACTGCCCGTTCTTCTTCTTCACGATGTGCAGCGGATTTGCCCATGGACTGTCTGAAGGTCGACATATACCCATTTCCATCAAGCGTTCGAATTCCTTCTTAGCTTCGATGTACTTATCCGGTGGTAATGGTCGTGGTCGTACGTAAATTGGCCCACCGTTGGTTTCCAAGTGATGACAAACATTGTGTGACGGCGGATTTGTCATGGACATCGGTCGCTGTATCTCCGGGTATTTTTCCAATATCTCGTGGTATGGGTGAGCACGGTTGATCAGTAATATCGGTTCGTTGTCGCAGCGAGTTGATAACGCCTGTACCTTGAGTTTGGTGATTCCATCAATCAATTTTCCTTTCTTGAGGTCGACGATTATGTGGTGAGTTTTTAAAAAATCGGCACCCAGAATTGAACGCTGTGTATCGGCGATTACGAAGGTCCACGAATAGCTACGTCGTAGCCCAAGGTCCAGCTGCAGCGTCTTCTCACCGTAAGTGCGTATAGCAGTACCGTTTGCCGCATAAAGCTTGTAGTCAGTTGGCGTATTACGATACCTTGACTTTACAGCTAATACGGATATCTCCGCGCCCGTATCGACGAGAAGACGTTCACCACTTGCCCGATCTGCGATTATTAAGCGGTTATTTTTCACACCCACACCGATTCCCGCGACGACCGGTGCAGCTTCTAATTTTCCGACTTTGATCTTCTTGCACACGGAGATTCACAACGCTTTGCCCGGTTTCCAAACTTCCAGTGGTATCGACACAACCACTCGGGATCACCTGGTTTTCTTGAGCTTCTATTAGGCGTCTTTGACCTCGAACGTGAACGATATCTTTGATATCGGGGTCTCCTGCTAGTTTCCAATTCCTCGACTTTCAGTGTCAGCTTTTCTATCACCTGGGTCAGTTGCTGTAATTGTGAATTGCTCACATCTGTTCCGCTGGTACTAGCTATGGCGCATACCTGAGGCTCCAGGTGTTCCATCATCTTATCAGCCATAGTGGCTAAGGTGTCGAGAGACGACTCGTTGTTCACCGACAATACTGTTCGTACTGATGTAGGTAGTTGATTCAGCCACAGCACTTTCAAAGGGTCGTCTGGCACCATTTGTCCTCCCAAATCACGCATACGACGCAACAATTGACTCGGCTTCTGATCACCCAGCTCTTGCCCGCTCAACAGTTTCTGCAGTTGGCGCGACTCACTTTCTTGATATACCGACATTAGACGATTTTTCAATGCCGTATATTTACCCGTCTTCGGAGGGTTTAACAAAATGTCGCTAATCTGCTGTAGGTCTTGCGACTGTAACTGGCTGAGGACGTGGCGAAATTTGTGTTCCTCACTCGTCTTCAGGGGTTCCACCATCGCTTCATAATGGGCGAACCACAACCTGGGTTGTTCTCGCCAAAAAGGAAGCAACTTCGACTGCGTCGATACAGCACTCAAATCTTGAGTCGCTCCCGCTGCTTCTTCCAGTCCGTTCGGCATGATTCACGATTTAGTTTTCGGGTTCGGCTCGTTTGGTTCGATTCGATTTGGGGTCACCAATGTTGTGTTTGTGGGTATACTAATAAAACGCAGTCGTCGAATTACCAAGGATTATGCTTACTAATCAGATAGCTTAGGTGCCCCGAAACTTTACCGTAGCGACGAGACGGCTTTCGTGCGGTGCGTGACGCTTAGGTACTACGAAACTTTACCGTCGCGAGAGCCGGTCTCGGCGCCAGCGCGCGACGCCTAGCTACATCGAAACTTTACCGTAACGACCAGACGGCTTCCGCGCGGTGCGTGACGCTTAGTTACTACGAGACTTTACCGTAACGACTAGCGGCTTAGCAGAGGGCGTTTGTGTTTCGTGCTGTAATTATTATATGCTATCTGATCAGTAAAACACCGTTGCCTCAAATCATTTATTTCTTATTTACAATAATAGTACGATAGTAGTAAAATAACAGCTGTACAATATGTATCACTACAATGGTAAGGTTTGTTTGGAAAAGGTATTCGGTTAGTAACTCACCCCTTTTATTTGTATCCTTACTTCCCCACAGCGGGTGATGTGCATTGCAGTCTGCGGAGATGATCAGCTCCCAGGCGTGGATGTCACAGTGTTGCACCAGCTCTGCGAGTTCCTTGGGAGGAACTTCACCTTCGGTTGGCATGTACACTGAGGCTAACACAAGGGCTGTTTGTCTATCTGTAATGATTTTCACTGCCGTGAGGTCTCTAGAACAGAATTGGTTAAGCAGGGTGGTTGTTATGGTGTTAGGCATGAAGATGCAAGTTCTTGGTTTTTCTATGGAGGTGTCTAACAGTAGCTTACCTCCAAGGTTGTTCAGACCGCAGATCCTGTTATTCCTGATCCAGGGCTCTTGGATTAGAGCGACGGTCTTGTTGTTTCCCTCCAGCACTTTGCGTAATGTTGCCGCCGCTATTTGTTTGTGCTGGAGGTTGGTTTGTATGATATTTAGATGGGAGTCAGGGACTGCGGAGAACATTGTCCTCGTCGCTGGTCTCCTCTCCCATTACCAGCGGCGGGTTCGACGCAACCTCGCTCGGACCCTGTTGGGGAGCTGAGGTGGACGGCTTCGGGGTAGATGTCTCCTTTGCCGTGGTCTCACCCGTCTCTGCTGGCTTGTTGTCATCCGCCGTTTCCTCCTCCACATCGAAGAAGCGGATGTATCCGCTCCCAGATATGTGGGCTACACGGCGGTCTCTGTCCATGATGCCCTGCTTCTGGTCCTCGGGGATTCCTAGGACCAGGTGGACAACCTTTTCCTTCGATGTCTCTTCCCCGGCTTTGTCGTCCACCGTCATGACGTAACACTGCCAGGAGTCTACCTTGTACCAGGGGTTTTGGGCACATAGTATCTTCTGCAGTGTTGCGGCGTCGGTGATGCGGGTGTGCAGTAGCAGTCCCGCCTTGACGCGCTTCTTCAGCTCTGACTGCTTTATGACAGACAGGCTGGTGCCGGGTATTGGTGATGGAATGGTGGTTACCGCCTTTTCCAGCCAGCCTAGAGCGTTTGCGTCCTCACACCACATCGCTAGTACCCCATCCCTAAGGAAGGGCCGTCCGCGGAAAGATGGAGCCTGCACGCTCGGAGACACAGGAGACAGGACAGCTTGTACGATGCTATCGTCGATAGCTTCTCTAAGCTGCTCTGCCTGGCTCTGCGAGAGATCCCTTGGCGGGACAGTTATGACCGCTACTTTCAGATGCGATTGACTCGCATCTGCATAGCTAACTGCCCGCTTAGGCTTCGGGTCGGTTTTCGCGCGTTTGGCTTCCCCCCTGGGCGATCGAGTGTCGTCCAGGCGTGCGCGCTTCGTTGAAGCGCGCTCTGCCGGACCACACCCGTGCTCAGGTTGCTCCTTTTCAGGGGCTGGGGTCGCCGCCGCAGCAGTCCGCCGGCCACGATTGCCTCTTGGGGTTCGTCGCTTATTGGGCTGGTTGGGTTGTTGAGGTGGTGGTGGTGCCGAGTCTTTGTGCACCATCTTTTCCTCTTTCGAGGTGGATGGTGCAGGGTCGCGCTGCGTTGCCGCTGCTGCGTGTGTGTTCTCGGTTGGTCTGTGTTTTGGTTTTTTTGGTTTAGGGGCCTTCCGTCTCGCGCGCTCGTTAGGGCGACTGCGTTCTGGTTGACCCTTCAACTCTGTGTTTACTGGAGCTGTCGCTTCCCTGTCAGCGGTTCTTTTGCAAGAGCGCTTGTAGGTGACTAGGCTCCAAGTAGTCATTGTGGTGGTGTTGTGGTGTGGTTTTGCTGTTTCCGGCATAGCCTCAGCAAGGGTTGATAGGTCCAGGCTTGAACCTGGCTCGACGCACGACTTGGTGTTCCCCCCAGAATACGAGGAACAGACCGAGCGATGCTCGGTGAGGGATTCTCCACTTTGCGTGGTACCCTCCTGGGGTAATACTGTTACAAATTGTGCTTCCATTTTTGTTTTGGGCAGAAGAAAGTTTTGATAGCCCCCACTGCTCTGGCCCTCGGCAGTGTGGGTATGGATATGGGTATGGATGGGATGGGATGGATGGGGTGGATGTCGGGTAGGGATAGGATAGGAGGTATAGATGTGATGTGGGTTAGGGGTGGGATGGATGGATGTATGAATGGATGGGGAAGTAGGTGGGAAAATGGAGGAGGAGGTAGGGAGTAGGGATGGGGTAAGTACGGGGTTGGGGAGATCACTCGGCGGGCGGGAAGTTCCACACCGAGTGCTGAGGCCCGATTCCTTCACCGCCCATCTAGGATGCTCAGTGACCGAATCGAACCCCTATCAGTGTAGAACCTTAGCCGTCAAACCCAGATGTCCACCCGCAGGCGGGTAGGCATTTGGTGTTGCCGTTGCCCGGGGTGCGCCACTAGGAGGCTTTCTGACGTGCACCCCTTCTGGCCACCTTATGACAACGATGGGGAAGAATACTTCGATGCTTTTTAAAACTATTTGCAACTTAAATATAAGATATTTAAGTTATGAATAGTTTTAAAGTAAGTTGAATTTATATGTGTATATGTATATCATTTTAATGTGTTGTAAATAAACATCTAATACCTATTTAGATAAAGTACAACTTCGAGGCGCTTTGCCCACAACTAAAGGTTGAAGATGGAAATAACGTCCGACGCTCACCGAAGTCTGATAATGTGCCCAAATCTCAAAACAGTCCTTTACCTGCGCTGAATGTAAGTAGAGTAACATTTGTTTTTTTTCTTTTCATTTGCTGCATCGCAGATCAAATATTCTTTCAAATTCTACCAACGGTCGAAGCTAGAAGTCGACGCATTAAGATTGGCCCTTAATGACCCCAAATATCGGCCCGAACCGTTGAGTGTTATCAACGTGAGTCAATATTGTTTGCAGAGTGGTGCCTAGCTTATATGTGATTCACTTACATGCCACGGTTTTGAAGGTTTAACAACTAACAGAGTAATATCAAAATCATTAAAAGCGTGACATTTGTAAATTATGAGAATACACGGCAACGCGGTGCTTTCACTAATACTGTAGCATCATATGTATCGGTGGGGGTTAATCAACTGTTCTCGGTTTGCTTATTCTGTGTGTCTTTTGTAAATATATAAAAACACAGCTACAATATTAGCACAATGCAGAACTAATACCTGAGTGATGAAACTTCAATGATCTAACTAATAGTACCTACTTTACTTTTGATTAAATATATTTATAATCTAACTATTAATTACTAACTTTTAGCGTATTTTCTGAATGAACTAATACTAGACTAAACGTACGTCGAGTAGTACGACGTTTTAAGTAAAATACTAAAACTGTTAACTCGTCATTACTCGTACTCTAAGAATACTTTAAAATCATAGAAGGTTCATCATAAATTAACACTAAAAAAAAAATCTAATTTTTAAATTTCAAACTATTTCAGGCTATGGTAGCACACGGTAGAGTCGAACTTCTTGCGCACCCTCTTAGCCAGAAATATCTACAGATGAAATGGCACAGCTATGGAAAATACTTCCACTTAGCTAATCTTCTCTTCTACTGTATCTTCTTAATCTTTGTTACCGTTTATACGTATTTACTGATGACAAATAATGATGACCCATTTCCTGCAAAAAAATCCGCCAAATGTAATCTGACTGAACCAATAATTAATATTGACCGAGAAAACAAGTCCCGCCAAAATAATTTTTTGGTACCTGGTGAGTTAATTTTCATATTTTACTGAAACAGAAGAAATAATCAACACTACAAATTGTTCAGGTTACGTAGGTCAACATATTAATTAATAAGTTTTATTATTTACTTTAAAAAAACTAGAATTTAGGACAGCGCAGCGCTGCTACAATTAATTTACCTAAATATTATTATCCTATTTTTCACATAAATATTATTAAAGATCAGTTAACTCCGATTCTTGTTTTAAATTTAGACCAACTCGATATGTTTTACCGACATCAATATTTTTTCCTCAAATAATACCATAAATACTAATTTCAGATTCTGATTTCGAGTCTAAAGTTGCTATGTATACCAGCACTGTAGCGATACTCGTGTACAACGCTATATGTCTGGTGCGCGAAGCTTACAACGTGAAGCAACAGAAATGGCATTACATGGTCGATCCATCGAACCTGGTCTCCTGGCTGTTGTACATCAGTTCATCTCTGATGGTCTTCCCGACAATCTTTGGATGTTTCGAAGAGATACAGGTAAGAACAAATTTATTAATCAATCAAATTATTTATTTGCAAAAATCACTTTAATTTTCTTATATAACTATCATAAACAAATCATACTTGCACTTCCTCCGCAACTTCGTCTGTGTTTATTTAGGACTCATCATCATCAGCCCGTTGCAGTCCACTGCTGGACATAGGCCTCTCCTTATGTACGCCACAAAGCCCGGTCTGCTGCTTTATGCATCCAGTCGTTGCCTGCCCTCTTATGTAAGTCATCCCGCCATCTGGCCAGAGGGCGACCCACGCTACGTTTACCAAGACGCGGTCTCCACTCCAGAACACGCTTACTCCAGCGGTTATCGGTTCTGCGAAATATGTGGCCAGCCTATTGCCACTTCAACCTTCTAACTTTCAGAGCTATTTCGGTCACTTTAGTTCTCTGACGGATTACTTCGTTCCGAATTTTGTCCTTCAGAGAGACCGAGCATAGCTCTTTCTATAGCGCGTTGAGCGACTTTGAGCTTATGGATTAGCCCCACAGTCAGTGTCCACGTCTCAGCTCCGTACGTCATTACAGGGAGGACGCACTGGTTGAACACTTTTGTGTTCAGGCTCTGTGGTATATCCGACGAAAATATGTGGTACAACTTCCTGAACGCTGCCCAGCCCAACTGAATCCTCCTATCGGCTTCCTTTTCGAAGTTGTATCTACCCAACTGCATTAGTTGCCCGAGATAGACATACTCCTTGACAACTTCGAGAGGCGTGCCATCGACGATTACTGGTTCCGGAGCGACGAGATCATTAGACATGACCTTCGTCTTGTCCAGGTTCATCCGGAGACCAATTCGTTGGGAGGCTTCATTTAGGCTATGCAGCATCTCTTGAACTTCCTGCAGCGATTCTGCCATGACTACGATATCATCGGCAAACCTTAGGTGCGAGATGTATTCGCCGTTTATATTGAAGTCCCGCCCGTTTCAGTTTAGAGTCATGAAAACGTCTTCTAGTGCATTTGAAAACAGTTTCGGGGATATCACATCCCCCTGTCTTACTCCTCGATGCAATAAAATCGGTTTTGTTTGACTGTTCTGTACTTGAACGGACATAGTTGCAGCGTCATACAGGCTTCTCAGCACCTTGATGTATCAAAAATAAACTTGGCACTGCTGCAAGGAGTCCAGAACAGACCAGGTCTCGACGGAGTCAAAGGCCTTCTCATAGTCCACGAAAGCAAGACACAGAGGCTGATTATATTCATGGGTCCTCTGTATAATCTGCCTCACAGTGTGTATGTGGTCTATGGTGCCAAATCCTCCTCAAAACCCGGCCTGCTCCGGTGGCTGGAAGTCGTCCAACCGTCGCGTCAGCCTATTTGTGAGGACCCTCGAAAACAAACTGTAGACATGGCTCAGGAGTGATATAGAGCGGTAGTTCTTGAGAAGGGTCTTGTCCCCCTTCTTGAAAAATAAAACTGCCAGACTCCTGCTCTGGCCGTGTGGTATCCGGCCTAGAATTGACCTCCCCCTTTCCTCCCGTGGGTGTCGTAAGAGGCGACTACGGGAAAAAAACCAGAAGATGGGCAGCAGCGTCTTCTGTAACTTGACCGCCAATACTGCGATCCCCAAACCGCTTGCCAAGTGTAGGGATTATGGCAACCCCCCCCCCCCCCAATGAAACACACAATTTTGCCACGGCCCCCAGTACCCGGCAGCTCCTCTATCCCTGGCTATGGTAGCGGGCCAGGTAACGGAGGAGCAGGGGGTGCTAAGAATCACCGGTTGATTCCTCGCTACCACCCCCACCGGACTTTGGCCCTGGCAACGCACAACGCCCGCACGCTTCGGACCGATGAGAAGATTGTCGAGCTAGAGGAAGAATTGAGCAGGTTGCGTTGGGACATCATGGGATTATCTGAAATCCGACGAGAGGGACAGGTTACGATAATCCTTGACTCCGGCAACATGCTCTTCTTCCGGGAAGGAGACCGAAAGTCCCAGGGTGGTGTTGGGTTTCTCGTCCGTAAGTCCTTCATTAATAACGTGGTAAAAGTCGATAGTGTGTCGAGCAGGGTAGCTTACCTGATACTCAGAATCACCAATCGGTATTCGTTGAAGGTCATCCAGGTATATGCGCCGACCTCGACACACCCTGACGATGAAGTAGAGGCTATGTATGAGGAGATCTCTGAAGCCATGCATACCTCCAAAATATACTTCACCGTTGTTATGGGGGACTTCAACGCTAAGGTGGGCACTCAGAATGGCGATGAGTTGAGAGTAGGGTCGTTTGGATGTGGGCAGCGGAACCAGAGGGGCCAGCGGCTGGTCGACTTCATGGAGAAGGAAGAACTCTATTTGATGAACTCCTTCTTCCAGAAGCGACCATCCAGGAAGTGGACGTGGATTAGCACCGATGGTTCAACCAAAAATGAGATCGACTTCATCATGACGACCAAGAAGCGTATATTCAGTGATGTCTCTGTGATCGGGAAGGTGAAAACCGGTAGTGATCATTGTATTGTCAAAGGCACACTGAATATCCATGTTAAGCTTGAACGGTCTCGTCTGATGAAGTCCACGCTCCGTCCTGGTCCTGCCCAAATCCAGAACCCCGAAAGCTTTCAACTCGAGCTGCGTAATCGTTTCCAGTGCCTAGCCGAATGCGATATAGCGGACGAGATAAACAACGGGTTGGTGGAAGCTGTCCAAGCAGTGGCTCTCCAATAAAACCATTAAGTTAATGGAAGCCCGGAATGCGATGAGACTACAATCTTCAGCTGACACATCGGAATACGGTCAACTTAATAGGCGCATTTCTATCTCCACGGGTCACGATTTATGCTCCTTTAATACTGCCCGTATCAAGGACGCAATTGAGCGGAACCAGGGCTCCAAAGTGTTCGCGAGGAATTCGTCTGTTGGGAAAAGCCAAATGACGAAGCTGATGATCGACGATGGCAGTATCATCTTATCGAAACCGGAAATATTGGGAGAGCTCGAGAGGTTTTACGGACAACTGTACACCTCGACACGGGAACCCGTTGTCAGCGTAGCTCAGGACTCCAGAGCTAAACTGACCCGACACTACGAAGAGGACATCCCAGACATCAGCCTGTACGAGATTAGAGTGGCTCTGAAACAGCCTAAGAACAACAAGGCGCCGGGTGATGACGGAATTACAACGGAGCTTCTGAGAGCGGGTGGAAAACCGGTACTTTTAGTCCTCCAGAAGCTTTTCGATTCCGTCATACTCGAGGGTACTACGCCAGAAGCATGGCTCAGGAGTGTGGTGGTGCTCTTCTTCAAAAAAGAACAACACCTTGTTGAAGAATTATAGACCCATCTCGCTCCTGAGCCATGTGTATAAGCTGTTTTCGAGAGTCATCACGAACCGTCTCGAACGATGACTTCTAGCCTCCCGAACAAGCCGGCTTCCGAAAAGGCTTTAGCACCATAGACCACATCCACACGCTCCGCCAGATTATACAGAAGACCGAGGAGTATAATCGGCCACTGTGTCTAGCGTTTGTGGACTATGAAAAAGCCTTCGATTCAATCGAAACCTGGGCTGTGTTGCAGTCCCTTCAGCGATGTCATATTGACTATAGGTATATCGAGGTGTTGGAGTGTTTGTATAGTAACGCCACCATGTCGATCCGGTTACAGGACGAGAGCACGAATCCAATCCAACTGCAGCGTGGTGTGAGACAGGGAGACGTGATTTCTCCGAAACTGTTCACAAATGCGTTGGAGGACGTTTTCAAGCTCTTGGACTGGAACGGGTCCGGCATCAACATCAATGGCGAATACATCACTCACCTTCGTTTTGCCGATGATATAGTGTTCATGGCGGAATCGCTGGAGGAGCTCAATACTATGCTCAGCGACCTCAGTCTCGTTTCCCAACAGGTGGGTCTTAAAATAAACATGGACAAGACGAAGATCATGTCAAATGTCCATGTCGCACCCGTACCGGTTATCGTTGGGGACGATACTCTCGAGGTTGTTGACCACTATGTCTACCTTGGACAGACTGTTCAGTTAGGAAAGTCAAACTTCGACAAAGAGGTCGCCCGAAGAATCCAACTCGAATGGGCAGCGTTCGGGAAACTACGCGACATCTTCTCGTCCAAAATTCCGCAGTGTCTGAAGACGAAGGTTTTTAACCAGTGTGTGTTGCCAGTGATGACGTATGGCTCTGAGACGTGGTCGCTAACGGTTGGCCTTTTAGAGAAGCTCAGAGTCACTCAACGAGCTATGGAGAGAGCTATGCTCGGAGTTTCTTTGCGCGACAGGATCCGGAATACGGAAATTCGCCAAAGAACTAGGGTCACCGACATAGCTCAAAGCATATGCAAGTTGAAGTGGCAATGGGCAGGCCATATCGCTTGAAGAACTGACAACCGCTGGGGAAGAAAGGTTCTCGAGTGGCGACCACAAACCGGAAGACGCAGCGTTGGCAGGCCTCTCACCAGGTGGACCGACGACATCGTCAGAGTTGCAAACGGCAAGTTGTCGTTCTTTATGGCGTTCTAAGAGGGAGGCTTTTGTCCAGCAGTAGACGTCTTCTGGCTGATGATGATGATGATGCCCCTGCTCCACGCTTTTGGAGTTCTCCCTTCGTGGAGAACGGAGTTGAAAATACGCTGCAGCTGCTTAAGGATAGGAGTTAAGAGCTCAGTTGTTACTCCGTCCTCACCCGGGGCTTTTCCATTTTTAATTGTTTGAGGGCCAACTCGATTTCGTCAATGCTGACGTCGGGAAGTTCGTCGGTATAGTGTCGGGCACATCGAATTGGTTTTGAAGTTCCATTTGGAATCTTTTAGAACCAGCAATGGTTTTGAACAGGGTAGGCCGAAGCGTGGACTTTATCAGACGGGTGCGTTCTAGCTTGAAGTTTATATTCAGAGTGCTTCGTACAAGTCGGTGATCACTTCCAGTGTTGAACCTGTTGATCACTGAGACGTTTGTTTTGGCTGGGCATTGTCCGCACTTAGCCGCTTGAAAGGGCCATTGTGCGTGGTGGGTTTCTTTCTTCTACTCCAGCCATCCCAGCTCGCCCCAGAAAGCGAGCAGCCTTTTCAGGTTGCTGCAAGCTTCCGGTAGCGATGCTGGACGCTGGAGAATGCGTGCCCGTCGATCGTCCACACTTCCGCACTCCATGAGTACGTGCTGTGGCGTTTCTTCTGCCTCCATGCAGCCTCTGCATAGAGGGCTGTTCGTCACACCTAAGGTAAAAAGGTGTTTGTTTAGCGGGCAGTGTCCGGTTATTGTACCTAGTACTATACGGATTTTGTCCCTGTTTAGTCTGGTGAGGTTGCGGGCAAACTTTTTCGAAAACACCGGAATTGCATTCTTTGTCTGCCTGCAACCTACACCGTTCCTCCATTCTGTTTGGTGGTTTTGTTCTGTTTTCAGACGCAACCAAGATCTGACTTGTGCCAGGGGTATCGGCAGTAGTGGTTCCGGTCCATATACCGCCGTTCTTGATCCCCTTTTAGCCAGTTCATCGGCTGCGTCATTACCTATTGAATTGCTATGTCCTTTAATCCATTGCAGGGTTACGTTGTTTGTGTCTGCGATGGACTGGAGTGCGTTGTGGCATTCCAGTACTAGGACAGAGGTTATGGTATTGTTTTGTAGAGCTTGAAGGACGGATGCACTGTCTGACACAATTCTAATATTGTAGCCTCTGACATCTCTGGCTGCAACCGCCTGTGCTGCTTTGGTGATGCCTATACATTCTGCTTGAAATATAGTATTAAGTTTATCTAGGGTGGTCGAGATTTTAATGTTGAGGTCGTTCGAGAAGACTCCCGCTCCGGTCCCCTGTGAGGTTTTGGAGCCATCTGAATATATCCTAACTTCATTTGTGCCAGAGTTATCCTGCATTTCTGCTGTAAGTTGGATATTGTATCTTCTATCGAAAATATGATGACACGTTGTTCTGTCTATGGGCGCCTCAAGGAGTGGCACCTCCTTGAGGATGTCCCTCAAGACGGTTGAGTGCGTTGTTGATAAGTTTTGCTTCCATAGTCCGTTGGCTCTCAGTCTGAGTGCTGCCGCCTGTGCCTCCTCTTGTATGACAAGGTGTAGAGGTTTCAGGTTTAGCAGGTACTCTAGAGCGGCTGATGGAGTGGTTCTCATGCATCCCGTCGCTGCAATACTTGCAAGGCGTTGCAGGCTTTGGAGTTTCATTTTTACTGTGGTAAGTTGTGTTCTGGGCCACCATACAACCGACCCGTAGGTCAGAGAGGGTCTGATAACTGCAGTGTATAGCCAAAGAGTTATCTTCGGGTTGAGACCCCATTTTTTACCAACTAGTCTCTTACACTGGTAGAAAGTTATGCAGGCCTTCTTTGTTTTTTCCATGATGTGACTCGCCCAGTTTAGTCTACTATCAAGTATAACGCCCAGATATTTTACTTGAGTTGATAGGGAGAGTTTGGTATTAAATAACTTTGGTGGTTGGAGTTCTGGTAACTTCCTTTTGTTGGTGAAAAGGATAAGTTCTGTTTTCTTTGGGTTAACTGACAGCTGGTGTTCGTCGCACCAGTCTTCTACAATGCGAAGAGCGGAACGCATCACTTCGCATAGGATGTTCTCTGCGTTCCCACTTATCAGTATAGTTAGGTCGTCTGCGTACCCAATGGTGGTATAGCCTTGATCGTTTAGTCTTCTCAGAAGGCTGTCCGCTACCATATTCCATAGAAGTGGTGATAGGACGCCCCCTTGTGGGCATCCTCTGGCCACTTTAGCCCTTGTTGTGGTGTTCACTTCTATTTGGACAGCCCTCTTACTGACCAGTTCGGTGATCCAGTTTGCTATTACTGGTTCTACTTTGTATCTTTGCAGGGCATGGTTGATGCTATTGTGTGTGGTTTTATCAAAAGCTCCCTCTATGTCTATGAACGCTGCGAGAGTTGATGATTTGTTGTTAACGGCGGATTCTATCTTGTGCACCACTAAGTGCAGGGCCGATTCTGTTGATCTACCTTTCCTATAGGCGTGTTGTTGGGGATGCAGTGGTTCGGTTTTTAGGGCTCCATCCCGTAAGTGTCGATCCACAAGTCTTTCCAGTGTTTTTAGTAGAAAAGACGTTAGGCTGATAGGTCTGAAGGATTTTGCTTGTGTGTAGTCATCCTTACCGGGCTTTGGTAGGAATACTACTTTCGCTTCCCTCCATATTTTAGGTATATATTTGAAGGCTATGCATGCCCTGTATATTGGTGTAAGGTACTTTGTTGTCTGATTTATCTGCCATTGTAGTAATCCTGGGAAAATTCCATCCAGTCCTGCAGATTTAAATGGCTTGAAGCTTTTCAGGGCCCATGCCACTCTGTCTGCAGTTACTACCTTGGCCGCTATTTCCCATTCCTGGGGTGTGGGTTTGCTGTGGTGCTCGTCTGGCCATCCGGATTCTGTCGTGATTCGGCATCCGGGAAAGTGTGTTTCGAGCAGCAATGCATTGGTTTCGGCTTCTGTGTTTGTGTAGGTGTCGTCAGCCTTTTTAAGGGAGCCCATAAGGTCAAGGTTTCCCTTACTGAGAATTTTCTTTATTCTCGCGGCTTGGTTCGTTGAGTTAATGCTGCTACAGAACTTGTGCCAGCTTTCGCTACTGCGGAATCTGATACGTTTCTTGTAGTGTCTTTGTGCTATTTCATAGTTGTCCCAGTCTTCCTCGGCTCTGGTGTTTTTCGCTCGATTGAACAGCGCCCTTAATTTCCTCCGTAAGCGTTCCAGTTCTGGCCCCCACCAGGAACTTTTGCCCGGATCTTTAGGTGTTACAGTCGGACATGCCAGTTCGTAACAGTTTACAAGAGCGGTGGTTATATTTTGTACGTTTGTTTCTATGTTGCTTGTACTAAGTGTTGTGTCTGTCAGCTGTATGTCACTTAGTGTTTTGGTGAGTTGGTTTGTGTACCTAGTTATATCGGTTTTGCGGGGGTTGCGATATGAAACCGGGTTTGTCTGTTTGTGTTGTATTTGGAAGCATACTCGGCGGTGGTCCGCGAAGGATGGTTCGTTGGATACGTGCCATCCCTTTATTAGTTCCGCCGCCGCGCTCGTTGCCAATGTTATGTCTATGATCGTTTTGTATCTGGAGCTAACGAAAGTAGCCTCCGTACCTCTGTTTATGATGGTAAGGTTTGTTTGGAAAAGGTATTCGGTTAGTAACTCACCCCTTTTATTTGTATCCTTACTTCCCCACAGCGGGTGATGTGCATTGCAGTCTGCGGAGATGATCAGCTCCCAGGCGTGGATGTCACAGTGTTGCACCAGCTCTGCGAGTTCCTTGGGAGGAACTTCACCTTCGGTTGGCATGTACACTGAGGCTAACACAAGGGCTGTTTGTCTATCTGTAATGATTTTCACTGCCGTGAGGTCTCTAGAACAGAATTGGTTAAGCAGGGTGGTTGTTATGGTGTTAGGCATGAAGATGCAAGTTCTTGGTTTTTCTATGGAGGTGTCTAACAGTAGCTTACCTCCAAGGTTGTTCAGACCGCAGATCCTGTTATTCCTGATCCAGGGCTCTTGGATTAGAGCGACGGTCTTGTTGTTTCCCTCCAGCACTTTGCGTAATGTTGCCGCCGCTATTTGTTTGTGCTGGAGGTTGGTTTGTATGATGTTTAGATGGGAGTCAGGGACTGCGGAGAACATTGTCCTCGTCGCTGGTCTCCTCTCCCATTACCAGCGGCGGGTTCGACGCAACCTCGCTCGGACCCTGTTGGGGAGCTGAGGTGGACGGCTTCGGGGTGGATGTCTCCTTTGCCGTGGTCTCACCCGTCTCTGCTGGCTTGTTGTCATCCGCCGTTTCCTCCTCCACATCGAAGAAGCGGATGTATCCGCTCCCAGATATGTGGGCTACACGGCGGTCTCTGTCCATGATGCCCTGCTTCTGGTCCTCGGGGATTCCTAGGACCAGGTGGACAACCTTTTCCTTCGATGTCTCTTCCCCGGCTTTGTCGTCCACCGTCATGACGTAACACTGCCAGGAGTCTACCTTGTACCAGGGGTTTTGGGCACATAGTATCTTCTGCAGTGTTGCGGCGTCGGTGATGCGGGTGTGCAGTAGCAGTCCCGCCTTGACGCGCTTCTTCAGCTCTGACTGCTTTATGACAGCCAGGCTGGTGCCGGGTATTGGTGATGGGATGGTGGTTACCGCCTTTTCCAGCCAGCCTAGAGCGTTTGCGTCCTCACACCACATCGCTAGTACCCCATCCCTAAGGAAGGGCCGCCCGCGGAAAGATGGAGCCTGCACGCTCGGAGACACAGGAGACAGGACAGCTTGTACGATGCTATCGTCGATAGCTTCTCTAAGCTGCTCTGCCTGGCTCTGCGAGAGATCCCTTGGCGGGACAGTTATAACCGCTACTTTCAGATGCGATTGACTCGCATCTGCGTAGCTAACTGCCCGCTTAGGCTTCGGGTCGGTTTTCGCGCGTTTGGCTTCCCCCCTGGGCGATCGAGTGTCGTCCAGGCGTGCGCGCTTCGTTGAAGCGCGCTCTGCCGGACCACACCCGTGCTCAGGTTGCTCCTTTTCAGGGGCTGGGGTCGCCGCCGCAGCAGTCCGCCGGCCACGATTGCCTCTTGGGGTTCGTCGCTTATTGGGCTGGTTGGGTTGTTGAGGTGGTGGTGGTGCCGAGTCTTTGTGCACCATCTTTTCCTCTTTCGAGGTGGATGGTGCAGGGTCGCGCTGCGTTGCCGCTGCTGCGTGTGTGTTCCCGGTTGGTCTGTGTTTTGGTTTTTTTGGTTTAGGGGCCTTCCGTCTCGCGCGCTCGTTAGGGCGACTGCGTTCTGGTTGACCCTTCAACTCTGTGTTTACTGGAGCTGTCGCCTTCCTGTCAGCGGCTCTTTTGCAAGAGCGCTTGTAGGTGACTAGGCTCCAAGTAGTCATTGTGGTGGTGTTCACTGAGACATCTCTGAATATACACCTCTTGTCCGTCATGATAAAGTCGATCTCATTTTTGGTCACGTTATCGGGGCTCTGCCAGGTCCACTTCCTCTGGAGCTTCTTCTTGAAGAACGAATTCATCAAGAATAGCCCCTCTCGCTCTAAAAAGTTAACCAGCATCTGCCCCCTGTGATTCCTGTTCCCAATACCATGTGGCCCCACAACCGATTCGGTATCCGTTCGTACTCCCACTTTGGCGTTGAAATCCTCCATGACAACATTGAAGTGGGCCCTTGAGGTGTTGTGCAGGGCTTTGTCTATGTCTTCGTACATAGCTTCCACTTCATCATCCGAGTGGTGGTGGTCGGTACATATACCTGTACGACCTTAAGAGAATATCTCTCGGTCAGTTTGAGTACGAGGTATGCTACCCTTGGCGACACACTAGATATTTCCACAATGTTGCCAGTGAGGGCCTTGTTGACGAGGAATCCGACACTACCCTGGGAAAGGCTATCATCACCTTCTCGGAAGTAGAGTAGATGGCCCGATTCCAAGGTTACTGTGTCCTCCCCATCTCTTCGGACCTCAGATAACCCCAGAATATGCCATCGTATTTTGTCTAACTCTACCTCCAATTCGGCTAGATGTTCGTTGAGCCTCAGAGTTCGTCCATTGTACGTAGCCAAGGTCAATGTGTGGTAGCCGTCCGTAACATGGGGATTCTTAGCACCCCATGCCCCACCGACGCTATGACCGCTACCGTAGCCAAGCCTGGTGAGGCGGCCGGGAACTCGGGGCCGTTTATTTTGTGAGTCTAACACTGCAAGGTAATGCTCTAATCGCCACGCTGGGCAAGTGGGTTGGCGATCGCAGTGGATGAAGCATACCAGAGAACGCTGCTGCCCATTCTCTGGTCTACGGAAGCATCAGATGTACTGCCTCAGTCATTAGTCGCCTTGTACGACACCCGAAAGTGTAATGGGTTGGTTCTATTCTCCTCTGCCGGCCACCACACGGCCGTTATTTAGGACTATCGCATACCAATTTCGAAAGCCCTATTTAACATAAGCAATAAAATTAATCGCAATTGAACAATGTTAGAAATTCAACTCCAAAGAGGGTGAAAAAGAGTTGAAAGTTTAATTTTTACAGTTGACAATAAATTAGAAATAGTTGAATTTAATACTGTAACGCTAACCGTGTGATGGTGAAAAAAGGAATTAAAGTTATTTTTTATTTGTTTCAGTACTCGGCAGCTTCGATAACTGTATTTCTATCATGGTTTGAGCTGCTTCTGTTACTTCAACGCTTCGACCAAGTTGGGATATATGTTGTCATGTTCCTGGAGATCCTACAGACCCTGATTAAAGTGTTAATGGTGTTTTCTATCCTGATCATCGCATTCGGCCTGGCTTTCTATATACTCCTGTCTAAAGTGGGTCCTGACGAGACGGTATTTATGTATAGTTGCTATTTTTGTAGATTTTTGGTGAGATTATTATAATTTGAAAGTTACCACTGCTAACGTTACCGCACATTGAATAATAGAGTATTAATAAAGTAGTTTAATCAAAATAATTATTATTGTTTAAGTTTAATATGAGAAGGTAAGTAGTACGTGGTAACTAGTACTTACCAACGGCTAAAAATACAGTGGTATTCGTCTGTGCACATGGTCGTGGTTTAATTTCCATAACCGGACCGATATTTGTACAGCACATATCTGTTCTGAGTATTTGTGTATGTGATTTGTAAGTGATGGCACCACTGACTCATGGTTTGCTATGAGGCATTATGTGTGATTCATCTTTAAGCCTTTTTTACTTGTATTTTCACATTGATATCACCACAGCTTGCGTACACAACATCATTTACATCTCACATCTTTAAATTATGCGATTTGAGTTTCATCACAAGTAAAACTTACATGCGAATGAGCGGTCATAACACGATTGCTTTTACATTCATCCAAGCGACCGAAGACCATTTAATGTTAATCAAGCCACGGCGAATCTAGCACAGCGAGTTCCCCTACCTTAACCGAACCGAATGACTTACTCTTTTTCATTTTAGGGACACCACTTGTCATTTAATAGCATTCCGATGTCGCTAATGAGGACCTTTGCCATGATGCTTGGGGAAATCGATTTTGTTGGCACTTACGTTCAACCCTACTATAAATCTGAGACGGATATACTTCTCCCCTTCCCGATGCCAACATTCTTCATACTTGGCCTGTTTATGGTACTGATGCCGATATTACTGATGAACCTACTGATTGGTTTGGCCGTTGGAGACATTGAAAGTGTTAGAAGGAATGCTCAACTGAAGCGATTGGCTATGCAGGTACGATTTCACTATGAAATTTAAATAATTTCGACATCAATATAAGTCACATAAAAAATTAAATTCGATCGAATACCTCTTTTTTATTTTTTTACCAGCTTCACTCGATTTCTAATAAAAACTCTCATCCCTTTGGTTACCCCTTTATATATTCCCTTTCGTATTTTTCAAACAAATACGATGCAAAAAATATGTATATAATTTAAAGATAAAATCTGTGTCTTGTAAGTGGTGTACACAATTTGCTCTTATCGTAGTGCTTCGAAAAATGTCAATGCGCCACCTCTAAATGCTTTCTAATTAAATGTTTTCAGGTCGTGCTACACACCGAGCTAGAACGCAAACTGCCGGCGATTCTCTTGGAGAAAGTAGACAAAGACGAATTGATTGAGTATCCCAATAACAAGAAATGCAAGCTTGGTTTCTTGGACCTGATTCTTCGCAAATGGTTCTGCAACCCCTTCAGTGATGATAGTATGTTGACAAATATATTTTATGCATCCCTGCGAATGTTCTTTCTGCGCTAATTGTTTGCTTATATGTTTCTGTACTGTGAAAACAGACGCAACGAAGACCGACCTATCGAGTCACATAGTTCGGTACTAGCTTAGAAAAGATTCATGTAAATGTGTCTGATGTCTGAAGTCTCTTTCGGTACTACTTATCCGATTTCGATAAAATTTGAGACAATATGCTGGGTGCGTATCCATGCAAATTTATTTAAGGAAATAGATACAAAATAATGTACTTAAACTATTCATGACTATATTAATGGATACCGGTTTCATCATCATCAGCCGGAAGACGTCCACTGCTCGACAAAGGCCTACCCCTTAGAACGCCACAATCAATGACAACTTGCCGTTTGCATCCACCGGTTGCCCGCAACTCTGACGATATCGTCGGTCCACCTGGTGGGAGGCCTGCCAACGCTGCGTCTCATGGTTCGTGGTCGCCACTCGAGAACCTTTCTTCCCCAGCGGTTGTCAGTTCTTCGAGCGATATGGCCTGCTCATTGCCACTTCAACTTGCATATGCTTTGAACTATGTCGGTGACCCAAGTTCTTTGGCGAATTTCCGTATTCTGGATCCTGTCGCGCAAAGAAACTCCGAGCATAGCTCTCTCCATAGCTCGTTGAGTGACTCTGACTCTCACCAAAAGGCCAACCGTTAGCGACCACGTCTCAGAGCCATACGTCATCACTGGCAACACACACTGGTTAAAAACCTTCGTCTTCAGACACTGCGGAATTTTGGACGAGAAGATGTCGCGTAGTTTCCCGATCGCTGCCCATCCGAGGATGGATTCTTCGGGCGACCTCTTTGTCGAAGTTTGACTTGCCTAACTGAACAGTCTGTCCAAGGTAGACATAGTGGTCAACAACCTCGAGAGTATCGTTCCCAACGATAACCGGTACGGGTGCGACATGGACATTTGACATGATCTTCGTCTTGTCCATGTTCATTTTCAGTCTCGTTTCCCAACAGGTGGGCTGTTAGGAAACGAGACTGAGGTCGCTGAGCATAGTATTGAGCTCCTCCAGCGACTCCGCCATGATAACTATATCATCGGCAAAATCGAAGGTGAGTGATGTATTCATGCATGCATTGATGTTGATGCCGGACCCGTTCCAGTCCAAGACCTTGAAAACGTCCTCCAACGCATTTGTGAACAGTTTCGGAGAAATCACGTCTCCCTGTCTCACACCACGCTGCAGTTGGATTGGTTTCGTGCTCTCGTCCTGTAACCGGATCGACATGGTGGCGTTACTATACAAACACTTCAACACCTCGATATACCTATAGTCAATATGACATCGCTGAAGGGACTGCAATACAGTCCAGGTTTCGATTGAATCGAAGGCTTTTTCATAGTCCACAAACGCTAGACACAGTGGCCGATTATACTCCTCGGTCTTCTGTATAATCTGGCGGAGCGTGTGAATGTGGTCCATGGTGCTAAAGCCTTTTCGGAAGCCGGCTTGTTCGGGAGGCTGGAAGTCATCAAGCCTGCGTTCGAGACGGTTCGTGATGACTCTCGAAAACAGCTTATACACATGGCTCAGGAGCGAGATGGGTCTATAATTCTTCAACAAGGTGTTGTCACCTTTTTTGAAGAAGAGCACCACCACACTCCTGAGCCATGCTTCTGGCGTAGTACCCTCGAGTATGACGGAATCGAATAGCTTCTGGAGGACTAAAAGTACCGGTTTTCCACCCGCTCTCAGAAGCTCCGTTGTAATTCCGTCATCACCCGGCGCCTTGTTGTTCTTAGGCTGTTTCAGAGCCACTCTAATCTCGTACAGGCTGATGTCTGGGATGTCCTCTTCGTAGTGTCGGGTCAGTTTAGCTCTGGAGTCCTGAGCTACGCTGACAACGGGTTCCCGTGTCGAGGTGTACAGTTGTCCGTAAAACCTCTCGAGCTCTCTCAATAATTCCGGTTTCATTAAGATGATACTGCCATCGTCGATCGTCAGCTTCGTCATTTGGCTTTTCCCAACAGAAGAATTTCTCGCGAACACTTTGGAGCCCTGGTTCCGCTCAATTGCGTCCTTAATACGGGCAGTATTAAAGGAGCATAAATCGTGACGCGTGGAGATAGAAATGCGCTTATTAAGTTGACCGTATTCCGATGTGTCAGCTGAAGATTGTAGTCTCATCGCATTCCGGGCTTCCATTAACTTAATGGTTTTATTGGAGAGCCACTGCTTGGACAGCTTCCACCAACCCGTTGTTTATCTCGTCCGCTATATCGCATTCGGCTAGGCACTGGAAACGATTACGCAGCTCGAGTTGAAAGCTTTCGGGGTTCTGGATTTGGGCAGGACCAGGACGGAGCGTGGACTTCATCAGACGAGACCGTTCAAGCTTAACATGGATATTCAGTGTGCCTTTGACAATACAATGATCACTACCGGTTTTCACCTTCCCGATCACAGAGACATCACTGAATATACGCTTCTTGGTCGTCATGATGAAGTCGATCTCATTTTTGGTTGAACCATCGGTGCTAATCCACGTCCACTTCCTGGATGGTCGCTTCTGGAAGAAGGAGTTCATCAAATAGAGTTCTTCCTTCTCCATGAAGTCGACCAGCCGCTGGCCCCTCTGGTTCCGCTGCCCACATCCAAACGACCCTACTCTCAACTCATCGCCATTCTGAGTGCCCACCTTAGCGTTGAAGTCCCCCATAACAACGGTGAAGTATGTTTTGGAGGTATGCATGGCTTCAGAGATCTCCTCATACATAGCCTCTACTTCATCGTCAGGGTGTGTCGATGTCGGCGCATATACCTGGATGACCTTCAACGAATACCGATTGGTGATTCTGAGTATCAGGTAAGCTACCCTGCTCAACACACTATCGACTTTTACCACGTTATTAATGAGGGACTTACGGACGAGAAACCCAACACCACCCTGGGACTTTCGGTCTCCTTCCCGGAAGAAGAGCATGTTGCCGGAGTCAAGGATTATCGTAAACTGTCCCTCTCGTCGGATTTCAGATAATCCCATGATGTCCCAACGCAACCTGCTCAATTCTTCCTCCAGCTCGACAATCTTCTCATCGGTCCGAAGCGTGCGGGCGTTGTGCGTTGCCAGGGCCAAAGTCCGGTAGCGAGGAATCAACCGGTGATTCTTAGCACCCCCTGCTCCTCCGTTACCTGGCCCGCTGCCATAGCTAGGGAAATAGGAGCTGCCGGGTACTAGGGGCCGTGGCAAAAGTGTTTCATTTTGGGGGTTGCCATAATCCCCACGCTTGGCAAGCGGCTTGGGGATCGCAGTATTGGTGGTCAAGTTACAGAAGACGCTGCTGCCTATTTTTTATTTATTTTTTCCCCCTAGTCGCCTCATACGACACCCACGGGAGGAAAGGGGGTGGTCAATTCTAGGCCGGATACCACACGGTGATATACCGCAGCGGATACCGGTTTAGAAAAATGATATTCTGTAGTCCAATTTTGACACTTTTACTCCAGCTGCAAAAAATAATGAATAATTCAAATCAACTGTTCAGCTGAACGCGGCGTCGTCAACTCTGCATATGATCAAACCGTGATTGCACGGACGTTGACGGTTTCGTAAAATAATATGTTTGGGCAACAAGCTAGCTTAGTCTGTTCCCATGTAGCAAGGTGATTGCAACGTAATTTAAATTTACACAATCTATATTTGCGCATGAGCAGCCACTTGATAATAGTAATAACTGCATGAATACAAAAAATAGTTTCGCCAAGTATTTTATTTATCAACCTTTTTATAAAACCGACTAGTCCTAAATGAAAGCCCTAAATTACCTATTTGCCTTTATTGGCACCTCATTTCCAGCTGGCTTAGACCTAGTGCTGGAGAGTAGTGAAGACTACATCACAGCCCAACTGGACAAACAGAAGCGCAAGCTGCGGATGATGTCTCAGCTGCTGGAGCAGCAACATACCCTGCTTCGACTGGTCGTGCAAGTAAGTAACACCATTTACTGTGCTTCAACTGCAAAAAAATTGCGCATTCCGTGTGTACTAATTTCTCAAAGTAGATAAAAGTAGCTTAATAACGCCACATTGAGGTTTAGCTCTGTTGAAAGTCGGAGTAAGTAAAGTGAGGCCAACCTTATTCTTCACGTTTGGGATCATAATCTCAAAAGGCTCTGAGTTTTTGTGAGACTGATTAACGCAAAATCTTTTAACTTGAACAGCCCTTTTTAATTAATATTTATTTGTTCCCGTTAAATTATATTACTACTATCTAAATTAAACTTTTAAAATAAAATAAAACTGGTTTTTCATACAAACTTTCATCCTGATTTTCAACCTTTCAAGGGCAAAATAACTTAGGTAATATTTTAATTTTTATCTGTTATCCTGATCATTTTATTTTGTGCTTATTTCATCAAAATAGCTGTTTAACAGCAAACTTACAACCCCTCATAAGTGCGGCATGAGTGCGGCATTCTCATAATCGTCGTCGCTCACACTATATTTCTAACTTTTGGCGCCAGTATTTATTTTACAATAATACCAATACTATATTATGATGTCTACAGTATAAAAACGACATTGTCCTTTTGCAAGCCAGTGGTTTGGGTTAAGCGTTGATCAGGACACAGCCTTTTTTACTTATAGATTTGCTATGATACAAATAATTATGTATTCGCTACAAATTCACAACTTTACCTTACCTTTTAGGTATATTATCTATTTACTTGTAAAGTAATAATGTATCGCGGTGTCGGCATTCATACAGACAATTTTTTGGTAATGAGTCGCATTAGTGGTCTGTTCAAAGGGTGGCGACACCAAATGCAAGAGCATACTAGTGTTCTTCAAAGAATAAAAGTGGAAAATCTACAAGAGAAAGAAGCGCAAGATGAGTATAAAAGTAAATTGAGCTAAAGATTTTGTAACTTTGAGCATATTTGTGAAATTGAGGAAGTTTGGAAGTTTCTGAAATAAAATGTAGTAAATGTGTGTGTGAGTAAAAGGCGCAATGGTAAAATAGACGAGAATGTTTGGTGGGATAAAGATGTACAAAAGGTAGTATGTGAGAAAAAGAAAGCTTGGCTAGATTGGTTAGCTGTTAGAGCTAACGAAAGAATGCAAAGAGCTACGGAAGATGATATAAATAAAGCTAAAGACAATTATAAAAGATTGAAAGGGATAGTGAAAGAGGTGATTAAAAGAAAGAAAGAAGAACAAAAAGACGAGCTTGACAGGAGGTTATCTGAAAATTTCCAGACCAACATAAAGTTCTTTTGGAAATCTATTAGGTTGGCTAGAGGAAAATCAGGGTCCTCAGAGCTTAATTCCATCAGAGACCAGAATGGAAGTGTAGTAAATGGAGAAGAATGTATTCTGAAGAGATGGAAAGAATACTTTGAAGGTTTGTTTGAAAGATAAGAGGTGCACATTAATTCAGTGCCAGGTATAAATGAAGGAATGAATGACGAAGAAAGTAGTATTAGTATGGATGAAATTGTGTTAGGATTGATAAGTATGAAATTAGGAAAAGCTGCAGGCTATGATAGGATAACAGTCGAGATGCTGAGGGCTGGACAGGGCATCGTAGCCAGTCTGCTACATCGTTATTTAATTTGTGTTGGCACGACGGCCGAGTACCAAGTGACTGGTTGAAGGCTGTCATTGTACCGCTATACAAGGGAAAGGGTTCACAGCAAGACTGCAAAAACTATCGAGGCATTAGCTTGCTCAGCATCGTCGGCAAACTATATGCACAAGTTTTGATTGTAAGAGTGATAAAAGTAACCGATAAGAAAATATGGGATGTTCAGGCAGGATTTCGAAAGGGTATGGGATGCACGGATCAGGTCTTTTCTTTACGAAGCATTACCGAAAAATGTTTGGCCTAGGGTTAAGAGGTCTATAGCGCTTTCGTGGACTTGGAAAAGGCCTATGACAAAGTGATGAGGAATTAATTGTGGTCGGTACTGTCGATGTATGGAGTAGAGAGCAACCTCATTCGGGCTCTTAAATCTCTCTATGAGGATTCTAGTGCGTGTGTGAGGATACACGGGGCCTATACTGAATCGTTTAGCATCGAAAAAGGTGTTAGACAGGGGTGTGTAGCGTCTCCGTGGCTTCAATCTGTTCATGGACAGTTGTATGAAAGATAGCCAATGTGGATTGAGAATGAATGAGTTACTCATCAAATGTCTTCTTTATGCCGATGATTAGGTAATACTTGCATCATCAGCAGAGGAGCTGCAGGAGATGGTGACTATTATGCATGGAGCACTTAAGAAAAAGGAATTGAAAGTAAATGTAGGAAAAACTAAAGTTATGATTTTTGAAAAAGATGAATATATCACAGCATGAAATATTATGATTGGTGGAGAGAGAGTAGAGAAAGTGAAAGATTTTGTGTACCTGGGGACATTATTTACAAGGGATGGTAAGCACGAAGAAGATATTGAAAGGAGAGTAAATTTTGGGAATCAAGTGAATGGGGCACTACACTCCTTTATGACCACCCAGAAGTAGTCAAAAAACGCTCGTCTGGCCGTGCATAGAGGAGTATTAGTGCCGACTCTTATGTATGGTAGTGAAAGTTGGGTATGGCAGAAAAAACATCAAAGCTGCATTAAGGCAGTAGAGATGCGGGCTTTGAGAAGTATGTGTGGTGTGACTTTGAGAGATAGAGTAGAAAATAAGGTAATAAGAGAGAGATGCGGAGTGAATGTGGGTGTAATTACAAAAATTGAGAAGAATAATTATGCTTTGATGGTTTGGGCATGTAGAAAGGATGGATGAAAGAAGAGTGACAAAGCAAATATATGAGGCGAATGTTAGTGGAGTATCGGGAAGGGGAAGACCTCGGCGAACATACTTGGACTAGATCGGAGATGTTCTACAAAAGGGTCAAGTGAGGAGTACCCTTGAGAGACGAGCGTGTATGAGTGAATGAGGCAAAAGAAGTATGTCAGGATCGTAGCAAATGGAAATCCGTGGTCTTCGCCTACCCCTCGTGGAAATAGGCGTGACTTTATGTATGTATACTTGTACTTTTGTTCCTGCTTAAAACAATTATCTCTTTTCAAGGCAGTCGATTTAGAAAAAGATCAAGAAACAAAACAATTATTGTACTATAACGAATGCCCATGGCTTTTACAGAAAATGGAAATCAAGACCGAGGCTGATGACGTTGATGAGGGCGTGTCTCCGGGTGATACACGAGTGGTCCCACGTTGGAGCTCACCAAGAATCCGTAAGAAGCTGCGCACAGCTTCGTCCTTCAACAAAGGTGGCTAAACGATACGACTGACCCTTACAATGACGATTACCGGCTGTCGATGGAACCCGAAAACTAACCCATATTACTCACGAGTAATGTATTACAAAATAACTTTAATACACTTTTCTTTTTTCAAGAATTTTATATTTAATTTCAATTCAATCAGTTTAATAATTTTATTGATCTACATTTTTTTTTGTTACTCTTCACCAAAAACTTATCATAATCTTAACTATTAAGTTAATTAAGTAACATAATTATAGCGATGAATTAGTATCTCGAATTTACTGTTGTAGTTTTAAAAATATATTACCTTTATAGGAATAAATGTCAGTAATTTTAAAAATATATCATTAACCGAAGTCATCTCATACAATAACCATAATTTTAGAGTTACTAAAGACGCAGGAATATAAAGACAAAACATTGGAAGATTTTAACCTTGAAATAAATATAAGGCAACAACAACTTAAAATTGTTATCTATAAAGATAATGAAATAGGGAGCTTATGTATCACAATCCATATTCATTCAACGTTAAAATCCCTGTAATAGTTTTGTCTCACGCTTGCGCTTCTAATAATTCTGTTTTCCCAGTACTTAATGTTTAGTTATTAACTTATTATCAATGCATTTATGTCTATATTTGGATTTAGTTTTTCAGATACTTTAGTACTTAACTTTGATTATTATAATTACGCTAATTAAGTTAATTAGTTTATGTAAAACATTCCTGTGCTAGCACAGTGTGCTAGCTTCATAAAGTGATTGATCAATAGAATTTAATCATACTAAACAGTAATTCATGACAGGTTTTGAATTCAATTGTTTTAATCAGGATATTAAAAAAATAGAAGCAAACGGTTAATGTCATAATGCATGGAAATAGTGCAGATAAAGAAAAAAAACACAGGAATGTCTTTAGCTAAGTTATGTGTATCTTTAATTGTTGTATATGTGTTTAGAAATATAAGATAATTTGCATTATATGGACGTGTAGCCATTCTAAGTGGGTAGCGCTTATACTTATCCATAGAAATATAATCCATTATAAGATCGAATAACCAACAGAAAGACTTTACATACATCTACCTTATTTTTTTCCTTTGTTTTACAAATACTTCTGATTTAAAGTCACACTTCGTGTATTTTAATAGATAGCTATATAAAATGAAATACTACTTTTGTAGGTAGTATAAAATAGATAGGCAGACTTGAAATGTGCGAGTCTTAAATAATCATGCTTTACATTATATATAAGTCCAAGCTTTACATACTTAAAGGCAAAGCTGTTTATAATAAAATATTTATATACGAAGATATCAGAAGTTTACTTCTATGACCATACATATAAAATATAACATCGTTTTATCTTTGTATGAATAATTTATCTATATACAATTAATAATACGGTTTGTACGTAATTTTATAAGAACGGATAGTGGTGATACCATCCCAGTAACATTTTGTAAGCAAATTTTTATCAGAAAACAAATATTTTCAAAAAGACAATTTTAATTACAGTCACTAACAATAGATATATTTAATTATACAGCTTATTTCCTTCTCTACAAATGGTACTAGGCTGGCAGCACCTATAAAGATATGTATTTTTGGAACAGCGTGTTTTTAACATGATAGATACTTTTGGATGATGTTGTCATTGGCTAAGTCATATACATTGTTGATAAGAGCTTGGGAAGCGTTAACGCACGCAGGTTTAGTCACGAGCCTAGTCCTGTGAGACTGTGGCGTCGAAGCTACCAAATATACAACAGACTACCTCGTTGGTCTGGTGGTCGTCAAGCGCGACTGCAGAGCACGAGGTCCATGGTTCGAATCCTGGGTCGGGCAGTGCTACTGAGTTTTTCCATTAGGTAATTCTTGTAGTACGGAGTCTGGATTTGTGTCCGATTGACGGCAATAGACCTGTAATATAAATCGCATAATATGGATGGACACATATACACACACACATGTATGTAGATCGGAAGACACACCCTTCGGGGAATATAGTAATACAGGTGTGCTGCTTTGTTAAGTTTCAATAGTCTCAAACTAAACATTTTTTTTCCTTCGCCGTACAATTTATTTTAGATTCATGTCAATCTGTGTTATTTAGAATTATGATCTGCCATCCAGGCCCCTGTCTCATTCATGTAACAACATTGATGTAATTTTTTTTAAATAAAGTCTTTTTGAAGTAGATTTCAGTGCTTTTATTTATGATCTAGAAACTTATGAACTATATTGACGTATAATAATATATATTGGGTGAGTAATACTCAATTATTTATACCATTCCGCAATGTGTACTTATGCTGTAAACATACAATAATCTCTATGGACCTTGTAGGGCAGAACTGGTTCTGCCCTACAAGGAGCAATCCTGCCCTACAATGTAGCAGGAGAGGGTGACACGACACTTAATAATAATACCTAGTAAGTACTGTAGAAATATCACCAAGTTCATTGAATCTACATACATTTTGTATAAGGAATTCCGATAATTGCTATTTACCGGTGTTTAATAATGACACACAACACAACCATTATTATTTTTACTACATTGTATAATAATAAAAATAAATGTTCAAGCATGTTGCCCATGCAAGTTTCAACTAAAATGAATAAAGGAATAATGATGGACACAAGCGGGGTCCGAACCCGCGACCTTTGCCAATCCGTAGCGCAGCTCTTCCAATTGAGCTATCGTTGGATATGTTCGTTCATGATTTGTTATAGGTACCTACTTTTCTTTATATTGGTATGTCGCGGCCCACCGAGTGAAGTTGCCACGAATCGTTCGCAAAAGCAAAGTTGAATGTTGGCGAACTTGGCTACACGTCAAAAACGGAACGTATTCCGTTCAGTATTCGTTCAATGGTTTAGTCGAATAAAAAAGAAAAGTAAAGTAACATAAATGCTCACTATTTAAGTCAAGACAGAAATTTCTAGTTACGTTCCCCAGTCAATTTACTTTTTTCCCTTTAGTCGATAAACTAAACTCTTTTCTCGTCTAGTATTGCCTTAATAGCGTTATAATAGTTTCACAACTTGTAAGAGATGGCACCACTAGTACCCCACAAAGTAAAAATAAGTCGAGCTTGTGAGGTGGTATTGATTTATTTAGTACGCGAAGTACGCATGCGCTTGCCGCGTATTTGGCCTAAAGTGTGACCGCTGAGAGAATTCATCGTGACACATGCCAACGTTAGATTTTACTAGTGATGAGCTAAAAGTAATACTAATTTTCACTACAGACTTAGAAAATGAGGACCTTTTTACGAAATTTCCAACTTTTGTCTGGCATTTAATTCCCATACAAAGAGTACGCATTGCGTCATATTTAAGGGCGTGGCCCCGTCCATCAAACTTAATTACTCTACCAGACCAACACCAATTTAATCAGGTGTCCCTTATGTTGGAGTCGATGTTTTTTTTCTGTTCCTATGCTGAACAATGGGATAACTAAGCGCATGAGACATGAATTAACGGAACCGTCTAGCCATCTTTGGGGTTGCCATTATTGACCACAAGTCGAAAGGATACTTGAAGATTGTTGAAACAAATTTTTCAACCTTTGGGTCGGATATAAGTATAATTAGTAAAAAAAAGTTATCGAAAAAGTTAGCATTAATGCCTCTACTTGACTCGTCCTCATCCTCTAAAGAAGTCCTTTGTTCGATAATTGTTTAAGAATAAGTATTTTTTTACTCTGGCTCCTAAGAAACAGACGTAATAACCGAAGACACGTTTAAGTAGCGAAATTTTTTAATAATTACATTTTTCGCTCATACGACTAAAGCTTAACCATGGATAAACACTATTTTGGTTTATCCCATTATGTCAAATGTCACGTTTTGACATTATTTTCCAACAAATAAATGTCATTTCTGACACAAAATCATGAGGCTAAACCTAAGAAACGCTGCCTTAAGTTTTCTAATAAAATATTTTTTCTTGGAACTGGTATTATCTGTTGAATATAGTTCCTTTTCCAGTGCCCGCTTTGGTGCAGCAGTTCAGTCGCCTGGCCACTGTTCCAATCGAGAATATAAAAAATATTCACCTTAAACTAGCTGAAGTTAAAGCAAATTGAAGAAAAAATTATTTAAATCTTTTACCACATTTAGCTACAAGTATGTGTTGGTAATTGACATAACTTGGGTCCTAATAATATTGTTTCGCAAAAACGTCTATAGGGACGGTCCAATGTCACCAAACAAAAAAAAACTTTGATGAAGCTCTTTGTGACTTTAATTTAATTATTTGAACCATACAAACGCAGCACGTCAAGTGCATCCCCTTAGTAGTAATCAACCCTTGCTGGTTGCTAGGTAACCAACTGTACGTACGTTTTTGCTGCATTGCAAAAACGGCCCAATTATTATTGTCCGTAGTATGGAAGCTGGTGATTAATGTAACATGATTCCTTTCATTATGTAAAGCGACCGCCTCGGCTTTGCACGGGTAGCCTTAGAACAGCATTTTAAAATCATGTTGCATATTTTTTATACACAGTATTGTCGTAAGAATCAGCTTGTTGCGTTAAACACGCTCCGGCGAAGATCCGCTTAATTTTTTTACCCGCATCTTACTTTTATATTAGCGATAACTTCTAAGATATTTATTTTAATTGGATAATGTGAAGGGCAATTATATTTTGCATGAAATGCTCAAGTTAACTAAAGTATTTAATTTGATAAGGATTCATATTGTAGCCGTCTAAATAGCTATCCAATTACCATATTGTATGTGACCTTTTTTATCATTATAGTGGGTACAATAAGCTATAGACATATGCCATCGCAGACTTTTCTGTAGATCTATAAAAGAGGAACATTTCCACCATACATTGTTTTGTTATATGTCTAAGGGATTTGGCAGCGTTTTCGATGAAAGCTCCCATTTGGCGACCGACATCTTCAACAATCATTGTCATAATTATTTCAACCAATATACAGGAAATATGAATTAATAATACACATAAACTTTCCTCATAAATCACTTTGTCTAATGGTGAAAACCTTATGAAAATCCGTTCGGTAGTTTTATAGATTAGCGCGTACGTACGGATAGGCAGACGCTACGGGGACATTGTTTTACTATAAATGTAATTATTTTCATATAGAAACTTGGAGAGGGGCTGCTGGCAGATACACGGGCTATCACTGTCAGCTCGTGGATGGGTGAACAAGACAGACAAGGCTTATGCCTTCGACTTCATCTCGGTGGATCTCGATAAAAAAATCTATACGTGTATATAGCAGCAGTAAGCAGATTATTTTAATCTTATTTAGATAATTCCAGGGATTTTATTATTATACCGCGGAAACCTTAATATTTTCAAAATTAAAAGTAGCCTAAATTACATCAGCTATCTGCCAGTGAAAACCTCGTCAAAATCCGTTCACCAGTCGAAGAGAAGCTTTTATAACAATTGTTCTGATAAAACTCTATAATTTTGTACTGATAAAATGCACTATTAAATTAAGTTGGGACGTATATCTGGAAAGTTACCTGTGAATTTATAGTTCAAAACAAAACCGCGGCTCATGCAACATGGGTCGGTTTGAAAGTAATTAAAACTAAAATCACCTATAACCCGGTGTCGCTCCCTGTTTTAAAAGTTCAGCATATTTTCTTTACACTATATTAATACTATAGATAAGTGGGGCTCGTAGCTATGCAGCTACCCGGCAGATCAGTCGATCTGCGAGGTTAAGCCGTGCTCGCCGCGGTCAGTCTTGTGATGGGTGACCGTTTTCACATGTCGAGACCCCACCGTGCTTCGGAAGGCACGTTAAGCCGTTGGTCCTGCGCCTGATCTCTCTCCGGTCGTGTCAGTCTGCCGTCCCATCGGACTATGAGAGTAAGGGAATAGGGAGGGCACCTGTGTCTGCGCGCATACTTGTGCACTATAATATCTCCTGCGCAGATGGCTAGTCTCAACTGAGACAGGCCGCCGTGACCGAAATTCGGTCAGGAGGACATTATTAATACTGAAGTAAAGTAGAAACTCTGTAATGTTACCTCATCGCCATATTACTTGCTAACAAAGATATGCCTCTGTCGTCTTTCATATTTATCTCTTTTTCGTATTTCTTAGCATCAGGTGATACTAAAAGCCAAGGTTGTAGGGGTCAGACAGGCATTCGCACATGTACCTACATAGAACCTACACCGGTTATCTAACACTAGTGATAGCCGAGTGGTGTGACCGTTAGACTGCCAAATCAGAGGTCGCAAGTTAAAACGGCACCCCCCGGCACGCACTAATGTCCTCTCAAATTCATGTGCGTAGGTACTAAAAAATAATTATCAGTTGCTAAAAACGGTGAAGGAAAACATCGTGAGGAAAATAATTAAACTACTACTACTTACTTGAGATATTTTTCAACGGTGTGTAAATCCATGACAGAGACATACATACGGTTTAAATTCTGACACCAGGTTCTTCATCAACCGTACGCTAAGAAGTAGGGTGTAGGATGGGTGCGTTTCAAAAACGTGTAGTAAATATCACATACACTATCACCCAGTCTCAGTCTCGAGCAAACATCTGTAGATGACACAATTTTCAGTCCCGTGCGGGAATCAAACCCGCAACCCCTAGCACAGCAGTCCAATCGCTTAGCCACTGCGCCAATCAGGTCATCAGACATTAGGTATGTACCGTACGCATGAAGCCACAGGACTAATTTCAATAATATTGATTTAATTAATAAGAAACTTAGAGAGCTTTCACCGCTTAGACTCCGCAACCTTAAAAGCAAAAATAAAAAATTATCTGATTTATTAATTAATTAGAGGTACGCTCACCGAGAAATTATACTAAGCGGATTATGAAACCTTGCCGGTAAAAAGGTACAAAACAGAACATTCTGTACAGTAACCGACATTTATATAGCGCACTTGACATAAGGCACAAGTGAATAATTGCTTGTTTAGCCATTTACGCGGTGGGTAATTAGCTTTTCTTATGAATTGATTGGTGGACACTACCGCTAAGATTCTGAACATTATTAAATTATCTTAGTCTGAATATTGGCACGGTAAAATTTAATCAAGTGAAAAAACATATGACTTAACATCACGTCTGTATTTCCCGAAGACATAGAGGTGCACATACATACGTATTACACATATACATACCTATGTGCACCTGTCACCCACATTTTGCCAGGTATGTTGTATGTATGTAGGTCCCAAGGCATTATTATTATTATTATTAAGCGAACATAAATCCAGACACCGTGCTGCTATTAAGTACCTAATGGAAAATCCCAATAACACTTTGCCCGACCCGGGTTTCGTAATCAGGACCCCTGCTCAGCAGTCGCGCTTAGCGACCACAAGACCAACGAAGCAGTCAAGGCAGGATTTTTATATTGTTATTGATCACTTATCGTCAGAGGTTTCCATAAGTCGACGATTTAGTGGACTTACGCATTTGCTTAGTGCAATCGCAAACGATGACAAAATTATGTGTTTAAAAATATACATACCAACTGACTTAACTCGTAATATAAGTCTGAGGTAATTGTGCTTCGTAGATCTCAGCCTTAGTGCGCAACTAATTATCCTTCTACTTAGGTATTCTTCGAGAAATTTAATACCTTTAATACCAATTTGCAAGTTATAGCGCACCGTAGTCCAGGAAAAGCTTGTTAATTTTATCATAATTAAGCTGAAAAGTTAGCAGTTAGCTTTTTATAAAGCATGTTGCCACGTCCGTCATAATAAACAAGTTCCTATATATTGAAATTTCCAAGACCCAATGTGCGGAGTAAATAAATATTGTAAGTAAGTGATTGTCAGCCATGCTGCTTGCGGATTCGGTAACGCACGTGTCAATATTAATGTGAAGCACAGATATTTTGTTGGTTGTATTTTTGCATCTAATGTTATGTCATGTATGGTATGTGGAGACATTTTGGCGATACAGGTAATATGTGTACATTTAAAAACCTTTGCTATAACTTACTAAAGCGGTTTTACTAAACAAGATGACATAGGTATATCCTCAGAATACAGAACAAACCGGAATCCGAGAACGCGCACAATTTTGAAGCACTACCAACTATTCCAAAATACAGTAATTGGACGATTTGAAATTTAGTTCAAATAGAGGGCGCGCATCGTTGGAACGTTTTACATGCAGCGCATTTATTTCTATAATTCCTGCTTAGTGCCAATGTGCAAATCTGCAGTTGGGATTATATATTTATATAACCGTCCCTTATATCTGCTCAATTACATAGATGTAAATCGACAAGACAAACTTATTAAAATCTACCTACATACTTAGTAAACAAAATGTATTTTATTTTTATAGGTAAGTATATATTTTGTATAGGTACCGTCTATTTGTTAACGCACTCTGTGTATTTATAACTGATGTAACTTTAATAATGTTTTGTTTATATCTCCTCAAAGTGATTGTAATCTTTAGAAATAAATGATTTTAAATCGTATATAAAAACTTGTTAGAATTACATTCCTTATTTTGTACACATGGACACAGTGCACGAAAAGAAAAATGACTGAACGCTGGGCCTGTGGGATCTATCTTACACACTCAGGCGGCTTCACACTTGTGCAGTCTCGTCACTGTTCACGTTCCAGTTACTTTGTGATAAAGGTTTTTAAACATGTCTCCAAATTACCTGTATTACCTCATCATTATATCTAAAATATGATATATATTCAAAAGGCCAAAGCCTTTGCGTCTATAACAGACGAAAGCAGTGTCATATTACCCATGACACTTTTTTTGCTAGGTAAATATACCCATTCTGGATCGATAGCGTTACAGGTATGTGTGGCGGCAGTTTGGTTTGTGACGATGTACGTAACTAGACAATGTTTTCAACATAAACGATTAAACATAGTAGAACACATTATTCGACAGTCTTAATTTGCATTCTGAATCAAGTCAAACCGAGTAAATAAATTACCTTAATAGCTAACTAGCCGGTCATCTGAGTTAGTTTAGGCCGTTAGTTGCAGCCTAAAACTAACATGTCTATCGGATACAGATTAAAATCGAAGTTTTTTTTAATGGTTCAATGTTTTTTTATTACCAAAAAAGCCTAATTCTGTAACAAATACTAATCGATTTAAATGAAAGTTTCAAGTAAACATGACAGCTCATTAGTAATAGTTGAATTTTTACCACGCAATAAGCAGCTACTGTCACCAAAACTGCGAAACGATTACCTATATAAGTGGCATCATTAAGTGTAACAAAGGAAGGTAGCAATGTTCCACACTGTTGACGAAAGAAAATTATCACCAACCCATTGTCACCATCTGCGTAACAAGTGAAATTCACTATTGTTTCCCTTCCCTAAAACATGATATATATATAGAATAAGCCATTTTTACCGTCCCATACTTCTGACGGAAATTAAACAGTAAATATGATAGCTAATTTAGTGATTATGGTGCTACTCTATGGGGTTTGTGATGCAAGTGAAAGTAGGGGGAATGGGAGAATCGGTGGTGTTTCATTTCCATACAGAAACAAAGGGAAGCTGCAGGATGTCTCGAAGGACCAGAGATTTTGGCCGCCAGGACCAAAGGAGAGCAGATGTGAGTATTTAGCCAGTAAAATTAATTTTATGGAGGAAGTATAACTAGAATATTATGCGATGTATAATAGATACTAGAGCGCAGAACATGTTGGCAATAAATAATAACTGATATTCAATAAAACGATGCGACACGAAACTATGAAAGCACTAATTCCTGTCTGGTTTGTTCGGCAGGTATGAGTACTCGTGCAAAAATGAATATTTTGATCAATATTCGAAACCATTCATTTCAACTATTGTTTCCAGTACACATTGTAACAGATGTATTTGTTCCCTGATAAATAATCCTATCAGAAGTCGTCATTTCTTTTCAAGCTTAAATAACAATATTAATAATTTTATCTAAAGTACCAGTTTTTTTTACGTTATGTGTTGTTTAATCTTTAAATTATAAGAAATATTTTTATTACGGATAGATTAAAATAAGTATATAGTAGGATAAAGCTTTTTATTATAACACAAAACAGTGGAATACTAATACGTGGTAAGTCATCCAACGCATACAGAATTCTTCATTCTATAGAAACTCAGGCAACAGCGAAAACTAAAACAAAAGCGAAGCGAATTCTGAAATATGAGCTTTTGATTAGAGCACCGCACCCCATACCGGAGGGATGAACTTCATACCAGACTGACTTATTCTAAAGTTCCTTTTGAAATCTACTTGAAAGTAAGTACATATCAGACTCCCAGGCCCTTGAAATTCGTCCGGTATGCAGTCGGAAAGGTTGTTTAATAATGCTAAATGCGAAAACCTTAGATGAACTACCTATAGGTTTACAATGATGAGATGAGATTTACAATGTTTATCTATGATTAAATTATACTTAACATTGTCGTTTGCATTTCAAATAATATAGGTAAAATGTTAAGTAATGCAATGTTTAATTTTTTAAATTAATATTTTTTTTTTTATTATTTAAATTAATAAGATGATACCCGTTACCTACTATTGTTTATAATATTATTTAAGAGAGTTAATATTTAAACTTTTCTTGTATTTTTTAACTTTTACTTGCTTTTCCCATAGTTCTATCGCTGTTTACGGTGGTAACATTCCCGAACGGTGGCTGCGCGGGGGCATCGGGCGATAACGGCACATGCATGACTGCGCGCGAGTGTACCGCTAGAGGTGGCTCAGCTAATGGCTACTGTGCTAATGGTTTCGGATTGTGCTGCATCTGTAAGTACTTAACACGCATATGTATGGAGATTGTGGTACAAGCGTGTCGATCAACTTGCATGATTGAGTAAGTACAGTCAGCGAGAACTTCACTAACAATTCGCAATGAAGTATTATATCATTTCTTTGTATAAAAAAGAACAAAATATAGAAATAAATGAATTAAGTCGTTGATCTACGGTCCTTTATGTACTCATATTGCGTAGTATTTAGCAGAAAACAAAAATTAAGTAGCAGTAATAGCCAAGTGATCTGACCTTTGGACTGAAGTCAAAGGTCGCGAGTTTAATTCCCGACACCAATGTATTTTCGAATTCATGTGCGTACTATATTGTTAATTAGTAGAAGAAAATCATCGTGAGGAAACCGGCACACCTAAGAGATTATTCAACGGTGTGTAAAGCCATGTCAGAAGTCTTCAGGCGTTAAACTCTGACACCAGTTTGTTCATCAACCATACGATAAGAAGCAGAAATTAAGTTATTGGTTGTTCAAGTTACTTATAAATCATTGAGGTTCAGCCTATAGCATATTATATAAAAGCTTAACGTGCATTTCAAAGTGTAAACTATTTATGAAAGTACTGGCCACGAAGGATCAGCTAATGGCTTTTAACAACGTGCCATCGGTAAGTACGCGTAAGTAAGTAAGCTCTCAATACGAACACACAAATTATAATTCCAAATGCAGCTGGAAGGCACAGGTTCAATTGGATAATAGATTGGATTATGATTAAATTTTAATTACTTTACGCTTTCATAATTATGTAGTATTATTACTTTCAATTACATCGTGAGGAAACCTGCACACCTGAAAGATTTTTCAACGGTGTGAAAAGCCACATCAGATGCCTACAGGCGATTTGAACTGTGACACCAGGTTGTTCATCAACCATACGATAAGAAGAAAAAGTCTATATACTATTTAACTATTTCAAAGTAGGCGTTTCCCCGCTGAAGACGTAACATTGAACCTAAAATAACGAGGCGTAGCGTCGAGCCTAAGGTCTCTTTCGGCATATATTGCATATATTGCCGAGAAAGAGCAGGAAAGCAGATGAATATGTAAGTCACTGTATACTGACGAATGCCGCCATTTTGTGATGCAATATTTGTATAATAGTATATTACAGATAGGTAGTTAGACCATTCTATATCGGACACCTTTGTTACACAATATAAATCATCGTTTATTTGAAGAGTACAATGACGAATGAATGATATTATTATTATAGTAGTAGTAAAATCGGTTGACTGATCGACTATCATTTTGACCTAAAAATCAATCAACTCTTAATGCGACGCTAGCATATTTCGGGTACAAGTAGAGAGCTCCACGACTCCCCAACACGCCCGCGGCACCACCGGCGGTCAACCTCGTGAACCATGATCTGTTTCCTTGGCATGTCGTTACACAGAATAAATTCATGTCAATTACAGATTTGGAAGGCCTTTGCCCTACACAGACATTACAGGCTCACAATAATAATAATAACCGTTTAATGCGTTCAGTTCCTTAAATTACCAATTCTCTCAATCTATAATAGAAAATTACAACTGATTTTCAAATGGCTAATCAAATATTCAACTAATTTTTTTTGCAAACAATGTTCAGTTTTATATTTTTTTCAAGTTGCCCCACACTAGCCATTCCTCCTGTATCGTGGGTGCGTTTCACAATCATGAAACATCACAAATTATTCTTATTTTATGTTATCTGTAAAAGTCAAAGTAACCTAAAAAGGAATAAAAAATTATTTATCTACTTTATACAATATTAATTAAGTTTAATTTCATCTTTCTTCTTCATCGAAGTACCCACCTAATGCATTTCTTTGTTCAAAGTAGAGTTAATTTATTTTTATGAAAATTTTCTTCTAAGTGTTCATCGAAACCGACAACCATCGAAATTAAATCCAGATCTTGATTAAAGTGCAAGGATTTTCCAGCTAATAAAACCACAAAGAAACTCTAAAACTCCACGTTCTTATGAAGGCTTATAAAGTCAAACTTTATCACCAACTTGACGTTCTAAGAAAGTTGGAAAATCGAAATTTGCAAAGTAAAAGCGTTCAAACGTCCTTTGCCGTGCGCTCAATAAATGACAGGCATTCACCATGCATGTAATATTTTAAGTCTCATCAAAGGTGACGCTAAATTTACGTGCACTGAACTGAGAAAATCAACGGTCTTTAAACTCTCAACATGTTCACGCATAAGATGGCATCTAAAGGTTAATTATCTAGGAAAATTTACGATTACATTGGCGCAGTGGTTATGTGGTTGGTGCACTCGGGGTTGCGGGTTCGATTCCTGCACGGGACAAAAATTCGTGTTTGATCCGCAGATGTTTGTCGCGAGTTTGTTTTTGTGATGTTACATGTTTGTGAAACGCATCCACGATACAGGAGAAATTCCTATTGCGGGGCGAGGTCAATAGCTAAGTCATATTGGGAGCGATTTTAAATTTCCAAGTTAAGAGGCAAAGTAATGTAAACACTAACAGAATGAATATTATTTCATATGAAAGTCCCTTGCGTATAATTAGCAACATTTAAAGCACTGATAGCCGAGTGGTTCAACCGTTGGACTGCCAAGTCAAAGGTCGCAAGTTCAAACCCCGGCACGCACCAATGTATTTTCGAATGTGCGTACTATAAATTCGTTCTCGAGTGGCGACCACGAACCGGAAGACGCAGCGTTGGCAGGCCTCCCACCAGGTGGACCGACGATATCGTCAGAGTTGCGGGCAGCCGGTGGATGCAAACGGCAAGTTGTCGTTCATTGTGGCGTTCTAAGGGAGAGGCCTTTGTCCAGCAGTGGACGTCTTGCGGCTGATGATGATGATGATGATGTACTATAAATTAGTTATCAGTTGCTAATAACGGTGAATGAAAACAGCGTGAGAAAATTCCTGACGGCATTCCTGAGAGATTTTTCAACGGTGTGTAGAGCCAGCCATGTCAGAGGCTTACAGGCGGTTTAAACTCTGACACTAGGTTGTTGATCAACCATACGATAAAAAGATTCGTCGCAATAACCACGCCAATTTTTAGCGGTAAAATTCACAAAATCACATATTATAACATTTGATTATATAGTTTTATTTGAATGGTTGGTACATACGCTGCAATATAATGAAAAATCAATAGTCGCTTCATCTAATTTTAATAATCTAAATAATTTTTTTCGATGTGCGGTAACGTATTTTACTAGAAAGGCAAAGGATAAAGAAATTGCCTTCATCTAGTTTTTTGTTTATTCCAATCTTATAATGTTTCCAATCATTGTTATACACTCTACTCTACACTTATTTCTGGATGTTTATCTGAGAAATGACTATTCACTGTAAAGATGCGTTTACACTGGCAATTAATTGCGCGATTATTGGCAATCTTGGTTAAAAATGATGATGGCAATACAATAATAATTGTGTGGAAATTACCAAGAATTGCCTAGTTTTAGTTGTCCGTGTAAGCGTACCTTTATTGTTTTGTTTGTCCATCGATACCAAATTAATGGGAATGATGGATTGTTTGGGTTATTTTATTGTTGATATTGTTTTCATATTTATGTTTCTAGAAAATATCTGTAGTTAAGTAAATATTTTGTTCTCATCTCTTGAGAAATCGTCTAGACTATATCGTCTTACCAATGTTTTCGGGGCCTACAGTTATTTTATTGTTTACTGCTAAAGACCCAGTGCGTGGTTGCTTTAATCAGGTATATACCTACAAAAGTTTACAAAAAAATGACAAAGTAAATATGGTCGGTCTTATTGCTTAGTCATGTTTTCAAACGCTTTCAAATAAACGCAAAACCCACGCATTTTAATATAAAATTAGGCTATTACATTTTAATAATATTAACTAATTATTCAAGGCGTTTACTGCTAAGCAGTAGACACGATAGAAAAACTACAGTCGCGAGTCGAGTGGCGGTAAACGTGTTAATTTATTTGTCCATACTTACTAATAACGAAATAGTAGTTTATGAAACTGTTGCATAATGAGGGATATTAAACACGAGTGTGTGTTAGTATCACACGAGTGTTTAATACCTTACTTATTATGTGCAGTTTTATACAACTTTTTATCTACTTTCATACATTGAGATTGAATCTACGAAATAAAGGATCAAAGTTCAAAAAGTATGATACTGACTGAGATACTTTACTGCTTATAATAATAATTATTGAAGATTTGAATGTTACATGGCGCTAAAAACCCAGCTCTTCACCGCGCTTTAGCGCAACCACAGATAAGTAAAATTTACACAACAAAACTTCACGCTCCCGGCATATGTAACGAGTACGATTAAAAAAAGTTATGCATTCTCCTTCGTGATTTAACTTCTCAGTTAACCTGTATCGTAATGGAAAAAAAATACTTTTCACACCACCTGCTTGAAAATGTCAAATTAAAAGTCAAACAACCTTAACCTAAAGTGAGTCATTAGTGGCCGGGGCACAGCCGGTCAATAATGTTGTACTGGATTTCATTATGACCCGCTGGTCAATAATGTGATTTGAATTTGGAATCTCACATGCTCAGCTAAATTGGCAGTATAGTACTAACAAACACCCTTTGGTGCCAGAAAGAGGAAAGCTTTTCTCGATACCCTTACTACGCGGGGATGATATTCTTGATTTCCTGTAAAATCGACTGCTTCTTCATACTATTATTTTCTCACAGTAGGTGTAAAAAGTAGAGTATCCTCCTCTGGGCTAAAGGTGTCTTTGCCTTGGGCTAGCTTGAATTCCTCGCTGCATTCAGGATTCTTGTCTTCCTCGCTTCGCTCGGGAGTTAATTCCCGAATTCTTCATTGCGCTCGAGATTAAATATGACGCCCGTGACATAGGACATAACTTTAGCCCCTCGGTGCATAATCTACTATTATAACATTATTTTGTTCGAGAAATAGTGTTATAATGTTTTTTTTTCTATTTCGGGTTTGTGTTTATAAAGTATGTCAATATAAACTCGTTCAAAATGTTATAATTCGATTTTACGACATGAAAGTAGATAAATAATTTTATCAAATTACATTTACACACATATACACCACGCCTGTACACATTTATTACTTATATTATATACACATATCCCTGACATTTCACCGCCATAAAAACTACATTCTATTTATAACTCCATCATTTCAGTTATGACATCTTGTGGCAGTACAACATCCGAGAACGGTACATATTTCGTGAACTCCGGGTATCCTTCAGTATACGATGGCACAGGCTCATGTGAGCTCACCGTCCTCAAGTCTCATCCTGACGTCTGCCAAATCAGGTAAAACCTTTGATAGGGTATATTCCGTGGTAGGAGCGTCTCGGAAACATGTGACAACGTCATACTTCGGAAAAATAAGGCTGATAAAAAAACTAACAACGACGATAGTACTTTTGCTTGTTGTTAAGTAAATAGCCCTAGACAAGAGGTAAAACGTTCGAAGAATACAATAATTAAATTGCGATGATAAAATGTTCCGACTATGTAATGTATGACATCATTGGTTATTTATTGTACCTACTTGATATCTTCATGCTCATAACAAGCTCCCGATGCATCCAATGTAACTTATAGAGTGAATACCACTCTGAGAATTCTGGTATCCATAACTCAAGCTAAATATTTTCATATAAATACATTTATTATACATCCGTTACTTTGCGCATTATGTTCGCTCTGTATGTATAATACATTTATTATTATCTAAATTGATAAAGGAAACTTGAAAAATGATGGACACGAGCAAGACTTGAACCTGCGAACTTCGCCGTACCGTGGCGTTGCTCTAACCAACTGAGCCATCGTGTCGCTGCTCGTACCCATCGAATTTCAAGTTCTATTTTAGTATTTACGTCTTAAAGGTGACGTCAAGTATTATCTGTTGGAATCTATAATTACGAACTACGAACAGTGTTATACCTTTACAGCTATAAATCACTGAAACGATTATACAAACCCAAATTAATTTGACTGACTTGTCCATCATTTTTCAAACTTCCTTTATCAATTTAAATTCAAGCTTAGCATGGGTGACATGCTAAAATGACACCAAAAGTTATAATATTTATTATTACGTCAAAGGTGCAAGTAGAGAGCCTATAGATTGAGGACACCTAAGTCCGTCCGGCGCGCCCTGGGCGGTCAACTTCGCTACCATCCTTGTTGACTGACCAATCTCTACACCACGGCGTAACCTCTTTCCATGTGCATTGGCTCATACCGATACGATGAAGAAGAAGAATATTTCAATCACATAATTTTTCATTCTGTTTGATTTCTATTCGTCCAGCATTTCGCCATTTTTATAGGGCATTCGAATAGGTATATTACGATTTTTTTTTCTTTTATTATTATTCACAAAGTAAATGGTATTTCTTCATCACTCTTAGTCTATGATACGCACATACAAGATACTATTATCTTTAACTGTAGGTACTGGTAGTAAGTATAGTATTGCAAAATAAGAAACCAACTAATAGCTACATACGAATATGAATATTGTTATTTCTCGTCTAAATTCCCTATGTCTAACGGCTTAAACCGTCTTTCAAAAATAAAAATATTACGATACCTTTAAAAGCCTCATTAAAAGCTACTTATTCCTCTCTGTGAATTCTATTGTACTGTGGAATGTACCACTTGACTTAGTAAAATACGGGCACGAGTTATCTATTAGGCCTCCTTCCTAGAATTTTCCTACAGGGATGTATATAATTATGTATTTCAACGTCCCGATTGGCGCAGTGGCTAAGCGATTGGTCTGCTGCGCTAAGGGTTGCGGATTCGATTCCCGCATGGGACAAAAATTTGTGCGATCCGCAGATATTTTTACCGGATCTGGGTGTTTGTGTATGTGATATCACGTGTCTGTGAAACGCACCCACGATACAGGAGAAATACTTAGTCAGGGGCACTGCCTAAAAAAAATTTGCTTTTTTTTAACGGAACATGCCCACCATTGCAACTCCTGTAAACCAGGATCTACAATGACATTAAAAACCATCGATATCGACATTAGACGATGTAGCTCGAGGCGTCTGCGTCCTAGATAATGACTCGACTGTCTTCGAACCCGCAACGAAATTAATCATAAAAGAAAATATAGGAGGAATAGGAAAACTAGTTTTAGTTCCCACTTCCCTCCATAGCTACCGGGAGACACAAATAATTGCTTTATTGATCCTAATTTATAACAGCCCGCACGCTGCGCTGCAAAGAATTATTTTGCCAGACTATTCCTACGTTGTGCTACGACAAAGCGTAGCCGGCGTAGCCCTCGTAGCTCTCGTAGACTTTAAAGCCCCGCGCATATTATGCTACGCTTTGTGATTATCCGTCTAGATCTGTGCAAATACATGTAAACAGAAACTAATGAAGCATATAAAATGGGTACGTAATGTCTCATTTCTATTGAAATATGAGAGAAAATTGATCAAAAATGTCGACTTTCTAACGCCTTGCGAGTTGATTTTATTCGTTCGAAATTTTATGCATTTTAAGAGAACATTAATGCGAATTTAAAATAGAAAAGGCATCGAGATCAAAATTTTTATTTGTTCAAGGTCAATCAATCAAACTGGGAACGGTCGTCTAAATTATATATTGATCACTCAGACCAATTTGATAATTAATTTGTAAGCGTATTTGACCACTTGACCAGCCGTGCTATTCTGAAGACATTACTTGCGAACTCACTGCTAAATCTGCGGTGAGATGTGACTAATGCCAACAAATATTATTACGATAGTAATAGCAAGATGACGCGCGAGATAATGTTAGTGTTTTAGAATAGCTTTACAAGGGCCCTAGAAAAATCGCTTGACGAATTACAATAGAATAAAATGAAAAATGTGTAGAGATCACTTAATATTTTGAATATTATTGACGCCGTGGCTAAGCGATATTACTGCTGCGCTAAGGGTTGCAGGTATCCACAGACATTTGTCCCGATTGTGGGTGTTTGTGTATCTGATATTACAAATTTGTGAAACGCACCTATGATATATGATTCCCAGTTTAGGGAGACGTTTTAAAAAAATATTTAGTAATCTCCCTCTCATTTATTTTTAGCCTTTTGCCACTTGTCTAGTGCCTTAAAACTATCTATAATATCACCGTGTTCATATGTCAACTTAAGGAAGTAAGAAAACCATACTTCCTGTGTAATACGAAGAAGTTTTTCCTACAAACATCCTGTACAGTGTAGATGCACTATTTACGTATCGACAATACCGTGAACTCATTAGAGGCTCAGTACCAGAACAAAGGACCTTTCAACGCAGCGGAAATTAATTACTTCTTTGTTTCATTATACTTCATACTATATTGTTAAAAGTTTACCCTATGTATTCATTACATTTTCTTATATCAAAGTTGCTTGGTAAACTAATTCGTATTCCTATAAAAATCTTCACAAGATTAAAAACATTTTTGACTATGTAACTTAATTTTGACAGTCTTTACTAATAAACATGTCCCATGGTTTGTTTGTTTGTTATATCAATCCACTCACCAAAATTCTGTCACCAATATTTAGAACGGACCTTCAGTGGACATATACTATTTTAGTTGGGGGGGGGGGGTTGTGGGGCTCGTAGCTATGCGGCTACCCGGCAGATCAGTCGATCTGCGAGGTTAAGCCGTGCTCGCCGCGGTCAGTCTTGTGATGGGTGACCATTTTCACATGTCAAGACCCCATACTTGTGCACTATAATATCTCCTGCGCAGATGGCTAGTCTCAGCTAGAGACAGGCCGCCGTGACCGAAATTCGGTCAGGAGGACATTATTATCATTATTATTACTATTTTAGTCCCGCAAAACACCCGAAAGAACCTCCATGCAGATGAAGTCCCGGGCAAATTCTAATCATACATAAAGTCAATTTAGCAAAGTGTTGGAGTGAAGATTTTAAAACCGCGAGTCAGCTAACAGTATTAGTAACAATAAAACTGTCATAGAACGTTGCGTTTTCTGTACACTACAGATTTTAATTCATTTTCGTTAATTTCAGAGAGCTTTGCGCTCGTTGCCATATAAATAATGGAAATAACACGTTTTTGATAATAAGTTAAAAACGCATGAAATCGCAACAACTTAGGGCAGGCACACTGTAGGATATATATTTCACCTTAAAGGTATCAACACACATATCAACAGCAAGCATCGTCACCGTATTGCCTTACGCCTCGCCGTCAAACAAGCGACAACCGATTATTGTGCGTTACAGTTGGGAGTTTCACGCAAAGAGCTGCTCGACTCAAGTTGATACGGTGACGATCCCTTTCAGGGTTGATATGTGTGCGATTGTGTGACCTTTAAAAAGAGACTTTTTTAATAATATGTTTGTGTTAACAGATTGGACTTCAACCGCTTCACGATAGCCGGACCAGAGCAGATGAACCACGTTTGCAACCAAGACCAGTTTATAGTTTCTGGAGGTAACCCCGTACCAGCCATATGTGGAGTGAACCAAGGCAGCCACAGTGAGTCTCCTAGAACATAGAACATTTGAAGTACTCGTAAATAAATTTTAATTAACATTTAATAAAAATATATATTATTAAGGCTATTCAAAAAGCTCTCATAGACACGGTAGCTCAGTTGTTATATGGGAACGACATCGAATTTTAATTAATTAGAAGCTTAATTAATGCCAACGCTCCATGAAAGATCTCGAACACCTCCCACTCTTTACAAAATAAATTAATAAGCAATACTAAGAGACTGAAGGTAGAGAGAACTTAGGTACATCATTGACCTTTCTAGAGGACTCGTTGTTTACGTTCAAAAGGATCATTTTACAAAGCGTCGCGTCACCTAAGAATATCTAGACTTTAGGTGGTGGGTGGAGTAACAAGCGAAAGCGATTATAACAATGCATACCTCAAAGTGTCGCCAGAAATACAATATGTTGAAGAAACTGTCCTCACGATGTGTCTGCCCGTGTCTGAATGTCAAACTGCATCAGGTAGCAAGTACTGCATCATAAGCGAATGCAATTGTTAAGTATATCGATAAGAAAGTTGTTCTTTTAATCTTTTTCTACCCGTTGACTCTTTTTTTCAAAGCGCAACAAATTAAAATCTTAATGCAGATGTGATTGTTTAATATATTTCTTTGTTTTGGACCACCTCGGTAAATTTTACTGCATTTGGTTTCATCCAAATGGTATTACAAATTGTAGCATGAACAAAGTAACATAAAAATCTCTGACTCTTATATTTACTTGCACACTTCACTAGAATTGGATTCCGCACCGGGTTTGGTTACGAAAATAGAAGAAACATGAAAAACGAAAACGAAATTTAATCCACTGTAGAATTCTCTTTGCTAACCCCTCACGGCTGTGTTCCACGTGACACCATAAATATGTACCTCAACCATTTATTTGTTACTGAGGAAATCCTTATGGACTTCGTCCGTCCCGGGGCGAACGGGGGGTATTTACAGGCTCGGAACTTACGGACTCTTACTGGCTAGAACCCCAGGCTGTCCTCCTAGCTACCTTAGGTTGAGGGACGTGGGGTCTCCGGACGCTGCATCGCATCCCTCGACAGCTCCCGACCGATCTCTTCACGGCGTGTCCCGCTCACTACGTACGGCCTAGGTGCCGCTCGTCTCTTCTCGAGAGGCGCATGCAGTTACGTAGGCTATTACAGTTTGCCATAAAAATATTGTTAATAATATCTTGGGACAACTCGCACACGGTCATCTGATCCCAAACTAGGCGGAGCCTGTATATAGCCGGTAACTGATAAATTTACTTATGTAAATCTAAATACATACATATTGTCGGTATATTACCCCCTATATATTATACGTATACTTTCCGTCACGAGAAGCTATAATTTTTTTAAACACACATTCAGTTGATCTCAACCTTTGATCAAATAAAATGAAACAGAATGATTTTTAGTTTTATATAAGGATATAATTATGTTAAGATACGTACCTACATCTAATTATTCCTCAAAAGTGAAAAATAATATTTTATTCACTTCACTTTACATCAGTGAAATTGAATTCAACGTCATATCCTATGCATTAAACAAGCACTTTGAGTAAGTGCTTTTTCAAAGAGGGTTTTATTTTTATTTTAAACGAATTGTTCACTATATCCTCTCTGTTCAGTCCCATAACAACAGGGTAATTTTTGCCTACGAGTGGTCTATAATTTTAGTGCTCTTTGGCTACGTCTGTAAAGTTCCCACAGACTTACAACCTTACCCTGCATAATAAAATTAGCGCTACAAATTCCATTCATACCACATACAAATAGCGAGCAATAATTGTATATAATTAAATACACAAATACCTGACAATAATTTAATAATTGTATACAAAGCAACCTAAGGAACAAACAATTGTACGCCTTGTATGTCAAAATATGTATTTAAGCTCTCTTTTAATTTTGTAACCTAACATCAAAATCTACACATATTTCATTATCATCAGCTGGAAGACGTCTACTGTTGAACAAAGGCCTCCCCCTTAGGAGGGGGGGTTGTCATAATCCCCACGCTTGGCAAGCGGCTTGAGGATCGCAGTATTGGTGGTCAAGTTACCGAAGACGCTGCTGCCCGTCTTCTGGATTTTCCCTTAGTCGCCTTTTACGACACCCACGGGAGGAAATGGGGTGGTCAATTCTAGGCCAGATACCACACGACAACACATATGTGCAATAAATAAATTGAATTTAATTGAACGTCTGTAGGTATTTGTCCACTCATAGAGGTCATAATGCAACTAAAAATCGAATAAGTTATCGTGCGGTATTCCTGTCTGTATGAATTGATTTAAGACCAATTTGGTCCTAATTTAATAATTAATTCTCAGTTCAAAACTTGCGCCTGACTGTCAGACGGAGCGTGGGTATAACGTGAGTGACAGTGTTATTCAGTTGGAAATAAACAAGTATGATATTAATTTTGTTTTCTAATAAGGGTTATTTTTGGGATCTCCTTCAGACAGATAACCGAGTATTCTGAATTAATAATATTCTAATAATGGGGCCGTCAAACTTATAAGTTCACCCTTTATGAACAATATTAATGAAATCATGCTCGTCAAGTCCTTTCAGGAAAATTCTATAACACATTGCTAGCTATAAGAATTGAATTGACACAAGACCGACAACAGTGACTATCTAAATAAAACAACAACCAAAAAACATTCACAGCTTTTAATGGTTAAATATTTTAATGTCGTTTATTTGTTACAGTGTACATCGATGCAGGTATTGGTATGACAAATCCTGTAAAACTGACATTCGTAACGAGTGGTAACACGTTTGAGAGGCTATGGAAGGTCAAGGTGACCCAGATACCGTGCAGCACTATTTATAAAGGTAATTAGTGTTTTAACAGTGTTTCAGTAAAACCGCAATTTATTTATTGTTTTTAAAATGTTAACAAAACACACTCTGATTACATACATGCACCTATATCTAAAAGAATCATGATGGTATATCGAAACTATATTGTTCTTTACTCTAAGAACGTCGCCCCACACTTGGCACCTCTCCTTATCGTGGTCGAAATATTACATACACTAACATCCAAGCTCGGGACAAACATCTGCGGATCGCACAAAATTTGTCCCGTGCGGGAATCAAACCCGCAACTCTTAGTGCAGCAATCACTCCGCCAATCAGGTCATTCACCAAAGTTTGAAATGCGATCATCTTTCACAATAAATTTAATATAGTTTCTAGATGCAGTTATTTTATTACATTATTTTTGAACCAGGTGAAGAAATCTACTAACGACCGCCAATCCATTTCACTTAAACTAGTTTATAAGGCTAAAGGAAAAATTTCAGCAACAGACAATATCATTGAATTTTTGATTTTATATTACGAGAATGTGTATCTTGTGTTTGCCCTTATTTCTAGAACAGTGTCAAAATTATTCTAAATGACTTTTTAATAACGCCGCAATAGTATCTACTTATGATAGATGAGTAATCTTTTACTCTGAATTGAAATAATAGGTCAACAAGGATTATATTTTACATTTAAATCTTAACCTATATCTTATATAGGTACTTATGTGTTAGTTTATGTTGGTAAATAAATAAATTTTATTTGTTATTTCTTCTACTTTCTATTAAAAGAGTTGGCCCCAAGAATTGAATAAATGGACAAGGAGGATAAATTATTATGTCTTCTATATCGGATTCTCATTAATAATAATAACTTCATGATTGTTTAATAGACTTATAATGCCAGCTTTTGATCGTTGACTGTCCAGCTATGCTATTCTGAAACAATAGCATTATCGCGCACGTCACCCTGCTATGCTCTACTGTCGAATCTCACCGCAGATATTGACGTGAGTTCGTAAGTGATATCTTCAGAATAGCATGGCAGGGCATAAAGGTTGAGGCACGCAAAATTCAACCTTAATTATTCACAGGTAAATTTAATTTTTCAACCTTTAAATCAAAGGCTTGAATCCATACCGTTTTTAAAACCTATTTCTTAGGTATAACTATTAACCTAAACGATTTGAACATGATATTTCGGCGATGAACTGAAAATATGTACTGTCTAATATTTTTGCAAAAACAAGTTTTGTATTTCTACAGGCATTAAAGTTCAGTCTTGCATGTCCTGGCAGAAGTTACAAGATTAGGTTAAAAGTGATAAGAATAAAAGTAGCAGGTCAAGAATATTGCGGAAATACCACTTGAATTAAAATGAAAATATATTTTTTATCTATATACCCACATAACACAAAAACCAGGTAAACAAAGGTCTAGTTTATCTCCTTATTTTTTGTTGGATAGGCGATATGCGCAGTTCAACGTTGTTTTATTGAAATTACCCATCATGTCTGGTAGGTATGGAAAGAGTGTACAGACAGCGAAATAATACATTAGTTTATCGCAATATTTTCAGTTTTAATAACGAACATAGATACGCTTATAGACCAAACGTAACTATCATTACTGTTCGCGCTATGTGAGAATCCACAAAAAAACGACTGTTCATAAAAGACGGAACGTATCATTAGACGGGTGACGATTGAATTTAGCCGATAGATGGCGTTATATGTCTCTCAAATTATGATTCCTGGACGCACTGATTAAAAAACGCGGGTGAAACCACGTGGCACACCTACTTTTATCATATTCTTTATTTCTCCTAAGTAATTTTTCTTGAATTAAGTATATTCGTTACATATTTTTGTCGAATAAAAAGCGCTGCCTTGATCTAATATTTAAGAGCGCTGAGAGCGTTTAGTTGTCAGAAGACGGTTTAAGTCACGCAGTATTCTATAATTCATGGGGTTAAAAATAGGATTTTTTTGTGCTCAAAAGACGTAATCTCCATCTAATGGCACACATGCGAGTAACTTTTATTTACATACTAGACTAATTCATATATTGTAAGGCCCATACAGAATAAAATCGGTCAGATTCATTTGAACTCCTGAAACACGCAATTAAATAAAAGTTCATAGGAGCTGAATGGCTGACCCTACGTTTACGTGCTGAGAATTCACTCGTATTGCATTTTATGCTTTATTTATTTGATTTTTACCAGCCATGGGTCGAATATTATGTTTCATCATGTACGCTGGGATGTTTATATGATTGCTTGAATTGGGAAATTCATTTCTCAAACCCACTGCGTAAGTACTAAAGTTACATACGTGCATTTATCCAGGTTCTGTATGCTATTACTACATTTCTATTACTTCAGTGTCCGAATTCGAATGTTGTTTTCCGATTTTTATTTTATATTTGTTTTAACATACTTCCATTTTTGGGTTCAACTTAAAAAAATCTTTCGGGTTTTTCATATTTTTCAAGACATTGATTCGTACATTGGCTTACTAGTATCGAGCAAGTACCAGGACTGTAGAAACAAAAGAAGTTGAGAGTGAAAATATTTGTTTTATTGTAGCGGATGAAGGCTGCTGCAGTATTACACTGGGGTGTCAGGTCAGCTGCGCTCCTTCAAACACAATCCCACATAAGGGCTGGCTTGGCAACCACTTTTAAATGTCATTTCGACAGTTGATAATTTAAATTAAATAATAACTGACGGAGAACATCTTGCTAAAGCTGATCAAGTACCAGGACTGTAGGAACAAAAGAAGTTGTGATTGATAGTTGTTTTATTGTAGCGGATGAAGGCTGCCTGCAGTATTACACTGGGGTGTCAGGTCAGCTGCGCTCCTTCAACTACGATCCCACATCGGGGCTACAGCTTAGCAACCAAGACTATGGCATCTGCGTGAGGATGGAACGGAACTTCTGCGGGATACAGTACACGGCTTGTCCAGATACAGGTATGAGAATACATGCATATATAATATCACGCCTTAAGTCGCCGAAAGTGTAGGCAGACGTGTACCTATACTCCGATAGTGTATCCACCTACATTCCGCCAGTTATGATATAGGTCTCAATAGTGCAGGCGCCAGAGGAACTTGAGTATGCAAACCATGAGGATCGCTGTCTGTTATAGTTTTGAGTTCCAAAAATAAACTATAAATCTATCCGGCAACATGCAGAAAATTAAATTAATCTTTTATGAACTCAAAAAAATTAACAGACTCCGGTCCTCATATTTTGCACACTCAAGTACTTTCAGTACCCGAACTACAATGAAATGGGGTGCGAGCCTATTGACATCAACTGCGCACAAATCTAGACTCTAAGCTTCTACTGAAAAACCCGATAATAACACTTTGCCTGACCTGGTGTCCTGGGTTTACCTAGGACCTCAAGCTCAGAGGTTGAGCTAATAAATCGATATTTAATTGATTTGGATTTTTTTCTTTGTTAGAAACAAGCGTATGTTATTAGACTGTATAATTAATATGTTGCGTCATGCACTACATACTTCAAAAGTCTAAAAAACTTTTCTATCTGTAAACTCATTCTAAAGCAGATTTCTAAAATTCCCCAGCTTACGAAGAATACACTTTACACAACTCATATAACTTCAATTACACTCAAAGACAATATATAAATATATATTAAACACAAACATAGAATCCTAACTTGCTCGTGTAGTCAACAAATAATACGTTGTAACCAAGGACTGACTGTAAGGCTCAGCTGAATAACACAATTACAGTTAATTATCTGCGTACAGTCATCAGAAAAGTCCTTCAGCTATTGGTTATTATTTATTTAAATATAATATGTTTACTCGTTATTTCACGACAAGATATACTAAACCATATAACTGCATCGGTATCGTTAAAAACGTTCCAAATAAAAATAAGTAATAACCAAAAAAAAAGCTGACTGCCTCGTTGGTCTAGTGGTCGCTAAGCGCGACTGCTGAGCGAGAGGTCCTGGGTTCAAATCCCGGGTCGGGCAAAGTGATACTGAGTTTTCCATTAGGTAAGTCTCAGTAGCAGCACGGAGTCTGGATTTGTGCCCGGTTGATGGCAAAAGGCTCGCCCCCTATTACATTGGGACTTACAACATAACTGGCGAAATGTGGGTGCACTATATGTTCACCTCTGCCTACCCCTTCGGGGAATACAGACGTGATGTTATGTCAAAAAAAAAGCTTCATATATTTATTCCAATCAATGTCAACCGACCATTTTTTTCAGCTTTGTCATACGTAAATAAACTTAGAAGAATATTTTGGTTTAAAACGTAAGTGCATTCTAAATAATGCTTGAATTCTAACAATAAAGCAGTTAACTTTCGTTTCAGTACATGAATTTTTAAATCAATCAATTCTCGAAACAGTAAAAGAAAAACGTAAATTGTAGGTACTTAAATGGATTCGTAGCGTTCCCTGAAATCGATACACTCGGTCACGGCCGGTGTATTGCGTCTAACACTCGATTCCAACAACTCTATTACTCGAAGCATTGACTTTATAATCAACCTTCTAGATAATGATTCAATTCCAAAAAAACTTTGATGTTTTTGTATTCCTTTTAATTTTATACATAGTTTTTAAAGAATATTAGGTATTTAATTTGTAAATAGTTTTATAGTAGGTAGTATTCGACTGTGTGTGTAAATAAACAAAATAATATTTTAAAATATCCCAATAGAAATATAATCCTTGACACGTGTACATTTCGAATCCGCGACCTTCGCCTATCCGTGGCGCAGCTTTTACCAAGGTCTTTTTTTCTTTTACGGCTTAAAGAAAACTCACAAAATTATTATTCATAAAAGAAAATTATCGTCAAATTTTTCTTGCTTTAATATTATAAGGCTTCGTCTAATAAGCTGTGTGCTTTATAGAAAATGCTCATCTGTTCAGTTAATTAAATTCTTAATAATCGTGGCTACGGTTCCGACAGTTCATTCTCAGTTTTTATTCAACAAGGCTTAAAAAGAACTTGACTTATTTTTATTCTCTGAACACAAAAACACAGCGTGTCCATTGCAAATTCGCCTTTTGCATATTCTGCTGCTATGCTCGACGCATATTTGAACCTTTGTATCGAACGAACAATGTTGTTGATTAACGAAGGCATTCCAACAAATTTGGAATGCGAGCATTTTGTGCCTGGTGAATGAGTGAATCAGACTAGATTCTATTCGCTGCAATACGATTTAAACTTTATTAATCTACCTTGACACCCATCTATCCAATTAAGAAATTGACAGATATTCCCATATGAAAATAATTCAACTAATAGTCAATTGATTTAACTAAGTACCCTAATAATATGTTGTGGAATGATGGGTGAAAGAAGCAGTGATAGAAACTAAATAATTCGTAGTCTTGCACTCAGAATTTGACGATCCGTCCTGGTGTTTTGTTATTAATTAAATTCCTTGTTAAATGTCCGATGTTTGGAATTGAGCCCAATAATTGGCTAATCTATCTATATAAATCTATTAATACTCATTGTACCTACTGAAAGCTTTGATATCCCTGAATCCGACAAGTTTCACATGTCATGTTATAAAATAAAATATATTTACTTAATTGACCAAAAAAAAATAATTGTTTTTCTTCCTCCATATAATTATAATACAATAGTACTGTGCATAACATTAAAAACAGTTTTGATAGCATATTAACAAAAAAGCTGCTTCTTCAAAAATATATTTTTTATTATTATTAACAAACTAATTAATATGTTCTGGATATATCTTTCTTATTATAATAGGTATATAATTAGGTATCTTTTTATATATAGAGCAAACATGTCCGACAACGGATCAGTGATCTGCGCTCTTTGAAATAATAATAATAATAATCATTTATTTTCTCTACACAAGTACACTTATTGCTAGATTTACAATGGTGCATGTTAATGATTCTACTTTGTGAGAGACTGGTGCTTGAAGTAGGTTTACAAATAAACCTGTATTACAAGTCACCAGAAATACATAATTATTGGAAGCCTATTGACAGAATTGATATTGTGATAATCGCGTTCGTTACTAAATCATCACTGTTGTCTCGAATTCATTTGCGCCAATGATTTTAACGTTTACGATTGACTGCCTCGCACCACTTATCGCAAAACGTGAGTGCCGAGCGTGAGCTTCAGAATTCAAAGCCCGGTTCGGGCATAATAGAATGGTAATAGGCACATTCCCTATAACATGTGACCTGTTAGATAACTGGCAACATGTGCGTATTCTATTTCACTTCTATGCTTTTGCAGAATATAGGTAATTTATTTAATGATATTGCGTCATATAAGTTTGAAAAACGCAGTAGGTATTTCGTCATCTTTAGCAAAATTGACATCAGCGTGTATTAAAAGCAGCTTCATACTCATACAATCCTTCACAGATGGTCTCTGTGAGTAATTACAGCTTCAAGGTAGTGACCAGTCGGCGAGACGACACACAAACTAAGCTAACTAATTAATGTATGTTGAGAAAACTTTACCAGTTTCTATTATTTGTATAGAAGTAAAATGCATGTGAATAAAATGAGGTAACATTTTCATAGTTCATTCTCTGTTGCATCGGACCGGAAGAATTGTTAGTAAAAGTCAAACAACTGGACATACTCAAAGCAAAACACTCGGTGCAATTATACTTGGCAGCGGGTATTTACTAACCCTAGTTAACATTTGATGAAGTTTTCACTGAAAACGGGAAATAAATACTTATATGAATGTGAAACCTGAGTAAATAATTTCCTGCTCTACGTGTAGAAAATGGCGGTATTTTATTAAATTTTGCAACAGTTACAGCATTCGTTTGAAGTAGCAGTTATTATTTTGTTTTATTTTAATAAAATAACACAGTATTTCAAAGTTATTCTCTAATTAATATTGTTGAAGTGAATGTTTTGTGGACGTTTATAACAATAAATATAAAAGGCATTGCGTTGTTGTAACATTTCTATTTAAACACGTTAATTACAGGTTTGATTACCTACATATAAATATTTGTAAAATAAAATTGCATTTGAATGAAGTTGCGCAGTTGCTTCCAATGTTTTAATAACGAATATTTTAATTATGACGTTCATTGTATTTAACAGTGTTTGGTACCTTCATATTACAAGTAAATGGTTAACTATTCACACAGTATGTTTTTTTGAAGTGAGGTATTGCACTTTCGTTCGACTAATACTAATAACAAGTTTAGCGACATTGCCATTGATCGGGGCTGAATAAATTAGTAATCGTTTCATGCATCAATATCCGGCCTTCATAAAAATATAATTGTTTAGTTACACACAGCGATATCGATCGATATTTATCGAACGATCTAATTGTAGTTTCACTCGCTGTGTCAAGTGCATATCCCACGAGTACTGACGACTCAATGTGTTTTATTACAGAACAAAGTTCACCTTTAGACCGGTTTTAAACATCCTAGCAATTTTTTTTTTTTTTTACTTTTAAAACTTTCGTTAGTTATCCAATTTACTATACATGTTTTGCAGTTTTCATCATCATAACATCAATCTATTGCAGGCCACTAGTGGACGTAGGCCTCCTCTAGTGTACGCCACAATACCCGCTCTCCCGTTATCGACACCCTGTCACTAAAGTTTCTGGAATGATAGGGTAACCGAGAACTGGGGCCGTTTTCTTAGCTACGCTTCATTCATGAGCAAATGACGCGGCGAAGTCGCGAGCTGTAGCTGAATTATTGTTCCATAATTTCTTTATTTACAAGGCATATCAAATTTCAATAAAACATGCATTTATTTGCATACAAATTAAAACAAATATACAAAAAAAAATTAAATCAAAATTTGGTCACTAAGCATGGAAGTATTATTCCTCATCGCTGTTGACTGATACAGTGCCCAAATACCAATTCAATGGCAATACTAATACTTTATAAGAAAAACCAGGTAGCCCTCTGAAGAGACGACCAACCGATTTACTTGAAACTTTATTTTCACTACATTAGGGTTGGTATTACAAATACGATTACACTTAAAGCTTGTCTACAAATAACCTTGCTCTGTGTAAGGGGTTCAGGTGACATTTAACTGACCTGGAATGAGTTGATCTACCAATTACTTAGTTGCGAAGCTAGCCATCAAACTATTACCGTATTTTTAAAATAGTTAAGTTTGCTACGTTACTCTGTTAACTTATTAGGTTTCGTCATTTAGTTTTATATTTAATTTAAAACTAAATGACGAAACCAGTCTTTCGATCTTTAAATGATAAAATACATCGAATAAAAATTAAATTTAAAAACCACGAACGCAAAAAAACGATCATTTAAAAAGTTGCGTTAGGGGTTTATTAAATTTTTATTTTAAAATTTCTAAACTTGTAATGTACCCTTTTTTGTGATATACACATCATGCCCTTTCATTTGATACACAATTTGGGTAATTGAGAATATTTGAAAATATTCACTTTTTGTTAATTCTCAGTTTTACCCCTCATATCTTGTAAATGGCTGAACCGATTTTGATATAACTTAATTTTTTCAATGTACACATTATGCCTTTTCATTTGACACCCACTTTATGAAAATAATCGATTGGTCATCCCCACTTTCACTCCCCATATCTTGTAAATAGCTGAACCGATTTTGATAAACATATCTAAGAACCATCGCTAGAAAACCTGCTATCAGATCAGAGCTAAATAAAAAACATTCAGATATCAAATAAAAAGCATCCAAATCGGTTCATCCGTTTGGGAGCTACGATACCACAGACAGATACACATACAGACACGGTAAACTTATAACACCGCGCTCTTTTTGCGTCGGGGCGGGGGTTAAAAATACGCAAACAGACATAGTTCATCAAATTACCTGAGAATTTTTTTCTTATTTCATTACACCATTAAGTTGGTTTTAATTCTTTATTGCATACAAATATTTAGTTTTGATCAAACTCAACATATTTGATGTAGGTAGGTACTCTCTTTTATGAAAAAGGTTAAGCTAAACTAAAAATCTGTTCCATTTTAATAAATTTAAACATTTCAGTTAACAACCGTTCCAAAGCTTTTACTTTGAGCGGCAACAGCAACGGTCCTGTCAACGCCATGATTGGCTCTGGTGCTGGCCCCAATAATTGTGCCAACGATTGGCTTCTATTGCCGTGTGCTACCAATGTTGGCCGAATCCAGCCCGCGCAAGCTCTATGCACGGACAGAATTTGCGGAGGAACATTTTCAGCAGAGCTATCAATGCAAGCCGCTACTGTATTGAGTAAGTTATGTTAAGTTTAATTTTAATATTTCTGAGCATCACTCAGAAATATTAAAGTTATACATATAAATATTTATTAATGTCAATGCAGTTTGACTGCCTCGTTGGTCTAGTGGTCGCTAAGCGCGACTGCTGAGCAAGAGGTCCTGGGTTCAAATCCCGGGTCGGGCAAAGTGATACTGAGTTTTCCATTACGTAATTCTCAGTAGCAGCACGGAGTCTGGATTTGTGCCCGGTTGAAGGCAATAGGCTCGCCCCCTATTACATTGGGACTTACAACATAACTGTGCTAAATGTGGGTGTACTATATGTTCACCTCTGCCTACCCCTTCGGGGAATACAGGCGTGATGTTATGTTATGTTATTTATTAATACAGACCCTTTCTTTTTTTCTTCTATGTATCATGGGTAGACCACGCCTAACTAAATATAAGTGGGTCCCTCAAATCTTAGCCCCATACCCCTTTTCCGCAGCAGTATTTTTTTTTAACTGCCATGTGTGCCCTGTGTCTTATCTGGCCTAGATTTATAGACCACACCCTTCCCTTCCGTGGGTGTCGTAAGAGGCGAATAAGAGAAAAAAACCAGAAGATGGGCAGAAGCGTATTCTGTAGCTTTGTGGGGACTATGGCAACCCCCCCCCCCTTACTAAGAAGGAGGCCTTTGTTCAGCAGTGGACTTCTTCCGGCTGATGATGATGATGATGAAATCTTCAATTATTTTATCAGTGTCATGTTAGTCAATAAGTATTTGACAATGCTTACCAGTTTTTATTTTACAGGTACAGTGAAACCTTTTCGCCTCTGGTTCCATACGGACAACGTCGAAGCTCCGATTGACATGGGCAATAGAGGATTCTGCCTCAACTATATTCAACAGCCTTGCACTAATAATGTCGTTTAGTGTTTAATGCTCACACACGTCAACGATCGGTCGATAGGATCAGTCGTTTTCTAGTTTGGAGCGAAATAAAAAGACGTTCGGTAACGATTTTGTTGCGATCTGCGGTCACGTTTGTGATATTTACTGCGATTTGTCTTAACGATCGGTCTGTTGTTACGACGAATTATACCACATAAGACCCTTAATAAAACGATATAATATTAATAAGATTGTATAAGAAAAAATAGGAATACAGATTAGAGTTACAAACTTGTACATGACTATATCGCGGTTTACCTATGAAGTCCCTGCAATATCAAGAAAGATTAATAAAACAAAATGCTATAACCAGACTTGACCCCGTTACACTGGAATCTGTTAGAGTGGCTTGAATTACTTGTCGTAAACATATACCCTTATTCATAAAAATTACAATTTTAAACCAAGAATTAAATTATACCTGTCACTATACATATCAAAGAATAGAGATTTACACATAAGAATAGAGAGACTTCATACGGGGTTTAGTTAATGCTGGTATGGTCCACGTTTATAAAAAAGAGGGATTATGTGCAAGGTACCTACAGACATAGATAAATTCTTTATTCTAAAATTTTTAAATCTTATTTTTGCTACTGGCCAGCTAAGAACCAGTAAAAATATAATAAAGTGGGTGCGTACTAGCAAGGTGCGGGTGACATTAGACGAAGCGTTCCTTCGCACTAATGAATATTTATGTGATCAACCAGAACGTAAAAATATTCCGTGCTAACCTGAATATTACAAGCATAAAATACGAAATCATTGGAAACGTTAATAAATTTAATACACAATTATGGTTATTAATATGAAATAAATTTAAAATGTATTGAAGCGATGCTAAATATCATGCATGTAACATAACGTCAGCAATTAGTTTAGGGATGGAAAACTACTGCTACGATAGAATGTCGACATTAATTTTTTTTACGCACTTCATCCATTATTGATCAATTTAGCATCAATTTATAAATTATTATGAATTTTGTAAACTTTTCTTAAAGTTACAAGTATTATATTTTCCTTTAAATATATTTTCGTTATTAGTAGGTTTATAATTATTGTAATAAAAAACATATTTGTTTTAGTGTAATTTATCATTTGTATTATTTTATTTATAAGGGTAAAATAACAGGACTACTTACTAATATTAGCGTCTCTCCACCCATCACAGCACTTGAGTTACGAAGGTTTATAAGATAATACTTTATAAAAAAAAACATCAATTCAATAAGGGCTATTTTGGTCCATGACAATTTTTATCGATAACACTGTTTGAATAGTGCCACTTCCTTAGTCATCATAAACTGACAGGTGTCATCCGCACCTTGCCATAACGCACGGACTATATAGATTGTATTTTGCTTGCGTTAAACATAGTAAATGATTTTAAGTATAACTATTGAACGTCCTTTTTAGGGCATTTTTTGTTTTAGTAATAACATTATCAAATTATCCATGAATTTCTTTGTAGCCACTGGCACCAAACCAATTGCTAGGAAATAAACCTATCTACAATATATGTTTTAATGCATTTAGTTTTGTTTATATTAATTTAACAATTGAAAGTTTATTTGTATAGATAAGAATTCCTACAACACCATTTAAATTTTATAGGAAGTCAATATCATCATCATAATCAGCCGAAAGACGTCCACTGTTGAACAAAGGCCTCCCCCTTTAAGAAGGGGTGGATTGCCATAATCCCCACGCTTGGCAAGCGGCTTGGGGATCGCAGTGTTGGTGGTCAAATTACAGAAGACGCTGCTGCCCATCATCATCTGAACTTTCCCTTAGTCGCCTCTTACGACACCCACGGGAGGAAAGGGGGTGGTCAATTCTAGGCCGGATACCACACGGCGGAGTGAAAATAGAAAACCCAATATCACTTTCTTAGCGCTTTTGGCGGTGTTTACGTTGAATATTAGAACCAAAACAGCTATTGTTCTTGGCCTCACCGTTCAACTACTAAGTTATTTCAATCATAACTGTTCAGTTAATCTTATAATCATGACATGTGTTTATAATCGATATTTCAAATAAAACAATTAATAAATATACTTTTTTTAATTATTTCCCTTAACCTTTTTATTTAGGTGCCCTTACTCAAGAAAAACTCAGTTCTGATTTGATTATTTCCTTCAGAAATTCTACCATTTCTTGCGTATGAAAGCGAGAACTTCTCTTCACTTTTTCTAAGGCTTGCTGACAGAACTTTTATTAAATGCATTTATTATTCCTATCAAATGAGCCAGCGAGTCTTAATAAAAAAAGAGTCTGTACTTCATATCTCATTTTAAATTTAATGAGAAAACGACCTGTATTATTTATTGACAATTTTGCAATAGTGAAACTGGAAAAGCTGGTATAAAGATTTAATAAACACATAATTGATAAGTAAATAAAATAATAGCAACAAAAGAGCAGTTCTTGAATCATTTAACTATGTGTCTATACGTTCTAGAATCACAAGTAGTCTTACGTCCTCAGAATACAGAACAAACCTGAATCCGCACAAAAGTGAGGCAACACCAATTACTCTAAAACGGAGTAGTTGCATAATTAGGCGTTTTCACATTTAGTTTACAAAGATCGCGCGCATCGTTGGAACTTTTTACTCGCTGCGTATTTAATTTGATTATCCTGCCTAATGCCAGTGTGCAAATCTTAAGTCGGAATTATATAAAAACATGTTAGGATTACATTTAATTTTCATTTTTACACGACGTGGTCACAGTACACAAAAAGGATAAATGGCTGAACGCGGGGCCTGTGCTGACGTCAATACAGTCGTGAGTGGGTGTGAAGGTATCATTATATTTATAAATCAAATTTAGAGTTCTAGGAAAGTATATTTACCTGAAAGGTGATATTATAAGCACTTAGTATGATATCTGCTACCATTATGTGAATGGGACTTGTTATCACAGTTTATTTTTGGATCTTCATAGAAATGACATAATTAGACACCTGTATTCCCTAAAGGTGGATATATAAAACCTACACCCATACAAATATAATACTTTTAGAAATAAATAACAAAGTATGTAGCGAGCGCTACAGATTTTTTTTTCAACGAATTCTCTTTGTTTGTAGACTTCTTCTGACACTGTTGCTTCGCACAGTTTTATTGAAGCTACAAGCATAATATACTACTGTGCTAAGGGTAGTGGGTTCGTCTTCCGCACAAGACAAAAATAAGTGTGATCCGCAGATTTTTGTCCCGAGTCTGAATGTATGTACAATTGTACATGTAATATGTTATGTTGGTGAAACGCACCCACGATACAGTAGAAAGAGTGGGGCGAGAATTAAAAAAAATATAATTTCGTGTTTAAATTCGAATCCAGCTTGCCACCTTATTTCTGGAATAAAAGTAATATTCTTATCGACTCCTCACACGTATCTAGCCAGCACATAAAGGTACAATGAGATTTTTTATTCCCTGTGTTGAGACTTATACAGTGTGTTCATTTCTAATCTGTTTTTCTCTCGAACGGACACCGTTTGAAAGCAAAATATATCGCACGAATAAGATATGCGCCCAATATCTAAATAATAACGTACCACGCCAAGTTTATATCCTGAAAAGTACGTAATGTAATCTTCTTTTTCTTATCCTATGGTTGATAAACAACCTGGTGTTAACAGAGTTTAAACCACCTGTACAGTAGGCCTCTGTCATGGTTTTACGCACCGTTAAAAAATCTCTCAGGTGTGGCAGTTTTCTCTCGATGGTTTACTATAATACGCACATGAATTCGAAAAGACTTTGGTGCGTGCTGGGGTTTGAACTTGCAACCTTTAACAATTCAACGGTCATAGCTACCACTCAGCTATCAGTGCTTCTGCTATCCTGTAATCATTTCTTGGTATGGACAAGAACAAAACCATAATAGTGTTTTATTAATTTTACACAGTTAGTACCTATTATAGAAAAAAATACTGCTTCTCCCGTAGATTTAATAATGATGCGTGATAAATAAATTTCAGTCTCCTTAGCATGAACTCTTAAAGCAGGACAGTTTACGTTGTGGAAGCGAGACGCGGCACTACACTGCACGTAGCGGCGTCTTGCTTCCACATATTCTACTGTCCTGCTTTAAGAGTCCATGGTAAGGCGGCTGATCATAATAATGTATTTCCCATATTGTTAAATAACGACTGAACCGATCGTTACGACCTAACAGATGCCATTTGGCCAACCTCTACGCTTCCATTAATTATAATGAATGTAGTTCATGAAAATAATTCTACGTGTATCGTTAGGTTACGCCTATTATAATAAAGGGAACTTCCACGTTAGACGGTGATGATACATTTTTAATTTTTGAAATATATATCATATAATTTTAGATATGACAGTGTAAGTATTTTAATAGTAAATAGGTAAATATATCTACATAATAATCATTTATGAAGATGCTAAAGAGTTGTTTTTGCTCGGAAGTGAGCCTGTTGAGCTAGACCATTTGAAGTTACAAATATTTAAAATAGTTTTATTAGTCACCCGTGTTTGGATTCCCAAATATTTTGTCATCATACGCTACGTAAAAACATTTAGAATAAAAGTAATCGAATATTTTTTATTATATTCGGTAAGTAAAATTCGCCTCTGAGATATACAAAAATCAAACCTTAGAATTCAAATAATGGACAATAAGATATAATTATTTAGTATTAAAAATTAGTTAGGGGTTGTTATAATTAAAGTAGGAAACAACTTTAGAAACAAGTGCATCCGACAAGTCATACATAATTTCAGTTAAAAACGCACTTTCCTTTCTCTGAACAACTTGTCAATGTGTTTGCTCAGATACCTTTACGTGCCTACGTTGAATACAGATAAGTGTAGACCTACCAATAATGTGTGCCAACATTCGCTGACGTACTTTACTGTAACTTTCGCCAAACCACTTATAATATTAGCAAACAATCCACCAACAATAACATGAAGAATTTTCGTGAAACCTGGTTGATTAAGAATAAGGGCAGCGCGAGTGCCGTAAAGTTTTCAAAACAAATAAAAGCCGCTGGAAGCCCACCTTCAGTATCATAACGCTTCGAGGGGCTTCTTTGAATCATAGTTGTACAGTTGTCATATCAGTCTGTCATTCGCCCCCGCTCAGTTAACACGCTATTTATAACACTCACGGTGGCGCGCTACTCAGAGTCCACCACTATGGTGGTGACCGAATCGGGTAAATATTTAATAGCTAACGATATTTTTCTATGCGTGATTATAGACATTTTATAATCGAAGACGCGGTAGTTTCCACCTTTCGTTTCTCGTGTGAATATTTTATGGGCCACCACACACTTGCCTGGCCAGTAAATACTTGACGGTCGGACGCACCGCATGGTATTGTCCGCCTTTAATGTTCGAACATGATTATGGAAATGTCGAGTCGACAGCATTTGTATCCGACCATAACTAACAGTGAGATTTTTTATTTGTTCGGTGATATTGTATTCGAGTCAAATAGGCAAAAGAGGTTTTTTAAGTTTTATGTTGTATATCATAATTATTTTACGTTTTTCAGCAAACGACGATGCCGATTCTGAAAGTAAGACCTGTGGCAAGATCCTCGTCGTATTATCATGGATCCTCGTTGTTATCACGATGCCGTTCTCGCTCTTCATTTGTTTTAAGGTAAGTGGGGCATGGACGTGGCTGCGTATAATAAAATTCTGCATGATGGTTTGTTTGTTACATTTTGTTATATTCAAAGCCAAGCCAATATACGCCAAGCTGTATATGTCTAAACAAGCGCATAATTTTATTTTTCGTGTAAATTTAATTGCGTTTTCAGATAATTTTTATGCAATTTCAAACTGTTTTACTGTGGTAGTTATTTTAATTCATGACTATACTGCTGAGAAAAAAATGTTTAATTGCCTTCAAAGCACGCATTCTCAGAAAGGCATAACTTCGAACCCAAAAACTATCTTCGACATGCTGATGTTTAAAATACAACAAAATTGATATAGACTTGTTACATATCGAATGTTAAATAAAAAGAAAAAAACTGATAGGTAGATTAAACGTACAATTTAGACTCAATTGAAATTTCAAAGACAATATTCCTGAAAAAGTTTACCGTCTTACCACAATTATTGTATGAAACTTTCATGAATAAATGAGCTGGTAGGTACCATATGGTCTAGTTTCCACGAAACCAATGCCAACGTGATTAGTTGTGAATAAGAAGGCCTCGGATACTAATCGATAAAGGTTTTATTATTAATGCACCGCTGCGAGTCACTGATAGTAATATCTATGCTAGTATAGCAAAGCAAAATTGACAATTAAGTCACTGTTCCGTACTACGAATTGTCACTTATTTTTGAACATGTATGTAGTATGTATTCATAGAGATTGCGAACTCTTTTGTTTAAAATATCCTATTAAATGATGTTAATGTAAAACAAAGTTCAATTACGACCCGAACGTATGTGTTCTAAAAACCTTGAAACAGCATAATGGCCTCTTGTAGAGTGACCTAATTTATATATAATCACAAAAGACTTACAATTCAATAACGTTAACTTAATTTCTGGTATTATAATATTCTCACAAGAACTAATCTCATCCCAAGGACGAAATACTTTCCACTCCGAGTAGACCAATCAGATCACTGAAGTCAAATAATAATGGCCAATCAGAAACATCCACGTAACTTCATGAAAGTTGCGCTGTGATGGCTAGTGCATCAATAGTTGCGCAATAGTATATATAATTATATGCCGTACTAGGTGGGGTGGGGATAAATGACATAAAAGGCGCATACAAGAGAATCTGGGCACAGTTGCTCTTATCCAGACCAAGGGAACAGTCGTGATCTAGTGCTCTTAGTACACCCTCTCCCTCTCCCTCTCCCTTTCCCCTCCCTTCCCCCTCCCTTCCCCCCCCCCCTTCCCTTATCCCTCCCCGCTACCTCTCCTAACTTACCCCTATCCCTAACGGCTACGTAATGTGAATTTGAAAACTCGCTACCGCCCTCGCCCAGGTCAGCTGTCTGCTTGTTATTCCTGATTTTTATTTCAAGTGCCGCCATGAAAAATTGAACAGGTCAGTAATTTAAAAATTAAGGTAAGATTTATTTTCTTTGTTATACTTCTATTTTTTTTACTCACTATTTTTTATTTAATAGCTTTATATGTCATATCTATTTACTGCTGTGCGTGTTTTATTTTCTTTATAAACTCTTTTTTAATTATTAAACTATTATTTCAGTTTTATACCTATTTAATTAAAATCAAGTTGCTTTTTTATACCGTTTTATTTTAAAAATAATTCAGTTTTTGGCTTTTCTAACAATCCATATCCTAATCCATTCCACTAGAAACTTGCGCGTCACTAATTGGCTCGGGTTCCAATTTTTTAAGGCTTATGAGACGATTATATTCAATCTTCATCAAGATCTACAAATATTATAATTAATTATAACTATAATATAATTAAAAATAATTGGCCCGGCAATTAGCTACAATTATTATCATTTAGACCTTTGTCTGTCTGTAATAAAAACTCAAATGTCCTCTAGAGTCAAATTTTTAATTATTACAAATTCGCTTCAGACACAGGCACGGTTCGTCTGTAAGCGGTTTTCTCACGTGTCTGTTTTCCGCCGTCGCTCGGTGCATCGGCATCAATCAGACTTTAACGATTGGACCGGCGGCGCGAGAGTTGCTTCCTCACTACAGGGACGCATTAACGGCCCCGAATACTCGAGACCCTACAGTACGTGAAAATAAAGCGCTTCAGGTTAATTAACAAGTTAGTTGATTAGATGGTCAGAACTTCCGAAGATTGGGATTAAGAATTATTAAGGTATCGGTAATTCGTCAAAATAATGTTAGCAGCAGTGATAGCCGAGTGGTATGACCGTTGGACCGCCATGTCAAAGGTCGCAAGTTGAAACCCCGGCACGCACAAATGTTTTTTCGAATTCACGTGGGTACTATAAATTAGTTATCAGATGCTAAAAACGGTTTAGGCAAATATCATGAGGAAACCGGCACACCTGAGAGGTTTTTCAACGGTGTGTAAAGCCATGTCAAGGCCTTCAGGCGGTTCAAACTATGACACCAGGTTGTTCATTAACTGTACGATAAGAAGAAGAAAATGCATAATATTCGTGTACATTATTACAGTTTTTAAACGAAGCTTGGTAGACACAAATTCTAATCTGCATTTAATTGTCATGTCACATTTGAAAGTTTGTTAATTGATTACAAGTGAAGGACTTTACCAAAAAGTGGGTAATGAATGGCATTAATTTTAAGATTACATACTCATTAATATTTAATAAAACAATTAACAATTAAAAAGAACAGGAGAGAAAGTAGTAAGAGTTTTTTTTATTCAAACTAATTAAATTATTCGCGGGGAGAATATACTAGCTAAAAGAGTTTTATCACGTACACGTATGAACGTGAACATAGCATGCAATCCTTGTAACATAAAAAAAACAAACTCCATCAGTTTCCTAAAAGCTTTTGATAGTTGCGGACATGACAGTGAATGAACAGGCCAGTGGCCATATTGCCAACTATAATATATGACTTTTGGTGCCATTTTAGCATGTTGCCCATGCTAAGCTTGAATCTAAATTGATAAAGGAAATTTGAAAAATGATGGACACGAGCGGGATTCGAACCCGCGACCTTCGCCGATCCGTGGCGCTGCTCTAACCAACTGAGCCACCGTGTCGCTGCTCGCATCCATCGAATTTCAAGTTCCCTTTTAGTATTTACGTCTTAAGGGTGACGTCAGGTATTATCTGTTGGAATCTATGATTACCAACTCAGTGTTATACCTTTACAGCTATAAATCACTGAAACGATAATACCAACCCAAATTTATATGACTTTTAGTGCCATTTTAGCATGTTGCCCATGCTAAGCTTGAATCTAAATTGATAAAGGAAATTTGAAAAATGATGGACACGAGCGGGATTCGAACCCGCGACCTTTGCCGATCCGTGGCGCTGCTCTAACTAACTGAGCCACCGTGTCGCTGCTCGCATCCATCGAATTTCAAGTTCCCTTTTAGTATTTACGTCTTAAGGGTGACGTCAGGTATTATCTGTTGGAATCTATGATTACCAACTCAGTGTTATACCTTTACAGCTATAAATCACTGAAACTATAATACCAACCCAAATTTATATGACTTTTGGTGCCATCGGCGATGGTCGCGGGTTCGAATCCCGCTTGTGTCCATCTTTTGTCAAATTTCCTTTATCAATTTAGATTCAAGCTTAGCATGGGCAACATGCTAAAATGGCACCAAAAGTCATATAAATTTGGGTTGGTATTATCGTTTCAGTGATTTATAGCTGTAAAGGTATAACACTGAGTTGGTAATCATAGATTCCAACAGATAATACCTGACGTCACCCTTAAGACGTAAATACTAAAAGGGAACTTGAAATTCGATGGATGCGAGCAGCGACACGGTGCTCAGTTGGTTAGAGCAGCGCCACGGATCGGCGAAGGTCGCGGGTTCGAATCCCGCTCGTGTACATCATTTTTCAAATTTCCTTTATCAATTTAGATCCAAGCTTAGCATGGGCAACATGCTAAAATGGCACCAAAAGTCATATCGCTGATGATGTTTAACGTACGTGAAATATGAAGCGTTTTTTCATGGCATAAATAACCCGGTTATCAACGTTATTAGGGCTGCAAGTAGAAAACAAAACATATTTTTCGTTATTAGGACTGCTACCGATAACAAAATTGGTATCGCCATTTTAACATTTACGTGTGCGTCAAGTGAGGCTGCAGCCACCCCGCGCTTTTTTTTTCAACGTCGCCCCACACTAGGAATTTCTCCTGTATCGTGGGAGCGTTTCACAAACATGGAATATCACATACACAAACGCCCAGACTCGGGACAAAAATCTGCGGATTGCACAAATTTTTGTCCCGTGCGGGAATCGAACCCGCAACCTTTAGCGCAGCAGTCCAATCGCTTAGCCACTGCGCCAATCGGGTCGTCGATTCGGCATTAATCTCTATACAACACCTAATTAAACTTAGTTAAGAATAAGTAAAAATTTGTAAGTAAGCTCAAATATTTCCTGCATATTAGTTATTTACCTTGTAACCATACCTTATTGAAATATAATCCAAAATTTAAATAAGATGCGACAACCAGGCATACATCCAGGTTCCGACCTACAAAAAAATCCAATGACGCTGTGTCCGACATTAGAACCAAAACCAGGACCTCACGCTCAACAGTCAGATTACTAGATCAACGCGGCGGTCTATAACTTTAACTTTGTCTAAATTATTCGACATTAATTTATTCGTCATTGTCTTTATCGCAAATAACGAAGAAAATCCAACAGAATCGCGTCGCTCTACTATTTTGCAAAAATGCATATTTGTATAAAGAAACTCCGCGCCTTGAAGAAAATTAATTAACTGTTTTATCTGTGACAGGCAGCTAAACAAGTACTGAACAATTTTTATTTTATCACGTTTGAAAGCGACTGCATCCAGTTTCCCGGTACGGCTTTATACAGATAACAACTAATAAAATTAAATTTCAATCCTTTTCACCGGTAAATATAAACTCTTTGAAGTTCCGTAATTGCAGCAACAACTTGTTTTGTTTGTCGATGCATGTACTTTTTAGTTAGGTAATAGTTCTAACAATGAAAATGTGATTAGTAATTACATGCGTCACAAATGTAGCTGAGCTTAAATAATATATAAGGGCCCTAGACGATAACAAAACGATTGACAAATCGAAATCGAATGGAATGATAATTATACCATACGGATAACATCACGCTTCGCGCTATGTTCTCTATGACATATTATGTCATTCCCATAAACTTTTCATTCTAGTCGATTTATTTTCGTCTAGCGTTTTGCTGTCTAGGCAAATATTTACAAAGCTTGATACTTTTTGACAGTTTCGTGAAATTTTAGAAATACTAGTCATTTCTATAACACTACCCCGCCCTTTACCTACTAAACATAGTGAAAATGTTTCATCTATCAAGCTGGGCTAATTGTTTGCTCCTGCAAAAACATTCTTATAGTCTTTAAAGAAAATATTATAAAACTACCACTTTAAAGAATTTAATCCTGCTATCCGTGAGATAAAATAATTATTTCACAAACAGCTGGTATTTTCTACGTAAAGTCTATTTAATAAACAGGTCAACTTATCTCAACAACCAACTGCTGAGCGAAATGCAGCTGCAATTTAGACCCTTGAGTTATAATACAGCGAATTCTGCCTTTGTCATTTAGCACAACAATGCTTTCAGCGTATTCAAAGCAAAAGCAGTTTTAATGTAAAGTGATCCTCCTTGATACTCAATTTATTTTGCATCCAAACGACAGCTTTGTACATAAGGACCAGAAGTTCCTTATGAACAGTAGGCCTAAAATTAACCATTAATTAGCAATACAGTTTCAATGTAATTAGGTTTAGGTTTCGAAACGGCGCAACTTTAATTAATGCACCTAATATGGTTTGCTTTCGTGATTTGAAATTGCGATAGGAAATTGCAATTTAGTGCAGTTTTGGTCCAATAATCTCCGATTTTGAACCATCAACCTTGTATGTATAAATCCGATCCTTAAACTAAGGCTATCATGCCTTATCCGTAATTATATTAACGTGTAATTTTGTTATTGTTCTAGGTCGTACAAGAATACGAACGCGCTGTTATATTTCGTTTAGGACGTCTTCTATCAGGGGGCGCTAAAGGGCCAGGTAAGATCCTTTAATACAATTAAAATTATTTACACACAACTTAACATTTCCATTTTCTAACCATCTTTAAGGATTACTCTTGTATGGTTGTGGGCGCGTTTGACAGACAAAATATCACATGTGTAAACAGTCATACTCTAGACATCAAAATCTGCGTACACATATATTATTTGTCTCGTAAGGGAATCGGACCCGTAACCCACGCAACAATCGAATTGCATGCTACTGCGCCAATCGATATATGGTTCTATAAATAATAAAATCATCTTACTTACATCAATGATAATTATTATAAGTAACTATTATTTTGGTATTACCAATAGTCTAAGGTTGTGCACGTAAGTAACTATGTATTGTATGTTGTAGGTATTTTCTTTATTCTTCCCTGCATCGACACTTACGCACGAGTTGACCTCCGGACCCGTACCTACGATGTCCCACCTCAGGAGGTATAGTATAAAAAAAGTTTTTTTTTGTAACAAAACATTCAATTTCATGCATTTTTATTAAAGATCCTGCTTTCCCGTCACAGGTCCTCACAAAAGATTCTGTCACAGTATCCGTGGATGCGGTCGTCTATTACCGTGTCCACAACGCAACGATATCCATAGCGAACGTTGAAAACGCACACCACTCGACCCGATTACTAGCTCAGACGACTTTGCGCAACACAATGGGCACCCGTCCTTTACATGAGATCTTGAGCGAACGGGAGACCTTATCTGGAACTATGCAGCTCTCCCTGGACGAAGCTACCGAAGCCTGGGGCATCAAGGTGGAACGCGTCGAAATGTAAGTACCTATCTACTCATTTATTTGGGAATCGATTCAGTTTCAGGGGGTCTACTATCAAAATTTCAATACGATTAGTTGGTAATTGGGTCATTCGTTTTCAAATATATTAAATTGAATTGCATTTAATGTTTCAACTCAACAAGTTTTTTGAAGTTTAGAATGCTGTCTTTTGTTTTTCTAAACATTTTTTACCCTAATTTTCACAGCAGTGAACGTGTTACATTCACGTATGTGTCTCGTCGTGTAATATACCCACAGATTTTTGCTCTTCACCTCTGTTAGTTGGCTTGTTTTTTTTTTCAGGTGTGATTACTATTGTTAGACAAGGTCATAACAAATTAGTTATTGAGGAGGGTGTTAAAACGTAGGCATGTTTTAAAAGGAAAAATTAATGGCACAAGTGTACTAAGTAGTGGTATTTACACACAATAGTTTTAAAATAATATAAATTCAATCCACTGCTGCGCTAAGGGTTGGGGATTCGATTCCCGCCCGGGACAAGTGCGCTGCGCAGATATTTGTTACCCCGAGTGTGGGTGTTTGTGTATGTGATATTACATGTTTATGAAACTCACCCGCGATACAGGAAAAAATCCTAATGTGGGGCGACGTTTTAGTGTGCAGCATACACCTTTAACCTGAGTGCCTAGCCTGGGGAAAACTTTTTATAACGTTATTATTTCTGAAACGTAATAATATTGCCTATTAGACAGTAAACTGCTGCAACATAAAAGATAGGACTATCAACTACAGCACGCTGGTAATGTTCCAACATGATATCAAAACACGTGCATTCCTGCACTGGTACCGAAGTAATTTTGCAACGATAATTATGGGAACAACGTTATTTGGATGCACGCTTTACAATGCGGGCCAATGTAGATAATTGTAAACAAAGAATGCAATCAGCACGCGGAAGCGCACTAAGCTTCAACGAGTGAATGAATATCACAGTCTTTGTTCATGCGGGTGAATGATTTTATACAAAGTGAATGAAAATGAATTATAATCTTAGTGTAAGTTGCACCAACAAATTTAACTTTTGGTTAGCGTTAAATATGGCCGCTTGTATGACAATTTCCTACTAACTTTACGTTGACGTACGGACTTAACGATAACAGTAACTGGTGCAACCCACCCTCAGCGTGTCGTGTCATGGTAAAGCTCAATAGGGAACGAGTTTAGTATAGGTACCGTAGGTATTTTTGCATTAGGTCGTAACACGATTTTCTTTTTAAAACGTCGCGCCCCACACTGAGAATCTCTCCTATAACGTTGGTGCATTTCACAAATATGTTTTAGAACAACACAAACACCCAGACTTGGGACATATATCTGCGGATCTCACATTTTTTTTGTCTCGTGCGTCAATCGAACCCGAAACCCCTAGCGCAGCAATCCAATCGCTTAGCCACTGCACTAATCAGGTGGTCTAAATGTGTAAAATAAAGATTTAAAAAAACCTTTACAGTCACAGCACGAATTTAGGATAGAATAACTATTTTGTTTTTTCTATCTAGCTATTTGTTGACCAAAAAATCTCATGATGACAATGATAACCGGTAATAAAATGGTACCTTTTATGTCTCCGCCTATTGTTGAAAATATAAAAGCATTGTCCAAGTATACGGTGTTTTGTAAGAGTACATTATTTCCAAGAGGAATATGCATGGTTATTAATATCTAAGTCAGACTCAAAGAGAACTCCTTTTCGTTTCAGCGCTCTAAGATACGGGAAAATTTAATAAAAAATAACACTCTGTTTAAAATAACCTAACATAAGTAACGTCTATCTAAAAACGATGCTTATTAAATATTCTCAATCGGTTTGTCCAGACAAAGGAGAATAGTAAATGATCATAAAATTAAATCCTATAATGCGATTTCGATGGCAGTTTCCATTAGAAGTCAAAAATTTTGCTATAAACTTTCCTGTCCTCAAAAGAAAGTTAAATTGTAAAGCCAATTTGAACCTTACAACCAACAGAATAAAATCAATATCAAGTTATCGTAATGATGTGAGAACTTAAACATCTGGTTGATACATGTCATTCAATCGTAAAGAATAATAATTTACTTAAAAAAAAAAACAAATGATTTTTAAGAATCACTTTTATTTACAAAATTGAACGACACTTGACATCAAAAAGATTTAAGTATTTTAAAGACACATAAATGGTTGATTTCATATATCGAAATATACTTTACCGAATAAAAAAAGGAGATTATTGAGAATATCCAAACTCACAGAAATCGAATTCTCTATAAGTCTATACATCTCTTTAAATTAAGTATTGTACAGACACGTAGACCCTATAGCACGCTTACCCTTAACAGCAAAGACGTGCGTCTGCCGGTCCAACTACAAAGGGCTATGGCAGCTGAGGCGGAGGCCGCTCGTGAGGCGAGGGCTAAGGTCATCGCAGCCGAGGGAGAACAGAAAGCCTCCCGAGCTCTCCGCGAAGCCTCTGAGGTCATCGGTGACAGCCCTGCTGCTCTTCAACTACGCTACCTACAGGTAAGACCACAACGCTTGGCGGTAGAGAGCTTTTGCGATCCCGGGGGGAAGAGACCGACATGGCCCCGTCGTTTCTCAGCGTAAGAGGCGTAATGCATTTTAACCACTCTAAAAAACAATACGATCACTACGCAACCTCATATTAAGTTTACATCGTGGCTAATATTAGGGAAAAAGATACAAGTAAATTTAACGTGTATAGTACGTAAGTCATGGTGGCCTAGTGGTTGACATACCGGATTTCTATGCACGAGGTTGCAGGTTCAAACCCAGGCAAGTATCAATGTGACTTTTTCAATGTCATAAATACTTTCTTAGATATTCTAAGACACCACTGACTGACGGTGACGGAAAACATCGTAAGGTAACCTGGATTTAATTATCTGAAATCGCCAACCCGCAGTGAGCTAGCGTGGTGATCAGTGCTCAATCCTTCTCTATACGAGAAGAGGCCTTTGCCCTGCAGTGGGACAGTTATAGGCTGTTATTATTTAGTACACCCACATTTCCCCAGTTATGTTATAGGTCCCAATGTAATAGGGGGCTAGCTTTATGCCATTAACACGTTGAACGCGACTCGGCCCAGCGGTGTGCCGCGAGCAATAGTTTTTCTACTGTGTCCACTGCGATCACCAGACAGAAATCCCAGACTACGTGATGTTATGTTTAACTACTGAAGTAGTTTATTATACACATTTATTGGTTAATTCTAAGTTTAACACTTTTTTTACAGACCCTGAACACAATCTCGGCAGAGAAGAATTCGACAATCGTATTCCCTCTGCCTATTGATATGATCACTTATTTCATGAGAGCCAAGGAAGATTCCCGCATGTAAACATAACCTTATTTATTTCGTTTTATGTTATAATGGAGATCTGTGTACTTATTATTTGCATTATGATTTTTAAATTCTTTCAGTTACATAGGGTATAATGTTAGGTATATTCCAATTCTAAATATTGTAGATCGTAGGCACAATTATAAATGTGTTTAGACTCCCCAATTCAGTTGCGTTATTGCGATAATACGCACTATAATATAATAACGCACCTGGTTGTGGGTTTAGGATCCATATAAAATTACCGTAGATTTTTTAATAAAAAAAGAAAATTTATGTTTATATGTAATAAGGTATGTACATTGCACATCTGAGGGGAATATATTATATAATTATGTGAACTTTTCTTAGTAAATGTTGTATGTAGCGTGAACTTGTAGACGAAAAGTTCCTAGTTCAGGTATAAATATATATATATAATAAGGTATAATAAGAAACTCACCTTCAGGTTAGTCCCTTTTTGTGGGGGTGGGATGTTAATGTTAATGTAATACTAGTACAGTTATACTAACAATGCAGGTGCAGCGGGTGAATAATTACACAGTGAGTAAAATATTTCGATTGTCGATTAGACTCGCGCCAAGCGATGCCACCATTCCGTTCGAAAGAATAAGAATCATTGTGTTACCATACAGCCCTTATACAAGTTTCATTAGTAAGGAATAGTATTTTTAGTTTCTGACACTTATTTAAATTGTTTGGAGCCAGCTATCACTAACTACGCGGCATTCTGGACATAAAAAATGTTTCTCATCACATGGCTGTGCTAAATTTATAATCGAGTGTAGTTTCGAAATAATAAAAAACCTAGATTCAAATCATAATAATGCAACCATATAATAACTAAACACAATATTAAATATTCGTAGTGTAGGTGAGTAGTCTGTTGAAAAAGTTTAGTAGAAATTAGGTTTAACCAAATTATAATCTTTAAATATAATATTACATTATGTATATTAGTACATAGACATTGTGAAAATACATGGATTTAAAAGGTGCTATTTAGCGGATGAAGTAAAAGAGCAAGATATACGCAGATGGCGATAATTAACAAATTTAATCGTGTATATTCTTTCTTTGAATCTATTGAAAAGTTATTTAATTGAGCAATTTAGATGAAGAAAATTCTACTAAAAACCAAAAAATGTGATAAGTAAAAAAACCTAAATTTAATAAAAAAATAATACCTGATAAAATAACAAAAAAAACTAAATTAAAAATAAAGCATTAAAAAATTCAACAAAACACATAAAATAAATAATGGTTATAAATATCATTTAACAAAAATAATAAAACGTTATTAAAATCCAAAAAAATAATTCGGCCATTGGTAATAATGAAAAAGGATTGTGGATGTGAACAATTAAATAGCTTTTTAGATTAGATTGTGCATATTTTTTTTCATCCAGTTGACACCAATTTTCAACTTTGGAGTACATTACACGTTCGTCGTTAAAGTATTTATGAAAAAGATAACTAACACCTTAGGAGGACGGGCTAATATTTACGGAGGCTGGCCTAAGAACTTTGGTTGGCTGGTTCCTAGGCCAAAATGCCCGTCTTTCTTTGATTGTGTTGCAAGTTTGTTATTTTGTACATAACAAAATAACAAGGTAATCTACAGATCTCACAATAAACGGTTTAACAATACTTGAAACAAATTATTAAAGTACAATATGAGATTAAATAACAAAGTGATAAAATATTAAAATAGTTAAAGTACAGATACATAAGTATATTTTTTTAATCAATAAGGTTCGTGCGTATAGGGTCGTCAGTGGAGGTACGAAACATAATTAGTGCTATTCATTTGATCCTGAGCCAATCGAATACTAGCATTATAATTATACCATAAGAGTGATAAAAAACATGTATTTTTTCAAACGATAATAATAAGGTTAGGTATATTAATTATGTTTAGTAAACATACTTAATTTACCTTAATATTTATATTAAAGTAAATTATTATATTGTTCTCTTCATATTTCAAGCTACTTTCTAAGTGTTATTAATAATTATTATCAATGTTAGAAAACAATTGCAATTGTATAATCTTATCGAAATAAAAAAAGTGCTTAGATGGTACAAAATCGTTCTTTCATTTTTCCTCAACCTAGTTACCAAAGAAAACTCTATATAGCAGTCAGAGTCTACCTCGCCATTGATCGATGACTTATAGATTTATCGAATTTCCGTATACTGGACACAATAGATATGAAATTTCGTTGATATGTTGATCGTACATCACGCTACGTGAATCATTACATCGGGGTGGCCAAGCTACCGTGGGGTGGCGGCTGTCCACACCACCGACCTGAAACGGCATTGCCGTCAATTTATCACATACACGGTGTTTGTAATCACATTATCATTTTAGAATTGCCATATTATTTGATATTTACCGATAGTTTGTACATTATAAATTATGTACACAGTGTACAAGATGTAGACGATCTTGTCGCTCGAGAATTGGGTTATTTATAGCCACCAAAAACTACCCACATCTAACATGACACTGTATTAATCGCTTGTGATAGACACAGAGGCCAAGGCAGGCACACACAGATACACACCCATCACGCATAAAATAAATTGATCTCATTTTTTAATTAAGTTCATTTAAATTTTATGTTGGAGCACTGCACTGTCCCCATCTTTGAGGTGGGAGCTAACAGATGTACACTGTTTTCTTAACTAATGTAACGCACAATTAATATTGTATACTCGTTTTTGTTTCAACTTGTTAAATTAATCAACGGTAAAACATCTCTAATTTATTAACATACTGTATAATCGTCATCGAATTCACCTGCCCTATACCTGATGGTACTGGACACGGCTTTAATAAACCTTTTAATTACGCGCGGATTTAGGGTTGCATTTAATAACCCCTCACCCTACTACGTCCAATACACTGCAAACAATTGGGACAGGGATTCTCAACATTCAGTAAATACAATGTTTTTGTTTATCTTTACATTATGGTATTTGATTTAAAGATTGTTTATTGACACTATTGACTAACCTCTGGTGATATTTTTGAGGCACATGGTGCTTGCAATTTTCTTGAATTCCGACTTAAATCTTTTCAAAATGAGATACGAAAATAGTCAAATAGGGAAGGCCTTTTCTGGAGGTGGAAAATGAATCACAAGGACTTATTAACAGTTTTTTTTTTTGGTTTCTGAACGGGTGAACGAGCCAATGCGCACTGCTACGTCTAATACTAAACAAAAGGAAAAAGTACAAAAAAAAATAAGAGTAAAACAAGAACTGGACCCAATCTCCAAGGCATGTTCGATTTCATACTAATAAATGCCTCATATTCTAACTTGCTCACCAAAGTAGGTACCTAGATCATAGTATCAGCATAGCTCAGCATAATACCACTTACTAGTATAAGAGTCTACATACAAATAACATTCGTGATAAATACCTGTACTGACGAGAATAAATACAGTATTTTTACTTTAATAGTATTAGACATTCAGCGCTAATTAGGCCGCGCAATAATCCGGTGCAAAATAGATCTGATAAATCCGAAACGGATTTGATGATTTAATTACACCCTGCTCTTGTACCAAGGTGGTTAGGCCGTGAACTGGATGACAACGGGCAGCGGGGCAGCGGCGCCGCAGTCACCGCTCGACTCAGCGCACCGCTCGACTCAGCGCACCGCTCGTACGCCGCTCACCGCGCCGCTGCCATCTAGAACACTTCAGTACCAATTAATGGATTTGAACGCGCTGCCCAGCACCCCGCGACGCCGCCGATACCGCCCCGCTGTCCGCTATCATCCAGTTAACGGCCTTAGGGTTAGCACGGAGCACTAACATGCGTCTGATTTCATTGGGTTGCTTAATGGCAGACGCAAGTAAGGTTCTCGGGTTTTTAGTTCCCTGTACGGAAGTATTATGTGTATACTCTGTTTAAATAGAGTTGCGCTTTATATAATCTTTTTAATATTGTAAAACAATTTTTTTTTATATCAACAACAAATAACTTAATAGAAATCCACCTAGACGAAGTCGCGGGAATCAAATAATATAATTCAAACATAATTAATAATAGTAAATCGTCCGCATTTGTTCATACATATAGGTTACATATTTTGATGTGATTATAGAATAAATAACTAATAGGTATATTAGTATACTAACAGTTTTAGGTAAAAAGACTCAAAAAAAATATCAATGTTTTGTTTACACACCTAAGCTAATTGAAGTAATCCAGACTATAGGTAGGTAGTAGTAGATAGGCAGCATATTACTAAAGAAATAATGACTGTGGTATGTAACAGTGAAGAGGGGTTCTTAAAACAGGATTTATTTTCACTCTGAACATTGCCATTTAGTAGTGCTCCGTCATTTAGGCATAGACAAACTTTTTGTTCCCCTATTCGAAAATGAATTCCTCGCCACTGGAAAGTATTATTATGATGGATATAGGTACTGACATAGTATTATCCTGTTTTTTATTGTAATACCAAAAAACTTGGTACTTGGGAAGTACGAAAAAAAAAGTGGTTTGTTCTATTATTGCTCAAAAATTATCTCACCGTCAATAAATGTCTGTAATATATTTTTGAAGAAACACAGTAATAGATATTAATTATCAACTTTGCATCGTAGGTACACCTACATATATTGGATGCTGGTAATTATTTAAGCCTTTTTAAAATATTTTCTGATAAATAGGACCAAAATCATTGTTTACTTTGCTATAAAACTAAACTAGGACAAACCATGCGTGTCTCGTAGCATACGTGCCTACTGCCTACATATCTATATGGTTACAATCGATTCGGCTATCCGTCAGTAAAATATTGAAACAATAACCTCATCAGTCAACCTTCATTTGTTATTCCATACTTCTAAAACGAACATTTTAAAATTCTGTATTTTCAACTTCATTTAAAAGGCACAGAACATTTGGTACTGATAAATTAGTCTGCGGTACTAGAGGTATAGACTAGACATAATTATGCCCTCTTATTCTTAAACGACGATCATACCGGCATTAACTAAACCCCGCATGTAGTCTATTGACATCTCTATTATTTAATATGCAAACGACAGTGGCAGGTATAATTTTAACTTTGGTTTATAATTGCATTTTATTTAAGAATAAGGGGAATTGTGATGATGACGACTAAATGAGGTTTGAGGTTTGAGATATATTTATTTACTCATAAGAATTTACAATAATTCACTTACATGAGAACATAAATAAACTTAGTTTAGAAAACTTTAGCGTACAGATTTATAAAATCCAAATGTAGGGTATTTTCAAAATAGTTTAACCATACCAAATCGCCTGGGCATCGAAGCGTAAATAAGTTCTTCTTCTTCGTATCGGCGTATGAGAAATAGATAATAATAGGACAAAAATTAGAAATCATCTGCGAAAGGGAAATGCCGCAAAAAAGGAAGTATACTAATATTTTGATACAACTGGTCTATTATCTATACGCACATAATATATTCAGCTGGCGTGACATAGAAAGATATCACCTAGTATTTTTTTTCAAAAATTCTGTTTATAAATAACATGGTTGTACTTTCTAAAGCTGGATTTCAGCAAAACTATTGTTTACGCCATTGTTCTCCATAAGAATAGCAATGCATTGTCAAAGTCCACTTTGTTATAATAAACAAAAACATCTGCTTCGGTTTGAGAGCCACTGGGCACGACCACCACAAATTAAAGCCACTAGAGTAATATAATATTTGAGAACAGCAGCGCATCATCCAAACCCAATTGTGCAAAACATTATTAATTTTCGAACGTGATAGGACGAGAGGTTGGGGCCAGATTTGAAGAATCATGTCAGTCATGACTCCAGCGGGCCTGCTTTCATTCTTACTTCACAAAAACCATCACATCTGACCAACATTGTCTCACACAAATTAACGTTCGTCTCGACTTTAGAGACATTGACCCTTAGTTTGGTTCAGCAGGGCTGGTAAGGTAGAAAATGCCGATCTATGTAGGTAATACCGATGATATCTAGATTAATGTTTTAAAAATCTAACATGTTTGAAAGCTATTGGCAAAATTAAATCACAATCATGTTCATCAGTTTATAGCAACTTCTTGACTAACTTCTTGTACCTATATCAAAATGTAATCCCTATTGAGAAACATAATACTCTCTCTATTAAATGCTAATCAATATCAGTTGTCTAAGCAAGTAACTTGTCGAAGAGCAGACATTATCCTAATGAAATAGGATACCATTGAATAGAGCAGACATCAGACGTCAGCAGGTACTAGCATGGATGGAATGAACTCGAAACAATGCTATTTATAATGTTTTTCTTAGAACAAATAATAGATCGCTTACGTCATAAAGGTATTAGCAGTATCTTATATCAGTAGCAATTTGTTAACCTTAAGAATTGAAAGATCAAGTAATAATGAAAAGTCTAGGAAGCCTCTAGTGTATGTCATTTTAAATATTAACAAAGATTGACATGTAACAGCATCCGAGAAACATATTTCGGAGTTTCTAAATCGATTATGAATACGATATTGTTATTTGTTTACATTAATATAATATATGTACAATCCTTAAATTTCCGTCAAGAAACCTTTGAACTAATATTTTTCCTGTAGGTAGTATGATAACAAAAACGAAAATAAATTATGTGGTAGGTGCATACCTAATTACCTACGTTTGTCATTAACATTCTCATATTATTATGTATGTAGTAATGAATATTATTACTATCATAGATAAGTTAAGATAAGATAAAACTTTATTCGTAAAACATGTGTAGGTAAAAGGTGTTACATATAATAATATTAGAGTAAATTTAGAGAATAAATGCTCATCATCATCAGCCCGTTGCAGTCCACTGCTGGACATAGGCCTCCCAATGTACGCCACAAAGCCCTGAAAATTGCTCCTGAGCTCCTAAATATTGATGTTACCTCACGCTTTTCATACATACATACATATTATGAATTTTCGATCATGTATCTACATATATAAATGCCTTTCGCATTCCACGTAAATATTTTCTGCGCAGGAATGCGCGCAGTGTAGCAGGTATTAATTAATTGAATGTCCAACAAACAGGGGAAATTGTGTGCATGTTAAATGAAGTTTCCAACAGTTTCTAGCTTACGGCCATAATGAAGTAGTGATGAACACAATAATTACTGCGCTGCGTTGTTTTGTTCTTCACAGAAGACTGGAAATGACCAACTATTAATTAATCCTGTCAGACGCTTGTTCAAATTTCGTTATTATACGATAACAAGACAGAATTTTGCCTGTAATCTTTGAAGATAGAAACAGATATGTGACAAACCGACATTTTATGTTACAAAATCATGTTACGGACTGCACTGATAGCCGAGTGGTATGGCCGGTGGACTGCCAAGTCAAAGGTAGCAACTTCAAGCATCGAATTCATGTGCATATTATAAATTAGTTTTCAGTTGCTAAAAATGGTGAAGGAAAATATCGTTAGGAAACCGGCACATCCGAGAGATTTTTTAACGGTGTGTAAAGCCATGTCAGAGGCCTACAGGCGGTTTAAACTCTGACACCAGGTTGTTCATCAACCATACGATAAGAAGAAGAAGTTACGGAGAATTCATGATTATTCCAGGTGTGTGTAAAATACTAAAACTGATGGGGCGCAGACGACCTATTATGATAAATAAAATCAATATATTATGAGTACAAATAGCTTCAACGCTTTTTTTTTTAATATACAAATTCTAACGGGCGACGCTGTTCAATTTGTTCATATTGTAATGGGATTACTCGTATACCCTAAGGCATTGTGTTGCGGAATAGCAAGCATACATAAGGCTTGCTATTCTATATGGATATCCTGCCCCATTGTCCGGAAGACGCTACGGTGCTACGGCAAAGCTACGACAATGCTACGTTTGCGACGCTGCACGTCTACGTCTGAGTAGTTTGGTCCGTTTGCTTATGTGATTGTAACAGCCCATATCAACGATTTACCTTTAAGTTATTGCTAATTTCTAAGCTTCAATTATTAGACAATTTTATATTGTTTACTATATACAATAACCTCCGCGATTATTGTTTGTTCGGAGGTGATGAACTAGGCAGGTTTGACCTGAAACGGCACGCTTAGTCATAAGTTGATTATGTGGTCCGTGAGAACCAAACCAGACATAATACGGATAACTGTAGAATATTGATTCTACTGCCCTTTAGTATTGACTAAAGAGTGCGGTAAAACCTCTTATAATATTGTTGTAATAACATGAAATTTAAGGCATATTTTTTAGAAAACGGATATTGTCACTAACGCGTCTCTTGAAAGGTTCAAGAAGTATTAAAATACTATTTTATATTAATACTTACTTAATTTTCAGTAAAACTCGAGAGAACGAAGAAGAGCACAGCTGTAGCCATCATACAATCATACATTAAATTTATTAAGACAATGGCGGTCTTATTGCTTAAAGCAATTTCTTCCGGCCAACCATTAATGTATTTGATATTATTCCAGTGTTTAGCGCACCTAAGTGAGCGAACCCGCAGTGAGCTAGTGTGGTGATCAATGCTCAATCCTTCACTATACGTAAAGAGGCCTTTGCCCTGCATTGAGACAGTCATAGGCTGTTATTAATATTATATTTTTAAGTGAGCGTTAATCGATAATATTTTAATAGAGATGTTCTGTGATGCACTGCACCCAATTTACCGTTCGACACAGCGGGGTGCGCCCATGTCGCTTACGGCAGAGATGAAAGGATTCAATAACTCTGTTGCACTCTATAGATACATAACCTAGGGCATTAATCCATGCTGTATCAAAGGAATGTGAGCGTTATTGATGAGTTAATAAAATTCAATATTCAAAGTTCTGAAATTTTGATATAAATGTGTTAGTATTTAAATGTTGGTTCGGCATCGAATTGTTTGCACACCTGTACCAACAAAGCTTTTATGTAAATAATAACACTGGACATAATGTATATATATATTTATAGTCCACCTTGTCGATTTCGACAACCCCTGAAATCACCTTCTCTGATGAGCCCTAATGTGGCTCGCTAGACGAAACTTAGTATAAAATGGATAGGTTAGCTTTACAAAGGGACGCGACAGGTATTTGTTCAGAGTACCTAATAGCTTTACGTTCATTATTTTGTGATAACTCGTGTTTGAATCTAAGGGGTGCAGGTTAGATGTCAAGACACAAGTATCATAACAACTCTTAATAAGTAGAGGTCAACCAATTAGTATTAATATTATAAACAAAGCTTCACTGTATAGTCAGGGATCCGGGGGCCTTTTTTACAATGTATTACTATCAACTATTTTTTCGTGAGTAGGTACCTTCATTTTGATGAGACGCCCAACTTTTTGTCTTAATATAATTCTCGATTGTACCAACAGGAGTAGAAGAGTAGAAGTAGGACCAGGATACCGTACCACGCAATTATGTAGGAACGACAACAATTTGGCTGTTAAATTATGTAAATACAAACTAAGCAACAGTAAAGAAATCAGCTAGTTATCGTTTTAATGACCTTGTTATCGATACACGTTAAAAGGACATTCTTTGATCTAACAATAGGTACATTTTGTTGGACAAATATTTTTTCTCGAAACGTTTAATAATTTTCTTAATATTGGATAAGACAAACCACCGTAATACATTGTTGAGAATCGTCAAATCGGCATATTATATCCCTGCAACCCCTGTTTAGTTCCGGTAAGTAAAAAGTTGGGCGTCTCATCAAAATGAAGGTACGCACGGAAAATTAGCTTGATAGTAATGAATTGTAAAAATTGACCGTGGATCCTGGACTAGTACGGGCTTGTTTACTGAAATGTATTTGCTGTGGGAAACTTTATTACTTACTAAGAATAATGATTGATGTCACGTACACGTGTCAGCTTTTTGCCTGCCATTGTTTATAATAATTATTACTTAGCGGATCAAAACATAACATATAGGCTCGCCTCCTATTACATTAGGACCTATACCATAATGTGGGTGTACTAAATGCACCCCTACCCTTACCCCTTTGGGGATAGTAATAATTAATAATGTATTTATTTATTTTTTACAATGAATTAAAGACACCATCAAATACATAGTAGAACTAGCTGCATTCTGAGAGTTGGTGCCTGAAGTAGGTTTGTAAAAAAACTGTATTACAGCACCCATACCATGAACTCTTAAGGTGGGACAATTTACGTTGTGGATGCGAGACGCCGCATTTCACTGCACGTGGCGGCGTCTCGTTCCACATGTTAAACTGTCCTGCTTTAAAAGTTCATGGTAATGGGTCCAGTCACGGGGATAATAGAGGCGTAATTTTATGTCGCATCCAAACATAAGGTATCTTATGCTCTTACCACAAAATAACACATGTGATTAGTATATAAAGTATAAATAAATAAATAAAAATATCACTAATGAGCTTAAAATGTCAGTTAAGAGAGATTACGTTTTTACCACCATGTGTATTTTAAAGGTCACCCTTGTATTCCTCGAGGGTTATGCAAAGGTGACGAAAAGTACACCTACGTTCGCCAGTTATGTTATGGGACTCAACGTTAAAGGGGGCGAGCCTATTGCCATCAACCGGGCAGAAATCTGGACTTCGTGCTGCTAGAGAATTACCTAATGAAAAACCCAGTAACACTTTCCCAGACGCTGGATTCAAACCCAGGGCCTTATATTCAGCAGTCAGCGACCACTAGACCAACGAGGCAGAAAAAAATATCCTAACAGATATTCAAATATTGCGATAAGGTATAGATTTTTAGATAGGTATAGATAACAACTGTCTATTTGCGGTTAAGAACACTAACCGTCGAACTCACACTCACGACATTTTTAATGATTACTTAAACTATCACAAAGTAAACGTTTTTTTATTGTAATCTTTACTTAGGGTCAGTTTAAGTAATCATTAACGTCTCTGAGTGCGGCGGTAATCCATAATTTATTAAAGATATAGGTTGGTTGAGACACAGATAAGTGTCACTAACGTACACCAGCTAAAGGGTGTAGTAGAGACGTAAACAACAACTGTTCATTTGTTCTGAACAGCAAGTTAGGCGGCAAACAAAGTGCGAACACCGTATATTATCAGACTAGAATCTAGATCAGTGTGTGTATCCCGTATTGGTTCTCACAACTAGGACTTTCTCATCGGTTAGTATATTGCTTTTACAATAGGTGAAAGTAATGTAATTAATGTCTGTTGTGAGCTTCGTGTTATTGTGTGGCCGGTGTGGTATAATTTTTTCTATGTAGTGCCTAGAACTATATGAAGAGACGTCCGCTATCCGCTCTCTGCTTCGACAACACATCGTGCAAATACGGGCAAGCGGACGCCTCTACGTAGAATAGTCAAGTTGTTTATCCAACATTTCCATAATGTGGATATTTTTGTTTTATGAAAAGAAAAATATAGGAAGGCGACTATTGATATCTTAAAATAGTATTGAGGTTGAACTTGTGTCTTAAAAACCCAATGTTAAGAATTTTTTTTTTTCAAGTCGGTTCGTAAATGACGGAGATATGAGGGAACATACATAAAAAAAAAGATCCCGAAGAATTGAGAACCTCCTCCTATTTTTGAAGTCGGTTAATTATTAGTAGTCCAATTTAGCATGACTTGGACATAAACTTCACTGTATCTTTATGATTGTAAAGAGAACTCTGTGGAAACGTCGGGGACTGTTATTAAAAAAAAAAAATGTACTAACATGATATGCTATAGATATGGTGCAAACCTTCACAACTGGGCGATCGTCCTCGCTCACATCCTTTGATGGAACATCGCTACACGTTTTGGCGAAAAAGTAAAGGTTTTTTTTTCAATATCATTTATTTGTCTAAATATTCTATATGTATACTTGACTGCTTCATTGTCCAGTGATCGCTAAGCGCGACTACTGTGCGCGGCTGGATTTCTTCATTAAGTAGTTCTCAGTAGCAACACCATAGCCGAGTGGTATGTCGCAAGTTCATAACCTGGCCGGCACGCCCGAATTCATGTGCGTATCATAAATAAGTTACCAGTAGCTAAAAACGGCGAAGGAAAATATCATGAAGAAACCGGCCTACCTCAGAGATATTTCAACGATGTGTAAAGCCATGTCAGAGGGTGACCTGAATTTGTGCCCGGCTGATAACAATAGGTTTGCCCCATATCACAATGGGACATATTATACCATTACTGGCCTATTATGTGGTGTCTCTACTATAGTACACTTCTATTTACCCCTTCGAGACTACAGGCGTTATGATAAGTAATCAAAATAATGTATGCAAGCAAAAAAGTCGTCTTGTAAAACTGTGATCTTTAAAGAGACAAAGTCATATACTAACGCAATTCTCATTACGTGTATCGAACGCTCCCTAGCTACCTCTGACGTCTAATGTGATAGGTATTGTTCGTGTTACGAACAGACTATGAACGCTGACCGGTAATAGGTTGTTCATGACAGACAATATGGTATTAACTAGTCGTACACGTAGGTAGGTAAACAATACAATTGACTTCGTGCTGTTAACAAATGTCTAAGTTATATTGTATTTCAACACTACAATATTTGTTTAATGTTTATGTAAAAACTAAGCCATTCCATTTTTCAATTCTCACTAAGTGCCGAATATACTTAATATAGGTACAATTAAGTTATTATACGAGTAATTAAATCCCCGCCAAGCCAGCCTTTTGTTATGAAATACTAAAGCGCTATTATTTGTAATAACACTTTACCTCGAACTTTGACGACCTGATTGGCGCAGTGGCTAAGCGATTAGACTGCTGCGCTAAGGGTTGCGGGTTCGATTCCCGCACGGGGCAAAAATTTGTGGGATCCACATTTGATTGTCCCGTGTCTGGGTGTTTGTGTATGTGATATTTCATGTTTGTGAAACGTACCCACGATACAGGAGAAATTCCTAGTGTGGGGCGACGTTTTTTTTTAAAAATAAAAAAATCTTATTATAAACTTTGTTTTCATAAACAAGCAGGAATTTGTTCAAGGAATCTAGAGTTTAAAGGCGTACTACGTTTGCCGTCATCCGTGTTTGACAAAAAACTCGGAGAATGTCTTCCATTATTTTAAAAAGCGTTACTAGGTAGATTATAAATTCTTTAATCTCGACGTATAGGATGATCCTAGAATAATGTATGATCCTAGAATAATGTATGAAGTCAACTACTCTTATTGACAATACCAAGTTTCGAACGCTACTTACTTTATTTTAAACTAGGATCACACCGTACTTCTACTGCATGAAAAACATTTTCTTGTATTTTCTGAGAATAAAACCTCCACCCTGACGGTTCATTCTAAATATTGGTGAAATAATTTTAGAAGTCCAATGAAAAGTACCTGAATTCTGAATCACGATAAAGTGTCACGAATGCCACGAAGCGTCAAAACAGAAAAGTATAGATAACGCGCCTTTTTATTCGCACCAAGCGGCTCCTATTTTCGTGCAACAAAGAGTATTCTCCTTCGATTCTCAGTTATACGTAATAAATGTATTTCGTCTCAATAAATACATTGATAAGGTAAAAACATAGTTTCCCCTGTATCTGAGTTCACGTTCCGCCGTACAGCCAGACAGTCTAGAGTGAAATAGATACCCCCTGTATTTTGGATGCAGCAAGACAGAATATGAAAATTAATTATACGGTATTCAACAGTGGAATGGCTCAAAGCGACGCGTCTGGCGTCTCGGGGTGGGTCAGTCACAAGAAACCTTTTAATAAGGAAATCATTTTGTTTAATATAGCTTATATTAGATAAATAGGTTTATTTAGATAGCTCTGTAAACTACCTTTATTGTCTCGTTAGTTTATTATGCCCGGTTTCTGAACACCTTTTATCGGGAGTTTATGTACCCATTGGCGCTATTGGTTCGAAGTCACATAATTGTGTTTCTGAACATCGTTTTTTCATATAAACTCGGTTTATACTAAGTTTGTTTTAACCGACCAATCTGTGCCGTTTATCGGTTCCATTACGTTATTTGACGTATTATTCTAAGGTTGTCATGGCAACGCACGTGTTTACATTTTTATTTAGTAGTTATTAAATTAGATTATATTAAACTCATGGAAATCAACTACTGGACTCCCTAATCATGAATGAAAGTGTAGGTATGGAGTACGAGCAGTTCATCAGGGTCTAATTGCGAATTACCTACTGTAGTTTATAGCTAATATTTCAATACCTAAGACCTTTTAGCTTTGATTATAATATATGTCCCTTTTAGACTATATTCAATACCAAGAAAATTGAGACTTAGAATAAATTATTTTGTAATGTATACCCTCAGTATATCTTATTATTAAAGAGATATCGCTTTAATAAAATACCAATACCAAAGTTCACCTGAGATATATTATCAACCTAATGCAGAGAAATAGTACAATGTAGCCCAAATTAAGACTAGAACTAAGTAGAAAGGACCTTTGGTGTATGGAAAAAAGATGAGCATGCCTTTCTCAAATACTAAGGCTATGGTTAGAAAACGTTAGAAAGTTATTGTATACTTTAATAATATACTCAAGTTCTACAACTAAGTTACAATATGATGATCAATTCTGTCCCAGAAGATTTTATTACAGAATCCATTGAACTATTGCCTTCCTCTGAAGGAAACTATTTTCGTGGGTTATTAGTAGAAGAATATTATATTTTAGGTGGATAACTCTTTACAATAATATACCAATGTAAGTATTATATAAATTTATACATGTATAAAACAACATTTTTCTTGATTGCATATAAGAAACCAGAAAATAAAAAATAAAACAAAGAAACGTGAGTTCCAAGTATATTTTATTAATGCATACTGGTTACGAAGCTGACTGGACTTAACACACCAAATCTTCCTTTTCCCTCAATATGGCAAGAGTCAGTATGTCCTGAGATGCAACAGCCCCCGCATTTTCACATACTTGTTTATCTGACATGAGGAAATGCACACCATAAAAATACATTAATGTAAACAACTTCTATTACAAATCACACCCGCTGATATAATTATGTACTATCGTTACACCTCTGCATCTTTCAGGACAGGCGCGATGTTAGGCATGCAATAGCGTGGCTGACAACATTGTATGCATTCTTACTTAAAATTGGTAAATCAGAATATTAGACAAACATTGAACTTACCCAAGTTATAATAATATAGATGGTGCTGATAAGTGCTCTCTTATAGTATAATATTATGTATACTACGTCTTCCTCTTGCTTCTATGTTTATTTCACGAAATACCTCCATACAATCTTATTTTAATAACATGTGCTAAATTATTAAATTTTGATTTTATTTACATCTGAAATTACTATTTTGATGTTTGACGTTTTATTAAAAAATCGGAAATGATATTAATTTTTATTTCTTTGTAAATAATAATAATTCATAAGAAAAATAATTTAAATAAAGAAAATAATAATAATACGTTTAATTCAGATAAAAATCCATAATACAGATAAAATATACAATCTAGTCAGTCAAAAATACATGTTTTTTAAACCATCGCTAAAAATTACATTACCCACAAAATAGGTCAAAATTACAATATAATTTAAATAAAATAAAAATGTCAGTCATGTCCGGTAATAATCTTCATCCACTTATATTGGATCGGACAGTCTAAACGTGAGGCAATCATCCTGAGGATGCCGTTGCTGCTATCTCTCAAACGTCTCAATAACGAAGCCACCTTTTTGCGGATTATCGCTGGATATCCATCCGTATGTGCTTCGGCAGACATTAACGACGCGCTGCAATATGGAGGCAGCCGCAACAGCATCCTAAAGATGTTGTTATATTGAACGCGCAAGACATTGGCGGCCCGAAGGGTGTGAAAAGATATTAAATTAAGATTTACTATAAAAACACTGTTTGACCAAACAATAAAATTCTATTATTTTTTTGTTATAAATAATACTAATATTAATGACATACTTCAACCATAAATCTTATTTTAAACTCTTACTTCTTTAAAGACCCATCTAGTGGCAAACTTGTAAACTGGTTATCAGTGTGATAGATATGAAATGGTAATTTGGGTATTCAGAAACCCGTTCACAGTTATGTAGAGTTTATCTACTACATAACTTTTGAATCAATAGCCAATCTAAGTTTAGTACGGAGATTCAGAAACCGGCCAGTAGAGCGCGAAACCAAAGCGTGAAGTTCTGGATTAGTTTCATAAGTTGGACAAACTCTTGGTTTTTTCAGTAGTGCTACTGAAAAAACCTCAAACCTCAGCTCAGAGTCTAGAGTCTGGTGTTTTTACCTCGCAAATGGCAATGGGTTCGCTAGTTATTATATTGGGTCCACATAACTTATAAAATGTGGGTATACTATACACCTTTGCCTGCGCTACAATACAGGCGTGATGTTGTATAATGTTAGTACGTATATAGTCGAAAATTCTACGATCTAGGTTAAGTACTTTCGTAAAGTTCTGTATATCTATTTATAGCCGTGTAAAAATCGAAACCGCTTCAAATACAGATAGCTATCGAACGAAGTAAACAGTGGACGGTGGTAACACTGGGCTATCGATTGTGGCATCCAACGTGGGCTGTTGACAAATTGTCGTTCTCTTTACCTGTGGCTTTTATACATACATACGCCGTTATCAGTATTCCAACAATATATTTAACCTATTTTTAAATAATAAATAAATAAAAAAAGATTCCGATGAATTGAGAAACTCCTACTTTTTTTGAAGTCGGTTAAAAATTTTAAAATCTTTCTTCAAAATCAGAAAGCTGTGAAATAAAGTACCTTGTCGAAATAATTTTGACGTTACGAACTATTAATACGAGCTTTGTGACATGATGTCAAAAAAAGTTAAATTGTTAAAAGTAGAAAATTGTAAAAAGTAATTATGTAGTCGTAATATACTTTGTATCTGTGAAACAACCCTAAAACCCTAAAACTGTAACATCTAACAATGAGCCGAATTTCGGTCACAGCAGCCTGTCTAAGCTAAGATTAGCCAACTACGTAGTAGATATTATAGTGCACAAGTATGCGCGGAAACATAGATGCACTCCTAGGTCCCTCACTCTTATAGTCCGATGGGTCGGTAGAACGACACAACCGGAGTGAGATCAGGCGCAGGACCAACAGCTTTACGTGCCTGCCAAAGCACGGAGGGCTTACGAAATGTAAACACGGTGACCCATCACAAGACTAAACCTCGCAATTAACCTCGCAGATCGACGAGCTGCAGTAGAGGTTAAAAACAACCTAACCATTATAATTTACAGCTCGAACACAATAACGGACCAACATGCTGTGTCACTAACCTGTCTGTGACATACCTACAGGCCCACTTTAATAGTCTGCTACATTGTTATTCAGAGGTGATTGATATTGTTTTACACAAATTAATCGATTCCTGTCAACTTGTGACTTGACCCACCTTACGCCGAGGTACTGGCTATTGACCTCAAGCTTGATCTGTTTATCATAGAAATTAACCAACTAAAAGGGCATAATCAAGTGCCAAATATTAATTGCAATGTTACGACTATTGCCACTAGGAATTTTACCTGTGTCATGGGTGTGTTTCACAAACTTTAAATATCACATACAAACACCTAGACTCGAGACAAACATTTGCGGATCACAGACGTATTAATCCCGTGAATCGAACTTACCAGTAGTGGCTAACCGATAGGACTGTTGCGCTAGGGGTAGCGCAACAGTCCTATCGGTTAGCCACTACGCAAATGTCGTCAATTATGTCAATCTCATACATTCGCCACATTTATCATTCGACTTTTGCCATTTGAGTAAGTAGGGGAGCAAGTATACTTACAAAACAAATACCTACTGACTCGGATTTATTTTTATTTATATATAACACATAATAATAGCTATGTTAGTCTTAACAGCAGTCTTGACTCCTCTTAGTAAGCCATTCCCAACTATTAAAAAAAATTTAAACCAAGGATTAAATTATACCTGTCACTGTCGTTTGCATATCAAAGAATAGAGATCTCAATAGACTTAATACGGGATTTAGGTAATACCGGTATGATCCTCGTTTATGAATCATAATCTTATATACGGTTAATCTTTTCATACGATGTCTCTTTTGAATCTCTTTTTGATTTTACAACTAGTTGATAGTAACTAATTGAAGGTGAATCTGATGTAGAGTAAAACACGGGGTCCAGACATGTCATAAAACGTTTGACGAATAGAAATTGAATATATTTATTATGCTCATTGACATTGTCTTAGCTTACATTCGTACCCACTACAATGTGTGCTAACAGTAACGAGTAAACGTTACACGTTACTGTTACAGCTCGCTAATGAGTACTCGGCTTTACAGTAGGTAATTTGGTCCATAATCCTAATCATAATCATTTCCAGTATGTGTGTATATTGTATATAAATGTATAGTTGTATTGTCCGCTTGCGGTTTTGTTCTCGGAAACAATAATACACATAACGGTGTACAGCACTTTCAATTAATCTTGGTAATTAGTATCCTAATTGGCTGTAGGTTTGATTGAGAGGGCATGCATGCATATAGCATCCAATCATGCGACCCTAATCGCCACAGGGTTGCTAGCAATCAGATACGGCTGTCAAAATTATCAAAGGGAGCCACCCTACCAGCTTTGCAACTAGGCAACCTATATATTCCAATTTCTATACCTCCCCGGGCCCCCGGTAAGATGTATCAATTTTACTTTGTTTTTAAATCCGAGGGCTGTGTTTGGTCTGTGTTATTGGATTTATTCATTAGGTAATCGTCATTAGCAGAACTGGGTCCAAATTTGTGCCCAAAATCTGGATATACCTTAATAAACTCTATATCCCTTCTGAGAATGCGAGATGCTATAGTGTTCTGTGTTTTTATTACTCTCCTGATAAACGTAAAATTGGTAAACAATCTTCAAATATTTACATGTAGGTATGGCTCAAGCTCAAAGATTCCTTAAATAAATCTAGGCTGCATCCCTCTGCTAGGCTATGCAGTAGAAGATGAAACATTAATACAGAGATGAAATCAGTTTAGTACTATGTTCATATTTCATACTACATCATTCATATTTTTTGTTACTGTAAATGAAATATGAATGAAGAGATTTTTTTGGAGCTGTTTAAGTATGGCTTTCAAAAGAACTTCCTATTTGTCAGTCTAATTGTTTAATAAAAGGCCAATTAATAAGAATTATAGGTAATTAATATAATATTAACCTCATAACTACAACAATCAAAACTTAAACAAAAAAACTAAATCTACAAAAAAAACACTTAAAATAATATTAAAATTAACTTCCAACCTTCGTAGCCCAGTCCGATGACGAACGCAACTTATTACGAACTGTTTTGAGCATATTTTGTATATTCTCGACGCTATCAGACCTTGGGGGCCGCCTGTCATATGGTGTCGCTACGTCTGCCATATCTGAAGTGTCTGTGTCTATAATCTCGTCACTTTTGAGTAGCATACCCAAATTAAGTTTGAGACTCGTCGAACCATCTCGAAAAATCAAATGAATATTTGCCTGGTCCATGATCTTCAAAGAGAAATTTTCGTTTAATTTTACTGCCTTCATCCTTATCTGAAACGGCTTAAATTTCTGCAATAACTTAGTAGCCTTCTCTTTGACAAAGTTTTCTAATTCTAGTTCTAGCATGTCAATATTCGAGTTTTTAACAAAATCTTCATTCGCGTCTTCTGTCTTGTCGGGTTTTTTTATCAGTTCGAGATCAGGGTCGCGTTCCTTCATGCGGGGGTTTACGAACACTGGTTGTAGTACTGGTGGGTCGTTCAGTGTGTGCCATTTCCACCTGCCCGGAGGACCAAGCTTTGGATCGACTAGAAGACCCTCCGATTGATTGAATTTAAGTCTGTTGAATAAAATGTTGTTGATATATCTAGATTTAGCTTTTCTTTATACGCAATAGTTGCGTGTGTGTACATATGTGCTCACATAAGAAAAGCATAAAAATTACTAAGAACAATAAGTGGGCTTTGTTCTGCCAAAGTTAATTATGTGTAGGGATCGTTGTAGTAATAGCATAACCGTCTCTCTATAGAGTACCTACGTAAATTGTTTATGTCTACAATAGCTTTAAGTGCATGCGTTCCGCGTCGTTGGTTTGTGTTTTTGTCTGTGTTATGTGTGGATCAACTGGCTAATAAGATGTCGTTTTTGATTCCCTGTTTGTTAGACAAACTGTAACTTGGATTTATTAAAAAAAAACTTAATAAGTAACAGAAGTTAATATAAAATTAGTCCATGTCTGTTGGTTCGACCCTACATTTTGGATGTCTATCAACACAAATATCTGCCTATCCTTGGGGAAATATAGTCGTAAAGATATGCTATACTACCAAGACACCTGTAGATTGCGTTTAGATGTCGGTTAGTAGGTAACTGGGCCAACCAATCACAGAAAGCCACGCCTTCTCTTTTATTTTACAGCTAGGTTAGAATTGTTCATTTTGTTCATCCCTGGACATTTATAAACAAGCAGCACGGAAATAATACAAAAAAAAAAAAAAAAAGATCCCGACGAATTGAGAACCTCATAATTTTTTTTGTAAGTCGGTTAAAAAGATGAAAAGAGATAACAGCAGTCCTAAGTCTAGTCTTTAACTCTAGTTGCTTATAAACATAATATAATTATGTGCATTGTGCACACAAACGTAGCAGTATTTCTAACAAACTAAGAAAACAAAGTAGTCCCTTAAAATCAACCCAGGCAAATCTTTATACCTTCCTAAGGCAAGGCAGAATGTTCATAAAAATAAGAAAATAAATGTCCAGTGACTAATGGATTTAAGACCAATATTTGGCAATCTGTATGTACAATGTACATGCACCCAGCAATTGATAATTCTTTAGGTCACCACGGATAATGTAACGCAAATATTTCAGCTGTTATTACTTACCTGATTTTTCCATACAGATCGTAGACTATACCATTGCCAAGAACGTCAAACAAAGCGAGGACTGTACGAGGTTTCGGCGTGCCGTTTTCCATTTCTTGTCCAGAACTGTACACCACGTAACGCTGCCCTATATTTGACTCTAAGACAATATCGAAAGGTTAATAATTATATCTATGTGAAAATGTAAAATTGAATTCTTCTTTAATCTACTGATTCGAATCATCATCATCAGCCTTCTATGGCATGCTTACAGTAGCAAATTAAATATAACAAAGAATCTCCCCCGACTTGCATTTACTGTACACCGTGGATTTGCATTACAATTTAAATGCTCTGTGCTCTTCTAAAGCACAGTTTAATCATTAAGCCACTGCACCTTTCAAGTAATTGTGAGTATTCACAATTTATTTTACCGTATGGTAACATGAATGACAGCCAATGTACAACCTAAGTCCTGGTGATTGTAGTAATGAAAAGACGAATTTAAACATATTTTAGTCCATCTTGTACTTTTGTATAAATTCATTATTAAACAAAAGGAGTTTCCTTAGATACCTTAAAGTGCACTATGATTATTGGAAATTCAATTTTTAAGGGTGCTAAAAGGGTAATCTTAGGACGAGGAAAATTAGATATTCATTATTTAAAATGTAACCTCAAAACTGATCTCTGGTGTTAAAAGAATTATTAAATTATTTTATTGCATAGAAAAAGGGCTAAAATGATTTTATTGGAGTTTGATATTCATCATCATCAACAGCCGATAGACTGATGTCCACTGTTCAACAAAGGCCTCCCCCTTTTAGAGGGGGGAGGGTGCCATAATCCCCACGCTTGGCAAGCGGCTTGGGGATCGCAGTGTTGGTGGTCAAGTTACAGAAAACGCTGCTGCCCATCTTCTGGATTTTCCCATAGTCGCCTCTTACGACACCCACGGGAGGAAAGGGGGTGGTCAATTCTAGGCCGGATACCTCACGGCGTCTAGGCCGGATACCACACGAATGACTTGAAATTAAGATAGCTTAAACATTAGAGAAAAATATACCTATATATAGATATATATATACCGATATATATATAATAGCCTACCTAGGAACCTGAGACCCAAAGATAGAACATTCGTGTTGATAATAATATAATAATAATAATAATATCCATTTATTTCAGGCATCAAAGGCCCATAACTATAAATACAATACTATATTAATATAACTTAAAAATACTATAAACATATACAATTATATAACTATACTACACACGAAGTGGCGGCGTCGTGTTTCGCTGACTGGTGTCATTTAGTCGGCCACGAAACCGGCGATAAACAACACCCTTCGGCCATAACTCTTCTTTGAGGAACTTTTCAAGATGTTGAGTCGGAACACGCACCACGAACGAATTGAAGTTAGTGTTGTGACGCGGCTCCAACTTCTCGACCCTCAAAATCGAGTTGGTCTTCACACGCAGGTACTCCACGACCTCCTCAACCTTCGTGGAGTGGTGAAGTCTGGACACTTACAGCTGCGTCGTAGGGATTGCTGGACGAAGCAGCATGTTGGGTCCTACCAGCGCGGTACCGCACTGGTTCCGACAAGGAGGCTTCTTCTTCTTCTTCTTCTCTACCTTTATGAAGCCATCCTTGTCGCACGTGTCCTTCTCTGGACCCCGCCTTTTCAAAACCTTGTTAGGTTTCGACCGGCTCTGTTGACCCCCTTTTGTAGTCAGCGCTTGCTTTGCCTGCGAGTATTGTAACTCAGCAGGCTTGTTAGCGGCTAATATCGCTGCGTAGGCTCGCTTGGGGGTCGATGCACCTACACACGGCGTTGTCTCTACCGCTGTCGAGGCAGGGACGGCGGCGGCATGCGTTGCAAGTGCAACGCTTGCATTTTCGGCAGTCGGTGACGCAGTTGAGCTCGCTGACTCAAAACTGCATATGGAGGCGTTTTGTGCGCCGCGACGCGTGTTCACGTTAGCGGCGCCGGTCGGTGACCTACTTGCAGAAATTGCATTGCGCAACAACACTACTTCAGCGCGCAGATCACTTATGGTGTTATTGGACACCTCCAACTTTAGCTGCATCTCGGCCTGGCTTTGCTTCAGGAATGTAATGTCCTTCAGCAGCCTAGTGACGTCGACGTGATCGAAAGTGACGGGAGGCAGCTTATGCAGGTCCTTCGCCACGAATTCAGGCACATCGTCAGGGTCGGTCTCCTTCATCAGTGTTATGATGTCTTGGAGACTCTTCTCTGTACCGTCCCTTCGACGAGACGGCATCTGGCTGACTTTGCCGAGCGTTGTGAACAGCAGCAACTTGGCACTGCTAATCTCGTCCTCCTTGTACGAGGACTTGCAGATCTGCATGATGCTGACTTCGTCCATGTAGTCGATGGCATGTTTAATGAATGCCAATACTTCATTGGCTATGAGAGGTTGGGAACTCATAGCGGAAAACGGGCAGCGGCTATAGCCGCGCAGTTCGCGAATATAATATTCGTACTGTGCAGCGCAAGCGCGACCGTACTTGACCGCGCATCGCACTGTACTGATAAAACTGCCCACGCAGATCAGTCGTGGTTGCAACCTAGTTCATTCATGTAGTTACTTTACTAATACTACTGAAATTTCAGTGTCTTATAAAGTTACGGCCAACAGAGAGAAGTTATGCATACCTTGAGCGTTATAATAGTCTAAGGCTATAGCCCCATTTCTGTAGTACCAATGGCCACGACCTTCATCATCAATATCAGCCAATCTGCTTCCGCTGTCATAGAACAGCTCCTTATCTGCTTTATGCCGCTCAAACCAGTCGTATTTTGGGTTTGCAGGCTCCATTTTATAAATATTCATCTAAACAAAAATAAATAAGTTTCTACCTACACTCACATGCCTGAGAAAAGATAAAATTACGTTAAACTGCATTATAATTATTAAATAAATAAAACAGTCGGGAATGTTGTACAAAATTTAAGCAACACCTATACAATATATTAGGCGCAAACTTAAGCAAGCGATTCTTTAAAATCGCGCCAACACTTTTTTCTTTTTTTGATATACAAGTGATGGCTTACTGAAGGTGATATCAAAAAAAATACCCAGAGTCGACAGCAATTAAATGAAGACTAATGGGTTAACCTATTAATGGTATACCTATTAATAATATAAAAAATCTTAAAGTATTTCGTAATTGTGGATTATTCTGTTGTGCCTGGTTTATACAGAAATAATTTTCAGCCATTTCCTTTGTATTCTATATCACATAAGGAAGATATTTTAATACATACCCTTCGCATTATCTTCTTTGTCGGCAGCTTAGTCCATCCTTTATCTATAAATTCTCTATTTGATAGTCGATATCTCAGTACACCGTCCCTGAATCTTTCCTATAAATTATACGTACAATGTACATAGATAACAATCAAAAGTGTTTTAACACATAGTGAGGAATAATATCATAGGTATTCGGTTATTAAGCAAAAGTCTTAATCGGTTTAAGTAGACCAAAATAGGCGAACAATTGACAAATTGTGCGTGCACGAGACACCTCTGCCTACCGCTTTAGGGAATACTGGTGAGATGTTATGTAATAGACCAAAAAATAACTGATTCAAGAGGAATAAACTTCGCACAGTTTTAGTCAAAAAAGGTAAATATTTACTAATAGAATATAATTATTATTAATCCTTACCTCATAGTCTATGCTTTCCTCGCGTATTTTTCGAGGAAAAGTAGGGTCACTGAAAGTTAATCGCCTTGAAAAAAAAAGCGGATTCATTGGCGCGCCCACTTTATGTTCATCTTTATAATGAAGATCAAACGGTCCAACCAAATTGCCTTTTACCATAAGATGAGGAATACGAGTTGGTGGCATGCCACATTGAAGAATATCATCCGAAAGTTGTTCAGGAACCTGTATTTCTTCCTTTTTCTTTATCTTGGGTTTTCTCTTTGCCATTAGAGCTCTCATTCTTTTCTTCTGTTCCTTTTCTTTTAATAATTGTCTTTCTTTGCGTAATTTGTATCTTTCTTTATTGAAATCGTCAGTATTTAACATTCTAAGAAGTACTGAATCTGATATTTTTTTTTGTTTTAGTGCTTTTTCCAGTTTTTTTTCTTTAGGTTCGACAACTGCTTTGGACTTCTTTGCTGCTTTTTCAGGGGCAAGATTTTCCTTTTCTTTTGAAGATCGAAGATTTTTCTTTTCTTTCGATGTTTTATCCTTCCCAGATTTTTTGGAAGCGCTTTGCTTATCATCTACTCCTAATTTGTTTTTTTCTTTGCCTTTTTGCCGTTTTTTAGATGCATCCCTTATTTTTGAACTCGATTCATTACTTGCATCCTTTGTTGTTTCTTTTTTGTTATCATTAGACAACTCTTCTTTTTTGTCTTGAGCAAGTGCTTTGTTAAGTTCTGAAAGCAGTTTGTTAATTGTTTGTTTGTTTTCATCATTGGTCAATCCTTTACTTAGTGCGTTGCTTGTGTTTTGAAGTAGACCTCGTATTATGTCTATATTTGTATTATCAGGTATTCCACGCGTTACCGTTTTACATAAATGTGCTAATTCCTGAATAATTTTTTTGTTTAAATCAGGTTCAGCATGCGCTACTGTGTTTGAGAGTTCGATTAATATGTCTTGTATTAATTCTTTTCTCGGAGAACCAGTGGATAGTGCCTTTTTCAGCTCTTTTAAATTATTCAAGAGCTGTCCTGTCTTTTTTTGCGGTGGTTGTGTCTCTTTACCTTTGAGAGTAGATGACTCGTCTTCGGCAGATGATTTATCTTTTTTTTCTTTCGATAGTGTTTGCGCTTCATCTTTATCTTTAGATATTTTTGCCATGTCTGCACGTGAAGTTTTTGAAGTACCTTTGGTTTTAGCTAATCCTTTAGCTGAATCATGTGTTGTATCTTTTTCTTTTTGTGGTTTTTTAGGTGAAACAGGTTTATCCTCTTTTTGTAGTTGTTTAGGTGAAGTCGGTTTAGTCTCTTTTGGTGGCAGTTTAGGTGAAACAGGATTAGTGTCCTTTGGTGGGTGTTTAGGTGAAACCGGTTTAGTCTCTTTTGGTGGTAATTTAGGTGAAACTGGCTTAGTGTCCTTTGGTGGGTTTTTAGGTGAAACCGGTTTAGTCTCTTTTGGTGGTAATTTAGGTGAAACTGGCTTAGTGTCCTTTGGTGGGTGTTTAGGTGAAACCGGTTTAGTCTCTTTTGGTGGCTGTTTAGGAGAAACAAGTTTACTCTCTTTTTGTGGCTGTTTAGGTAAAACCGGTTTTACTTCTTTTGGTGGTTGTTTAGGTGATACTGGCTTAACATCTTTTCGTGTTACTTTAGGTGAATCCGATTTAACAGCTTTTTGTGGTGCTTTAGGTGAATTCGGCTTTAGTTTTTTTTGTAAAACTTTACCTGGAGCCTGTAATTTTTCTCTTCGTGCTCCTTTAGCTGAACCTTGTCTTGAATCTGAGTGTGGTGGTTTGGTTACCTTTTTATCTGATTCTCTAGCTGAATCTTGCATTATGGCTTTATCCGTTCCTTTAGCTGAATCTCGGGAAACCTTTTTTAGCGAATCTTTACCAAACTCTTTTGTCAAGTCTTTTCTTAGGCCTTTAGCTAAGCTTTGTGATTTCTTTTTTTCACGTCCTTTAGCGACACGATCAGAATCTTCTTTACCTTGACTAGTAGGTGAACTTACTGATCGTTCTTTATATATTTCCTTCGTTAATTTGTCTTTTTTAGTTAAAACCTGAGAAAGATCTTTGCTTAAACTTTTAGATAATTCTTGGGTTAACGATTCCGTTAAATCAATAAGTAATTTTATTAAATCTTTCTCTAGTTCTTTCGATGATCCAAGCTTTAGTAAGTCTTCTAAATCTTTTATCAGTTCGCGCATTACGTCAGTATTTACAGCTTTCTTCAAATTCTGAGTCGACATTACGCTTAGATCTTTTAATTCTTGTATTAGTTTTTTAATAATATCAGTAGACAAGCCATGATATATTGCAAAATTTAATGTTTTAATATGCTCTTGAACTAACGTTTTATTAAGATATAATTGTTGAGGCAAGGTGATACTCAGTTCTAGTAATCTTTTTATGAGTTGTTTATAAATTTCTTGGTTGAGCAAAAGGCTAAAATCATTAGCTACTCTCCCGGGTACTGCATCCTGTCTTAATTTAGACATTTCTTTGTGTAACACATCTTTCGAAGATTCTTCTCCATAATGGCCTTCTTTTAAATACTTACAAATGCATTTACCCTCAGACGGGGAAGGATAAAGACTATCATTTGAAAAATGGCGTTTGTCGCCTTCACTTTTCATTTTAGCCAATAACTCTTCAAGGATCCCTTTACTTTCCGAAAGACTTCTAAGAGAAGTCATTTGTTCCACATCTAGCGTCGGAAAAAAATCTATGTCTGGTTCCCGCATGGATAAGGGTACTTTCAACTCATTTAAAATTCTCTGTAATTCAGCATCTTTGCATATTCTGTGCTGGCAGACGGTATCTGCGTCAACCAGGACTTGTAACAAATGCTTGACTCTGCACAGCCATACTTTAAAGCGCTGTTCCCTTTCTTCACATTTCTTCCGATGAAGGTTAATAAACTTACTAACTATAAAGTCGCATCTTTTACATGACGACTTATTCCGGCTTGCTTGCTTACAGTGCTCGCAAATGCCAATAACTTCATTTTCTCTAATGGCTTTTATTTCATCCAGCAAGCTGCGAACTCTTTGTACAATTGTTTTACATTGCGAACATTTCGTCTTGTACTTATCTGTCAATAATTAAAAAATTGTGAACAATATATTAAACAAAGCAGCAAAGATAACATTTCGTCTATCGTTATCTAAAATCATATTATCTCCTAATTAGCTTCAAGTTATATTAATCACGCTTTATAATTACATCACAATGTATTTTTGCAGGCTGTCATGTAGCGTGTATATAGTATATAAATATATATCTAAATATGGAATGAAGAAAGCACCTACTCTGAAAAACACAACACAACAAAAAGGGCTAAAATGATTTTGTTGGAGTTTGATATTTATCATCATCAACAGCCGATAGATGTCCACTGTTGAACAAAGGCCTCCCGCTTAGGTGGGTGGTGGTTGCCATAATCCCCACGCTTAGAAAGCGGCTTGGGGATCGCAGTATAGGTGGTCAAGTTACAGAAGACGCTGCTGCCCATCTTCTGAATTTTCCCTTAGTTGCCTCTTACGACACCCACAGAAGGAAAGAAGCTGATCAATTCTAGGCTGTATACCACAAGGCAAAGTATGTACCAGCAATCCATATGGCCCGCGAGTTTAACATGCTTTATAAGCACTGCATACACTGCCAACTATTTGTTAGACTCCACGCTGTTACTGATAATTTCTTGCCACGTTACCCCAAAAGCTTTGGTTTGGCCAACCAGGTTGTCAGCCATTTAAACTAGACTACCGTGTGAAAAGGTAACGAGGCACTTAATAATATAATAGCCTCCCTGAATACTCATAATACGCAGGAACATCATACTTACGGAGTTCGTAAACATACTCAGGTCTTTTAACTTGCTTAGAACCAGTGTTGTGCAGTACATATGAACGGTCAAATTTCGACACGCTCGGCTTTCTATGTACCTAACAAAGAAAGAATATTCTAATATTAATATCTAAAGTTTGTATCTACCATCTAACCGATTTAGATCTACCGAGTTAACTACCTATCATTTACGGTAAATCGTGGAACTGATTTCTACGACACTCGAATCAGCGAAATTTTTTCATCATAGTAGTCGCTCACTACTATGATGAAAAAATGTTATGCGACAAACTGACGAGGATTTTGGTCACAATAGATAGATATGAATGAACAATAATTATGTTATGTTTGTGTACTTGTAAAGTCTAGTAATGAACTCGTACAAAATAGATAAGTAATAATACAATCCCTTTATTAAATCACAGTCACTTTCTGGGTGTGTACCTTAAACACACCTGTCTTAGGTCAATTTTTTATTTGTTTTAATCAATTAAAATAGGTCCACCTACCAACCATTCCCCATTATTTATATTGATACTAATTAGGTTGATTTCGTAGATAACTACTAATTAACTCTACGAAGAGCAGTTGAAAAGTTGCATAGTGTAATCTGTCGTAATTCTAGAAGGAAGGCAAATAAAAACACTGATTTTGAGTAGATAATTTATTTTATTATAATTATGATCAATGATTAACACTGAGAATCGTTTATCAACACATTTGTTAATATTTATTATATTAGTATACATTCAAATGGTTTATTAAATAGGTATTATAAGTAAAATAGAAGGGCACAAATATCCTAATGATTGTGCTACGAATAGGTCACAGTAAGTAATGTCTGTTCCCTTACACCTACCATGACTTAACATAAACAAGAAAAAATATTCACCGAAAATTCTGATGATTGTGATCTAAGCTATCTATTAAGCTAGTCCAAAATCTTCAGAAATTTCGCCTAGTCTTAAATTATATTGTACTTAAATAAAAAGACCTCACAATAGTTTGTATAAAGTTTAAATTCATAGTAATGTATAATAATCCTTCTAACACTTCCGACAAAGCTTGTACTAGAGGAAGGTCGTAGTTACATCAGATATAACCTAAATAATAATTACATTTTTACTCGAAAACGCCACAATTCGAAATCCTTCTCTTCTATCTACATTCCAGATATTATCTAGATTTCAATCACATAATTAGATCACATCAGTTTTCAGTATCTCAACAATTTACTTTAAATCTCCACTCTTTAGAGGTGCTGCTTACAGTAGTTACGTTTTTAAAGTACCTTACGAAGTAATAAGAGTATTTTTTCCCCAAAATCAAATTCGCAAATAATTACGTCGCAATATTTTTGAAGATTTACTAGTAGGTAGGTAAAATATTTGTCAGAAGGTAGTTTAATTAAGTGACAATATATAATTATGGTAAGGTACCTTGATACTAATTTACTTAAAACACAATCAAGACGTAATTATTTTAAATATCGATTTACTTAATAATAAACAAGATTACAACTATTTAATTAAATAATCGCCCCGACTAAATAATAATGTTTACATTACGTACCGATTAAAAATCCTTTTTGTATAAGGAGATTTGATTAAAAGAAACGAAAAATATCTTACGAACAATAGCTTTATATTTTAAAAAAATACAAGTTCAATATTGTGAGATTTTATTTAATACACTTTATAGGATTGACATCTTTAAAATGATAATTTATAATGAATAGATAGTATCTATAGTTAAATGGTACTGGCAAAACAGCAAAAGAATAAAAAGAGGAGACTTTTATTATCCGGCTTAGTGATGTTACTTAAGTAGATGCTTCCAGAGGAACAGACAAGTTTTGACTACACATATACAAAGATCAATACGCACAAATATACGTTAATAGCTAGACACATAATAGAAAACATTCAGTTCCACTACGGTTTATGAAGTTGCCTATATAGCGGCAACTTATAGAAAACCAAAGGCTTTCGATGACCAAATTAGCCAGCCATTTTTGCAATGTAAATAATAGTAATGGTTAAACTTTCATCGTTATTATAATATTATATCATGTAATATGGCCCAGCTGATCAAATTAATATTAAATTAGTTTAACTTAGAAGACCAATAAAATTCGGCACCTAACTAATACAAATCGACGTAACTATTTTAAACATACACATTTTGTTTTAATATAAATAATGTAATATGAAATATAACGTAGAATTGTAGGATAGCGCTTGGATGCCGTTATTTGTTTCACTTGAGTGGATAATTAGAATGTTTAACGCTTCTTTTTCTTAGAAGTGCTAGCATCTTCATCTTCAGGATTATATTCTGGGCTCGGCACACGGGCATCTCGGTCGCGGGTGGCCAAACGGTTCGAGTGCCTCTTTGAACGACGTACAGGACGAAGACGTGCGCTGGACGAAACTTCCTCTCCGAGCTGAATGTTCTCACACACATACTGGACGGAGGCGGTGGAGGTGGAGCTAGTGCCGCTTGTGCTTGCACCCCCAGTGTTACTAGGCGTACAGTAGCTGCTGCTGGGACCACTAGTGGCACCACAAGACTCGCTAATGGAGCTGTCGTTGGCAGTGTCAGGGTCACAGTAACCTGCAATATCTAGAAGTAGAACTTCTCCGTCGCAAAATTGCAAGTTGATTTGCTCTTCAATATCACCCCCATCGATGGCCTGTTGATGTTCATTAGGCTGAGCGGCAGGCAAATTAATTTCAACGTTATCACGTGTTGCGTCTATTTCGGGCCCGTCTACCTTATTTTTCTTTGGGGCAGCAACTAGGTCTGGTAAGTCGTAAGGTATATCTTCAACTATGCGTTGCGTTAAAATGTTTTCTTGCTCAAATGGCCCTTGCAAGTTAGGCTCCAGCTGATTAACACGTTCTTGGTCCTCGGTGTCAGGCACCGGTGGTTCCTGACTCCCAGAGGCATCAGGCAGACTTGAGTTTAGTTGATCTTGATAACTGTTAATTTCATTCTCGACAATCGCGCACAATGCGTTTGTTAAATCGCTCATTGCGAATTCTTCACGCAATATTTCACGTGATATTTTGTATTGTTAGAATAAATTGTATTTAGTCCACCACTACTTATCACAAACAACGGTTAAAAGTTTTCTGGTGCGACCGAAAATCACGCCGGCTGCTCGTGCGGACGGCTCTCTCTCGACTGCATTGAAGTTAAGGATGTGTCGGGAATAAATATTTGTTAGCGACGCATCGGTGTTACTGTCATGAAGTTGTGCGGAGATAAGATTTATGTACGCTTTGATTCGCTTTCAAAACGACCGGATTGGTTTGATTGGCTAAAAATGGCAAGTGATTCTACAGTAAATAGTGTAAGTACCTACGAATTAAGTATTCTATTTAGCTACCTGTTCATCATTTTTTGTGTGAATATAAATGACAAGCCCCGAGTGTTGGAGATCCACAAATTTTTTAAAGTCTCCCGCGCAAGGAGCTTTGCAGCTTTGACAACATCTAAAAACATAGGTTTTTGTTTAGTAAACGATATCGGTACATGCTCATAATACAGAACAAACAGGGTACAGGTATAGAAATAAAACTATAATATACCTATAAACCATAAGAGTGAGTGAGGTTTAGTAGCAGATACAATCGTGCGTGTATTTCATACTTACCGAGAATTGTCTTCCATATTAGTTTTCCCATTGTATTTTCATAATATATTATTGTCAGAAGAAAACTGACATTGCTCTGTCATAACAAAGGGGTTAAAATGTTCTTACTCTATTCAAATATAAACCTAAATTATACAAAATGAATAAAATCTTATGAGCAAGTAAAATAATAAGTAAAAGGATGCGAAATATTTGAATGATGTATTTTAACAAATCTAGAAGGTCTATTTTATTTTAGTAAAGTTAACATTGAGAAATATTCATAAACATTTCAAATATTGTTAACATTGTATCAATCAAACAATCCCGCCACATAAATTATTCCCATAGAGTGAATGGTTTTCGCGAATGAACACAAGCAAAATTATTGCCATTATACAATATCAAGTAAATAATGCAATGTAAAAACAAATTAATAACTGAATAAGAATAACAACAGTGTTTTAAGTTAGCATGAATCAAAGAGTAGTCAGTATTTAAACTGCTGGAAGCCCCCGAGTATTATTTTAGGGAAACACTATTTTAATAACAGTAGGTAGACAATTCATAAGAAAATAAATTTTGAATATTAATTTAAAGTAAATTAACCGTTTGAAAAATTTATTATCTGGTAAAAATGTTATTTTATATATTTCTATTGGCAAATTTTAATTTAACTAAAGCTCCCGTTTTATTCATTGAATTGAATTGAATGACATAACGACTAACGAGCAATCTGTCACACGCTATCCCACAATGCGCCACAAGCCCTCCCCGTAAAAATAACATCGTGCAATTGCGTTGACTTGAAAATCGTCAAGAACGAGGATTTTGTTTGAAATTTATGTTTATAACTTGAAATTGGCCATCTTAAACAATGCCTTTGCAACGGGTTGTGTTTTTGTCTAACCTGATACTTTCAAATCGTTCCAGTTTACTATTGAATTCTAAATATCAGCAATTTAATAAGTACAAGTGAGTTCCTCATCATTTTAATAGATACGCAATTTAAACTTCATGTGTTGTAGCCAAAACCACCTCATTTTTAACTATTCTATCTTGATTGAAGCGTTTTGCGTAAAACTTTACATGCTTATATTACAGATATCATATTGTTTGTGGTGCGCTGCTTATGTGAAGCAGTAACAGACGAAATCTGATGTTTAGAATTATATTTTATCAATTTCTTTACAGATGTCTAACAATAAACAGATTGAAACACACCAAAGTACTCAAAAGTGAAAAAGAGAAACTTCATACATATGTTATTCAGAGATATATTGAGTATGTAAAAAACTATACAAAAGTGTTAGAAAACAGATTCCCTACTGCAGTGAAAATGTACAGGGTTTTCAGTGTCGGCATCAAAGATTTTTTAACAGATCTGAAGACCTACATAACTTTACGAATAAAAATCACAAGAGATCGGGGATTCAGTAAAATGAGCAGGCAAGAGATTGAATTATACCAAAAAATGCCTTCAGATATGTGGAGGATAGCACCTGTTCTAATATTATCTGCTATACCATTTGGCAATTATATAATTTTCCCACTAGCGTAAGTACTAACTAAAAATTCTTCAACTGATATTCATTTTGTAGTGATATAGATATATACAATATATATATATTACTAAAATTAACCAGTACTATGCACAAGCAAAGTAAGCATGAGTCAGGAAAGCAGCTTTTCTAGTAAACAAGCATAAGTCACAAATAACCTTTTTACAGATTCAACATATAAACAGACTTCTAATTTCATATTGTTAGTATTTAATCTTAGTAATGTGTACAATAAAGATTTAAGATATTAAGGGCCTGCTTAACCATCAACGATTAAAGGGTCAAGTACACTAACCACCACTAAAAGTCACCCGTAACTACTCATATGAATTTTACAATATCTGAGTAGCATTGGTCAGGGGTTAAACTAGCTTGTAACTTTTACTAATAACTTTTACTTGCTGAATAGTGTTAATCAAGAAGTAACTATCCAACGCTTTACTTGTATATGGTGAAACAGGCCCTACATCCAGCAAATCAATTGAAATTATGTTCACACACTCCATAAAACACTGTGTATATAATATTATAATATAACATTTAATACATGCACACTAATATTATTTCCAGATTCTTAAAACCAAGGAAACTTCTTTGTTCCCATTTCTGGTCAATTCAGCAGAAAGTTGAGTTTTCAACTCAAGATTTGGAAGAGCGTCTCAAGAACAACAAACCTGTCTTTAGGGCACTGCAAGCGAAACTGGATTCAGTACCGGATGGTGATCTAAAAGAGAGGTGGTCAAATGTTGTCGCTTTGCTTGGGTCAGGGGCACACCCAACTCCTGATGATATTATAGCATGCAGAGATCTATTTATCAATGAACCTTATCAGTTAAGCAACTTGACCTATGCTCATGCGGTAAGTTTGTTCTACTCATTTAGTTAATTGACTTAATTTGTGTCTGCTTGATTTTTGTCACGTAAGGTGTACTGCTAGATACTATTTTTGTTTTTGTCATCGTACTTGTAGCCTTCAATAAGGCATGCTATTTGCGCACTTACATAACTACTAATAATCCAGTACAAAAGGTTTTTTATTTGAGTCATGAAAACGTTTTTTAGCCTAATGATATTTAACACTAGTGTTGAGTAAATTATGTTTGTAAGTTAATTATAACTGTTGTTATAATTTTTTGATGCACTAATGAAGGTCTGCTGAGCTGCATAAAAAATCATCAAAAATGCCTGAAGCAATATTCTTGTATAATTCTAATCAAAATGTGCCTTATAATAGCGACTTGTCTAAGAAAAATTTGCTATTTGTGATATAATAAATGAATATAATTCAGTCCCAGTGCGCCATCTTATGTTGAGAATATTAACCTGCTTACTTATAAACAATGCTAAAATGTGTTTTAAATTAACCATTTTAAACACATTCTTAAACCTAAATCTATTGCCATATCTATTCTGCCATGTAAACAACAGTGACAGGCATACTATAATCAATTGTTCAAAATTAATATTTTTTATAAGTAAGAGGTTAGTTATCAAAATGCAAGTGATTTCACAGTCAGAAGCAATGTGTTAATTATGCGCAATAATTTTTATTTAAATAATGTATTAAATTAAATTTACTTCTATGTGAATGGCTCATATTGCTGATTTATTTGCCGAGGATAGCATTGCTGAGCGATGCCAAGCAAAATAGTAATATTATTATAATGACAAATTCAAAATAATGCCTTTATACCCTGAGGTGGTATAGTTCTGCGCCAAGTATCTCAGTTGCCAAGTGGCCATTAAGACAAGTGTCTTGCCTATGCCATGTCTTTTCTGTGTACATAAGGCTATGCTAAATTTGATGATATTAATTTTACTACAAAAGAATACTTTTATTTCAACTTCATATTTTACAAAATCTCAACTTTACTATTTATCAAAAAATACAGGAATTATTAAATATATTAACTGTTACGAATTAACATTCCAGGGTCACCTTCTAAAAATGCATGGACTCAGAAGAACTATATTTAGAATAAACAAATTGAAGTACAGAGCATTCTTACTGCTTGAGATGGACAAAGCTATCGTCAGGGAAGGTGGTGTTGAGACGCTGTCTATGGAGACGTTAAGAAACGCATGTCTCATTAGAGGGTTAAATGGCAGCCATCTTACCAACCAAGAAATGAAGAGATGGTTACAGAATTGGCTTAAAATATCACAGTGTGTGGACAAATCCTCCTACTCATTATTGTTACACACTCCCATTCTACTAGCATACAATCATCCACAAAATTGGGTGTTGATATATTAGGGGTTTGTACAAAGTTAAAAACAGCATGTAATGCAATATTCTCATTACGCTTAAATGTAATTTAGATGCAATACAACCAAAATATTTTTATGCATATTGGTGCTTTTATAAGAAAAGTTTCAGGTACTTCTAAGAATTGGTAAAAATTCTTAAACATCCGTTTACCACTTATATAAATGTTGTTAAAATTTCAGTTTGATATGCTACATTTTTATTACTAGTATATTTTTGAGACTTGCTATAGTAGCGGATGTTCTACCATAATTTTATGGATATTGGTACAAGTATGAAGGGAAAACAATTATTTAGTGTCTGAGAGTTACCATGTGCCAATATATAATATTCACATAACCTCTTACTTCATGTAATAATGCTATAAACATTTTGTACGCACAATATGTGGCGTGTTGTGTATAAATAACGCCACGGCCATGCTTAGTACGACTAGGTCGTCTACAATTTGTCAACCATATTTCCATTAGTTTCCAAAATTAGTCGCTTGTCTTTTACCGACACATAATTTCGGTACGCACGATAACTTTTTTTAAATATTGACAACTCTAAATCTTGATTGTGATTGGAACGATCTTAAATCTTCCTTTTGTGTAACTGTTTATGTGGGTATCGTAAGAATAACAAAAGGATTATGATAAGAGCCGACTCTTGGATCGTCTATTAACTGACTAAAACTTGGTATACAGCAATATTCGCTTACGATACACACTACGGTTTGTAGCTGATCTTCAAGGCTAAAAATATAACTCACCTGAGAAATTCGTTATTATTCACACATTATCTGCCATGTACTGCTAGTAAACAGAATAATGCTAATCCAGATAAAGATAGCTAACAATCGGAAGCTACAACAATTAAAAAGGGCGTAATATTACTATATAATTAAAATAAACAATTTATTGTCTTCCTATCTTTTAGGGAAATTTTACATCTACTTATTGTGAAAAATAAAGTACGTATATTCAATCTGTATTTCTTCTTTTAACAAGAATTTTAACGTTCTTATTTTAGGAAACCGCTACTTTGTTACATACATATTTATTATTAACACATAATATGTTTAAACGATAATATTATAAATAGGTAGCCGAAACAAGAACTAATCTTTAACTTCATTTCTTTCCATTTTTCACTATGATCTTAAATAAATTTAATTTTTTAATAGATTTCTGTTTATAAGCTCACATATTACTTCTTGGATATTCTCTGTCTGATAAAAAAGCGTTTGCCTTGCAGTGGAACAGTTACAAGCCAATATTTATTAAGTGAATATTGTTGATGCAAATAATTGAGTTACAATGCGACAATGTCTTGGCGAATGTGTACTGCTGACTGTAATCCACTTGTGCCTTTAGTATAAGCAATAAACTATAAAAAGTAATTTAACGTCGCATTAAGATAGGTGAAGCTTTATCTTAATATTTGTAAGTAATATACGCTATAGTTTCTTGAATTTGTACACGCCCAACAATTGTCGCATTGTTTTTCTTATTCGCTGGACATCGGTCAGTTGACTTTCTAAGTCCATTCATTGTGTGGTGTGACTACATAAGCGCAATTGTGATTTAGATGCAAACACTACATTTTAACTGTGATCACAGAATTGCTCACTACAGGTTGTTATTATTATTTAAATGTAGTAAGGGGCCATTCATTTATTAAGTAAGTCGATTTAGTGGGGGAGCCCCGGTCCACCATGTCTTATTTTTCTTAGGGGGTGGTAGTCTTGATAGTTTTTACGTAAGATGACAAAAATGCGCAATCAAACCAAAACTAAAGTTTATTACTACCAAAATGTATAGCATGTTGGTAATAAATAACCAAACATGTATTGTTTTTTATCTTTAGATTCTTACGTAATAAATAATAAACAGGGGGGAGGGGATGGCCTATTTCAATTTTATCATATAAAGGGTGGAACGGGGTCAAAAATAGTAAAAATAGTCTTACGTAATTAAATAATGGCCCATAACGAAGCAATTCTGACGAGCGTTCTAAGCTATAGTTCCTAATATAGTACGCAGTACCTACATATTTTATTTTTTTATTGTTACCTATTATTTCTATTGGATTGTTGTAAACTAACAGTATTATGTCTAGATACGAGAAAATGTTGAATTAATTAACAGATTTTAATGTTTTATTGAAGCTTAGCTATAGAGTTAGATATTTCTTTAATAAAGATGTGGATTTTTGGTTGAAGTTTGTAATTGTTGTTGTTTTCATTTGAGTATTTGAATACTATCTAATTTAGTTGCTATTGCTATTTGTTTACAATAACAATATGTTATTGTTCGGTGTCGCAGCATCCGTTCTATTTTTGTAGATCGCGTGAGATGACGTCATGTTTGTTTGTCACCTGGCAAATGTCACAGTTCCCGCGTTCCAATTCTCACAACGCTGTGCGCTATATTCATACAATTGATACTAATCGTTAAATATATAATCAAAATAACAACTTAGCTAGACAGTAGTAATATTTTCGTTTATATTAATTATTTACCAGCTCTAAGAGGGTAACTGAATTCTGTAATAAAAAATAATTCTTCCTTCGGTCTGTTGCGTTTCGCTTTTAAATTCTACTCCTCATTTAAATATTGTTTAATTCAAATATACGGAATAATAAATGATGTAAGTGTAACGGGCAAATAACGTCCTCCATCTTTGAAGTTTGTTGAAAAGCGAGCACTATTGATCTTACCGTAAGAGGCTCGTGTTATAAATTAATGACTAAAGCTTTTACAATAGGGAAAACGAATAATATCAAAACTAATATAACGTAATGCTAGACAGTCTCACCATTTAGTATCATAAAAAAATTACTTTGCTGTAACGACGAGTAACTTGTCTGTGTAAGCTCCCCTTAGATCTGTAGTAACCATAGAGGTAACGCGAATAGTTCCATGTCGGCGAATTTTTACAATATTGTGCATATTTAGCTGTTGCGATTTATTACAGCAGTGTTGCAAATATAGTCTGATATCATAGCTGATATGTACCTATACATATTTTAATAAACACTTGTGATGACATGTTTTTGGATTTTTTATTCTTTTTTGCCTGGCGTAATACCTTCTTAACTAACCAAGCTAATAAATCCAACTCATTCGACAGTGTCAATCACGGAAGTCAATCTATACGTGACAATTTAAAAAACATTATTATTAGTGAATTTTACCATATATTTTTTTATAAAACAATGTCTTTTAACATCCACAAGTATTTAACAGTTTGGTTGATTTGTCTGCTTTTACTGATACAAACTAAAAAACCACATGGTAAGCGGCAACAGACGGTCTGGCTCTTGGAGTGTGAACTAGGCATGATATCTGACCAGGACTGTCCTATAGACGGCGGCTGGTCATCTTGGAGTCTCTGGTCACCTTGCCAGGGTCCTTGTGACGACGTGGGTCATCGCTTCAGGACCAGGGAATGTATTAACCCACCACCCTCTCAAGACGGCGCTCCTTGTGGCGGCCCCGACGAAGAAACCGAAGTATGTTACCTCACAAACTGTACTGTAGCCAATTTCCGCCAACTAGTAAAGGGTGACTCTGCCAGGTTAGCAGCTCTCCACCAATTAGAAGCCGTCCCTGCTTTAATGGATCGATGTTTACAAATGGAATGCCCCTTTGAGGCCATTGAAGCTGCATTAACTTTTGATAATACATGGCAACTAAACTCTGAATCGCTGTGGAATGCGTTACAATGTTTGAAACGTAATCTGGGGTGCCCTGTAGCCGGCGAGTGGGGAGCGTGGGGTGCATGGTCAGCTTGTGGCGCCCGGTGTGGACATGGTTTAAAATGGAGACTACGACGTTGTGATACGCCAGCGCCTTCGGACGCTCATTTTGCATGCTCAGGCCCCCCTCTTCAAGCTGATAATTGTATAGGCGATCAGTGTGCCATCACCAGTCACGACTCTGGAGGAAGTTGGGGCGAATGGAGCTCATGGTCGCCGTGCTCAGAAATGTGTGGAGCTGGCGTCAGACGTCGAAGAAGGGTCTGCCACGAAACAGATACGCCGCCCGCTTCCGGAACATGGGGAACGCATTGTCGAGGACAACACGATCAACTAGAAGTATGTGAAAACAGTGTATGTTTCCTGGATGGGGGATGGTCAGGGTGGGGTAGTTGGGGCCCCTGTTCTCAAAGTTGTGGAGCAGGAAGACGGTCCAGAACTAGAACATGCACTAGACCAATACCTCAAGGAGGAGGCAAGGGCTGTGTTGGCCCAAGAACTGAAGTCGGAGCTTGCCACTTGGTACCTTGTGAAGTTCTTTCGCACGTGGTTGCCGTTTTCCATGGTGAATCATATCTTCACTACAGTTTTGATAATAAACGTGCAACGCTTTATCACTTTTATGTAAGGTTTATGCCTTTATCTCCGCACGGCACACTAGTACGTAGAGAAGCCGGGCCGAAGTCTTACGTTCGGCTCACCTTACAAAAATGGCATGTATGCCTGGACGCTTGTGGTTCTAGTCGATCTTGCTGCCTTCCTAGAAGTTGTTCACAATCAAAAATAGAACCAGGGGCATGGCACTCGGCACTTGTTACTGTAACTAGTGAGGCAGCTGTAGTCAGATTTGACGACGCATTTATAGGATTAAAGAGTGTTTGGCCATGCGATCCAGATTTACCTGATGATAAAATGAAAATCTATGTGGGAGAAAAGCTACATGGCCAAATTCAGGAGCTAATTCTGAATTTTATTCCTTTGAACATGATTATAAATCGAAATCAAAGATCGAGAAAGACTGATTTTTATCCAACTTCAGCTTCGAACATTGCTTATGAGAAGGCAGCCAGTGATGAGGCTTATCTGCCTATTAAAGATGAACAGTACTTGCGATTGCCATGCTTTCAGGCTCAAGATGCCTGGCGACTAGAGTTAACACTAAAAACAAAGAAAGAAGCAGGAACTATTCTGTTTTTAAAGAACGATGAATCTACCCATTGGCTACACTTATATTTGCAAAATATGAGACTAAAATTAAAGCTGGCTCTTGGAAATTTTAGGTCTGAAAGTAGTAGTACGGCTGAATGTTCAGGAGACCAATGGCTCGATGTGACTCTCTCAAAAAAGCAAGATACAAATGCAATAGAAGCAATTATTAACGCTGGCGAACGCTTACATGTTCTGTACGAAGAAGAAGTAGCTAGACGGCGTCGCGAGTTGAAAAAAACAACTACTACTTCTAGGAATATAGATAAACTGACAACAAAAAAATTCATCAGTATCACCGCGAAACCGTTAGTAGTTGCTTTCTGCACTGACGAGTTTTTTGTCGGCGGAGTGCCTAACTATATTAAAAAACAAATTAAAGAGGATTTTACTTCCTTCTCTGGAGTTTTAGCGGCTATTAGGCTTAACGGTGCGCTTTTAGATATACACAATTATGGTATCGAACGGTACAAAAACGACAAAGTTCAGGTCTCGTCCAGAACTGCAAGTGTTTCTGGATCTTATCACGAGACAGCTTGGGGCAAATCCAACCGGCTGAATTTAACGTGCCTTCATGCAAGAACTGCTAGGTCTCCGCATGAAGCCAGCTGGTTTTTCTTAGATATAGCTGTCAGTGGAGTTTTAAAAGAAAAACCTGTGAGATCGATAGACGATGGCAGAGTTCTCAGGCTTGTAGCGACAGCCGATAATGATTTAAGAGGTTTTTATACGTGCCGTGCGCATAGTAACAGGCGCACTAGAAATATCGTGACGTATGGAGTGTTAGGAAAGATTCAATACAAATTGACCGGACCTGACAAGACTACAGCCGTCGCCGTCGTTACTACACTATTACTTGTAGTAGGGACTCTAACATGGCTTTTCATAGAAGGCATTCACGACATTCGCAATGGTTATGGATTCTTTAGAGACGCACACTTGTCTCCGAAGGAAGAAGCCGAAGCTGTGTGCAAATATATCGACCAAAATATGGATTTGGTTGGTTCAAAGAGCGCTGGTAAAGTGGCGAAAGCTAGGGCAAGAAGAAGAGGTAGACAATTGGCGAGTAGATCTAGTTTTGCTGCCCAGGAGCCTCAAGGACTGCTACAGGAGAGCTTGCAGCCAGAGAACAGCGAGAACACACCGAGTGAACCGGAGGGACTACCAGCTCTGCCCGAAGTGAAAAGTTCTCATGCTGAGCCTTCTCACGATATATATAGACTGGAGCCGTGTTACCTAAGCTCGCCTCGTCACGGGTCGGTAGAGTCATCCAAAGCTAGAGTAATGTCGTCATCGTCTTTTGAACTAGTGTCGCCGAGAATACTCTGCTCGCGGCTGCTAATGTCCAAGCGCACAATTTCAAAGGAAAGTGTATTTTCTAAAAGGAAAGCTACGCATGCAAATGTTACTGCGACTTTACGGAAAGCTCGAGGTACATTAAGTACAGTCCAATCAAGGGACTGTGTCACTCAAACTCCGGCACAAAAAATACTCCAAAAATTCCATCAATTGAAAGGTGACGACTATTGATGACAACAATTATGAAGACATATTCTTGATACAAGCACAAGTTACGATTCCATAGTGTTTTTTTAAAATAATTGAGTAAGAGTTAATATTGTGGCATTTACATTACTTTTTTAAATTATTTGTAATACTTTGAAGCTAGTATTTTAGAACTTAACTGTTACAGTATTTATTATTTATAAGGCTACACGATAAGTTAAGTGAAATAAAAGAAAATTTCTTGTTCTAAATAATTTATTTTGAATAACATCTGTGACAATTTTAATGTAAAGGCTAGGACCGTATTTGGCAGCCAAAAATGTTATCCTAGCTGATTCTACAGAATATTTTACATGATAAAATTCGGTTTACAAAAATAAATGGCACCAAATATTTTGTTATAATAATAAAATTCGTAATTCTAAAATATACCATTTGACTAACAAATATCTTAATATAAATAATAAATAAGATAGGAATAAATAGAAAGTTTGTCTTTTATATGCTAAATTTAACCAAAAAATTGCACAATAATGACACCGTACAAGGAAGATTCTTATATTGTGTACATAATTTATAAAAATTTAACTTGCTGGTGCGTAGATTAAAGATGAAACGCTTTTTGTCAATGATATTGCATACATCTACTAACATAGTAGCATTTTCATAAATGTAGGTGAGCTCATAAACAAGCGACATGACTAAAGTGTGTTCTATAGTATAATAGCTAAAATTATGGAAGATTATATTAAACATTCAGCTGTAGAGGAAGAATAAATTGCCTGCTGGAAGAGAATTAACACACGTCACATTAGTTTCAATGCTTAGTGTCAAATATAGGAATAGTGCGTTTTTCTAGTGGTTATCTGTACTAAATAACCCTATGTCACCACAAGGACAGCTTTAGTAGTTTCTAAGGATAAAACTTATCGTTTTCGAACAATTTAAACTAGATTTACAGTCATAAAATGTCAGTATTATAGAAACGAATTAAATTTACTTTTACTGTTATATTTAATACATAACATTAAAAGCCTTCATACCAGCTGCTTGTTTCGAGTTTGCAGTTACCTCCCGCCGCGCTTCCCCACCCCCCACCTCTAGCCAGACCCACTTAGTAACACTAGCAGTTGATGACAACATCAACTAAGTGTTACTAAGTGGGTCACAAACACACAAAACAATTATATTCAGTGACCTAACCTATTAGCTAATACAAATTAGCTAATAGGTTAGGTCACTGAATATAATTGTTTTGTGTCCCATGTGCTGATGCCTAAGTTAAAGTATTGCATAGTGCTGAGCGTAATTGAATCAAGAAAATAATGTCAAATTTCTGAATAATAGATTTAACACGATTATGTGACATATTAGACCTTTCTTATTTTCTGAACAGTACTTGTAATTTAGTAACGGTCGTCGACTGCAATCTCGAAGCACGCACACACCCGCACTGGACGCACCAGAACAACGTGTTCATGACTCAGCTTATTAAACCATTCTTAATTTAGTTTTAACGTGCTCTGAAACTTCTTAAACGACATCCTTCTTTAATATACATAAAATGCAGTAATATACAAATAAATAGCATTCGCGCATAATTGTTACATTCAATTTAAATAACTAATATTTTGACTATACATTCTCGAAACGGGCAAAGTCGATCGCATTTGTGACTAGAATAAAGACAGAATGATTATTAAAGAACATCATAGTTATTGGCTTTAGGTGTATTGTACCCATTACACAATGATTTGTAGATAACATTTCGTTCATATTAAATACATTAATTGTTAATACAGTAATTAAAGAGTATTTCACATTTTTGCCCTAAAAATGTGAAAGATTACAGCCTATTTGTTCACATAAAGGATACACTATTTGGAAGTGTTTGTTTTTTTTTGTTGTGTTTGTGGACCAGGTGTTATGGCGCAACTGGGGAGAGGCTGATGTCCAGCAGTGGACCGCGATAGGCTGAGAGATGATAATGATGAAGGATACACTACAAGGTTGTTGGCACTGAATAGTATATTGTGTCGTTAGTTTAAATGAATTGCATTTCACACCATACAAACGAGTAAAAAATTGTAAAGGTGCTTTCTATTGCTAAATAGGAAGGGGAAAGATGATTGACCTCCAAATACGATACTTCTATAGCTTAGGTAAGAATAAAGGGTCTAATAGAAGGAAAGAGAGAAAGATGACGTAAGTTTATATATTACGTCATAGATGTTAGAATAAGCCGCGTCATATCAGGAGTTTAAACAACATGATCCACTATTCAATCAAGAATGATTTATCTTAAGGGTATGTCACCTAACCCACGCTTGCGCACAACTCCGAGTATCTGTGCCTTCGCCAGTTCTAATTCGTCAATAACTATGATGACCTTTATACAGAAATTGTATTCTAGAGTAACTACCTACTAAAGATAATACAAATATTTGAGGAATAAATTCAAGAAGTATTTATGCATCGGATCAGGCTGGATAGATCACACAGAATATTGCTGGGACTGACTTATAGTTCTTTATTGGCAACAGTGGGCCACCAACAACATACGGAATAGCATACGGAAACAAAATACTTCCTGAAAGCTAATATGCTTGCCAGTGAAAAAATACTATAACTAGCAATTCACTAAACAATTCTATCTAAATATACATAATTTGATACGTACGTACTTCATTAGTAATAATTTTTAATTTAATTAACAATAATATATTTTATCTACAAATATTTCATAGTTTCAAGAGGTAACAAAGCAGATTTTAGTAACATAGTGGCAGTTTATTCAGGCAGTAATTGTGCAATAGATTTGCAAATCTTAACCTTATTTATGTGGTAGCTATGAAGGGCAAGTCTTCAGTCGCGTAAAACAATAGTCTATTTCACACCGATTGCGTAAATATGCATTTTAATATGTCTAAGGAACGTAATAAATCAATATCTAGCTGTCTCGTATCTTGTTGTTTTTTACATTTTATTTATTTCATATTTATCAACGTGTTTAATCTTGACGCTAACACAAACGGCATCAGGAGAAATTATCATTGTAATTTTATACTTAAATCAAGATAAACAAGGTATAAATTTCAATACTCCGAGACCGTATCAGTAAAATAATAAAATACGGTGCGTGGTTGCGTTTCTCGTACTTGTTATATCTACCTACCTTTATTTCAGCTGATAAAATTATGTAATTACAATGATAAATTAAAAACCAGAGTATGCGATGACCGGTAGTTCTAACTAAAGGCTCTAGACTGAATACCATAAAGTACACCTGGAATAGTTTGTGTTAGTGACATTATCATTGTTATGTGGTAGCTTGCTAACATATTCAACTATTTTGAGTGCATTCGTCTTAATTGTAAATTTATTATTTGATCGAAGACCGAGGAAGACTTCAAGCTTGTCAAGCTAAACTGGAATAATGCAATTCTTGCAGTTTGTTTACATACAATTTCCAGCCTCCTTACCATGAACTCTAAAAGCAGGACATTTTCCATTGTGAAAGCGAGACCCCGCTACGTGCACTGTAGTGTGGCATCTCGCTTCCACTACGGAAACTCTGCTGCTTTAAGAGTTCATGGTAATGGGGCAGGATTAAGTCAGTTCAAGTCCTTTTTTAAATGTAAGCGATTGTGTACCTACACTATCAATATTACCACGCAATCCCGCCGTATACATGCTCTGTCGCCAGAATGTGTAAATGTGCGTAAAGCGTGTCCAAGTAAAACTAACGGTAATAATACTTTTCAATACATTTGAAAATAACGTTTTTTTTTAACCTTAGACGCCATTGATATTGTTTTATCAATGCTGGCGCATACTACGGTCGCAGCGCACCGATTTGTAAAATTACGCCAAACCAATTGGCCCGGTGCGGGCCTCCGTTGTGCGTTAGTTCATACAAAATGTACGAAAGTGGTGTAGGAAGATTTGTATCATGCGATACGAGCGGTGCGGCCCGCCATAGTGTGCGCTAGCCTTAATTGAATAACGTAACTATAATATGTGGGCGTCCAAGCAAAAAGGGTCCAGCCCTCTTACCATGAACTCTTAAAGCAGAACAGTTTACCATGTGGAAGCGAGACAACTGTCCTGCTTTAAGACTTCATGGTAAGGGGGCAGTTCTCGGCATTTAGTTTCCAAGATATACGCAGTTTTGTAAAATTAGGTGAAAAAATGCATTTTGCGATTTTAACTGATTATTATTAATTGCTTAATTACCTACAAGTTCATATGGTAAATGACTTTTTTAACTTTTTCGGAGTTTACTTTTTAAATGTCTGATAAAGAATATTAATGTACCGGTTTTTTAATATTGGTTTAATCCTTAGCAATTGACTATTCTAGATATTCTAGATTCTGAATCTAGTATTAACTCAATACCCCACTACTGGACCCTTTATGCTTGGACTCCCACATAGACGTCAGTAAATGACAAAGCAAGCGCTGTCGACTTGAATTAGTTAATCTTGAAAGACGAACAACTTTTATCATTAAAAACCTGATTCTATCTCATTAATATTTGGGATTCTGGTTACGGCTCAAGAATTTTAATGTTATAACAAGTTCAATGTCTTAATTAATGCTGTAATACTATTTAAATATGGCAAAGTTGCAGATTTAGGACAATGTTAGTTTAGTAACGCTGTGGCATATTCACAATCTAAATTAGCGTAGAACATTTCCAATGCTTTGAAAGTGATAAGGTTTATTTAATGAAAACTATTCAAATATAAATTTAGCAATGGTTTCTCTGGCACATGCTGTCATGAATTCCAGAGCATTACGGCATACAATACTTGGTACAGTACAGAAGACTTAGGTGTTGAAATTTCTGGCGTCTAATATATGTTTACATAAGAGCCAGTTAGTGTAAAATAACTGTGCTTGCTGTCAATGTGCTACAATTTTAAGCCGTACTAAAACAGTATTAATATTATGAGCATTCTAGTACTTTTCAGGTCAACCTAACGAATACATATAGGTATATTACTATTCATGTAGGTACATTATATTACCTGTAGGTACTTTGTATATGAGAATTGACTTGTGTTACTATTGTAATATGGCACAGCATATTTGAACATAGTTAATGTTATTTTAGGCTTGCATATCTTCTATTGATAATGACATTGAAACGTGTTAGTATAATGACTTAGCCATCTATACTCACATTAAAATGACATTAAATATGATATATTTGTACGATGCCGGGCTCTATATAACAGTATTTTGGTAGAACATTTACAATAGAAATATTGTTATTACTTTAAATTTTATCAGCTTCAGTTAGACTTGAAACTGTGTTAAGCTTAAAGGAATGATACGACTTATTGCACATCAATAAATAGAACAATCTGGAATTATCGTAACCTACATCACAGCGTACAGGGTTCCACTTCAGTAGCGATTACACTACGATAGCAGCTGTAATGTTGGCGAGTATTGTATATGAGTCTTGACATTCCTACATGTTTGATTTAAACAGATATTATAAAGCCCCTCATAGTTTTGACTGTAGTGTATTGTATCACATACCAATTTGTTTGCCAACGAGGCGTGAATCTAATCGGAATGGCTATGAGATCGAGCCGACTTCCTCCGAATGCGTCGGGGCATCGGCGACGGGCTGCCACCTCTCTTCTTGTAGTACAACGCCGTCCCCAGTACAGCAGAACTGAGCACCGTGGATATAAAGAAGTTTGTCATCAGCTTAAAATCAGCTGAATCCACGTACACGGTGAAGATTCGTGCTGAAATAGTAAAAAATAACAGTTAAAAACTAATTAATTATGTACGAATAATTAGTAGGAGTCTACGAGTGTGCTTCATTATAATAAATAAAAACTTAACACATTAATGAGATTAACATTATACCTGAAATTAAACGAACAATTAAAACGTTACCTATTGCATCTTCCTGTATTATTATTCTACGTCCGCAATTGTTTAAGTTCGAATGTGTGTCTTATGCGAATGTGTGTGTGATCTAATTTATTGCGAGTAGACCTAACTAAATAGGTTTAGTAACTAAGGTTTAATATCTCTTAGTCCAATAACGTGATAATAAAACTAGTACAGTAAGGTATCCATTCAACAGATACCACGTGGAGAAAGTAGCGGGTGAATGCTTGGGCATGAAAATTTTTAATATAACAGCTGAACGTTGTCTTCTTGAATGCATACAGGACCTACCTCTATTATAACAGTAAGTGCATCTTACTGGTAGACACAACGTTGTTAAAAGTATTAAATAAAATAATAGCAGTTGTAGTTGCAAGATGTTTCATTGATTGCTTTTTACTCGAAAACCTAAATCTATCAAGCAATAACAACGACGGTCGCTGCTTTTTACACGACTGCTAAAAAAAAAGGAGTGTAATGTTTTTAGGGTACATGTATGTATCTGACTGGCCTGTTGGTCTAGTGGTTAGTGGCCCTGACTGCTAAACCAGAGGTCGTGGGTTCGATTCCCACCCAGGACAAATCTTTGTGTGATGAGCATAATGATTTGTTCTGTGTCTGGGTGTAATATACTTAAATATTTCTAATTTTAAGTATGTTTATCAGTTTCTTTATTCCACCATAACTTCTGAATGCCAGAACAGATTTTGATGTATGGAGTGTCGTTAGAATCCTAACACCATCGCGAGTATGTAACATAGGCTATAAATAAATGTAAAAAATAAAAAAATATTATTAAAAAAATTAAAAAACACGACAGCCATGACAAATATCGAACTAAAAAGTAAAAAAACAAGTTCCATCGCAGTCGGGGGACCGTTCTGTGGAACAATGTCTTATCTAAGAGGTTTTTAATATTGAATGTCGGGTCGTCGGTTTACGATTTTATTATATGTATAGATAGATAAATATGTCAATGCCATATATTTTCCATTCTAATTCTAATCGATTTCTATTCGTCTAGCGCTTTACCACTTGTCTAGGGCCCTAGGTTTATATTATACCATCAACAGGCTTTGTTGCTAAATTATCATTTTGTCTCAGTTTTACTCTACCTGCTATCATTACACCTTATAATGTGTGTCTGGCGCCACTTGAGACACATTATCTGATTACCAATGTTTGTCACCTAATCGTCAGCATGCGCCGTCTTGTATAAATGGATAATTTGCACAGCCTCTAAATTGAAGGAACGTAATTATCTAATACAGCGTTGTGGCGCAACTTGGGAGAGGCCTATGTCCAGCAGTGGACCGCGATAGGCTGAGAGATGATCGAATACAAATCAATTTATCTGTTTAAATTGATAAAGGAAATTTGAAAAATGATGGACACGAGCGGGACTTGACCCCGCGACCTTCGCCGAGCCGTGGCGCTGCTCTAACCAACTGAGCCACCGTGTCGCTGCTCGCATCCATCGAATTTCAAGTTCCCATTTAGTATTTACGTCTTAAGGGTGACGTCAGATATTATCTGTTGGAATCTATGATTACCAACTCAGTGTTATACATTTACAGCTATAAATCACTGAAACGATAATACCAACCCAAATTTATGACTTTTGGTGCCATTTTAGCATGTTGCCTATGCTAAGCTTGAATCTAAATTGATAAATAACATAATATATCGTGTCCCTCATTTACCAAATTTCCTTTATAAATTTACGATTCAAGCTTAGCATGGGCAACATGCTAAAATGGCACCAAAAGTCATATAAATTTATCTGTTAGTAAAATCTGCCCGCGACATTGTCTGCTTGGAATTGCTTTTCGTGTCTATTCTATATATTAGTCTGTTAGGTATATAATAATAATAATAATATCAGCCTATAACTGTCCCACTGCAGGGCAAAGGCCTCTTCTCGTATAGAGAAGGATTGAGCATTGATCACCACGCTAGCTCACTGCGGGTTGGCGATTTCAGATAATTAAATCCAGGTTTCCTTACGACGTTTTCCGTCACCGTTAGTCAGTGGTGTCTTAGAATATCTAAGACAGTATTTATGACATTGAAAAAGTCACATTGATACTTGCCTGGGTTTGAACCTGCAACCTCGTGCATAGAAATCCGGTATGTCAACCACTAGGCCACCACGACTGTTAGGTATATCCATTGTAAATTGGTACCTATACCCATACTTAGAGAAAGCAAGTCTTCCACCTACCTAGGTTAGTCGAGACGGATATGATCCATGTTGTTAGGGACACAGCGTCAGCATTCTGTTCAGTTATGATCCCGTAGATGTAGGACGCCTTTGCGAACCCGCTGAGGGGCGGACAGAGAGGCTGAAAACACATAAAAAGCTACAATTAGTAGGTACATGGTATATTAAGGGCCGTATCTCGTGAGGATGCCATGGTAGCGTCGCCAATCAAAAACGTGTCAAATTGTATGACTACGTACCTAACCCTAGCTCACTTGGCGATGGCTTGGCGGCGACGCAATTTAACATGTTGACGCTGCCGGCGTTGGTGTCATGGCTTTCAAATGTATGGACCTTAATGTATAGGTAGGTATCCAAATCAAACAACATCACACGTACATACAGTACATATTATCTGCTAGATAGACGTGTATGTACCTTGGTACTCTCACTTTTTTCCAGATAGGCCCCAATGTAATATGGCGAGCCTATTGCCACTAACCAGATAAAAATCCGTGCTGTTATTGAGAATTACCTAATGAAATACCCAATGTCAGTTATTGTTAGTTGGTCCAGGAATCGAACCTAGGACCTGACGTTTAACAGTCGTGCTTTGCAACTTCTAGACGAGCGAGGCAGGTCATAAGTAACAGTGGGAATATAGGTAACAATTTTTTTTTGTGACAAAATGAGCTGTTAACAAAACCTACTTATTGTGTGGTAAGATGAATAGCTAAACATCAGACTGGTTTCGAGGCTGACGACCCATGAAGGGCTATTAATTAGTTAGACGACCAAATATGGCCTTCCACCCTACGGTTGAGGTTAATTTTAACGTCATGAAACAACAAGGTCGATATTCCCTAACAATAATATTATGACGGTGACCATTGGTCTACGTCATGTCATGTGTCAACCTTAGTGATACTTACATCAAACAGAAACTTTTGTCAAAACTGCCCCCGTACCATGAACTCTTAAAGCAGGGCAGTTTACGATGTGGAAGCGAGACGCCGCTACGAGCAGTGTTATGCGAGCAGTGTGGTCGACCATTTTCTTGGGCGACTGTACCGTCACTCATGGATGCACTTTTGATGTACTTCAACCAATTGCCAGTTACTGTCTCAAATAACTAGATGCGAAGTTCACTCTGTCATCACTAGCCAGACAAAGTGACTCCAATAAGTGTGTATCAGCTATTATTTATTAATCACAATGTCTTAGAATAACTTCTTCCTAATCTATTTTATTATAATATATATATCTATTTTGTTATATAAATTATTAGCCGTAATTTTTTCCTCTTCTTGGGTACCGCAGTCGAGTAAATATACCTTTTGCAACACAAATCTTTTGTCGCTCGCCCACTGATCTGCATTACTATAATTCCCTGTTCCGTACAATGTACTATATAAGTGAGGTACTGTATAGTTACTAAAGATCTTTACACTATCGAGCGATCTAATCAGCTGGCAATGTCAATGCCCCCTCGATAATAGCACTAAGGCATTAATTCTTACGTAGAACAAAGTTTGAACGCTAATAAAGGATTGTCGAAATTGTAGTATTGCGTTTGGAGACCGATTTAGAGATTTTTTTCAATCTATGGGTTTTTATTTAGAAAGGAAGCAACGGATAGACGTTATATCAGTACCTATAGATATAGTTTAAGAGTTATATAGTTTATCAGAGGAAGTTTATCAAAGACATGTTTTGAAAAAAAGTTTGTGAGTGTGTTTGTATGTTTGTTACCTCTTCACGCTGAAATGGCTGGACTAATTTTGCTAAAATCAGTTATACATTTTGATTTTAAAAAATGAAGCGGGTAACAGCGCGGGGCCGCAGATAGTGACTTATAAATCCATTTAACATAGCGATAGACAAACAAAGAAACCTTTTTACAATTTATTCAACCTATTTTAACTTCTACCCTATAGGCATAAATAGCATTAGAAGCAAATAAACATATTTATAACTAGCTGCGCCCCCGGTGTTACCCGCAACATTTTTTCGGGATAAAAAGTAGCGCATGTGTTAACCCAAGGTGTCAGCTAACTCCATACCAAATTTTAGCAAAATCGGTACAGCCGTTTGAACCTGGAGAGGTAACAAACATACAAACGCACAAACACACTCACAAAGTTTCACCTTTATAATATTAGTGTGAAGTGTGATACCATTAATTCTGTCAAAGTCGAGTAGGATGGGTTGTAAAAAGAATTAGGCTATACCTACCTATGACCTAAAAGAAAAGAAGATATAAAAGGAAAGACAACGAATAGAAATATGAGAATGGGAGAGGAAGACTTAATATCAACCCTTAATTGCTTAGAACAGACAGTAACGATACCACTGAATTCAAAAATAAATGCCGCTGCTCTTGTGATCCTAGGGGACATACAAGATTTGATTAGTTGTAAATTGCAGGACGAGATGTTGTCGCCGAGTTGCTAGTTCATATCTACACAGGACGTCGCTCATTTATCGCCCTAGCCGTCGCTCATTTATCGCTGTTTTTACTTGCAAAATACAATTGAGGTTTAAATAAATCTACTGGTACGTAATGTGGCCCAATCTTATATGGTTATTATGGTTCATTATCAAAATTAATCATTTTTCTTTTTTTATAACCTGTGTGATTGCCGGCTTATTTAGAAAAGCAGGCATACAATAGGTGAAGGTATAATCATATAATATAATCAGCGCCAACCACCGGGTCTAATTGTATTTCCAAACCATCCAGGAACCCATTGAAATATACACATTAAATTTCCTCCAAATCGGTTCAGGCGTTTAGCAGGAGTTAGATGACAAACACACGTACGGAAGAATTATATATATAAAGATATTCACGCTGACAGTATTATAGATATCTTCATAAACGAATGCAAATGCCCATACAGTATACTTTACATATGTAGGTACTTTATTGCTTCCAACACAGAGAAAGTGCATCATTACTGACGGCTCGTTAACATATTGTCAGTTAGTATCAATTGGAACTTTCAATTGAGTGCAACAAGTCACTCGAACTATAATAATATGCAATTGGAGTACAGAAATAGTGACAGTTTGTTGACACGAGACGCAATTCGTTTCCGTCAATTGAAACTATTGAACGACTATTGTTTATTTTCTTTTGCCAAATTATGAATTCAAATAGTCTACTCTTTGTTAAGTTAAGTGCCGTATATAATTTTATACGCCCACAACTAGAATTTTGATCACCAAAGCGGTGAACAGTTTTTTTTTCAATATCAAGAGAGACATTCGTATTTCGCCAATCATCATCTACCATGTATAAAATGGTGAGCTATTCATTGGGCAAAAACTTTTACATTAAAAATAAAGTTGTTATTATCTTAATAAAAATGAACAGCTAACGGACATGAAGAGGTTTCAAGTGGTTCGATCGCTGAGTTCTAACTTAGGTACTAGAAGCAGCTGGTTCGACCGCAATATGGTCTACAAATAGGGTTGCATATTAGAAAATCAAAACTTTCCTGAGCAAATTCCAAAAGAACAACGTACAAATCAACAAAGTTTAAAATAACGATGGTCATTTGATCAAAAGTTCAGTTGACCAAAGTCTGGAATATCAATGTTTAAATTATTTATTACACTATTGACCAAATCATTTAAAGGTCAAAATGGATTACTGGATAAATTATTGATTATCAAATGGATTAACTGACCTAACCCACTCTGTCACAATATGTGACTTTGTAATTAATAATAATGTTTTATTTGCGCGACCAGCCCTGTGCGCTACAGTGTAATTTTATTCTGTAATATTAGATTTTGTAATTTGATTAGTAATGATTTGATATTTTAAAATTACATCTAGCAAATTCTTGGTGTGCAATAAAGAGTATCTATCTATCTATCTAGCAACTTTTGATCAGTCGTTCATTGGATGTCACATACATTGGGATTTAAAAAAAAATCTAAATAAAACATTTGGTCATTTAAATTTTGTTATTTCGTTTATTGTTCTTTTGAAATTTGTTCAGGAAAGTTTTGATTTTCTAATATGCAACCACAAATAGGTACGTTGTCTGTGTCAAAATATATGAGCTAAGTTCTCAATTCGAGGCAAAATTGACAGGTAACAGACCGGTTCTAACTATATCGACCTATACTCGACGAGTTGAGAGAAATTGGAACATTTGTGCCGTCTAGCCAGAATATTTTTAGTCGCTTTCAGGTCTTATCTTCCAGCTAAAATACATTTACTATCATTTACGTGTTGCAACGATTATAATGACTTCTTTAAAATACTGATATTATTTACAAAATAAGCTAATATATTGTATTTAAAAGAGATTTGTACCACAAAATATCCGGTCACTAGATGAAAATATGACATTTCGGAGGGTTTGATTTTTTGAGCTCTCGATAATTCACATGTTCATTTGCACAGCTCCAAAATGCTCAAAAACAATTCCACATGCATCGTCGGATTAAATTGAACAACGTTTATATCTTCGCACTGAGTGTAATAGCCATAAGAAATCGCAGCAACATACGAGAATGTGAGCGCGAAAAGGACGTAAAACCGTTTGGATATTTTAGTATCGGTACAAACTCAGGTATTTAATTAAATAAAGCGTTGCCTTACCGCGTGAAAGGTACCTACACTTTACCGAAAAAGGATCTAAGTAGATAGGAGAGGATCAACTATGACAGGTTAATTAAGCGGAGTCTAACGGGATGCAAGGAGCGGATGAATGGATAAAAGAAAAATTGGAATTAACGAATGAAACGTCTTAAATTAACTCGGTCTATCAAAACGAAAGTAAAGAACACCAGTCAGCGATAAGGGCGCCAATTGCGATAAAACTTTCGCAAACAACACTACGTTTGCATTTGTTTATTGCACTGTTGTATAATAAAGCGTATGGCAAATAATACGTGTATACAGGTGTAGGTAGATATATTTAGGAATTCCACTATTAATCATTGTCATTAAACACTTAAAGAAAATGGATAGGCTGGCTGCATTCCAATGCTGTAGTTATTTCATGGTTTAAAATAATAAAAAAACGCGACGGTTTGGGTAATGGCCAAAATTTTTACAATATCATTAAATTATTGTAATTAGCTGATACCTAGGTATGTATGGAGAGATACAACTAGCAAACAACCGAAATTTTACGAGGCAAAATAATTATGATTGAATTTTAAATTATCGTACCGTTAAATTTATGTAAATATCCTGTTGCTATAATTGGACATTACATTTAACTCTTGTGAATTAAGTATCTAGTTCTAAACTAAACGGCGTCACAGTTGCCTAATTACCTGTCGAAGTAAATAACTAACTAAGGCACGGATTTTCATCAATATATTTGCCTTTCTTCGCTGCTTGAGCAAGACTGCCTTGTTGGTCTAGTCGTTAAGCAAGCCTGCTGAGCAAGAGGTCCTGGGTTCGAATCCCGGCTTAGGAAAATTGTTATTGGGTTTTTACATTAGATAATTTTCAGTAACAGCACGTAGTCTAGATTCTGCCCGGTTGATGGCAATTGACTCGCCCCGAAAATATGGCTGGCGAAATGAGTGTGTGTACACCTTCGCCTATCGCTTCGGGGAATACAGGCGGGATTTTATGTGTTCTTATATTTACATGAGTCATCTTATTTTTACATGAGTCATCATCATCATCATCAGCCGGAAGACGTCCACTGGTGAACGAAGGCCTCCTCCTTTTTAACCGACTTAAAAAAAAAGAGGTGGTTCTCAATTCGTCAGGATCTTTTTTTTTTATGTATGTTAAACTAGCCTAATTACTTCACCTAAACTCAATTCATCTCAAGCACTGATTAGCCGAATGGTATGACTGTTCAAACGACGACGCAAGTTCAAACCCCGGCACGCACCAATGTCTTTTCGAATTCATGTGCGTATTATAGGAAACCATCGAGAGAAAACAGCCACACCTAAGAGATTTTTCAACGGTATAAAGGGCCTACAGGCGGTTTAAACTTGGTTATTTATTAACCATACGATAGGAGGAAGAAGTTCATCTCTTTTTTACTTCCGTAAACACGAAAGCCCTACCTCCACCAGTGACTATTTGTGCCATATTCTAAGATCGAATTTTGCAGATTTATCAAATCTACCTCTTAAGTAAGTATAATAATGATCGTCGAGTGTACCATACTCTCTAAATAATCACGTGACGACCTGATTGGCGCAATGGCTAAGCGATTGGACTGCTGCGCTACGGGTTGCGGGTTCGATTCCCGCACGGGGCAAACATTTGTGCGAACCGCAGATGTTTGTCCCGACTCTGGGTGATTGTGTATGTGATATTTCATATTTGTGAAACGCACCCACGACACAGGAGAAATGCCTAGTGTGGGCGACGATTTATAAAAAAATACTACGATTGAATGTGAATAAATAAACCTACCTACATCTACAACCCACATTTTCATCTAAAAGGTTGATCAGATCGAAATTCCTGCGTCACTGTTAAGTATGTACATGCACAGTAATTGCACACCCATACTTATTTTTCTTTTTAATGTCGGAAGTCTATCTATTGCTATACTTTACATTCCAGTAACAATATCGAATATCGAAACAATATCTTACTCTATCCATACATTTCTACTTTACACACCCTTTCCATTTATATTTAAGATTTACATAATATATTAGGTACGCTTAGTTAAAAGAAGTCTTTGACTAACCACACGCCCAGAGAAAATGAATAAGGGGCTTGTTACTGTAACTGTACTGCTGTTACTGTAAATAAGGACTTGTAATATTTCCGCTGTAGACGAAGCACAGTTGGAATCTTTATAATACCCAAGGTATTTATTACAAGACGCGATAACAATTCTTACGCATCTTATACCTATTTTATCAATTACATATTAAAAGAAAATGTGTGTTATATTATTGTTAAAAAAGCTACTTAGAAACGTTGCAATTGCAAATTCACTAAGGTGAAGGTGGGGATTAGAAACTATTCGAGTTCAAATTCAGACAGACCGACTCGAAATTAGACCACAGACATCGGAATAATATATCCAATTTCCGTAACGACACTTAACCCATATTTCGCTGACGGTGTCTCCGATTTCCAATAATGTAACATTCATTGTGACTTAGCTAAATTATACTAGCTAATGGTACAAGGCCTAATACAGGCTAGTTTGAATTTCGAAAATATTTAGGGTGTCGCGGGAAAGAAATAAAGCTTAAGAAAGTTGCAGCTTTTGACGGGACTGTCACTAGCAGATACTGATGTTACAAGAAGTAACTTAGACAACTTATAGTTCTAATAATATTTAAGGTTATGCGGGAAAAAGAAAATCCTATGAAATTGTCAACAAAATCAGAGTCAAACAGGTAATTCTGCTTACTGCTGATACGTACAGCCCCCTTAGCAGCCCCTTGCCCCCTTGGGCAGGTCTTTGAATCGAAATCCACGGGGACGAAGTCGCGGGCATATGGTAATTTTTAATAAAGGTAACTTTGTAGTTCCGACCTCTTTGCGGAAATAACGATTGTAAAATGTATTTAAAGAACGAAAACTTCATCCGAATCATTGTTCTTGAGAAAATCGTGGTGAAACATACGAGCTGAATACAGCACCTCTTTTATTTGACGTCAGTTAAAATACATATTAAATAACATTGTCTTCATACAAAATGTATCTTTTCCACAATGGTAATTTTACGTAAATGAAACGAATTAGGCAAGTTTGTATCAAGCCACTGCTGAGGCAAAATAGAGATAAATCCGCGTAATAATAATGTTACTGTTCCCTGTTAGTCTAAATTTTAAATAAAAATCTATTACCAAACAGACAAGCATTAAATAAGGTAGTGACAAGATCACGTCTTGTCTGATTAATAAGGTCAATATAGTCAGCGACTCAGGCGAATGAACATTTGAACAACCACAGTTAGTGTGACGAAGAGTAGTGAGACGATATTTATATTATTATGTTATATATATATATATATTCATTTATTTCTCAAGTTACAGAGACTCAAATTGTAAGTAAAGCTTAATCCTAAGGTTAGTAGATTTAAAATAATATAACTTAAATATTAATTCACGCCCCCTCACTGCACGACTCATGTAGCAACATGCATCATGCAGCAGTGGTTCATATAGACACAGTCTAGCCTACTTGCAATCATACAGAGAATACTGTTGGCGCTGGCCCGCACTCGCCGCACCAGGGACCCGCACCGCTTGCGCATAGTTGCGTGGAAACAATCCACACGCGCTTCTGCGAACATCCCCGATGCACTGCAGTATCGGGGCAGCCCCAACAGCACCCTGAATGCATGATTGTATTGCACACGAAGGGCGTTGTAAGCTTTCTGCGTATAATTAGCCCACAGGCTGCAGGTGTAGAATGAAGTGCAGTAAGCTCGAAACAGTGTATATTTGACATTATTTGAACAGCGTGCAAACCTGCGGGCTATCATGTTCGCTCTTACCGACAACGCCCTTCGCTCTCTCTCGATATCGTCACTATCCTTGAGGTCGGTAGTAAGAAGGTGGCCAAGATACTTAAAGGTTTCCACTCTTTGTAGCGGGACTCCATTTAGTTTTATAGCGGGAACACTGTCCGGAGACTTACCACCGGCCCCAAAGACCATGATCTCACTTTTGCGAGTGTTGTACACTAATCCATGAGACCGAGCATAATCCTCACAAATAGCCAACAGCTTTCTCAGGCCACAGGGTGAGGCACTCAGCAGCACCATGTCGTCCGCGTAACTGATGTTATTTACACAGACTCCATCAATGTAACAACCTTGTCTGGTACTACTGAGCGCCCCTATCAGCCCCTCTACATACAGGTTGAAGAGCGTAGGCGAGGTTAACCCCCCCTGCCTCACCCCGCACTCCAACCTGTATGAGTCGGACAATACGCCTGCCCATCTGACGTTATTGACCTGGTTTCTATACCAGAACTTAAGGATATTAATTAGTTCACTAGGCAGTTCAATGTCTTCCAACTTTTTCCACAAAATGTCGTATGAAACCAGGTCAAAAGCCCGTGACAGGTCTAAGAAACCAGCATATACAGGCGTGCCCCTATTCGTATAGTATTTGATAGTCTGCTTAACAGACAAAATAGCGCTTTCAGTCGATAGTCCTGCTCTGAAACCAAACTGGTTATCATGAGGTTTTATGTAATTGCTTAACTGTGTGTTAAGCAAACCATCAAAGATCTTTGATATAATAGTTGCCAGCGAGATTGGCCTATAATTAGTCGTGTCCGCAATGTCAGCTGTTTTATTTTTGATGATCGGCACTACAAGTGTTCTCATCATATCAAGGGGTAGGTAGGCATGCCCCAGACAAAAAGAAAAAAGCATTGCCAGCACTCTCGGCAAATGTGGCCCTGCATATCTGAGATGCTCAATGCTGAGCCCGTCATGACCGGGAGACTTGCCTCTTGGCATGAGTTTTATAACGTTTGCCACATCCTTGGCAATAATTCTAGTTCCCATGTCTCTTCGCGGCTCAACATTAAGCATCGACTGAGATGGACCTAACGGTGAGTCGATAACAAAATGACTCCTAAATAAATCAGCTATTTCTTTAGGATCACTGACACCTTCAACGCACACAGGCAGACCTGGCCTATCATTTAATCTATTTGTATGTTTCCAAAAACTACTAAAGTTATTTCTAGTATGGTGAGACACAAGCTTATCTATTTTTATTTGGTCTTCATGTTTTTGGCACCATTTTAATCTAGACTTGAAAATACTTCTTGTTTTACACATATCTTCATAAATAGGACCAGAAGATGGTTTATTGTTACATAACCATAACATGAACTTCTGCCTAGCCTGCCTGTGTGCCTCGCTCACATGCTCATTCCAGCCAGTGATCGGTCTACGCCTGTATTTACGGTTCGCCCGACCAGACACGGATGCATCGCACAAGACTTTCACAATATCACTGTACATCTCATCAATAACATTTCTATGTTGTAATTGATTACATGATTTATCACAACAATTACGTAACTGTTCAGGTAAATCAATTAATTTTAATCTATTATGACATTCTTTCATGTAATTGTCAATTTCCTGACGATTTCTTTCCCCCCATATGACTTTATTATGTGGGGTAATATTTAAATTTAACTTATTTGACATAACTTGTAAATTACATTTAATAAACAGGGGAAAATGGTCCGACCACAATACATCATGCTGTATATAAATCTTCGTGACCGACCTTACGGCCGCTTCAGTTACCACACAGTGATCAAGCCAACGATTTGTTCCATAGACTTCACTAACAAAAGTAAACGAGTCTGACGCCACCCCCAACATATCAATATCAATACATTTCCAATGAAACTCAGAGCAAAAGTCGATTAGTTCGTGTAAGTATGTTATGTATGGGGGCTCGCAACATTACAAAATAAGTGTTATAAGTACTATCAAAATTAATTGATATTTAGAAGTACTACTTAGTAAGTATTATAAAGGCAAAAGTGAAGAAATCTCCGTTTGTCAGTCCGTCTTTTACTTATTCAAGGCTAAACCCCTGAAATAATTTGATGGAATTTGGTATTGATACGAAGTAGGTAATTTTTTTTACCCGGAAAATTTCTACGCGCATGAAGGTAGCTAAATCCTTTGCTAGAACTACGTGACACCGGCTAGATTTCTTCGACAGTACATCCAGCATCATAAATAGGTTTAAAATCAAACACATGTTAATAGGTCGATTCTGACACCAGCATGTCATCCCACTTAGGTTGACAAGACTATAGAGTTTGAATAGGCTAACCATGTCAACGACGAACGTGAACGCTGCTCGTTTGTATTTTAGTATTGTACTTACTAGTGAATGGCGCATTTATGGAGTAACCTATATTGCAGAAAGGATGTCATACGCTCGGGTTTGTAGGATAGATATGACTACGAATGTCTCTCGCAGAAAAATACAGTCTTTGTAAACAAATATAATAATAAGTAAAAACTCACCACTAGGTACGAGAGGACAGTCTTCGGTAGGGTGCCTGTTACAAATCCGGCTACAATGGCCACATATCCCAATATGCCAATGGGAACAATAGGTTCCGCCAACAAGCACTTGTATTTGAGGACATGGTAGAACATGACATAGACTTGCAACAATATGATTGGATACTCCATATATGTCATGATGCCGTACTGGTTGGTAAAGTTGTATAGAGTCATTATTGAAAACCTGAAAGATTTTAAAGTAATTATTTTGCTTTTCTTTTGATACCCCTTAACTAATAGTAAGCAGTTACAGGCCCATAATTATAATGCTCTGTCTTTTTCCTTTCTATGCAGTATTACTGGCAGACAGAGTGACACTAGAGTTATGTAGTCCTCCACTATATACAAAGGTTGTTTATCTACATGATGCAAAGCCAGATAGGTATACAAACATAAATTTAAACAACATTAACATCTTAACAACATGGTTTATGTATCAGTGATTGAGGAAACACTGTCATCTCTTGGATACAAACATTACTATATACTAATTATCAGCATTTTAAATTCTAAATTATCTTTCTGTAGTGAAAATATTCAATTTACAATTTAGGCTGCAGTAATTTACGATTTTCCATATAATTATGTATCATCATCATCAGCGTATGTCAGTCCACTGCTGGACATAGGCCTCTTTTATATCATGTTAACATGATATCATCCAGCTAGGTGGAACAACAATGTATAAAAATGGCTGGCAGCGGTTAGAAGTGGATGGCTGAAGAACAAGCTCAGTGGTGTGCCATATATGTATGATCACACCAATTTCCCTATAAGATATTTTTTATACAATCCTGATATCACACATTGTGTCAACTAAAATTTTAATTTTTAAAATCTTTCTAACTATTTCAGAATGATGTTTTAAAATATAATTATAAATTGTTTACAGCTCACCCAACAACTTCCATTAGCATGGCCTGAATCATGATACCCTCGGAGGACTGTTTCTCCCTCATATACATTATCTGAGGTACTTTTAGGAACAGACATGATAGTATAGTTAGTGTACTGAGTACATTTGCAATATTCTGAGCAAGTTTACCTTCCATTTTGATAATAGGTGCTGCAGACTGAAACAAGATTGAAGGATATGTATGGGAATTTATATCAAAAAAGTGTTTATATCAATACAGTCAAGACCCTAGTTTCCATGATGAATTCCAAAATTCCAATGAAGAACAACAGGCAAGAAACTTTGTTAGTCTTTTAAATCAATTTATGACTTAGATGAGTGTTAGTCAAACTCCATGGTATGTTGTTTTAAACTGCTTATTAAAAAATACTAACCATAACCATGGAGTTTCTTGTCTACCCTTGTACCCTAGTTTATTTATTTATATTATTATTGGTTGTGGAGTGACAGAGATGTGGTATTAATTACACATTAAATGATCAAAACTTGTCATAACACTGGCCATTTAAAAGCCATCATCACACAGTGGAAAAATGATAATTGAAAGCTATGTGATGTTGTGTGAAGTAACTACTTATCTATTACTAAACAATAATTGAATCAGATTCAATGAATGAAAGTACATTCACCTCTCCATCACAGTTATTTTTGTATTTTTAATTTGTTTTATTACTTATGTACTTCCAGAAGACTACATTAGAATGTACCATGATAAAAATTCTAAAACAATTCGTTCCTTTAATGGCAAATAAGAAGCTCAAGAAAAATATAACGTTAAAAAACTAAAGATATAAGGTCATAAGATAAAATTACATACCCTCTCTAATATCTACACTAATGTCTTCAATAATATATTAAGCGGCGTTAGGGCACAATTCCTACAGAAACGATAATATTACAGTCCGAACGTTCGTTGATTCTGAATAAAATTGGTGTCAGCATTCCGGCGACAATGCTAAATGATAGCGTGTTAATATGCATAAAGTAGCCTTCGACTATTGCCAAAGCTGGTCCTCACGACTCCGGCACTCAATCAAAACAGCCGGTGTTTTACATTTGATGTAATGCCAAGGTCGGATCATTTTTATATCTGCACATTGATAATTTGATACTTACCAATGCTAATACGTGTGTACGTTTACAATTATAAACTATGCAAGGAATGCTTTCGGATATACCGTGTAGAATTCTTAATATGATTAATTATTTGTGACATTGTTATTTATAAATCTGCTAGAACTTGTAAAAATCAAATTATAAATTTAATCGGAATCGCCAAACTTCTTTTTTTAACGTCACTTTGACGGTTGACGGACTTTTACTGTTGACTTTTTGATAAGAGTTGCCAGCTTATCGTTCAAATTTAACATAATTTCTACGTTTTGCAACGTAAAATAAATATATAATAAAATTAAGTGGATAATTTGATAATGCTATTGGGTCAGTATAGTAATTGAACCGAGTTCTATTCCCGCCACAAAATGCTTAATTTGCAGGTTTTAGTGTGGGTCTTGGTGCATGATATAAATATTCAAGACAGTAAGCGCACCTGCTTAAATTTAATTTGTACATAATTCTGTAGACAAGACGATTCTGTATTTCAAAGGTATTTTTTAGGCTTAATATTATGTAACCCATTTGGTCATGAGAAGAGTCAACCAAATGAATGTTACGACCCCAAACGGCCCCAAAACAAATATAATAATAATTACCATTAAGTGAAATAATTATGTACCTTACACCGTCACGACTAAACCGTTGGACGGATTTTGATGAAATTTGGCACGTAGAAAGTTTTTTAATTCAATACATAAACAGACCAACAATCTAAATTAACGCGAGCAAATCCATGATCAAAAGAAAACTTGCAGAATTGTAAATTTTATATTCATCATCATCATCAGCCCGTTGTAGGCCACTGCTGGACATAGGCCTCTCCCAATGTACGCTACAAAGACCTGTCTGCGTAATGCATCCCCGTTCTGTTCGTCCCGTCCTGCCATCTATTTTATATTATATATTTTTTTATTATATTGCATGTATTAAAGGTTCAGACTACTACATTTATATAAAATTAATATTATTACAATAACAATTTGTAGATTTGACAAAAAATGTGTTAATGTAGCGTGAAGATAAAGAAAAACTTATGCAAACTATCCAAGTTTTAATTTTGGTAAAAATGGGTAATAGAGAAAACAGAGAACATAAATTTTTTACTGAAAATAAGAATTTTTTAAATAATGTAATGAAAACGAAGAGTCAAGCTTTTTACAATACGCTACAAAAGATAATGCGAAAAACATATCCAAAACGTAGGAGTATAATATTATTATGTAGGTCGACCTCATCACATCATTGAAATAAATATAACTACTGTTTTATTATGTGTCTTGGCAACCCAAACTTACCTGTCAAAAATAGTCACACAAATTTATCCTAGATGTCGCTAGTTAACCCAAAGCCCACACAACTTTATTTCTATCTAAATAAAGTATTCTGAGACTAGCAAAATTGATAACTAAATAGTTTAAAGCAAGTGAAAATGATATGACGTAGTTAGTATCGGGCGGTATGAAGCATAGCTTAGGGTCGCGTCATCGATTTCCGCACAGAGGTTTTTATGGGGAAACCTGGGTCTAGATTAGAGTCTAATGTTACTGTGGACATAACTAAATGAGATTTATGTCTGGGAGTGCTTCTATAATACAGAAGGGTAGACTCGTCAGTCGCGCCTAGACACAGTACAGTCAAACTGAAAGAAATCTGACTTGATAACGGTTTTTATTATTATGTACCTACTAGAGAGCTTTCAAACAGGAAGCTCAATTACCTACCTTCTTAATAATCACCATAAGTATGAAATAGAATACTTACAAACTACCTACATACCTACTATAATAACGCAGTTACTAAGCTTTGTACTTGTTCTAATAGGTTTCGTTTACCAGAATTTATTTATGTACCTACCTACAATAAGTTTATTGACTGTTTATTCGGACCTATTATATTTTACCGCCTATCCAAAAAAAATAAGGTTAGTACGCAACTGGTTTATTTGTGAAAAGCTTTTTAAACGATTTTGAACTTCAGGTAAACGGTTTAAACACTAAAATGACGTTTATTAAGTAGTCCAATTTAACTACGGTACTGTCCAATCGTTAAACCAGGCGTTAATAAAGTATATCAATCCAAAACAAGTGAATTAAATGATATTGGATATGATAACTAACAATGCATATTATAATATTCCTCTAGTCTAGACTAAAATAAAAGCTTTATTTTTTTAGTTTTACTAACATCATTTTAATAACGTAACTAATAGTTACGTACCTACCTACATTAATATTAACGAAGTACAGGTTAGGGTAGGTAAGTAGTTACTACGTCAAATGACCGCCTTATTACCGCAAAGCGTATCGTTTCTTCCTATCTCCGACGGTTTAATAAAAATATTAGATATTATAATGTCACGTTGCAGGGTTTAAGTTTCAAAAGTTTCCAATGACGTGAAGTTCCAAATCGAAAGAGCGCGAAGTACAAATGTTACTCACGACGCGCGCTCTTAGCCTTGCTCAAAATTATGTAGTTAGCGTTCAAGTACATTGGTCATATTATAAGAATACACACCCTGTGAACGTATACGACCCTTTTTACTGCTTACATACTCGACAAAGGATTTCGTCATAATATAAAATGTCTGTTTTATGTTTGTCTCATCTGTCGTCATCCGTCTCGCTGTCGCCATTATTTGCGCGAACGTCGTACGAAACCCTGCGCAAAGGGATGAAACTACCCTTCGGCGCAGCGTCACCCCCACTTGGCAAAACCCCACCACACCTTGTAATAAAAGCCGAGGGAGGTTCTGATTATTTCTATTGCACCGGCAGCGGTAGAAGAAGACGAACGTGGCTCAAGAATACCTTACCCCCTGCACAAATAATTTTGGAAATTTAATTCTTGCTTTTGGAAATTTTACTGAAGTCCTATTGGACTTTTGGGCAATTTAAATATTGTGATTAAATTTTAAAACTACAGATTGCACACGGCATATTTTACAGTGCACTTTTTAAAGTTTACTGTAGTTTGAAATAAAGTTAATTTAGCGGGGTTTCTTCGTATCGCTGCTAACGCGGTTGCAGTTTTTAGAGGTAAGTGTACGCAGCTCACAATTAATTTATCACCTTTATTTTTGCCGTAAGTGGATTATCAATTTTGTTTAATATTTTTTCGTTAAGTTATTCACATCTTATTAGCTTTTATTTCATCTCAACTTTCTGTTAAAGCATTGTAGTGATCATTTCTTTTTTTACTGCCATTTCGAAGTTCGGACAAGTGATTATCGTTCAAATAGTGTATGCATTCTTATTTTAATTAAAGTGCTGCCTGTGTTACACTAGAATAAAATAATGTTGTGTATAAAAATCAGGCATGCAAATATTATAATCATCATTCGTTTGTGTTATTTTCTTTGCTTGATTTTAAACACGCTTTTTCTAAAATTCGATAAGCACATCGCACTTTTGCAGCGGCAATAACGTCGGAAGAAAGTTGCAGAAATAGGTCCTACGTTATGAAAACTTTATCGATACGCGCTTTAGAAAGATTTGCAATTTCACATTTTCATGAAAACTGTTTTGGATATTTTAATCAAAACCATTTTTTTTCTTTTTCTATTCAAAGTAGGTTCACAATTACGGAATTAATACTTACAATGTTTTTTATTCAAGTAATCTACGCTAATTAAAAAGGATCATTTGCGTATACAAAGACGTGGGAACCTTTTTCATTTCTTTTTTCATCGTCAACTGATATTAATTTATGGGGCTTAAATTAACAAAAATAAACCTTATGTTAATTAAGGCCCCTTAAATTAATATCAGTCAGTTCTTTTTGAAGTCGAATAAAAAAGAAACCTCATTCAATAAATAGCGTAGGTCAGAGCAGGATTTTTCTTATCAGCGTATATTATAAAAAAGTTAGGCGTTAAAAAATATCATATTAGCGGCAGCGGTTAAGCACTGGGACTACTAATGTGGGTTCGAATCCCACCATACTTTGACAAAGTCTTTTGCGTCCCTTCGCGTCGGGATGAATTGGGATTAGGGAATAATTACTTACCATTATCACGGAAAAAAATATCTCGATTAACAACTTCTTAATTCTTTTATTTCTTTTGTCTTTGACAACAAACGGGAAATAAATATACAGAGTGTTCTTTTTTTTCTTTCTTGTTACCGAATTGTATTAGAAGAAAATATAGGATATTCTTCTGTCGGCCTTTTCAGGGAACTAATATCAGCAGATTACAAGCTTCTTTTGTCATTGACTTTGACTATCGACGGAGTAAAAGACATAGGGTGTTCTTTTTCTTGTCTTGTCAGGAATTACTGCCATGCTGATATAAACAGACTTCAAGCTTAATTTGCTTCTGATTTAGAATTAGCACTGATGTCCGCAGACTTCTGGCTTCTTCTTCTACTTTCGACGTTACAATATACCGACGATGAATAAAGACATCTTCAGTATGAAAACTTCTATTGACATCAAGCTTTTTAGTTCAAGCTGTTACTTCTGAACGAGATGGAAAGAGATAGGGTGGTCAATGGGCAACTTTGTCGGAGACATACTTCTGATGCCATCCAACTTTTTGAATATTGCTATTATTTCTGAACGGGATGGGAAGAGTTAGGGTTGTCAATTGGCAGCTTTGTCGGAGACCTACTTCTGACGTCATCGAACTTCTGGTATTTTGCTGTTGCTTCTGAACGAGATGGAAAGAGATAGGGTGGCCAATGGGCAGCTTTGTCGGAGACATACTTCTGATGCCATCCAACTTTTTGAATATTGCTATTATTTCTGAACGGGATCGGAAGAGTTAGGGTTGCCAATTGGCAGCTTTGTTGGAGACCTACTTTTGACGTCATCGAACTTCTGGTATTTTGCTGTTGCTTCTGAACGAGATGGAAAGAGATAGGGTGGTCAATGGGCAGCTTTATCGGAGACATAATTCTGATGCCTTCCAACTTTTTGATTATTGCTATTATTTATGAACGGGATCGGAAGAGTTAGGGTTGTCAAGCTTTTTTCGGAGACAGACTTCTAATGCCATCGAAATTTTTGTTTGATACGTTTACTTCTAAATGGGGTAAAAGAAGCTAGGGTTGTTAATTGCTAGTTTCTTCGGTGTCATACTTCTGATGCTTTTTAACTTCTTGATTTATGCGATAACTTCAGAATGGAAGGCTTGCTAGGGTAGTTATTTGATAGTTTTTTTTGGAGACATGCTTCTGATGTCATTGAACCTTTGGTATTTTGCTGTTGCTTCTGAACGAGATGGAAAGAGATAGGGTTGTCAATGGGCAGCTTTGCCGGAGATTTACTTCTGATACAATCCAACTTTTTGATTATTTCTGAACGGGATCGGAAGAGTTAGGGTTGTCAAGTGTTTTTCGGAGACAGACTTCTGATGCCATCGAACTTTTTATTTGATGCGTTTACTTCTAAATGGCGTAAAAGAAGCTAGGGTTGTCAATTGCTAGTTTCTTCGGTGTCATACTTCTGATGCTTTCCAACTTCTTGATTTATGCGATAACTTCAGAATGGAAGGCTTGCTAGGGTAGTTATTTGACAGTTTTTTTCGGAGACATGCTTCTGATGTCATCGAACTTCTAGTATTTTGCTGTTGCTTCTGAACGAGATGGAAAGAGATAGGGTGGTCAATGGGCAGCTTTGTCGGAGATATACTTCTGATGCCATACAACTTTTTGATTATTGCTATTATTTCTGAACGGGATCGGAATAGTTAGGGTTGTCAATTGGCAGCTTTTTCGGAGACATACTTCTGACGTCATCGAACTTCTGGTATTTTGCTATTATTTCTGAACGGGATCGGAAGAGTTAGGGTTGTCAATTGGCGGCTTAGTCGGAGACATACTTCTAATGCCATCCAACTTTCTGATTATTGCTATTATTTCTGAACGGGATCGGAAGAGTTAGGGTTGTCAATTGGCAGCTTTGTCGGAGACATCCTTCTGATGTCATCCAACTTTTTGTTTGATGCGTTTACTTCTAAATGGCATGAAAGAAGCTAGGGTTGTCAATTGCTAGTTTCTTCGGTGACATATTTACTTCTGATTCTATTCAACATTTAACAATATTGATTTTTGCGATAATTTCTGAATGGAATGGCTAGGGTTTACACTTGTCAGTTTTGTCGGAGGCATACTACTGCTGTATAATTATTTTGGTTTAATACTGTCGCTTTTCAAGGGAATGGAAAGGGTTAAGATCGTCAATTGTTAAGATTGTCAACTGTCATCATTGTCAGAAATATTCCTATGATTCCATCGCACCTCTTGTTTTAGGCATTTACTTCTGAACGGGATGGAAATAGCTAGAGTTGTCACTGGCCAGTATTTTTGGCGAATTCTGCTATTCAAAGTTTTGTTCAATGACTCCTGAATGTCATGGAAAGAGCTAGGGTTGTTAATTGGCAGCTTTGTTGGAGATGTACTTTTGACACTATGGAGCTTGATGTCTTACATAGCTATACGTACTTACTTCTTGATAATATTGTTACTTTTTGTTTAAAGAAGTTTTATCATATCATCATCATTCAGAAGTTTTGGTTACTTCTATCGTTGATGAAATTATTTAGAGCAGCTTATTGCTGATCTAGATTAGTGCGTTTTAAATACACGCTTGTGTATATACCACCAAAAGTTTATTTGCAAGGGAACTTAGAAGTTTATTTGCAAGGGTATTTAATACACTACAAAACTAAACGCTGAACTTAACCTTTGTGTAGTCATTTCTTTTACTTAACCGAATATTAGACATTGAAATCAGACAATTTTAAATTTTCAAAACTATAAAACCGCGATAAAATCCGTAAAAATAGTTATACCTTTGTAGTTCAATAATATTGGCAAGAACAATTAAATTGATATTTTTTGTAACTTTGTAAACCTGTTCATTACAGAGCCCTACCCTATTACCTTATTAGTCAAACAAATGTTTCTGTTACAACGCGATTCTTATTTCCTTACTCAGTTTTGAGAGTATGCTTCCAGGAAAATGTTATCCTCTTATTCATAAACGAGGATCATACCGGCATTAACTAAACCCCGTATTAAGTCTATTGACATCTCTATTTTTTAATATGCAAACGACAGTGACAGGTATAATTCAGTCCTTGGTTAAAATTGTAATTTTTTATGAATAAGGGGGTTAGAATACATATAATTTTATAAAGCGAACAGATAAAACAATGATAAAATTCTAATATTGTTAAAGACTACATACCTACCACAATTTATTAATTGTCAAAAATATGAATCGCTGTCCTCATAATTTGTGACTGTCATAGTTCGAAAATCGAGATAAAAATTTAATTTCCGAATTGCTTGCTCATTGGATAAATCTGATTGGCACCAAACACTGACAACAGAGCTAAATTGCAGACAAATCCGACTTTGAGTTTCACACAAGCATAGACCTGCGTTCTGTAAATTCGGAATAAATTGGTACGCGCATTTGATATTTCCATTTGCTGCAAGGTATCGTGATTTGATTACGGCTGAAACGGACTATGACGAGAGCAAAGCAGTGTCACAATCGAGTACGGGGAATATAAAATGAAATTCGAATTTCCCAAGCGTTAAAGGAAGGTCTTTGTACCTTTATGCAGTTGTACCTGGGTAGGGTCGTACTGGTTTGAAAAAAGCTCGATTCAGCTTTTCAAAAGAGGTTTTTATTGCTGACTGCACATTGTAGTTAGTCGTGAAAGAGTTTGGTGACTGCATTTTTTCCCGTACGTCTAGCGTTCAGTGAGCGAGATTACAGGCGCCAGCCTTAATTGCGTTTCCAAAAGTCAACGCCATTGTTCGGTGTCAAAGAAATTTTTTAGCATTCATGTTGGATGTCACGAAATAAACTTTGATGTTTGTACAAATGAAATTATTTATTTCATATTATTTTTATTCGTATATGAATAGGATGCTTAGCTCATATGCAGAAAATATATTCACGGAGAAAAGCTGGTGAACGGTCACTCGGGTATATTCCTAGTATACCAGTCTCTCGCAAAGAAATATCGGAAATTAAATTTCTAGTTCGATTGACAGACAGATTTGTTACGCCAAATATTGTAATAAATTTAATAATGTTTGCATTCCCAATATTTCCGGATGCGCTCACTGGTTCGAAAGCTTTGTATATTGTGTTCTCTTCGTTAATATTCTGTATAGAGCCAAATATCAGAGGATTAGTAACTACGGATTTGTAGATTGAAGTTGTGTTTAGTCGTGCTCATCAATTCGAAATCTAACTGCGCTGTTTTATCAACTATTACCAAGCAGCTTTAACAATTATATCCTGATCTATCCTTATCCAGACTTGGTGGTTTGAAAGCGGTGGTATGAGGGATCATATCATCTAGATCTTTAGAAACACCACATAGGAAAAAAGCACCGAAGCACATTTTTCTTAAATCATCATTGAAGTTCTCTTAATGATGCTTTATTGTAAATAGACTATTATGTACAAACAATACGAATTTTCCATCATTACCCAATGCGCTTTGATTAGAACCATACCCTCGACCGAATAGATTCAAATCAAAAACATAATTTAAAAAAAAAAAACTAATCAAACTTTATTTCTTATTTGATTTACTACTCGAGTCATATCAAAGGGGCGATTGATTACAAAATTACGTACAAATTACTTTTATCATGTAATTTATTTACACCATTATTTGGGACAATAGTTCCCGACAAACGTTGTACATCTGGCCGTCCGCCGTTTGGATAGTAACGTCAAACTCACATAAAACTGGACAATAAATGAGGAACAAACATAAATACGCCTTTGTTAGATAAAGTATCAATCGAAATTCAACCTTAAAGCAATCTGGATAAAGTCGTTTAAAAAGATTTGATGCGAGATTTTTTCTTCGTTCGTGCTAATTTTCTACGGGACGCGTCTAGTATGCGACCATATCGCGCTAGTTATTCCCGGTTTTTTAACAACTCATTCGAAATTGGTATTTCATTTGTTTTCTTTAAGGGGTCGGCTTACTCATCGTTGATATATAGGGATAGGATACCTTTAGATTGTTGTGCTATATTTATAGATATGTAGTGTTGTACATGTTTGTTATATTCGTGCGTTTGTTTACAGTAACCGTCGGGACCAAAGCGTTCCCGACCGCGACAACTAGCAGTTGTTGTTTGCGAGCGAAGGAGCTAGGAGTAACCGTAAGTACTAAGGTTTAAGGATCTTCTTTGTTTCTATTTCTAGGGATCTTTGTAAAAAAACAAGGTTAGTTTTTTTTTTACCAAAGATCCCTAGAAATAGAAAAAATTCTACATTAAACAGATCAAGAAATTTGCACTGGTTGTGTTCTGTTTCACAGTTTATTTTTTTGAAGTGTATGCATAGTTAGCTTCTTCAGAATTACTATTTTATATCAAGACTTGACAAGACGTAACAAAAGCAGCCCACCCAGAAAAAAATCATACAGACGAACATAAAACCTTCTCCTTTTCTTAAATCGGTTAGAAGGCCTGGGTCGGAGTTCAATGTTATAATAACAAGAGATAATAATAATAATGATTATTATACCTACATCGATTATAGAGTCAATATTAAGTAGGTAATATATGGTAATATTAAGTAAAATCAATATTACAAATTTTTTTAAATAAAAAATTAAAGCCTCCTTCAAAAAACTCAAAAGTGAAAAATATTATTTTATCACATCACTTTACATAAGCCAAGTGGAAGTCGGCGCCAAATCCTATGCGTTCGCTTAGTTAATAGTTTTATCTTTGAAACTATGAACTAAGCACTTATGACAGCATTCTCATAAGTACTTTTTTTCTGAATTGCTTAATGGTTCTTATAAATTAAGGTAAAACGTGATTATAAAGTCCAATCACGTTTCTATTCTTTAGCATGCAATGATAAGGAATTGCCATTTTTTATAAGTAAGAGGGTCTGTGTTTATTTATGACGCAGTTCTACATATAGGTGCTTAGAAGAAGGTCGGTGTATATGGAATCTGTGTAAGTGTGTATGTTACCTAATCACAAGCATCGACGATGAAGCATTCACTTGTAATCAAATATGGCGCTCGATAATATTGTATGGAGAATTTATTTACTGGCAGGACCTCAATTGGAGGACCTAAATCACATTTTAATTTTGTACTAACCTTAGCTCTTCACTTCTCCATGTAGTTTGAAGCAAAAAGGTCTATTTCGTCTTTTCTGTGAAAATTAAAAGAATATTCTCTTTCGAAATTTTGTACGAAGCGTGGAAGGTACAGTCGCCTACAGAAAAATGTATACGGTACCTACACTTTTCAAATTCAAACTCAATAAATGTTTACCAACTTTTTTTCTCGATTGTTCAAATGATTTTCCATGAACACGTTACAGTAGTTCTGCATTTTTATTAAATTATTTTAGTTTTTCAAAACCGAATGTTTGTCTTTCGAACCGGGTAGGTAATGGTATCCGAAGTTAGTTTTGAGCTCGCAATCGTTTGCTCGCTAATTAGTTTGCAAACAGTTCCTTCACCAAAGTGGACCAGTTAACAATCTGGTAAACGGTGCAGTCAACAGCAAATAAATGAACATTTTTTTTTAACAAACAACTAAAGAACAATGTTTCATATAGTATATTTCTTTTAAGTATCAAGTTTCTTAACTCGTTTAGCTACTTCTGTCGTCGACTGTACCATTAATTAAAGCTCTTTTCATGTAAATATAATTGTTGTTTTTGAAAGTTAAAACTAGAACTGACTATTTTTAGAGTTTTTTCGGAGTTATTTTGAATTGACAAATAATTTAACTATTTTATGTTGATTTAAAATGAGCGGTCGGAGAGAAATGAAATGAAAACTAAGAGATGAAACCGAAGCCAATCTTATTAATTGAATTGATTAAATAATTATGAAGAGGTGTTTAATATTTAATAAGGTGGAATATTTAGATTCTTCTTGGTATATGTTTGAGCTAATTCGTATGGAAACACGTCATGTAAGTGTAGACATTTGCCAGTCAACAAGGATGGTAACAAGGTTTACCACCCAAAGTAAGCCAGACATAGTATATTATTAATAGTTGTAGATGTATTAGTAATAATACAACATAGATTATAATTATAAGATTTAATTAAGAAATACATATAACTAATAACTAAATATGTTGAACATTAGTTACGGAGATCCAACAGACAAACTATGTGTATAGTTTTGTTGGACATTGTTGTATGTCATATACCTTACTGTGTACCTTTTATTAATAATAAATACATATTAATAATAATAAATAAATAATAATAATAAATAAATAATAATAATAAATAAATAATACCCAATGTCACCGTGATTATCACCGCTTGTGGAGACTTCTTCCCTCTACCCCAAATTCTTTATTAGATGCTACGCAACTTCCTCTGCGTGGCTTTTTTTCGCAAAATTGTTTTACATTGGTAAAACAAATTTTAGTATAGCCTTGGCTGGAGGCTCTTGAGTCTTGCCAAAAAGTCCGGTAAAGCAGTGAAAGCCTAAAAAAAACATTTTTAATAATCCTCATCGTGTTAGACTCAAGTCTCTGAAATCACTATCAATCAAGCAATCTTCTAGACGGTAAATACCCAAGTATAAGCAATACAAAATATAAAAGTAATACAATTGCAGTAAATCGCTGGACGTTGGGCCCGGTGATCACGTTAATTCGATATGATTGTATCTAGGGCGTGCAGGAATGCCTTACTCGATAATGTAATTAATTGTACATAATTGTGTTCTAATAAAGATTTAGAAGCGACAGCTACCTACCAGACAAGCAAAACAGGAAATAGTAGTAGTGGTACTGTGTACGTCTTTAGAAATCGGGGTTACTATTATAACTACTGTCATTTTAAAGTTTAGTTTACTTAAATGTAGGTATATCTAATATGTAAGTCTTTCTGGTTTTACAATTGCATTCAAAAATTTCCGTCTGGTCCGGGAATAAAAAATTGTAGATTAAGACCACACAATTTGTATAGGTTTAAAACTTTAAAGCTACTCATAAGTACGTAAGCAAGCACTTGAATGTGATCATCATCATCAGCCGGAAGATGTCCACTGTTGAACAAAGGCCTCCCCTTTTTAGAAGGCTGAATGTGATCACGTGATTGAAATAGAAAATTTTGCCTACACATCAGGAGAATTACAGGTCATTATATTATGTACTTACATAGTATACAATCCATAATAGAAAACAAATAGACTTATCTTTGCCTAGGTAACATTTAAAGTAAATTAATATTGAATTTACTTGCACAAGTATCTAACCGCGCGTTGAAATCTTTAACAGGGGTCGTAAATGTTTGCTCCGTTTCTGTGATATTCGAGAACTTTGTGGTTTGAACAATACAAAATCTAGTATTCTGTGAACTTTAGTATAAATTCCCTCTATATGTGAAAATAAAGGGGTCTCAATGATGACTGATGATGACATGGTTTTCCGGGAGAGGTTGGATTTTAAAGTTTATTCCTTCTAAAAGCTCTCTTCAATTTTAACGCCCTTAAGGATTTCATTTTATTATAATCTCAGAGCAAAGGCCTCTTCTCACGCAAAGAAGGCAATCATTCGGCGTAAACCAAAAGCTATGGATGGTGGGTTGATTTATTGGTTGGTCGACTACAACCCATTTAATCCTGTCCCGCAAAGTATCGTAGTATTTAAAGAGTCACATCGATACTTGCCTAGTGCATGCATACCCGGTTCGTCAACTACTGCCTACTGAATCAAGTGACTTAGTTTTTGACGAACGTATTTAGAGGTACAGGTGATTCAAAAGATTTGGACTTTAATATTTTAGGCTTAAAATTCAACTGAAGATAAACAATGACAACGGTCAACTGCAGTTGTCATTTGTCATATTCCAAATGCCTTATTTTATATAATATGTCATATTCGGTTGAATGGACTGTAAATAAGGGTTACCACCAATCTGTTGCCTCAAGAAGTGTAAGAGGATATCATTGTGTTTTTCTTTAACAGGTATAACGAAGTATAAGTGAAAATTGTTCCGTAATATATTAGTGGAAATAGGTACTTTTATTTTTATGTAGGTAACTATTGTTTTTCTCCGCCAGGTCTAGCCATGTACGGCCAGGGAACCCCCTTCCTGGGCGCTGTCAACACAAGCCACGCTATCTCACCCGTCACCCTCAGCGGAGAATGGCCCACTCTTGGACGCTTAATTTTTATGGTGTTATGTTCTTGTCTAGGTTCTATAATTAATGGTTTTTTTGTTTCTGCTTTTTTTGTGGAACGCTCGTTAAAGAGAGTGGGTGAGTATCTTTATGCTACTATTACTTAAAGTCATTCAATATTTTTAATCACCTAGCAAAATACAAGATTTGATGTTGAAAAATGCAATCAATTTCCAATCATTAAATTGCTGCACAGTTTTAAACTGTTAAATTTCAAGTTGTAATATCAGAAATAAAGTGTAAATAAAACCTTAGCAAAAGTCCTAAAGGTGCGTCCTCCGGAGTTTGGTATGGACCAGACACGCCACTTTGTTATGGTCATGGAGGAACGTTCGTTGAAATGTTACAAGTGGGGATGCACCGTAATACATTCAAATTTTAAGTCAATTGTAAACTTTACCAGCGTTTCGTTGTCCAACAGGTAACGTTTTCCTTGCTTGTGTTGGTTTATGCGATCTTATTATAACTGCTGGAGTGATGCCTGTTTCTGCTGTCGTTCTTCTATCTGGCCAGTGGGATAAGCTGCCAGTCTGCCGAGCCTTACAATTCTTGACCACGGCCTCCACTTACTGCTACAGCATGTTTTACGCCGTAAGTATTTTCATTAATTATATGTTTGTGTATGTCATGTCTGATAATGACGGCGTTTTTTTCTTATATGGTCAAGTATGATGTGCTATGCGAAAGACGGAATTAAAATGGAAAGATCGGTAATAGTACACAATTGGAGATGGTACTTCAGCAGTCGAGTCTACAGAAAGTTGACGGAATATCTGCATCACTTAACTATTTAGCAGAGAAGATACAATAAAACTACTGAACATGGAAATAATGTTTTCTTCCCGTTGTAATGTTTTCCTTCATCGTTCTTAACCATCGCTGAGCTGTCAGTTAGTATTAACCATCAATCCAATAAGCAAAAAATTGCATTGCCTTACGAGTTATTAAAATGTATGTGTTTTGCGCCCAACGTTGCGAAAGTAATTGTTTGATCGTACTCTCTTGTTCACTGGAAACTGGAGCATACGTGCATGGAAATTTAGATTCTTCGACCTAGTTTTTAAGATTCTTTATTGTGTGTAAATTACATAATTATATTGCGCTATCCAAGGGGTGTTACTAAACCGTCGTAATTTCGCAGTTGGTTGCTGTCGAGAGTTACTTCTTTATTTGCTGCAAGCCAGTGCAGTACCGGATGTTCCTAGCCATGAGGTTCGGGGTCATGTGCTGTTCGGTATTCACCGTCGGCTTTGTAGTCGCCGGCGTAGGGACTTACTACGATCTTGACTACGATTACTGTCAGCGGCTTCACTTCGGCCATCATTACTTCAGAATGTCAACCTCTATTATTTTGCACGTTATTCCTGCCCTCATAACCACTTACGGGCTCCTATGTTCCTCGATCAAAATCCATCGTCGAGCCACCGAACAACTCTACTACAAGCGCTCTCATCAATATGCTAGAGATTCCTCCATGACCAATTTAAATATCGCCGCCTTTGTGGTATACACAATTGCTTGGACGCCATACCTTATCATTGTCCATGAGTACCCTGGCACCAGCGACAAAAAGTATTTCCATTGCGCGTGGATTGCTATCTGCCGGACTTTGATGACTAGTATGATGTATTTCGCACTAAACCGAAACTTTAGACGTGCATTCGCTCATCTCTTCTATTACTGCTGTTGTAAGAGCTCCCTGTCTAGCTCTTTGAACAGCCGTCACAGGAGGGCTCTTGAGTACAAGCCCGCGACTGGCGACGTGAGGGTCCACATCATGCATCAGGCCATGCATTTAAGTAGCCCACTGCGAGGTGCCAACTCGCGGGAGACTCAAGAGTTATGATTGCGAAGCATCATGATGCAAAGATTTGATTAAATAGTGTGAATTGTATTTAATCGGAGCATACTGCATCTGCACGTATTTAGCTGGTTTGTGACTGCGATATTTAACATCATTCTAGTAGTCATAAAGGCAAAGATTTTAGATATTTTACATTTAATATTAACGAGAGAGATGGACATGATATGTAGTTAAAATAATAATGAGTTAGTAGAATTTGATAAAATTGAATGAAATTCAAAAATAAAGCAAAATTTACGCACGTACTTCCATTTAAGTGGATGAATAAAATTGGTATAATTGAGAATTTAGCGTAACAAAATATAAATTATTAAGTCTAATGACAAAAAATTAAGATATAAAAGTTACTCACGAACTGAAATTGTTGACATTTTATCTTTAACTAATTAGGAGTTCGTATGTGGTCAGAGGAATTGGAATATCGCAGTAGTTTGTTAATTGTTAGACGTTCAAGTTTTTTATGTATTTCGCACTACTATAGATGTTTATATTTGTATTTGATGTTGTATTGTACGGGTCCCTTCAAGTAGATTTAAAGCTTAACTCGCGGCTCTGTGTGACAGAAAATAAATGTGTTTTATACTTACGATACTAAAGCGTGATTCTAGACATGTACTTACTCTACATACTTTATATATTCTTATAATATATTATTATTTATTTGTTGATCTTAGTAATGAATATTTAATAATGCATTTTGTATTGCCTTGACCCTTTTAAAGGCACAATTCCTGATACCTTATACAATTGTTGATTATAACATTTTGAAGGATTTAAATGTTAAGATCGCTCTACATCAGCGTAAAACAATTACCTTTAGAAATTACAACTTTTGGAAATGTTGAAGACGATTTACAAAAAAAATATCGTCACCTTTTTGGCAATTAGTAACTTATACTTACAAATGTTATTGCCCCAAATATAAATTCAGTCATTTAAATAAACTTGTATATTATCACGTGACTGTGCCTATATTTTTATAATATTTACTTTGATACTGTTTATTCCAGAATTGGACTATTCCAATTTTTATCTATACCTAATTCTTTATCACATACATTATATTTCCTTAATATACCTTGTATGTATAAAATGGACGACTGAGATATGGGACTGTGTATAATGTAAGTTAGACGAGAAGTGTATTTGAGAGTTAAGGTGTCACTTTGGTGAACGTGACAGTTACTTTAGGAAGAGAACTAAATATTCAGTCCATAAAATCCTGTCATTCTGTCATAATATTTTTTTATTCTTACTTTTTTTTTAGGATAATATTAAGCCCGGGTCTTGTAAACATGTTGTCTTCATAGAATGACACTTTCATTAATAGTTTCTATAAAGTGTATCTAGTCTTTGAATGTCTATAAACCGATTGACTTTAGATGTAGCCCAAACATTCACAGTAATATAAATGTACCCTGTGCCCCTGTCATGTACTTCTAAGTGTCGCCTCATTTTGATGTGTATTTATTAGTGTGCGTAAAATCACGCACAAGAATACAGATTTTACGCAGTTTGTGTTAGGTTTATAATTCTATGTTGCTTTTTTCACAGTAGCCTATTTTGCTGGCACAAAGTAGCCATAACTATCTATATCTTACCTAATAGTTTTAACAAATAATAATATAATGTTCAGAAACCTAAGTAAAATAAAGCTGGTATTTATTTGTATAATAAAATAACTTACTCAGCTGGAATTTTTCATAACTGCAACCATTTTTGGAGTCCGTATTGCCCATTTAAATTTTGATTATACCTCCGTCCTAAAGCATAAAGTTAATGAATTGGCACGCATAGTTTTTTTATTATATTGATATTCAAAAATGAGAGTTATGATTATAAAAGTGCGCTTATAAATCTATATCTCAAGGTATACGACAAAGACTTGTGAAGGAGATCGGGCGAGGGTCAAAACTCTTTATAACCTCTTTATAACCATCTCCTTTATATATTTATACTTAAGGCTTATTATTCGTTGCATAAAATCCTAAAGTATCTTAATATATATATGTATTTTTAATACCATATATTGATAAAAAAATTATAAACAAAATTAAATCGAACTATACAGTGTATAAATAAAATGTGAAAATCAGTGAGTTTATAAATTCGAATTTAATTATAAATTTCTAATATTATATCTAACCTGAGACTGTTTTTGGATAGTTAAATATAGGACCTTATACAATTAGTATTTCCAAAACAACTGGACCACGTAATTAATAATATCTTGTATTCAGGGAAAGATACATTTTTAATTACTACCGGTACCAACATTCCATAAAATAATTATTATCATTTTCGCTACAATTCTTTGTTTACGACGCTCCGAAAAATTTGTGCCGATCAAATAACAATCCAATACACAATATGAAATCTATTTTATGCTTATTGACATAATATATTATATAATGTGTCGTTATTACACCATCTGTAACTAATACAAGAATCAGTTAAACTAATTAACGAATAAACCTAGATAACTCAATTTTTCCTTCCAACAAAGGACATTTTATCACATTTTATTCGTATTTTGAAAATTGTTCGGTAACCAACTTATAACAATCTCAATTATATTCCGCCATTATTATTGGTATCATATCGTTTACAGACAATAGTAGCGCATTTGATAGACACCGAAATTGTAACCCTACTTTACACTTGAGACGGCCTACACCTTCATTGCTCCTTAACTGAAATAGACAAATAAACGTCCTATATACAGCGATCAATGGACGTAGTATATGGCCGTACATCGTGTAAAAAGGCGCATGTGTAGCTAAATGTATTTGTCTTCTGGAATAGTTGCTAGTTTCTAGCAAAATAACAAAGCGACTTCTCTTCTTGATTGAATTGTGTAAATAAAATATCGTTGTAGCGACCTTATATAAACCTAATTTCTTGCCTATAAGGTCTATTCTTCCTTGCTATTTGCTTGAAACGTCCAACTGGTATAAGCGCCGTAGAAATTCAAAAACAGCAATGAAACGATAAAATAATTATGTATCCATTTTAGTTATAGTAAAATTAGTGGCTTTAGGACAATATAAACATATTGAATTGTACATGCTTATCCACGCTGATCTAATGTGTCAAATAGTTATTGAAAATGTGCTAAAGTACTAATTCTACACGTGCGTCAAAATTGTGAGATTCTAAAAATACTGAATTTTCTATTTTCTGCGTCGACTTTTTCTCTTTGTTCTTAGCTTTCTGTCTATTTAACTTTCCATTTAAAGTCTTATACTTATGTATATAAAGTATTGTACCAAGTTTGACGTATGTGTACTGTATAGTACCTACTTTGTAAATTCTAAATGTTTAGTTGGTTTGTATAGTCAATCTTAATGGTGCACTAAATTGTATGTTAGATGAATTAAATGATTAGGACTATTAGTGTATTAAATAAGCATGTTAACCTTGAATTTATGTATTACATATGATCTATCTTTAATGTCTATAAAATGTGTAACTCACAATAAAATTATATTTACTATGTATCAACAGTACAACTTCGTTTGATTTATTATCTTAATTATACCCTTATCTAATCTAACAGTCTTTCAGTAAGCAAAGACTTGAATTTTAACACCAGTAAAAATGGTTTCACTATCAAAGTACAGTACCTAATATCTCGTAAAAACAACACATTTTGCGATTCAACCAAAATAAAATCCTAGAAAAAAACGTCTTATGCTTGAGAAAATGAAAGGTCACTTGTACAAATAACTAGAAGTAGATTCAACTAACCGTCTCATCTCAAGTTTCTCGTCTCTTCAAATTTCGTTACTATGAAGGACTTAGATTGCCTTACTTCCGACTGCTTTGAGTTCAAAATAAATCGAATTTGGCTCAAGTAAATCTCGATTCTCGAATTCAATAAGCGCGCATGATCATAAGATTACTTCATTCGATCGATATTCGCAGAGTGCGGACGTTAATTTGCGCTATTTGTAAGATCGACAAACTTAACGTCATAATACTCGATAACAAAGTCAAGTAAAATCGATCGTATCGATTGTTCGTACATCAATTCAGAATGGATCATCCGAGAAGCAAGACAGCAGCCTATACAACGACTGCGATGGAACGGTAGTCTGAATAAATCCAAGTATCGCTCACGCGGTAAGTATGGTAGCCAATTTGCGATCAGCCTTAATATGGAGTTTTTGGGAAAAATTAAAAAAAATAAAGGTATTCTTCGGGGTTTCCATAAAAAAGAGGTATTCTTTTGGTTTTTTATTAGACAATCAGAACTGCAAAAGTTTTAGACGGCGAGTATTTTATACAGAAAACGAATAAAGTTATAATATGAAATCTTTTGATGAGTCTTCAAGATTTTCGACTGAAAATGCAATCGACTTAGTGTCGTGTAAGTATGAAATGTTGCGACGTTCAAGCCCTTCTTCACAATGCACATTAAGTTTTATTTTTGTTTAATCGAAACTTAGGATGATACGGTAAATAAAACCGTCGCCTCACACTAGGAATTTTGTATATGTATCGTGGGTGCGTTCCATAAACACGAAATATCATGTACACCTAGACTCGGGAGAAACATCTGCGGATCACATAATTTTTCGTCCCGTGCGGGAATCGAACCCGCGACTCTTAGCGCAGCAGTCCAATCGATTAGCCACTGCGCCAATCAGGCCTTTAAGGATAGACGACTAATAAAATACCGATAGTAATACAAGGTGAATGCTGACCCCTACCGAGTAACTCGAGTAGGTATAAATACACAGATTTTATACACACCCCATCAACTACATCGAGTTAGTTTCGTGGCAGAAAACGAGGTTCTTGCTCTCCTTGTTGGCAATGGGAAGTAAATTTTCTTATAGTTCCCGTCACGTAAAAAGAGCGCTGACCGTTAACCAATTTTTTTGAATTCTAGTCTATTTCCAAAGTGTTACGTAAGTAGTAAAGTACCTATAATGATTCTACAATGAAACAATCACACTTAATTATAAACCACAATGGCCTAGGACAATAGGAAGCGATTATATCCGAGTGCGAACACAGTTGCTGACAGTCGCTCAGCGCTCTTTTTACGTGACGGGAACTATAACACTGCAAAACTCAACCGTATAGGTATAAACTATATCCACTATTTCTGAACCTTTTACCGGTTTCGGTTAAAGCCAGTAGTGGTCCACCGTCGCCGTTTATTATGTTTCCTTCATATTTTTTTTGGGGATTGAATTCTCTGCACTACAACACAACTTATTTTTTAGACACCTAAATGTTGAAAGTATGCAAACATTTGCAGAAAAATAGCGTAAACAGACTAACGATCAACTTATTGTATAATTAACACTATTATACAATTATAGCGTAGCACCATAACTTGGAACTATGACTGCCTATTTCATTTACTCACATAGCTCAGTATAAAACTAAAATACGATGAAAAATAATAGAAATATAGACTACCTCATTCAGTTAAAAATAGTCTGTAGTATTCGTGGTAACTAAATTCAGTTGCTAAAGGACCCCGGATCGAGAAATATTTCTCGATCAGTTTTCCATATGAGAGAGATAATATGAGAGTTAGGCTTGTTTTCTATGTCATGAATTCATGCCACAAGGCGAACTTAATAACTCTCATTTACTGAACAGACCATGGTTAAAACGTAAAGAAAAATAGTATTATACGATACTATAATTATGATATACTTATTAAGTATAATTGTGGAACTCGTAGCTATGTGGCTACCCCATACATCTGTCGCTCTGCGAGGTTAAGCCGTGCTCGCCGCGGTCAGTCTTGTGATGGGTGACCGTTTCCACATGTCGAGCTCCCTCCGCGCTTCGGAAGGCACGTTAAGCCGTTGGTCTTGCTCCTGATCTCTCTCCGGTCGTGTCGGTCTACCGTCCCATCGGATTATGAGAGTGAGGGAATAGGAAGTGCACCTGTGTCTGCGCGCATACCTGGGCACTATAATATCTCCTGCGTAGTTAGCTCGTCTCCGCCAGGCCGCCGTGACCGAATATACGGTCTGTAGGACATTATTATAATTGTGTATGGGCCTGTTTCACCACCTATAAATAAAGTGTTGAATAGGTACTTCTTGATTAACGCTAATCGGCAACTAAAATCGGCTTCTTGATGTCAGTATGTAAGTGTATAAAACATAATAATTAAAAATGGTTGTTAGCCTGAAGATCTATCATACAGGTCCCTAGCCCAGTATAGAGTCCAGTTCTCACTTAGGTTTTAATTTTGCTGTAACTTATGATACATATAAGCCAAAAAATTTACTTTTTTGAGTGAAAATTAACTAACAAATTTTATTATTAAAAGTTACGAGTAACTTCTATCGTATAGGCCAGTTTATCCCCTAATTACTGCTACTCAGATATTGTGAAATTCGTATGAGTTAAGGGCGCCCTTAGTGGCGGTTAGTCTATTTGACACTTTACTTGTCGATAATGGAACAGGCCCTAACTATGATAATTATACCTACGTGTACAAAGTACCCATCCTATACTTTCCTTTCATTCAGTGAACTCATTATGTTACAAAAACAAAACTAAAAAGTTTGCCTTCAAGCTCAATGCACACCCCAAATCGTTGTGGTAGTAACAAACAAACTGAACCAGAAACTGCATATTATGTAGCTATAGAAATTGCTCAGAATTTTAATAACCTAGCTAACAACTAAGTTAATATTCATTTTCATAGAAGCACTCTAAAGTTGTATTTGTTCAATGAAAAATAATATTCATCCTAAAGTTTTAATTGGATATCTGATATTGCCAGGCATAGGGTTACCAGATTCAGAGATGAGATTTCCTGACATTATGTTGACTTGCAATGACATTATAATAAGTAATACAATACACAAGGTAAACTATATTTATCTAATTGAAAACATTTTATTCTATAGTATAAAATTAAAATTTTTTGGTTGTAGTCCAGCCAGCCTGCGAGTCAAATTTACGGAGATTGCTGGGAATTTTCTGACGTCTGGTAACCCTGTGGACAGCCCAGGTTTAAAATAGAGAAATATTGTTTCCTTTTGTACAAAACGTTTCCTCACTTCTGTTATCGAGTTACTGCATTGAGTATTGCAGTTCTGAACAAATGGATATTTCTCTTATTTGTATATTCGTATTTTTAAACGAATTTATTAGCTTTTTCTCGTATATTTGTTTGTTTCTATAGCTGTTTCAAATCACGTGAAAGTTTTTTTTAAGCCCCAGCCAACTATCAATGGGACTTTTTTTTTAAATAGCCTATATTGTTTCCCACTGCTGGGCAAAGGCCTCTCCCCTGATTTTCCTTGGCCAGCTCTGGCCAGCCGCTTTGAAAGGCGTCCAAATCGTCCTGCCATCTCCGTCTGAGTCTTCCGCGTCTCCGGCTTCCGTCTTGTGGCAACCATTTGTTGGCGATGTTAGCCCACTTTTTGGGGTGCATACGACAGAGGTGGCGGGCCCAGTTCCACTTCAGCCTGGCAGTTGTTGTTCTTACGTCGGCTATGCGTGTTTTGTGTTTTGTATGGGACTTAGTTGATTAAAAAACTCGGATGGTACAAGAATAGTAAATTAATACTCGTTTTTCTCGGTGTACTGATTAAATAATTTATTGCTGTATATAGAATTTTACAAACACTTTTACACGTTTGATTTCAATAAACAAGAAATTAAATGGCGTCGGCATTTCCTCTGCTCGGCATTTCTCTCCATAACTGACTACCTCTGAGAAGAAATGCCGAAACTAAAGCATAAAGAAGAAGAAGAAAGAAACAGAAGAAGAAATCTTGGCAATTTAGTAGGACAGTTGGCGTATTTGATATTTAACTATTTCGTGTAAAGACCAAATCACTTTTGGCTGTGTCGTTCTGAGACAAAATAAAGGTACTTAGTGGGCCTTAGGGTTATGGATCAGGACAGTTTAAGATGTGGACGTGAAACGCCGCTACGTACAGTGTAATTCGGCGTCTCACTTCCACAACGTAAACTGTCCTGCTTTAAGAGTTCACGGTAAGGGGGCTGATCCTAAAGTTCAAGGTTGATGGACGCTGGCATCCTATTTTCGTCAAAATTCAAAAAGTTTATATTTCACGTTAACCAATTACTAGCACTTTTCGTCGAGGATAGAGACTTTGAAGTCTTGGCATTCGTACCTCTTTAAAACCATCCCAGTGCTCACACTAGTGACCATGTAAACAAAGAAATCCAGTGTTTCCAAATATTCCGCATTTATGATACTAATGGCATTGTTTAAGGGCGGCTTATACCCAGCTGTAGGAAAACATCGTGAGGAAACCGACACAACTAAGTGATTTTTCGACAATGTGTAAAGCCATGTCAGAAGCCTACAGGCGGTTTAAACTCTGACACCAGGTTGTTTATAAACCATACCATAAGAAGAAGAAGAAGCTGTAGGATATTGAAGTGTGTAAATTATCATGATATTGCTAATAAATAAAAGTTACCTTTTTACTTTATTTGTTGTTTACTATCAAAATATAGAGAATATAGAACGGTGCCCGTTATATGGAAACAGGGTTGCACTACTTCGCTTAGTTACCTATAATATTGCTTACTTTAAAATAGCCAGCTTCATTTAAAAGCATGAACATAATATTCTGAACTGCACTACGACAGTCTTTGTCGGTCTAATTTTGCTCCAAACCACTTTTTCCAAATGGTGTATCTATTTAATAAGATTATGTACCAGACAAGTGAATAAGTGCTTTCAAAATCAATTATGCACAAACACGCTTCATAGGAATGCATTTGTATGTATGCAAATTGTGACGATCAGAAAGTATATAAAAATGAATTAAAATGGCGCACGGATACGGATGCAACTGTTGATGATTAAATATTTTTATCATTATCTAATGTTTTTGGAATTGATGTATAACTTGAAGATGATATTGTAATGCCTGTAGTCCCCATATGGATACACACTCTTCTTCTACGGACACTTTTCTAGACAATAGCTACATCCTAAATTGTGATATAATCTCATACATATAAAGTCACGCGTGAATTCCCAGACCGTGTGGTCCTGGAGTCAGATTCCGGGTCGGGCAGTGTTACTGGGTATTGGCCACACGGAGTCTGGATTTGTGCCCGGTTAACGGTAATAGGCTCGTCCCCTATTACATTGGGACCTATACATACCTAATTGGCGAAATTTGGGGTGTACTATAATACTATTACACCTCAGCATACTCTTTCGAGGGAAACAGGTGCGATGTTATGTGGGTAGGTATGTAATAAACTAATAATATTTGGTGATTAAATAAAAACGAAAAATTGGTTTGGTTTTAAAATTCTCATTTCACAAAGTAGAATAATTGTTAACGTCTTTATTCTAAGACATTCACATAATTTTAAAAGCTTTATATATATTAGCTTGATATTTTTTTCTTCTTCTTCTTATCGTATGGTTGATGAACAACCTGGTGTCAGAGTTTAAACCGCCTGTAGGCCTCTGACATGGCTTTAAACACTGTTGAAAAATCTATGTGATGATGATAATTTAAAACTAGTTATTGTATAACAATGAAGCATCCGTTTTGAAAAATGACTCCTAAAATAATTTTAATACACAGACACCAGGTTTTTATTAAAACATTTCCATCATATTTTACCACCTTGATTCTCGGCTTCCTATTTTATTTTCAATTACTATCTAGGCTGAACTCGGCGACAGGATGCAGATTTCCTTTGAAAACGGATTTTCGAACTCGCCTGAGCAACGCTATGAAAAATAAAGTAAGACGGTCTCCAAGATTTAATTAACAGCTGGGTGCCAAGTAATGGCATAATCTATGGAGTTCTCGCAGTTTTATCTAGTTAGGTCGTAAACGGAAAATGGATTTGCGATTTCTCGAACAATTTAATCGGTACAGAGTGAAAGAGGTTTATATTTTTTAATTTAGATAATGTAATGCATATGTTGTGTTGGTTGTATAATGTATATGCAAGACTTAAACCCTTCCAAAGGGTAACCCGATGAGTCGGTCACTCGCCCCCTTCCTTTCTATAGTTAGGGTCGCAGGTACAACGTGATGTAACTATAATTCAGTCCCAAACAGTAGGGGAACGAACAAAGACTTGAATTACAAACAAAATATTAAAAAAAAATAGTCACATCAATTGGCGTTTAAATTCATAGATCGTTATAGATCAGGTGCAGTATTAGGATTAAACAATCAGTCCAAATATAGACTTGTTACACCAGGAGTAAACACACAATTTCCGTGTAGCAAATGGGCCGTTTTTGTTGAATGTCAATCGTCATATAGCCTTGCTCAACGCAGTCTTTCGAGTTACGAATTGTAACGGTGAAAGGCGTCTCGTGGTGGGGGCAGTCGGCTGCGCAGGCGCCGATTCAGTCCGACGCGAATACTCGACTGTGTCGTATAACCCGCGCTGCCCCGAACGCCGCGAACCAAGTGCTAAACTTTCGCGCCAACATTTGAATTAAGAATATTCAAAATTTATCAGTGCATGTGTGAGTGACGTCATGAACAAGTGATGCTGGTCAATCCTAAAAACAATTGCAAAATGTTTCTGTGTTTTTGTCTCGTTTTTTGGAGCGCTCTTTCGCCGGCTCTGGCCCAAGGTGAGTGGAACAATGCACAATCCGTTCCTTTATAATAGCGAAAAACCGCGGTTGCAGTGAGATACTGATATTAGATAGGTTTAGCCTCCATTTATATTGCTATGATATGTAATAGAGCACTTTGCAAAACTATGTGAACAAATACTCAGGGTTTACTTAGTTACACTATCCAATCGTTGTTCGATGTTGATTTATTACTCCACTTCTTAGCCATTCCACCAAACTTAGATAAGTACTTATAATATAGATACTAAAAATGAGTGGTCAGATATTTCGTCAACTTATGACTCAGAATGGACGATCCATTTTTATGCGAAGCATGCGCTGTGTCCTTATGTTTAAGTAAGTTTAAAATATCGCGATATTTTTCATTGAATACAAGTTAGGGTTTAATTAGTAGTGTAAATGACTGCCTTGGTTAAGTTGTCGATAAGCGCGGCTGCTTAGTATGAGGTCTTATGTTCGAATCCTGAGTCGGGCAAAGTATTACTGGGTTTTTCCATTTGGTAATTCTTAGTAGCAGCGGGAACTCTGGATTTGTGACCGGTGTGATGGCTATAGGCTCGCCCCCTGTTACATTGGGACCTAGACCATATAAATGTGGGTGTACTATTACAGGCACCTCTGCCTATCCCTTTGGGGGAAACATGCGTGATGTTATGTTTAGTAGTGTAAAGATGACTCCTTTGCGTCAAAAACTATTAACACCTAACACACGATTAGTTCTAAGATACATAACTCGAAGTTCTAGACTTAAGCGGACTCATGAAGGCCAACTATGTATGTACATAATTAAGAACACCATTTACTCAGCAACAGGTTACAAGTAAAAAAACACAATACAATAATGGCATTATATAAGTAATTATACACAAAAAAAAACCATAAAAAGGCAAACAATTAACAAGCGGACAATTAAATATAGTTTACCCACAATAAAGGTGATTTCGAAATAAAGCAGGCGACGCAAAAAAGAGTAGATAATATAATTAGTAGCACTGCCATTGTCCATTAACTGTTATGATAATTTGTCGCAAATTACGCGAAGAGCCGCCAACCGTGGAAAGTCTGTGGTTATGCATGGTGAAGCCTTTTGCGCCATAAACATCCGCTTTTACTTTTTATATGGCTATAACTCATACACCTGTCAATTATCTTCGAAATTATATTGTAAACTGCCAGTGTTTACATACAGGGATCGAAAAAAAAATTGTGAGCGAGATCAGGCCGAAGAGCGCATGTATTCAAACCAAAACTTCTTGTAATGTATAGAAAAGCAGCTAAATTACCTTTCTATGCTTGAAAGAAACTTGTCAACTTGAACGTAAGATTACACTTTTTTGAAACTATACCTAGTAAAGATATATAGGTATTGCTTGAAGTTCTTTTAAATCTAAACATTGTATATGAAGTCAAGTCACGTCCAATCTATGCATGCACATAGAAAAGCGAGGGCAAGCTTAGTCTTTGTCCGAACAAAAGTAAAACTAAGGTCACGTAAATTCGTTACCATTGAATTATTATCATCAGCCAAACTCGTTGCGACGACAGTGACTAGTCGGTAACAATCAATTCACTTTCTACGAAGATTTGAATCATACATGTGTTTGGCTGGTTCGAATTTTGATAAGTTTTGTGTAATGTCTCGTTTCGTATCAATGTAGAAAAGTGTGGATAGTTCATTTTGTCCTAAACTGAGTAGACTGGCCCTCCTTATGATGGATACAGTTCGTTTGGGTCATACTTAGATGAGAAAACTGAGCACCCATACATTTGAATCAAAACAATTCCATTGGATTCGGAAATAAGTGTATCTATATAAAAATATCCGATCTATCCACTTACAAATTTAACATAATATAATTATATCATACCTAGTCATATCAATAAGATCAACTGGTTTGTAAACAAAAAGTGTGATAATGTAGTATAACTTGAAGAATTGAGCAACTGTTCACTGTAGGTTTACAATGGATCACTTGTAAAATCCTATGAGAAAATAATAAAGCGAATTATTCCTAGAAAATATAAGGATCCGAAGTCCACGATTAAACGGAGCTTGATCCTATTAAAATCTGTGATGCCGGATGATTCTGAAAGTCAGGAAGATTTTCTTTAATAATTTCTTAGAACTAAAATTGCACTTGCTGGACGCGATAAGAATGGATCTATTATTGAAGTGAACTTGTGACTGAGCTTGGACCGTCCTGAATTCTGAAGTAACAAAAAAGTGGCACGAGTCAAAGTAGAGTAAAGCCGTTCACAAAAACTTTTTTGCAGAACGAATTACAAATTCAAATAGTTGCGATTGAGTATTGAGCCCTACATTTATCTTGTGTTGGGGTTATTTTATATAGGCTGTATAATATAGCAACTGTATTCAGCCCGCGATTTCGAACGAGTGGAAATTTTTGTTGAATTAGCGTAGCCTATGTTCCGTTTGAAAGTTTATACTAAATTGGTAAAAGAATTTTAATTGTGATGGATAGTTTCGATATTATCTTGTATCTTTGGCCTTTGCGTTTTTAACAGTGTCATGTGAGGCACTTTTTTTGGTGACTAAATAATCTAATTCTAGACCGACAGGGTCGTTCTTATAACTTCGTATTATTAGTATAAAATATTAGTAGGAATTAATTAATAATTAATAAGGTTTCGTCTCATCTAATCCACGCTTTACGACTTGAGAAAGCATGCTGTCTTCATTTTCGAACTCAAAGTGTATAGCAGCTAGACTAATTTAAATCGAATTTTGGATCTGAAGTAAAAGTCGTCTTCTTACGGTATTTGCAATAAATGTTAACTGCTTTATCCGTTCGCTCGTTTAGGTGTTGATATTCGATTTTATCGATTTGGAGATACGTTCTAGATTCAGCGCTCATAAAAAATGGTTGGCCTTCTCGGATACCATTAATTGGTAATATTTATCTTTTGCGTCTCAAGTATTTTTAATGGATGATTTGAGTCACCTTGTTGCATCGCCGTTGTACTATAACAAGAAGGATACCTCTTATAAATATTGATATTTGAACATGAGAACAATTTGAGCACCTCTGACGCTTTTGCCATGTTTCAATAGAGTCTTATTTCCTTCCTTTACTCAATAGTTACTTCAATTATGGGGAAAATTTTCGTAGTCCAAAAAAATACTGTACAAAATTATTAGTATACCTAATACTTAAAACGGACTATTATGCCATTTTACTCACCCTCTAGGTAAAAAAACATTGGTTTGTTATGTCATGCGGACTGCAGAACGTAGGTACGTAACATAGCACAAAGCATGGATGATGGATAAAGCATTATTTGCACATCCATCAATTTACTCTATGCACGTAACACGCCCACATAAAGCCATTGAGTAGTATAACTTCGATATGATATTGGAAAGCTCTTTGACATTTCAAAGCATGTAGTAAACAATTTTGATTAGCTAGTTTATACAGTTAACATAACGGACTTCTTTAAAAGATACTCTTCAAAAGTTTCGCCGCTCGCGATTCCTATTAATAGCAATAAACATCACGCGTGTATTCCCCGAAGGGGTAGGCAGAGGTGCACATATAGCCACCCACATTTCGCCCGTAAGCTTTATGTCTCAATGTCATAGGGGGCGAGCCTTTTGCCACCAACCGTAGTTTCCTATTAATATAAGTACCTAAGACCCCGTTCTATAAACTCCGTATAATATTCTTTTTCTCTGTATGCCACTTGACAGATTACGGCAACAGCTGTTGCCAAAGTAAACTCGGCAGTCTACAGCCACAATTGCATTCAAATGTTCTGTATTGCGCTCACACTGTTTGGTTAAAATGACTGATACAGACAGAAGAATTGACGTGCAATTCACCCGATATTCTTTGAACATTTAAATCTGACAAACTATTAAATGAATTCACCGAAGCATATATAAAAGCCTACAAGAACTCCAAACACAACCGTTTGGTTGTATTCAGAGTACTTATTAAACAGTAACCAGCCAGAGAGTAGCTCGCATAAGCTAAAATATAAGCCATATGCGGCGTTTTCGATGTATTTGTAAGGTTTATTGGTGCACTGTTTGCGGCAACCGCCTGTCATCTACAAAACCCCTTTCCAAACTTTCATTACGCATGAACGGCCAAGGTCAACACACGTGTACGTTTAAGCTGCTTTGGCGAACGAGGTGGGCAGCAAACTGTGCAAACATTAACTGGGATGTACCTATATACACGCTTGGCTAAAGTTGTAATGGTCACATCATAAATATTCAGTTGCGATATTTCAAAGTATGGGTAGTATTTACATGTGTGCAATCAATCGGAAATTGACGGTGGCGTTTTGGTTTACGGATCTGTATATTGTATGTTTAAATTATAAAAAAATGATTTTTTCATGGCATTTATGCCGTTTAGCAATTAATATAGATAATAAACGAAAGTTGTAATTGTAAAACAGTTGTTATTAGTTTTAAAATCAGACTCAGGCAAGAATCAATGTCATGATAATGATTGGATAACAGTAAAAACCTTGGGTCAACGTCGTCAAAAGTCAGCGGACAACAACCAAAATAAAATAGCTTTTACATGACGTGTTTTTCTTTCTCTCTTTTAGACATAGTTAAGTAATCCATTATTTAACTCTCATTAAAGTGAGCCTATAGTCAATTTCGTTAAACCATTTACCATCTGGGGATTGCCATGTCCATTTTTTGTGCGGTTTGCATGGGAACATACTGTTCATGAAGTAATAGTTGTTTTCTAGTGCAAATTCTACTAATCTCTGGCCGTGTGGACTTCGCTTCCCGTGTGCATATTTTCCTATATTTTTTCCTTCGTTTTCTTGAGCTTTCCCAATTCTTGCGTTGAAATCTCCGAGTATAATTATATTTTTTGTTTGGATGCAGTCCAAGGCGGATTGCATTGTTGTATTTTTTTATTTTATTTTATTAGGCGTTAAGCATAAATCGCATGCTATGTGCGATATTAACCAAAACTTATCTTGAGTACATACATATGTACCCCCGGCTTCTAGTCGCCGATTCACTCGGAATAACCAAACTTCAGGAAAGTGTCTCTTATTATTGAATTGAAAATGTACGTTTCGTATGAAAAGTCGTAGAACTTGCACTAAGTTATTGGTAAGATGTTGTAAAAGGTGGATGTAGATGTAGGAAAAGTTTTCTGCGCACATAAGCAGTGAGCCGTGAGCAATTATTTCTACCATAGGTAAATTAATAATGTGTTTGAAATGTTAATTGTAAATGTGTAGGTGGTATTGTATTTTTATTTTTGCGTCTTATTTTTTCCGCCTTTTTAAGTACTCAAAAAACTTTTCTATTACAGCGCTCAAAATAAGATAAGTTCTTGCCGAAATGTCATGTTTCCCTTTTTGAACATGTTGATTTCTGCTTACATAAAATAATGAAATATTTGTTTGAAGTAGTACCTTCCTAGACACGAACATGAGCTCTAAGCCCATAACAAAGAGAATTAAAAATATACATAAAACCATGCATTCGCATTTAGACATTAACAAATAATCTGGCTCGTTAAAATACAGTGGTGACTGATATCTGCGCAAAGTGAGATCGATATCCAGCACGACCGTCCGTCTATATTACTTATGATTATAACTGACGCGACAGTGGCTAGGAGTGACTTTTTGCTAAGGGAAGCCGGACCAAAAATTCTTTAGAAATATTTAAGATAATTGCACATTGAACAAATTACCTTGTAACTAAAGTTAGTAGGAATTGTTTAGGCCCTTCGTCATTGCTAACAATCACGATACAACTAATAAGTGGTTAGAAAACTTGTATCCCTTTTAAAGCAAATTACGAGTTCAGTGTCTGAGAGCACTGATAACCGAGTGGTATGACTGTTGGACTGCCAAGTCAAAGATCGTAAGTTCAAACCCCGGCACGCAACAATGTCTTTTCAATTTCATTTTTGTATTATTAGTTACAGTTGCTAAAACGGTGAAGGAAAAGATCGTGAGGAAACCGGCACACCGAAGAGATTTTCAACGGTGTGTAAAGACATGTCAGAGGCCTACAGGCGGTTTAAACCGACACCAGGTAGTTTACCCACCATACGATAAGAAGAAGTGTTTGAGATTTGGCATAGTTAAGTTTGTATGGAAAAGGAGCGAACGACGACGCCAAAATTTGGTCTATATTAATTAATTTTGGTCTAGCTAAACCCTCTTAATAGGGAAGGGTATATTGGTTACTGGGCAACATCAATATAGGATTTACACAAATATGCGTGTGTATAAGGTAATTGGTAGCGGGCTTTAACCGTTGGATAAATTATCCCTTTGTGAACTCTGAAAGCATCTGTGCTACGGAACATTGTGTTTATGCCCCAATCAACGATATCGTTCACCGATAAATCTGTGTTTCAATGCCAACGCGACGATAATACCATAGTAAAACATACATTTTGTTCTTCTGTCGAGGTGAAGGACAGAACATAGTGCTTTAACAGCAAACAATGACATTCTTAGTAATTCTCATAAAATTATTACATACATTACTTTGCATTACTTACATTTAAAAAAATCGCACCTATTTTAGGCACATTACTCACCCAAAACTCGGTAGGTACAAATTAATGCTAGCGCAACACTTTCCACTTGCATCCTAGAATAATTAAAGTGTAAAATCGTTTCAGACAGGACAGTGCATACATAATCTAGTCGCGGCACCTACCCTGCTTTATGCAAACAGACAACATGTTATTGTGCATTAATATCAATGTTTACAGGGACGCGTATGAGATCGCTGAAGCGTTGTTAATTGTAGTTGCATTAATTTAAATTAAATAAGATTTAGAGAGAGAAGAAATTAAAATAGCGTATGGAAAATAGACAAATCCCTGACGTTAAATTCGATGTACACTTACCTATTACACTGTATTACATGATCTCTTTTGAGTCCCACAGCTGGGCAAAGACCTGCCCTTAATTTCTCAATAATCTCACATGACATTGGGTTCGACAAATTCGCAAATCGAAAAAGTTTTACCAGTTTCCAGCCAAAAACGTCATGCATCATCAATAAATATCAATGTTTTTAAACATAAAAACTGTTTGGTTATCTTCTAATATGGCAATTTACGAGTATTTTTCAATTGTAACTTTTTTAACTTACGTAAATTAAACACAATTTCTCAATTTTACCTGCATTCAGTAATACAGAGGGTACTGCGTCGTGTACGTGTATTACTTATGTAGAACTGACCATCATGACATGTGCCTGTGCATGTAACTGGCGATGGACAGCAGCTCGCCGCAGGCGGGGCGCGTGTATGTATCGCACCCTCAGAATTAAACTGACCTAACTCAAAATTGCTGTAACTTCGAATTTTGCAATTCATCATCATCATCAGCCGGAAGATGTCTAATGTTAAACAGGCCTTTGTTTCCCTGTTGTCCCCTTTAGAACACCATAATGAACGAAAACTTGCCATTTATTTAATTATGCAATTAAATCACTTTAAAAAGCTTACCTACTCAAACCCTGTGGAAAAAAGAGACCGAGCTCTTATTATATGAGGATATTTTACGTATTGTATATAATTTATTTAAACAATAGGAAAGTAGGCTATTTAAGCCATATCATAGCTAAATCATGAATTTTTCAGTTAGGTCACTTTCATTCTGAGAGTGCGGTATGTAGAACGTTTTACAGCGTACCACGGAAACAGATGACGCATATATAATTCTAATACTATCAACAAAATTAAATGAACTACTATTTTTTTAAATAAAAGCATTTCACCATTTCATGGCTGTATTCCTGCAGGGGCAGGCAGAGGTAAAAGTACATGCACCCAAAATTCGTCAGTTACGTAGTTTTTAAGCAGTTAATTAATTAAGATTTTTAAATATTATTGTATGTGTACCTATTTAAATATTACAAATGTAAATAACTATAGCTACCTCCAGATCTAACTTTCGTTCTTTCCATAAACTGATTGACGAGAGAGAGTTGACTGACTGTCACATATCCATAATGTTTGTAATATATTCGTATGACCATCTAAGCCGAAATCGTTACCTAATTTGGCAAAGTGATCAGAATTCTGAAGTATCGGTTAAGAACCCGCTTGAACGTCCGTATGAGTACTCTCTATACCTAATGTGATCTGCAGATATTTGCCCGAATCAATGAGGCCATTTCATTGTTGGACAAATTCATGTTTTCAGTCCCATGCCCCTCGCGATACAAAACACAGATTTTATTTCAAATAAATGAATCATGCTGTTAGCAAAAATGGACCGGAAAAAACCTCCTCTGTTAAAGTAGGTTAAGTTAGTTCGGTATATTATGTTTATAAAAGAAACTTTCTATAAACAAAACTGATTACTTTGTCGCATATAATATACAAAAAAGAAATCGCAAATAAAATCGATCCGATCCGATTTTATCGATGGTTGGTTACCGGAATATGAACTTTTCTCAGAGGTTAAGTTAATTCGATACGAAATAATCGATTATTCTTACATACATAAGCGTTCCCATGAATTTTCTTTAAGCGGTAGGTATACCTATATTTTGCTTAAAGTAAACTTCAGTGATGATGCCGTGTGGTATCCGGCCTAGAATTGACCACCCCCTTTCCTCCCGTGGGTGTCGTAGGCGACTAAGGGAAAACCAAGAAGATGGGCAGCAGCGTCTTCTGTAACTTGACCACCAACACTGCGATCCCCAAGCCGCTTGCCAAGCGTGGGGATTATGGCAACACCCCCCTTCTAAAAGGAGGAGGCCTTCGTTCAGCAGTGGACGCCTTACGGCTGATGATGATGATGAAACTTCAGTGAGGTAGTTAATTGTAGATAAGTTTTTTCATTGTGATTTTATCATAGTTCGGATTTCGTCCACGTCTCGTCCAGAGACCAATAGATTTCGTCGTTAACCTGTCAGGTATTCAGATTATTTACTGACTATACTTTGACGACCTGATCGGCACAGTGGCTTAGCGATGATACTGCTGCGCTACTAACCGCGGTAGCGTTTCGATCGATTCCCGAATGAGACAGGTGTGATCCGCAGATGTTTATTCCCAATTTGGATGTGTGTGTATGTGATATTTCAAGTTTGTGTAACGCACCCACGATACAGGAAAAAATCGTGTGAGGCAACGTTTAAAAAAAGATATTTTCCACAGGGCAGTCACATCAAATAGGAAAAGCTATATCAAACGCAGCTCATCAAAGGAATGAGAGTTATCAATAGTATTAGTAACATTTAGTATACCAGGAATTCTGCATAGCTCTGTCTCTATGATACGTGATATGGTTGTTAATACGGTTCAAGGAAGGCTGCGACAGATTCTCCCTTGCGTGCGACAGAGCCTCGTTGTCACAACTGCGACATGCAACTCAACCAGTAACACTGTCTTTTTTTAAACTTTCACCCCACACTAGGAATTTCTCCTGTATCTGGGTGCGTTTCTTTTAAATAAATATAATTACAGAGGAATTTCTTCTATTGGTAAAATTTCTAAAAAAAAAATAAGGTAAGCTTATGTACATGTGTTTATGTTTTGAACAAAGTTATATGTAATTATATCTGAACCTATTTAAAACCAAACCGGTTTTTGATATTATAGTTGTAATCTAATTTTTGAGGTGCTCGTAGTTACGTGGCTACCGCGCAGATCAGTCGACTCGGTTTAACCGCCCTTGCCACGGTCAGTCTTGAGATGGATGACCGTTTTCATGTTTTGAGACCCCTCCGTGCTTCATAAGGCACCGTAAGCCGTTGGTTCTGTGCCTATTCCGTTCCGGTCGTGTCGGTCTACCACCCCATTGGACTATCAGAGTAATAAAATAGGGAGTGCACCTGTGTTTGCGCGCATACTAGTGTGCCATAAATCTCAGGCGTAGTTATCTAGCTTTAACTAAGACAGGTCGCCGTAACCGAAAATTCGTTTAGGAGAACATTAATTAGATCGAAACAAGTCCTTAACTTATTAACTACCGCGATCCACTGTACCTTAATACATCTTTGTCTATTTTAATAAATCAGGACTCACAATCAGAACATAGAGACACGAATATCTTATCTGGCAACTAGTTAAGCACAGAATAAAATCTATACGAATGTAAGTAACACAATACAAGTAAACAAAATGCTGTTACATACAAAAAGTGAATAAGTCTTTATACGTTCGTTCGTAGATTGCATTCTTGCGCTAACGTTCTCCGGAGCGATGTACTAACTGGTTAACTTAAAGATCTTATTTACTTTCTCGATGTTTACAATTCTCTCACGTTACATGATTGAATTGAGAGAAATCTGTTTTACATTAATTACGTTTCATTTGTTAATTAAAAGCTGAGCGTGTAGTTTTACACGTCGGCTTTACCTGTTGCCTGTATCGGTATTGTTCTTCTTTGCGAGAGCTTAAATTTATTATGGAAGTAGTTCATGAGATTAAGCAAGATGTTACTGCCAAAAGCGCGCTATTTGTTCACATTATAGACACACTGTCGCTAAAGGTTCAGCCCTTGCACACCAACGCAATTGCGTCATTGGCCAGCTCAAAAATATGTTATTTGGCGTGTCTAGTAAAAGACTATACCAAAGTCCTGTTTTAGAAGTCTTGTTGCGTCAAGAGTCGTAGTCCACTGAAAATGTTATTTGTGAAAGTAATTGGATCTGCGTTCGTAACCCTGCAGTTGCGCTTCTATGCTTCTTCTATTGCGTCGTAGTGAACTCAACAAAACGAATAGCTGTGATAATGTAAATACGCAGGTCGTTGGCGGGGCAGACAGTGGCGTCGTGCGCCGTCTGACTAATTGTATCTCGTCTCCCTCCCTTATTGGATACGCATCTTCTCCTATGCTTGCGTCACCACGTTACCAATACTCCCACCGCTGAACAAACAGACTGTTGTTCGCACTAAATTGCAGCGAAGGATGCTAATTTATTAGTTTATCTTTTACGAGTCACACAACAAGACAGGGCTGGCCTACTTTACGCCGAAAATACGGCGGCGCCATGAAGATAGTCGGCCCTTGTTATCTACTTGTAGCTTTTAGTGGACTTTTATTTTGTTAGCGATAAAGATCGCACGTTGTGCCCGTTTTAATAAACACGAAATAAAAACAAAACACGCACGTACCATGACGAATTTTATTTGACCAATTTACGTAGTTTGCACAATTCAATTAGCTAAAAATAAAAACAATATTGTAAGTGCTTTAAACTATATTTATTTAACTATTACAAAATAAAACAAATCTTGTAGTGTTAAACATTTGATAAAAAAAAAATACGCAACGTCATTTTAATGAGTATTTCTGCGTACGGCTGTAAGATACGTAAAAAGTTTGTATGTAATGAAACAATTTTGAAACACAGTACAGATATCTATGTCTTAAAAGTAAGCCGGTCAAGAGAACCTTTGATTTAGCATGCATGAAAAATGTGGTGAGATTGTATGAAGCGCTGTGTCAGGGTTGCAGCAAGGGGAAATCCGTGGTCTTTGTCTTCCTCTCAGAAACAGGAGATTAGAAAATGTTCGTACAACGTGAGCGGATGAAGCGCTGTCTTAAGCTTGAAGCTACTACTATCGTAAAAGGCCCTATTTTGAAAACTAAATGAATGGCCAAATTCTTATATTTTTAGTAAAATGTGCAATAAAATCATGTAGTAAGTATTTGATGTACGAAATAGTTTTATCCTCGATTCCATTTTTATGTAAAGTTAATGTGATCAATATAGCCTAGACTCGAATGCCAGACGAATAGTGTATAGTGTATGTATGGGATTGACGTATTTAATGTTTCGATTAATTTTTTTGAGATTAATTCGAGTCTTAAAAATATGCCAACAATGTACCATTATATCCTGTTCCTCTAAAGGGTTACGGAAATATTGGATTCATCATCATCATCATCATCAGCCGGAAGACGTCAACTGTTGACCAAAGGCCTCCCCCTTAGAACGCCACAATGAACGACAAGTTGCCACAATATAACCTACAAATCTGTACATAATATGTTGAAAATGAACAAGAACGCCTAATGACGTCATTACACATCGAATTCACTGAAGTCATCATTGCCTGCAAATAAGTCACCGTGACATTTCGAAGCTCCGGCAAGCAAACACGAATGTCATGGTTGTACAAGGATTATGAATATGGTATCGGTAAGGTTTATGTATTTTGTCAGGTCATAACGCTTAAAATGGTGGTCTAACAGACATTGATGACAATGATTTGATAAAATGACAATAGCAGCACTAAAGTGTTAGACAATTTAGCAACTAGTAAATTGGCATTTTTTATGCGCCTATAAGTTTATACGTGAACTAAAAATATTTAGAATTTGATTTGTTTTATCTAGCGATGTGCAGTGGAATATGCAAGTTTTCTTAGCTTCAAAATATTGCCGCCATTACATAAATAGAAATACATTTTATCTACTTAAGTGATTACTCACCTAGTAAGCCCTAAACAACGTTGCCTTTCCATGAGTCAGTTCTCAAAGCATTTTTCGTCGCTCTCACAGAGTTCCCAATATTCTACAAGGGCGGTACTACCAATAAATATATAGGTATAATCACTAAGCATTGCAAATAGTGGTCAGAGTTCGTTAATGTCGTTGACCCGGTTAACTAAGTGCCCGACAAAGAGGTTCAATTCACGGGACAAATATGTATAAGCTATAGGTACTTACATGCTTTTTTCGTTGCTAGGTTTTTGTATAGTTAGGATTGATTTTTGATCACTCTCAAGGACATAATTATAATCTAATATTTTAGTAGATTCAATACACTTGTATAGTGACTGTTGATTAGTGAGTAAAATGGTACCTTCATAGCTTAGCAGTTAAAAAAATACATGCATGCAAAAAGCTTACGTCTCTTTAAGCCAAGTGTTTTAAGTCCTATTAAAACTTTTGGCTTAAAGACGTAGGCTTTTTTGAAGAGATTCTTAGAGGCAGACATTCGTTTCAGCTCAACATGTTTGTGCCATTCTACACGGTACGGTGCGGTAGCGGCGCGGCGCGGCGCCGCGTCTGTAACTGGCAGCAGACCTACCGATTTCGAAACGATTCTATTCTGTTCTGTTCTACAGAAAATAATTGAGGTCTGTGGCCAGCATTAGGCGCCGCGCCGCTGCTGCATTGCATCTTATGGAACAACACTTTGTTCTGCATCAATAATTATGTTCTAGAAAACGGTAACTGATTTATTCTGATCAAGTTTTACTGCCTAAAGAAATACAAGATAAATAAGTTATTTCTAACGAGAAAACAAATCCTACGTTCTACCTTTAGTTTAACAACTCTATAACTTTTCAAGTCGGTAATACAATTTCTCGGTACCCAATTAAAATATCGCTCCTATTAAATGTTTATTCCTACCCAGTATGCATGGACCTTCAACATAGGGTGGATGCACGCAGAAAATACACGTCGTGTCACGCGTCGTAGCTATTAAATATATGATACGAGGGCTGCGACTCCTGCGAGATAACCATATCAAGTCGCAATCAACAACATCTTGTTGCTGGAATTCCTACTGCAGGTCGGAGACAAAGCTTTGTTAAGCCTTTGAATATAGACGTATGAGAACATTCGATATCCTTGATGTAGACGGGGAACGGCGAATTCACAATAACAGAGGACTTTCGACCTTATTACACGCGAGTGTGTCCGTGTGGTCCTTGTGATGATACCATTCGATTTTCTTGAAAAAAAGTACAAAACAAGTTCCATCGCAGTCCGGGTACGTCTAAGATAAGGCAGCGTTCCACAAAACGGTCCCCCGACTGCGATGGAACTTGTTTTTTACATTTTAGTTTGATTTTCGACATCGTGTAAGTAAGTTTAAGTCGATAAAAGTAGGTATACGGTGATATGGAATACGAAAATGGTGTACAGATGAAGCCTGTGAAATTTTAAACTATCTATTTAAGTTTGATGTTAGTCGACCTATTGATGATTGACTAAATTTCCATTCAAGTAATATGAATGGCAAGCAGCTGAAAAGGCAATACCAATTGGTATTGTAGTTCTTGTGTGGAGCTTAAGTTAATCAAAATAATTATAGTTATTATATAATAACAAACATGGCATTATATTTCATACATTATAATTATTTTAATGAACTTAAGCTCCACACAACCCCTCTGTTTGATATTTTATATTACATTACCTAAATCGCTTTTAGCTACGCTGAGCAAATACGTACTCAAATGAAGCTAGCATAACCGGTGATAGCTAAATTTCAGAGTGACTTTATTAAACTCAATTCCATCACAGTCACTAAAGCTTTGAGTGTTGCAAACGTAATTAATGTTAGCACCGGTCAGAGCTCCACGCTACCCTGCGAAGTTTGCGTACAATACTCGGATCCCGAACTTTGGTCCAACCGTGCTTGCACTACCGAAGCCAAACAATTCAGTAAGGATCGTCCATTAATCACGTGATGTTTTGTAGCAACCTTTTTAACCAGGTGATACTTGATAAGATTTTGGATTTACCCCCCCTTCCCCTACCCAAAATCACGTGCGTTTTTAGGTACAGTCAGCATCATAAGTAGCTGAACATTTAATTTTATAAACATACCATTAATTGAAGAACAACTAATTACACACTAAAAAGTCTTAAATATTTTAAGATCATCCATTGGACGCTCCTATAATTTGAAACAAAAACTTGAATTGGTTTTTGTTTCTTTCCATTATTTGACATAAGGTTTCGTAATATGTTAATCTACTTATGATGCTGACCGTACAAAGACCCTAACTTAAAAATATAAGAATTTTTATCTTCATATACTGTTATCTAATACTAGAAAATCTCTGTATGTTCCTCCTTGATCACACAGATGGGTTCTCTAAGAATCACGTGGGAGTTAAGAGTCCCGATAATGTCAAGCTCAAAGGTACTATTTGGATTGGAAAACCCGCATTCAACAAAAAATACTATCAGTAACACAGAACTATCAATAATATAGAAAAATCTCTCAGGTGTGCCGGTTTCCTCACGATGTTTTCCTTCATCGTTTTGACCAAGTGATAACTAATTTATAATACGCACATGAATTCGAAAAGACATTGGTGAGTGCCGGCGTTTGAGCTTGCGACTTGTGATATTCCGTGACTTATGATTCTCGCACCCCGTCACCCGTGATTATTGGACGATCCCTTATGTTGTGTAATAAACGTATGATCCTCTGATGGCGAAAGGTTATATTCTGTATAGGAGCAATTTACCTCGATTCGTGCATGGTTTGAGTTGCATCTGAAATTTGATGTTTACGGTGTCGAGTTAGATTTGTGTTTGTTAGTTACTCTCTGCGGATGAATCGTGATCCGTATACAGAGCGAGCGAAATGTTTTAGTTCAGTGTAACAGTATAGACACTAGTCGGACATCCCTGGACAATCACGTCAGTAGATTAATTAATACGATTAAAATGTTGTTTGATTGTTTTCTTAGAAGACAGCATAGTTAATAAACGATATGACTTTTCTTATATTTGTTGGTGAGTGGAGCACTTCACCTTTTTTCCTTCTTATGGAGTTCCTCGATCCTGAGACGGATGAAGGGTATACCAGCTCATACCAGCTAAAAACCCAGGGTTTCCTCCTAGCTACCTTAAGTCGAGGGACGCGGGATCCCTGCAGTGGTTCATGTGGGATACATTTACATTCGCGCAAGACTTACACGGTACCTACGAATAGGACGTGAATAAATGTATTCGTAATCAAAGTGACGCTATAAGGCAGTAGTTGGTTATTAAACTTGTTATACTCTTGTTTAGTCTGGTGGAAAGAGCGTGTAGGTGGAATACCTTCTCTATATTTAACTTTGACGCAGGAGACACGCTTGATCACAATATTCACTTGTTTTTCTCCGCGTCATAACGATAATAATATATATCTAACACAGTACACATCCTGTCTTAATTACTTCCGATACCCTTGTGTCTATATATTTTCGTTTTAGATTGCGTGGAGAGCAGTAATATGTCAATAAGTATAGATACGTCATATGCTAAGAAAATTAAGGAGAAAAGTGTTCGGAACTGCACTATTCTTATGTGAAATCGGACAATAACTATACTACCCAAGACTGCAATTGTCCCCTTTTTGAGTCTTCAAAATGAGCGAGTTTGTAACTTATCTGTACTTTTTTGAAATATCATTGGTAAAGAGTATTTTACTGCTATAGGTAACAAATTGCTGCAAATAAACACAGTAGGCACACTATTATTAAATTAAATAGAACTTTTTTCCGGGGTTCTAGGCTATTTTATGTTTCTTGGATAAATACAAGTGTGTCGCACAAAAAGTTGTGTTGAATAGGCTTATAAGTCGGATGGAAGCCACAACACGGCATCTTTGGAATTAACTTCCAAAGAGGGATATCAGCGGAGAGTCACTTTTTTCGGTGCCGTCTCTCGTAGAGAGCTGGGCCTTCTTATTCGGACTTTAGACAAGACCTCTAGCTACAAGTGGAAACTCACTAATCGGATGGCAGTTTTAACACGTTGGACGCCACTAGGCTTACCAGTGAGTGCGCAGAGAGTAAGCAATAGTTTTTCTAGCGTGTCTACTACGGGGCAGTCAACGACTTAATAACCACCCACCTAAACACCTCCAGGCGGACTTTCTTGGTAGAAAAGGCGAGTGAACTGATCACTTGTATATATAAAAACTGTCACTGCCAAACGCTTTGGAAGTTAGGCATAATACCATCCGCTACGACAAAGAAGCTCAAAATTGCAGCATAGGTATGTCTGACATAATGACCTTTGTAAGTCAACAACGAAAAGCCTTGTCGTTAATTGATATAAGTATTCAAACTTTTTGGACAACTGTAAACGTGCCGTATTCTTTCGGAAGGTTTAAGGACAGTTGTCTCAAGGCAACGTTTTGTTAATGTTGTCGACAAAACGCTGTGTTGTTTAAGATCAGTGATCGTGAATCGTGACGCTTAGCAAACTTGAGGTGGATCTATTTAATAAATTATTAATAAGTATCTTAAGTTGACACATAAACGCGATGTCAATTAAATTTATTTATTAAGCAAATATAAAGTCGTCGTCACTTTCTTACTCAACACATAACAATTATTAAAAAACTACTACTACTATTATTAAAAATAGAGTTTACGAAGGTAAATAACGATGCCTATTTTAGATAGTTAGGACTATCAATTTTTTTATGAAAGGATCTGCATACAAAATGTATCACGAAAAAAATGTGTTTTTCTAAAAATTATGAGGTATTGAGGGGGCTTGAACATTTTTGTTAAGATCCTTTTAGAGTTAAGGTACAAACGGTTTGGCAGATTTTGAATAATATATATTTATAGAAAACTTGAAAACTAGTCAAAGTACTTAAATTTGTCATATTCAAAAACTAACACTGTATTTGCTTTAATTCACTCGCACTTTATTTATATCCATTATTGTTTACTCAGTTTTGCGCTTGAATAACCTTGGTACGCGTGACATCGAATAATATACGTCCATTATATACCTCGATCCGTCTTGCCTCAGGAAACCTCATCTCTTACCTGGGAAAAATTATAAACATGTAAAGCTTATCCTTACTATATAATATATAATAAATGAGAAAGTAAGTTTGTTTGTGTGTTACCTTTCAAGTCCCTTAACCACTAAACCGATTATCATGAAGAAAATTTCGCTGAGTCATTTACACGTAAGATATACCTATTTGGAAATCAAGGAAACTGACCATCTTTTTACTTATATTTTATTTAAATAAACAGTTTCTTTACCTAAGGTTCCGGTAGATGTCACCTTATTAGAAAAACTAAATTATTGTTACATGCAGTGAGGTATATGCCATAAAATTCGTGAAGTAAATATTCCATAAATGTAAGTAAAACTAACAAACGATACATAATCAACTTAATTTCGATTTCAAACCAAACAATAGTACTACAAAAAGTTCGACCGATACACACTCGCACTGAATCGCGTGCGACTCAGATTGCTTTCACTTATCCTCAATATCTATGTGTGTACACATACACGGTATTTAACTATGTGTGGGTCTGCGCGCGTATGGCTGTGTTCGCTGAGCGATATACCGGTCTTAAGGCCAGGATACAATCACGGCGTCACCTCGTGACCGATCTGACCGAATAACTTGGCTTTCGTTCTACAGACCCGTTCAGACCGGAACACGTGACCGGGGCTCATGACTGCAGGATTATTTCTAAGCGCTTACCTTCCTAGTTTACCACTGTTATCACAAATGCTTACTTAAGAAAGCAATTATATATGTGTAGTTTTGTCAACTCTTACGCAGCAATGTATGCCTTTAATTTTCTGATTTTAAGATTGGTTGGCAACAAACACAGATTTTGAGTTACCATCGTTTATAGTTTTATGTTTCTTTCGCTCTAATTTTAATACTAAAAATTCAGGGATATGTATTAAACAAAACCGTTGGCGGCTGTGTGGTGATTAACGGTCTTTCTGCAGTAAGAAAACTTAGAATCGATTATAATCTGAACATGTTCTAGGTTTCCTCTTCAACAAGTACTATTTCCTCTCATTCAATATTCAGTTCTATTCGGGAAATGAACTTTCGAGCCTTGGAAAACAGGATACCAAGCGCTTTGCTAATCGATCGCGACTATGTTATTACTTAGTTACTGATGTCATTGCCGCATCGCATCGAATAGCAAGCGGCAAGACAGTCACTTATTTACCAAAATAAGGCTAAGATAAGATGCACTTTGGCTCGGCTAAAGTCAAAGTGCATCTAGAATTTAGGAGGTCTTTTGTTGGCTATAATTAAAAAATCTCATGTGACTAGGATTCGTATTCGACAATTCATGATTCGCTTTGAATCACCTAAACATTTATTTGTTCATTATCATGCTACTTAAAATCATACGCGGAAATCGCGATGACTACTCTGGTTACATTATAGAACACTATTTTATGGTTAAATTATCCTTTTTAATACTAAAGCCCATACTACGATACCCTCAGTGATGGACGAAGCTCACACTCAAGCCCGTGATCAAAATAATTTATTTTGAAACTTAACAGAAGTAATGATAGAATGATACTTGCATAAATTACAAAAATTAAATATGTGGAAATGACGTAAATTTTTGGATGAATGTTACAAAGGGTAATTAAAGTAAAGTGAGTTTTTAATTTATATTCATGTAATCTACATTTAAATTGAACTTTGTATTTGTTCAAATTTTAAATAAATGTACTACATATTATGTAGCGAACAGTAGTACCATCTTTACATAATCTGACATACCTATGGGTACGAAGTTTATCAAACTTCATTTGTAAACAAAAACTACATTCAAATTTCAATCAATCATAAAATCAAGGAAAGAAATGTATTTTTAGTTAGAAATTGTATTTTTTGCCAGTTCATAGAAGTAAAAAGACTTGATTTTTGAGACTTGAAGTTAATTCATATTCCATAACTTCCTAAGTTTTATAATTATCATTAAAACTAGTTTGTGTTTTTATGATTTCTACTTGCAATCCTAATAGGAAAAAGTTTCGAGTTACCTATAAAGTTGACAACTGGTATTTTATGTCATGAAACAACGCTACTTGTTTTACGCACGTTAAAAATCTTCTGTAATCGTTATTTTTTAACATACATACGTATATAACGTTAATAGACAGTTTGAAAGTTTCTGCCGTTTGTCTAGCTAGTAGCTATCAAAATATTCGGATCTCCTTTTCGGGACAGGTCCCAAACTTATTTGATGGTTACAGTTTATACATTTTCAAGAAGAGACCCGGAGTAAATATGTATTCGGCATTCGGCTCACTTGATATCTAGATTTTATTCAAGTGGTATAGGATTGACGTCTCATAGAATAGTCTGAGGGAATAGAGTGCTCTTATGTTTGCTCATACTTGAGCACTATTATAATGATCTCGTGCGTAGTGGACTGGACTCCATTAATGATCTCAAAGTAACGCAGTGAGTTAACGCGGAGATCACTTCGACGGGCTTTTCTGCGAGAGGAAATATCTCTACCTTATTAAATATGTAGGTACATAAAACATATGAAATATATAAATTAAATTGAAGACGAATTTAAAAAAAGGGTTTTTACACATGTATCGAATCTTCGTTTTTATTACTACACTTCACTTGCTCAGTTGCTTCGCGCCAACTTTTAGATCAAGCAACAAAGAACTTTTCTCGCAGTTTTCCATAAGTTTTTCGTCGACAAATATATCGCTAACTAATAACTAGGTATGTATGGCAACTTCACAAGTTGTGTTTAGTGAATCTATTTCTAATAGAGATTAACTCTCTGTACGTACACATCAACGGCTATTGGCTTGTAATTCGAGTATAATATAAATTAATTAACCAGTATTGTAGACAATAGGAGAGCAAGTTTCCGACCTATTAGATTAAGCAGGCATGCATTAATAAGCACCGACAGAAGATATGGTACTATGCTAATTATGCTCTAGTGGAGGATAATTGCAAACCTATACTATAAGTAGGTATCTGTGCGCCTTGTTGCTCTTGTGGTCGCCAAGCACGAATGCTGAGCTCGAGGTCCTGGGTTCGGGAAATGTGTCATTGAGTGTGTCCATTATTTAATTCTCAGCACGGAGTCTGGATTTGTGTACGGTGGATGGCTATAGACTCGCCCCCTATTACATTGGGACCTATAACGTAATGGCGAAATGAGGATGTACATACAAGTACACCGCCTAATACAGGCGTGATGTTATGTTATGTGTTAGGTACTATTTGTACTGTATCTATATTTTGGCTTTTATATATTTACGCATTTTAATTTAAAACCCTGTCTTACTTTTCACTGATGAAGTATGGGACTTATGAATGCTGTATAAATTACAAGAACAGTTAGTATCTCACACTTGGATCGTAGTATGTAGTTTTGAATCATTATTTACGCGGTAAACAAGGAGAATAACGAATAATTTCATATTGAATCAGGTCATGGATGCTAGATATTCACTCAAGGGAAATGTGGATTGTAGACTTAGTCACATCGTATGTCACTAAACGTAGGGTCGCGGAATATGTAAGGTGTAGCTCGCTGCAAATTGAAAATTGTTATAATCAAAAGTGATTGTAAAAAATGGTGTCCATTTTTTGTATTCAGCTTTCCGTCCTACTAGTATTCCTTTATAATCCATTGTATGGTGATTTGACTGAAAATCAACGATCTCTTGATATTTAATGTTTTCATATAGTAGCAGTAAAGATTAAGTCAGTCGAAGATGCGCCAGTCTAAAAGATGCTAGTCTGGCGCACCATATTGGTAAACTTAGTTCGTGTCCAGATATTACTTTGATTAAAACTTACAATAGGTATCAATATATTATCACTGAATGAATTCGCAAGAATCACAATGCATGTAATAAGTTTCAAATATTAAGGTGGCCACACTATCGCATTATAACCTGTAATGATAAGGGTTTTGAGAGAAAGAAAGAAAAAGAAATAATTTTACTATCATATCATCATGCCGGAAGACGGCCACTGTTAAAGGCCTCTCCCTTAGAACGCCTACTATCATATATTTTCATCATCATCATCAACAGCCGATAGATGTCCACTGTTAAACAAAGGCCTCCCCCTTTTAGAATGTTGCCATAACCCTCACGCTTGGCAAGCGGCTTGGGGATTGCAGTGTTGGTGGTCAAGTTACAGAAGACGCTGCTGCCCATCTTCTGGATTTTCCCTTAGTCGCCTCTTACGACACCCACGGGAGGAAAGGGGTCAATTCTAGGCCGGATACCACACGGCGGGCATATTTTCATATAGCTATAATAAATTTTAATTTACCTAATTAAATAAACTATTCACTAAGAGCTGACCTACATTAGCTATATTCATTTAAATAAAACCTAACACCGTTGTAGAATATAATATAAGTACATAAAAATATATATCGCAGGTAAATATTAAAACCAATACAAATATCATTTCTAAATCAATAACTCGCTCTATTTTATAGTGCCACTTCTCAGAAATGGAACGATACTATAATTATTTATCTAGAAACTTCAGTACGCTAGAGCTTTCTAGTTGCACAATTAGCGGAATGAATGAGAAATCATTTTATAAAACTCCCTTCGTTCTCTGTCTTAATTTTGAACAAGCAATATAACTATTAGGCTGAGATCTATAAAGTGAACTCAGACTTATCTTAACCTCAAGCTTTGCATCTGGTTGGCTAACAAAAGTCTGAAATTTTCGTATGTATGACTTTGAGGATGCCTTTGCTGAGTGCAATCTCAGACGAAAAAGTCTATATTAACAATTTTTTTCTTAAACACAAGCTTTTAAATCTGCTTGGCTCAAAGTACTTGTGAGAACAAAGTTGGGATTGCGTTATTTCTTTATGACCACCATCAGATCTACCATTACTAGAACAGTTCGAAAGTAACATAATATTGTATTGTCACCTAGCCAAATTGTATTTCTATCGGATATCAAGAAGTGGTTCTAATTTAAATTGTAATATTTGACCTTAACAAACTAACAGACAATTATTGCTCTAATCACTTAGCGGTACCCCGCCGCGACATTGTCTTAAATAGGTGTTACTCGGATTGGATTTGATGGCTCAATGATAGGTATTATTTTTGACTTTTTAAATGATCGCTTCTCTTTTTTGCTTTGGGGGTTTTTGAATTCTTAATTGAATTTTAATTAATACATAACAACATTCAAAAGCAGAAAGCAAACGCGTTCACGGGATCGAACGGGCTTACAAAAAATTCAGATGATAGTCCAACCAAGTATGTCTTTGTTTTTATGATACAATTTAAAAGCACTAAGCAAATTGGGATGGATTATTTTTATCAACTCTTATACATAGTAAGTCTGAGATAAATGTATCTGCACTTTATAGATCTCAGCCTGAAGCCGGCAAACATCGGTCGTAAATGCTAAAGCTATTATAATATTTGCGGTATTTTTAATGTCGGAATTATGCGCAGTCGCTTTGACCGGCTTTCTCCGTCTATTATGTTTGACCGAAGGTCAGCGGTGACATACGTAAAAGAACTGTAAGGCAATTCTCACATTAAAACGGTCTTGTTTAAAACAGTTGCGGTATAGGCAGTAGGCTCATCGGTTAATTGTAAAAAATTATACTAAACCATATTTTTTAACAAATTACATCACTGCCACGTGGTATTACCCGCTACATTTTTTTAAGATAAAAAGTAGCCTATTTGTTAATCCAGAGTGTCAGCTACCTTTACATCAAATTTTATCAAAATTGGTCTAGCCGTTTGAGCATAAAGAAGTAATATTACTCACGAGCTTTTTCCTTTATAATATTAGTGTGATAATATGATATCACACGGCACACCTGTATACCGCGAAGGGCGCGCAGAGGCGTATTAATAGTGCATCTAGAATAACATGTTGGCTTGAAATCTGACGATATTAAACCGAAATTTTGTTTTGTAACTTTAAAGTACAAACGTTACACTATTGATCGTTGACCACGTCTCTTGGAAGTAAAGTATCTAATAAGATCTTAGTACTTAGTACTTACCTCAGGACAAATATTAATTTTACATACAGTTACCATGTCCATAGGTATACACTATACATAACGTGGCTAGATACGCAATTGAGACGAGCTAAGAAGGATAAAAAATGAATACGGTGGTATAATGTAAATTATGGCCTCTACATTACTAACACTAAAGATAAATGTTAATCACAGGCCCCGCGTTCAGCCATTTTTCCTTTATGTGCACTGTGTCCATCAACATGTCGGACGCTCCCCTCTGCCGCCACTTCTCAACCGCTTAGTGTTGCTAGGTTAGAAGGCAGTTACTACTTTTGGGGTAAATTTGCGATTTATGTAAACAGATTAATTAATTAATAAATGTTATAATAGTGTTTTTAAATTAAACATACATACAACAATGTCTACTTGTGCAGGTAAATAAAACACTAATTGTAATAAACGTAAACAAAACTAAGTTTTTTTAAGATCTATAGTACGCCCTCTAGTCAGTCAAACATATGCACACTTACAATATCTACAATACGCAACATCCTTACTACTACTTAATAGAATACTAAACTACTTAATACAAAATAGAAATACTTTAAAAACCTACGACAAACAACGTTAATAAATATGATGTTCCAACTACCAACTTTATTTGGAATAGCTTCTTTTATAAATCTTCTATAACCACCCTTTGTTAAATAAAAAAAATCGTCATCAGAATGCATTGAGCAAATTACGCTTCATTTGGTTGGTTTCCAAAATTCCTCTAGCCTTGCGCTTTGTATGAGTTTAGTCCACTGTGACTTCCTTATTTCATCCACGGGAAAACTAACACAAATATTTATTAGGAAAACTATATATATTTTAAAGATGTATCTATTAATAAAATACACTGAATGCATGAATATTAAAACATTGTGATGATGGGAGGTAAACGTTATTCCAACCTCACATCTTATAATTCGTCCAGCTAGAGTTTAAACAACAAACATACAAAACAGTCACATACCTACATACATAGTGACTTAATTTACTAAGATAGGTACATAAACACACACGAAAACACTTTTCCTCGTTATGGGCAATTATGCAATTATATTATCAACAAACATTGGGGTAAAATTTCAACCAAATACTGGCAACACTGACAAAATGGACGCATAATTTCATTTGACAATAACAACATTTATAATTATTCAATATTTAAATAAAATGGCATATTTACGTACAACTTACACATGAAATGTAATCCCATCGTGTTTATTTGTACTTTTACTTGCATTTTTGCACGTTGGAACTACGCAGCTCGGCATAATAGAATTAAATGTGCAGCGTGTAAAACGTTCCAGCGATGCGCGCGATCTTTGTGAACTAAATGTCAAATCGTTCAACTATGCTACTTCGGCGTAATTGGTGTGGTGTCATTTTAGTGTGCGTTCACGGCTTCTGGTTTGTTCTGTATTCTGAGATGTTAATTTAGACAACTACCCCACTACATTGCCAAGGCTCTCTCTTCTCTTATCGATCACCTGCCTGTGAGTTGGCCGAACATTAGGTTTAGTTTTCATTACGCTGTTTTCTTTGCCGTTAGGTGTCACTGTCAATGTCACATGTCTATCTTTGAAAGTATCTACGTAAAGAATCGGAAAATATGCTCAATTATTACTATTCATACATAAGTCATTAAGGAACACATAATATAGAAACATATTGACATAAATCGTCCAATATTCGCGCAAGATGGAATAAGAGACTGTTGTGATATAATCAGAATAAATATCTCATTATCCATTGTTGGTATTCAGATCATTTGAACAAAGAAGTCAATTTACTGTGTAAACTAATTAAATGGTCGGTATTGTAATAGAGTGTGATACTACGAATATAATATTCATGTATGTAATATTCTAGGTGAAGCTGAATAAATTAATATATTCTGCGCTAGATCTATTCAATGGAAAACAGTTTTTATACATTCTAATTCTTTGTATGAACCAAATCAGCCTACCGATGTAACACAAGCACACTTCATCGACGTCTAAAAATCAAGAATTAAAGATTTAAATTCGCGAGAATAGAAAAAAAACGACTAAGTATTAGGTAAAGTAAATAAAAATAAAGTATTCTACGTTATCTTCAAAAAGACTGTATAGAATTATTACTATCTCGGCGATGATCGTCCCACAGGGCAAAGGGCTGTTGTTTATTTGTTTTCTAAAGATTGATATACTGATAGACTGCATTAAAAATTCGCTTATTTCTATTTTGTCTTCTAGAGATTGGTATACTGATAGACTACATTAAACATTCGCTTGTTCATATTTTGTCTTCTAAAGATTAGTATCCTGATAGACTGCATTAAAAAATTCGCTTGTTCATATTTTGTCTTCTAAAGATTCGTCCGATCCTTATACTTCTGTAAAGGTCGCAGAGATAGGAATACAAACAACTAAACCCGCCCTCTTAGTTCTTTACCTATTGTCGATATTCGCCTGCAGTCTCTCGGATGTTCTGATCACTTTGTAACGCAACCTAATTACATTAATTGAATGCTTGGCACAGAAGAGAATTTCGGTTTTAACATTTTTTAGTTTGCTGTCAATGGTTCTTCAGGATGATTGTATAGACCACGAATTTCTATTTGCAACGGTCCTGTCACATTTCTCCTTACTTATTCCTATTGCATTTCTCATAAACGCTCCTATCCGGCCTATCCCCAGAATGTCTCCGGCCTGTCACCACTTGTATTCGCATTCGCCTCTGTTGGCATTCTATCATCCATCCTTACTATCCTGGTGAGACAAGTAAGTCTAGGCACTGTGGCACACTGATCATGAGTGATGATTACCTTTCGGTGCAGTGATTGAGTATTCCCTCAACGCCCTCAGTTTAATTCGCAACACAGAACTGGACCCATCTTTGTACTCTGTAACGACTCTATGATCTGCAGACTGTGTATTTATTTATTTATTATTAGTAAAGGTTTACAAAAATTGTATTAACTGAACATTGTCCCACAAAACCATTTTCCCGGTTTGTCTGTGGCTAAAATCACCCATCTTAGTAACTTGACATTACGTGAACTTTAACTTAATTAGTAAAAATTGTCCAACCAGTCCAACCGATTTGAGTATAGGTACCTACTTCAATTTACGCTGCTTCACCGCTCTCTTGTGCCACTAGTTTTTCTCTATATCTATCATACTTCTAAGAATATGGTTCGTAATGCTAAGTTGTTTACTCTCTAAAATATCACCCTTAGCATTGGCAAACTTTCAGATGGTTACAAATAGTAAAATATTACATCAACGATTCCAATATTCAAAACGAAATAAAATAATATTTTGTTAATGTAAGCCTTATTATATTTTCGTCTTCATAGTCGTTGCGAAACGTCGCTCTGAAATGTACTGACATTTGAATAGATTGTAATGGACAACTTCGTTTATAATTGTGTAAAGAATTATGATATAACCGTCCATTGGGGTCATCGACACTCTTTACTAAACTAGTGACTGTATAATATAAATGTCAAAACTCAAAAGATTGTTACATTAAAGTTTGTACACGAGTTGTAGATTACTTACTACCGACTATTGGAACTATGTAAGTAGTTTCCGAAGCATTGTTGACAGAACGCCCGTCCAACGACATTAGAGAGACCGCATGCCCAGTTTCGATGCTCTGAGCAGAGTGACGACAATGAGAGGTTTGTAGACTGTTGAACAATTAGAATTATAATCGTATCTTTTCAGGCAATCCCCACCAATGTTTGTCTCTTGAAAGTTTCAAAAGATCAGTTTTCTAATTATAAACTTTTCTTGGTGTGACCAAAGGTTGCTTTCTTTAAATTTACGTTTTCAATGTTCATAATAATTTGAGTAGGTATATTGCTACCCAAAGATTCCATTCTAAGATTATTTTTACGGTTTACAAATAGTGCCAAACATAACCTTTTTTATTCCTGATCGCCTGTTTATATTCCACAGTATACTGAAAACCGTTTATGAAAAAGTTCTATGGGACCGGTTAAGCAAACCAAAACCAGACCACCAGCTATTAGTAATGTAATAAGGTACCTAAACTGAATCTTAAGATTTCCCCGCAATTTGTTAAGCTACGTTTGGACTGTTAATCTCTCGACGTTCGCTGGAAGTGATCTAATTTCCGTACTGTTTACTTTAGCACGCTGCCTTAGGTTCAAATTGGCTGGTTTGTCGGAATAAATATGGACGCGTTGAGTCGACGGAGACTTGGAGCTTGAATATCTTTAACTGAGGATTATAGTGACACATGTTCAGTTTAAGATATGTGATATATCAGTGATTCAGTTTTGAGCTTTCTTGTTGCGATTATAATTAGGTTGAACTTATTGTTAAGTAACTTTCCAAGGTACTGCCCCCTTTCCATGAAGTCTTAAAGCAGGACAGTTTACCATGTGGAAGCGAGACGCTGCATTACAATCACGTAGCGGCGTCTCGCTTCCACATGGTAAACTGTCCTGCTTTAAGAGTTCATGGTAAGGGGGCTGGTTCTAATTTGTATTGATGTTATTGTAAGAATAAATAATCGTGTTCTAAGATACATACATATTATTACATTATATTTGTTTGTGGTCTAATCTAAACTATGTTGAGTGTTGGTGTGTGTTTAAGTACTTCGTATTGATCAGCTCCACTACTTCGATCCAGCTCCTTTGCATCGTCCTCTTTTGGCTCTAGCCACTGATGCCAATAGGTGCTATCGCAAATTACACTCTGATGTATCGGATATAATGACTTTAGATTAAGTTGTTTGCTCAACATTACTATAGGCTATAAGCTTGCACATCTGTCGTGCAAAAACGTATGTGATGCATTTTCATCCTAGTACAATCTTAGAACTGATAGCGACAATACAGTAACCTACTTGGTAAATGTATTTTCAGTAGTTTATTTTTAAAACACTCGGGTCATCTCTGGAGTTCATTGTCTATTTAGAAGAGACTTTACAAAATGAGAGAGGCATAGAGTGCTGGTCATTTTGGCCAGATAATTAGCTTTATTTGCCTGGCAATGCTGATAGTTTTCGGGCCAAAATTATTTATGATAACTATGAACATGAATTCATTTAGCCTTTATATTTATAATAAGGTACATTACGCTGTGCAGCAAAATGCACTTTAATACTTACACGGAAAGGTTGAAAGTGACTTGCAGATGCAGAAGTAATTTAGAATTAGATTCGGATGCTCACTTGTTTTACCGCTATCGCCTCTGCGACGCAGCTACCTTACAGGTTCCAATCAGCTGCAGGAGAGAAAGTCCCGCGCTTACCGCCGATATACCTACATAATGAGATACCAGCTACTGACTACCGGTTCTAAGTTAACCTACTAGATAGTAGATATTGCTGTCTGTTCATTCTGCAAATTTAGTTCTGACATTTATAAGACTCAAGAATCGTTTATTCATATATGATGAAATAACATATTATGTTCATTGAATTACGCCTGTCAAGTGCGTATCTATATCCAGGGCCTACTTATTGGCATTCTTATCACACACATTATAACTTTAATACGTATAATATTAACTATTAATTGATTTAAAAACACATGAAAGTAAATATTTTATTAAACTAAGAGTTTTATTGGTCAACGGTAGCAAAAGGTATGTCTTTACTTATATGAACCTAATTTTAAAAGATTTTGATTTAGAATTATCGTTTAAACCTAATTGAATAGTGTTTTAACTTTTAATATATTTTGAGTAACCAATTTTGGCCTCGACTGTATCAACTAGTAGCTATAAACAATATAATATGTTTTTTTTTTAGTTTGAACCTGGGTTCAAACTTAAAAAAAAAACACTCGAATAATACTCAAATGAAGAACCGTACCGAATAAATACCTAAGCATGTACAATTTTTTTTAAACTACGTTAAGTCCCATTTAATTAACCTTGAAATTATCTGTGCTCGTGCACTTTCTGTAGGTATTATTATAGTACAACAAAAAAACCTTTAAGTGAATGTGTACCTAGTATAAATACCTATTTACATAATATTGGTATATTCAAATTTTTAAGTCATAAAATAAAACTAATAGATTCAACAATGAAATTGAGCAGTGGGTCCAGACGATCTATTCAAAATGTGATTGGGTTGAGTGGTCGCATATCTACTTGGAGTGTTCCAATTAAACGAAATTTAGAATAGAATTATAGAATTCGCGGTATATCGAACAAGTTTGAAAAGTAGTAAACACACGATCCAGATTCATTATTCGATTCAATCACGTGATTAAATAAATTCATCTACTTACGTCATAACTTTCACCTACGACCGCGTATATTACGCGTAGTATATAAATGTTGAATGAAAAGGCCCTCACGTCCTGTCTGCGCGGGAGTTCATTACCCGGTCGTCACACCTAATTCGTGAAGCAGGTAGTATTTACAGACGT